>CM076723.1:20059691-20659691 GCA_038501795.1 Pseudopleuronectes americanus
ACCTGGGGGGGGGCCTGCAAAGGGGGGGTGGAGGATGGGTAGAAGGAGGAGGGTGGGGTGAGTTGGGGTGTGTGGAGGTGAGAGTTGAGTGGTGGTTATAATGGGAATTGGGGTGTTGGTTATGAGTGTAAGTGGGGGGGGGGGGGGTGGTATGTGGAGTGTGTGTATGGTTGATAGGAGGGGGGAGTGTATGGATGGTGTTGTGTTGGGGGGGTTGGGGTTAGGTGTGGGGAGAGGGTTAGTGCGGTGTGATATTGTGCTGGTGTTGTTTAGGACTGGTTATGTTTGTTCGTGCTTTTGGTGTTGGGGGTGGGGGGTAGTGGGACCGGTGTTCGTGGACAGCGTTCATATCATCTACTGCTTGCGCTTTGTGGACGCCTTACTATCGGGCGCGGTAGGTCGTGTTTGGTGTCGCCCACATGGGGTGGGTGCCTGGTTGGATAGGACTGACAGGGATAGTATTGTTAGGGATAGCGTGTAATGAGCGATAAGTGTCGGAGGTGCTCTAGATGAAATGAAATCTTTGAAAGAAGAAGTGACACGGCACTACTGTCCATACTCATCTGAAATAAACTTACTTAGGACTAGGCTCACGTTGCGTGGCAAATGCATAGGTCGTCCATGATGTAAAAAAAGGGTATGAGCACAATGGAGAATATACACAAGTAGGGTAAGTTTAACAGCTCTTTATATTCTCGACCCGCCTCCGAGTCAGTAAATCGAAACAAAATCCTCGTATTGAAAGCTGGTTAAAGGTGACAGTTGTAATTAAATTATATATTTCTATCTGTAACAGTCTGTTTGCGCCTCTTACGACAATATGCTATAAGGAATATTGAGCAATATACCAACACAATTCCAGTTGGTTTGCCATGTAGAACATCACACTGTCCAATTTGGTGTTTACACTAATGGCACGAAAAGTGGGGGGTTGGCGCATGAGGATCCACACCAACCCTGAGGTTCTTGCCGCCTTTCCCATTCTCTGTGAAGAGAAAAGAGAGTTTTAAACAGTACTGCGTGTTAAAGCTAGATTGCTAATGAATGGCTCATCCCAAAGGTATTCACTACTTGTATATGCACAAGAAAGACATGGAACATGAGGAGACTAGATGTAGTTTCTGTCAGGCGAATTCTAATTGGTTTATGAATGTTGATTACTAAAGAGAAATCCGAAATGAATAGAGATTGACATTATATTTGAGTTTATTCGATACAAATGTGTGCTTGACTCATTCGCGTCTCACCAGAGTAGCGCGTACTACGACATTATTATTGCGGGGTCTGTGTATAGCATTGATTGTGAGAGTGTCACAAATAGTTCATTAGAATTTTTACTGAAGAATCTAGACTCACTACACCATTTAAGCTCTAAACCTTTCACTTTCACAGTTATAAAACATCCAGGATATAGTGTGGTATAAGTGATTAGTATCAGATGTACTAGATCTATTACAGATATTCTAACACTACTAAAGACACTAGCCTAATACACCGAGTGAACAAATTCAGGAAGGACCTATTAAAAGATTAAGCCTCACCCACAACTGATAGTATGTCACCGCATAAACCTAAATACTGATACCACGCATTAAATAGAAAATATAAGACAAAATGGTTTTATATATTCCACACCACAGTGTTTGGGACAACTCATTCCTAGTCAGGTTTTCACATGCACAGTAACTGTTGCGACGGAGTATCAGAGATCGAAAGGCCAAGACAACTGAGCAAGAGCCAGTCAATTTAGTCATAAGCAAGCTAGTGGTCTTTTGGGAATCAATAGGACCATAGATTATGATCTAGCAGTCTACAACGGTATTATCTAATGAAGCGGGAGTGAGACGGAGGGGGAGGGGGGGGGGAGGGGTGGGGGGAGGTGTGTGAGAGGGGATCGAGTTACTGATACTTTTCTGTGTCATAAGTACCACACTGATATGAGGTTATAGCAAGCAGAGCTATGTTTTTCAGCAATGAGCATTAATGTAAGAATAAGTGAATGCACGTAGACAGTCTGGTCTTATGGTTGGATGGGTGGCAAACTTAGAATACCGTTAATTACTGGTTGAGAAGGAAGTAACTGTTTGTATAAGGACTGAGTGATTGACAATACTGTTTATCAGGTATAATCGACACCAATACAGGTAGGGTGAGAAAACCCGAATTAGGCTGCTTCATTAGGTCTCAAGTTCCGACAGGTATGTTACCCTGGGGTTCTAGTTCTGGGTGACTCACGCGGATTTGGTCGGGGGCTGACATGAGGGCTGGTCGAGATTGTACGATGGGAAGGGACGGAAGTAGTAAGAGAAAAGTGTGACTGAAAAAAATATAGCATTGCAACGAGCAGATAGTAGATACAATTCAGCGAACTACCACACTCTAAGCTAGCTGGGTAAGGAAAATTATAGCAGGGTCGTACCGAGTGCATAGTTGAGCAAGTAGAATAAGGGACAATGGATGGGGGATAGCTAGGGAGCCTAATGAATGTATTTTGGCTACAGGAGTCTGGGGCGAAATGACAACTTATTTTAAAGATGGGTAGCCGTATTAAAGGACGTTCGCTTAGCGGTATCAAGCATTTACAAAATTCACAAACTGTTAAATTGTTAATTCAATATATATAATCTTGAAGTGTGTTTATGAGGGAATCCGCTACAAGTATATGGGTTTTTCGTGACCTACGTATTATATAAGATTATCTATGGAGTGTAGAACACAAACTGTTGATCTGACACAGAGGATTATAGATAATAAGAGACAGGGGAGAATAATAATAATTTGTATCGACAGGATAGCTGATCTCGTTTCTTTTTTAGGTCCAATTATTATCTCGGGGTCAAATATATGTTATTAATTAAATGGTGATTTATATGAGACATTAGATTTTATAAGATACGGCGCTCCGTATAAAAACATCATACGACAAAACTTTAGAAATTGTGAAAATCCATTTTCCTCTATGATTGGTTGTTTAGCATTAATTGCCCTATTCACACTTGTTCATAATCACATCTAAATATACATGTAGCTTTAACAACTTAATATTAATTAACAAAAATAATGTTATGTGTTATTTATAATATTTTGATTGGGTGTCTGGGGGTATTTATAGTTGAGTTTGTTTTTTAGTAATTTATGAGAAACTTTCCTATCCTTGAAATCATATATTATTACGTCTCTCATAATGTCCTTCTTGAACTTTTGTCTTTATGCCGAAATAGACTTTACTATGAGTATAAAGCTATTCTCTATTTATGCTCATGTATATATGATGTACTGTGAGGCGATGCGTGTGTTAATGGTCATCGGTTAATATTAGGGTGATGGGGATTGTGCTTGGTGTCTAGTTAAATACGATGTATGTGTTTCAGACTGGTCATGATTTACATATGAATGGTGTATAATATTGAGTTATATTATGTGTTTGGTTTGGTGATGCTTGGTAGATGTTAAGTGAGAGTGATGCAATCGTGCGACTTGTTAATTTAGTTGAGTAATGATTTTAAAATTTTAAATGTGTAGTGGGTGGATTGAAGGTGAGATTTGCTTAGGTCTAGATTTTGGTAAATAAAAATAATAATTATAACATATTTCTAAATAATCGTCTAATTTAGTGTTAGAAATTGCGGTTGTGTTATACTCTGCAATGTTCGTTCTCAGAAAAGTATTGAGAGTTCATGATTTGTTGAAGGGGTGGTTAATTTTTATTTTAGATAGTTAAGCTACGGGGGACCGACAAGTTATATTTTTTTGACTACCCCGTCGCCGGACCCGCGCCCTCACGCATTCCGGCGCAAACCAACAGACCTGCCCTCACCTCCCTACCTCAGACCACACCGTGACCAAGAGCGAGCCCTCTCGCCCCTACGTCCGAATAACGACTCCATAACCCCTGCTCACCCTCCAAAAATCTATCTCCACATCAAGGTTCGGGTAACAAGACCCCCATCCCTCAACTGCCCAGCCCTCCTCCTGCATGCACAGAAATTTAATAATAAGAAAACAAATTGTGGCCCGCACGTGATTTAGGTTGAGGAGAGGCGGGGGTGGGGGAGTAGTGTGGAAAGTTTTTTAGAGCTGCTGGGTGTGTGTGAGGTAGAGGTTGTTAATAGTGGTCTAAATGTGGCAGAGAAACACATCGAGTATGAAAGCCTAACGAGTAAGATCTTGGTAGAGATTGGTAAATACGGTACGATGTAGAAGTCTGAAGATGCCACCTAAAATCCCCCATTAATGCTCCCCCTCTAAATGGAACCGAACAGAGTGTGCGTCTATAAGTTCACACGGTCACATCATGATTAATATTGACGTGGCGCTTGATGTATACTTGTTGGGTGTCTTGTGCACTCTAGATGAGGCTGCGTCAAGTACGTGAATCTTTGATTTAAGGACCCTGAAAATACACAACCACATGCAAAAATCTGTCCTAAGGTGACATAAGTGAGCACGTTGCCAAGTTTCATCAAAGCAGGACTCGTTTGGAATGGAAGAGGAGAAATTTGGTGTGCCGTACCTATAAATGTACGGAATAAACCATTAGAGTAGGTGCGACAGGATAGCGTAATAACAATACAGCTGTCTCTCAATATAAGTACAGCATACGGAATTTAAGGAGCAACACATTAACATGCTTGGGAGTATAAAGACACAATCTGTAACATTATACTTATTGTCCTCCTTATGTCGTACTAATTTGCTGATACACGGCATGTTGGGGGGTATTAATACAATAGGTAGCGATCGTCGTATGACGATAGAGGATAGAGTGCAAACAAGACATCTAGGAATGCGAAGCGTACTAAACTGATAGCAATATCACGGAGAGCACCTTACAACATTAACACAGGAGACTCTAACAATCTCGCGGTATGCACAAGCCGGGGTGATCTCGCTGACGTATATGTGGCTCACGAACATTCAGCTTCCATACTTTGGGGGGAGAGTCTGAGTTGTCTATAATATATTACACACACAGTAGTTTATATATATAGTAGATCATAAGAGAGACAAAATACAAATTGATTGAGGTGTCGGGAACTAGATACTCATTGTCCAAATTATGCTTAGTACTCTATTATTATATTTAGAGGTATAACATAAGTAAGGAAAGAATTTTAGCAACCTGAAATTACAAGGTGTAGAGCATTAGGTTTGGAGGTGATGTATATATATTACAAAGGAAGAGGGTATTCAGGGGGAGAGCATCTAATTAAGCAGTAAGATGGGAAGTGGTCATTCAGTAGGAAGATGAAGCATACTGATACCCTTATCTGTCGCATTCTATTTAATGTCTAGCTAGCCACTGATGCCAGATCCTGAGACTGAAGAGGAAAAGGGAGTCCGAAAGGTTGTGAAGTTTATGAAATTCGTAGTCTGTGTGAAGCTAAATACATTGTGTTCTCGAATTATAAGATCTTTGGGCGAACGGTTTTGAACTTGGCATTGTTCAGGTGCATGCTCATATCATGTAAGTGGAGATATGGAGTTGTGTGTTTGATTAACCAACATGCCAAGTCTCAAGGGAGTTTTCGTGCAAGTCTGGAGGTTTACACCCAAGTGATCCTAAGAACAGAGTCATGCCGTCTGAGGTGTCTAGAGAAGTGGTCTAGTTGTGACTAAATTAAAAAAGATATATATCCTTTATAAACACAAAATCCGAGCGTAACGCGAGAGTGCTGAAAGTTAGACTGTCAAGTATACTGTTTATTTCGTATACCAATCGCTCATGGTCTTGCGCGGGGTGTGGTGGTGGTGGGGGGGGTGGTAGGCGTGAGGGGGTGTGGACGTGCTCATAGTTGCGCACGCGTCGCTGCAGCGTCGCGATGCAACCTTTCGCAAAACGTAGTTCTGCTAAGACGATCCCCAAGATGTCATCGAGATACTACCGCAAGTAAGTACAACTACATGCAGCCTGTAGGTCATGATGTTCTGTCTGCACACTACACAATTACAAATAGTTGGAGCCAACGTATCGATAGCCACTGAGTAACAAGTATCGATGTGCTTTTCTGAGAGTAACATTGACATCTACAACAGTCGTAGATTAATATCTTGGAGAGACACGCAAAAAGAGGAAATATTCACTATATTCGGAGAGATGGTTTTTTTGTTTTATCACTGACTGAAGGATAGGAGACCTACGCATAAGAGAATCCATGATGTTACGATGAGCGTAACATTGTCCCAGTCTAAATGTCAACTCTTTTAGCGTAAAGTTGCTGAAAAAAGCGTATGGGTCAGACTGCGTCACACGAGCGACAAACAGCTGTATACAACGTCATTTCGTGTGAATAACTTGCACATTGATTTCAGTTAGCATCTCCAACTCATGAATTAGAATAGTCAACTAACGAATCAGATTTATAACTATAGCTGCTATCCATGGTGTAAGAGTCACTATGCCTCTGTTCACTGCATTGGGGGCTGGGAATTGGAGAGTGCCTGGTGTCAGTCCTTGCTTCACCGACTATAACTGGTAATGTGCCATAGTTGTCGTTTGCCGGCTGCTCACCGACGAGATGTCACCAGTTTACCGTGCGGCTGCTGGTTAGTGGTTAGTTATAGTCTATTTGGTGTCGGGAGAACTAGTTTCCGCACTATGACCCGTCCAAGATTCCAGGAGAGATTATAAGAGGGGAAGCCGTAGTGCCGATGGCGTGTGATTTATCTTCGCCAGTGGCATGTGCGTAGGGTGGCGGAGAGTGTTCTAGTCAGCTAGCCCTGGAAGCAGAGATGAGCACAAGTGAATGAGATGATTGACTCACTGCAATGAATCAGACGAGCGGACGGATGGGAACTAGCAAAAATACGATCTTGCATTCTCCATATGGTATATTTATTTTTGTGTGGACGTGGTGAGGCAACGGTAAGCTTATGTTGTAACACTATCTTGTGGGGTTCGTTTTGGGATGGGCAACACCCCAGGATATGAGTGGGGGGTGGCTTGGTGATGTGGTGATTTTGGTTGGGGATCTGACAGTGTCCACTAGTCAGACCTAGGAGCGCGTTGTGAAATTAGCTCTTATATATCCAGGTTGTGTATATAGATGAGGTACCGAGAAACGCCCACCAGCTATTATGTGAACAACTATGTGCTAAGGTAGAGGGGGTGGGACATTAGGTGTAGTTTGGGTATTGTGGGGGTGGCAGGTTGTGGTGTGGCTGGTGTATTCTGTTTATGTGTAGGGGGGTATGTGTTATCTTGTAGGTAGTTGTAGGGGGTTGTGGTAGGGCCTGTGTGATCTGTTGGGGGGGGGGGGTTTATAGTTATTGGTGGGTGTGGGTTTCACTTTTAGGTGTTGTATTAAGGAGGTAGGTGATGAGTGGGAGTTGGATATATAATAGCAGTGGGTGGAAGGGGTGTGTAGGAGGGGTGTGGTGGGGATATAAGGGGGTGTTGGTGTGTTGTCGAAAGTTGGCTTTGTGGAGAGTGTGGGGGGGTAGTGTAGGTGGGGAAGGGTGTATTGGGTTGGTGTTGGGTGGGGATTGAGGTGTTCGTGTGTGAGGTGGACGCACTGTTTATAGCGAAGGGGGGAGGACTTGTGGGGAGGGATGGCGTGACTAAGATGGCAAGTCTTCTCTGCACTCATAATCTCGTGTCGAGCCCGTAGATTCGGTGGTGTCGAGAGATGGGGAGATCTTGTCTGAATGTGGGCCATAGATGATTATGTGACGATGGGTTAGCTGTTGGGGGAAGGCCTGAACTCGATTGGTGCCGCCGTGACGGAGTGTGTTCGCACAGTGTGACGAAGCTTGATAGCCGTGATTTTGTTCATGATGGCTGATGTGGTGGGCTGATATGTGACCAGGCGCGTTGCGTCTATGGTATAAAATTAGATGAGATTGATCAGCCGGAAATCGCACTTGGGCTCGGGGTCTGGGTAGGAGGATGAAGAGGGAGGTTATGTGAGGGATGGGTGGGTACCTGGGTCGAGTGAAGAGATGGCCGGAGGTCCGTGGGTGTGCTGGTGTCCGGGATGTGGAGATTAAGAGGGAAGGGTCCGATGGGGAATGGGAAGGTCAGCAGGATGAGTTTGTCGGTCAGGGTAAGGTGTACTCAATGGCATTAGGGCAGATGCGAACCACGTAAGTGGTCTGAACCTAGATCGCGGCGAAGGTGACCGAGTAGGCAGCGTGGGTGGGGGGGAGGGTGAGGTTCGGTTTAGAATCAAAAGCGGCGTGAGGGGTGATGGGGGGGGGACGGGTGTGTGGCGTGTTCTAGTTTATGTGGTGGAGGGGGAACTGCGTAGCGGTGGTAGTGTGGATTGAGTTGGTATTGGGTAGAGTGGGTGAACATACCCGTTGTGATGGTTGGGCGGTGGTGGGGGGGCGTGGGTGTACACAGGGGAGGGTGGGTATGGGAGATTTGGTATTGCTCCATAGCGAGGTAGAATCGGTAGGTGTGGTGTGGTGGTGGATGGTGGACGGAGGTCGTGGTCTGGGTGGTGGAATGGTGAGTTAAGTATAGCGTGTAATGCACAGGGTAGAGTGAGGGGGTCGTGGGTGGGTCTTATATTTGGGAGTGGTAAGTTTGGGGGTGTGATGAGTGGTGGAGCCGTACGAAATTGACTAGCAGAGCGGGCGGGGTCTGGGAGAGGGTGTCTGTCGGGGTGGGTGTGGGGCGGCAAGGGCCCTCAGTAGGGCCGAGTGGTTGCCATTTGAGTGCTTGAGCGAGTTGTGGAGTGGTGGGATGTGATGAAGGATATGGTTTGGGTGGGATAGAGGTGGTGGTAGGCGGACTGTAGGAGTGGTTTATGGGGGAGTCTAGGGCGGGTGGGGGAGTTTGACTGTCAGAAGTGAGTAAAAAATGATTTGAGAGATGAAGCAAGCCGACTATTCGATTTGGTACTGGACTTTAGTTGTCGTGAGGTTGTTTGGAGGTCGTGTTGCAGTGGGTTCGCGTAGTTTATATTAGTGGGTGGGTTATGGGTTGACTGTAGGATTGAGCGGCTTAACTACAGTGTAATGGTGTGCGGGTGTACGGTCGTTACTATGAGTAAGTGTCAAATGAGTCGTGGTGGGGGAGAAGAGGTACTTGTTTTGGATTATATTTGTATGTGTGTGGTTGGAGAGGGTAGCGCAGCTTACGCTTTGCTGAATATCAATTTTGAAATAGTAAAGTGTTTGCCTAAGATCTTAGTGTGAGTAACTTTTTTGTCAGTGATATAGGATGAAAAGTTATGGAGGGTCTACGATGGATTTGGGAGAGGACCGCTGATTTGGGGGGGTGAGTGTTGGTAGTTGTTTGGGATTGGTTGGGATAGGTTCTGGTCATCTAGTACGGTAGGTCTCGGGTGGTTTGTCTGTAGTTCAGCGCTAGTATGGGTAGATTCACCTGTGAATGTGGACTAGACTAGAGGGGGGCGTGGTGGTATTGTGTCGGTGGTGGCGGTTGAGGAGAGATTGATGGGGTGTTGTGTGTAGCTTGGTAGGTGGGTGGGGTGTGATGGCGAGCGTTGGTGAGTTGATGGTGGGCGGTGGGATATATGGTGTCAGACTGAGATGGATGCGGGGATAGTGGGAGCGAAGTGTGAAGGGGGCTCGGATGGGGTTTTGACTGTATGGAGGCTAGTTAAATGAGGGAGGGTGGGTTTGAAAGTAGGGGGGTGGGAAATATATTATGACTCGAGGGTTAAGGTGAAAGATGTTTGCGATCTCACAGTTAATGAAAAGGGTATGGGTAGAGGTGATTGACGTTTGAGGGGTGGGTCTATGACATGGGTTATTTTGAGGAATTAACGTTGTATGAAAATTGTTTCAGATTCAGGATTCTGTGGGGTGTGGATTCGAGGTAATTAAATGAAGTCAAGGGACCTATTTAGATGTTCGGGGTTGTGGATTTGTGATATGTTCTTGGGATTTCGGGTGTGTGATGTTCCGGGGAGTGATGTGTTTTCTGTGTTTAGGATTCTTTTCTATATGGATATATTGTTGAAGTAATTTGGATGGTGTAGTGGTGGTTCGTCATTGTATATTATATATTATTATATGGTGAGGGTCGAGTAATGGTAAATGGTAGGTGGGAGGTTGTTTAGATATCTTATGGGAGAAGAGAGGATTAAAGTTTATATTTGTTATAAAGATGTGCTTATGTTGTAGACATGGAGGTGATTTATAGATTTGGGGGGTGGGGTGGGGTTGAATTTGGTTTGGGGTGGGAGCAGGGTTAGGTGGGTGTGACTTAGTTATTCATTAGAGTAGTGACTGGGTTGGAGGGTTGGTGTTGGGCTGAGTGTTACTGATTCTTTGTGGGATTTGTGGTGGTAGTTTACGTTAAATGATGGAGGGTTGTGGGGTTCAGGTCAATGTTCATGGGGGGATCTTATGTTGTAGCAGGTATAAATGAGTTTCGGTAGGATTGGGGGGATCATCTATGTTGGGTATAATTATGGGTACTGTGTGATTTTGATGTGAAGGGGTAGCGGGGAAGATTGGATGTTTGGTATGATGGGTGGGTTTTTATGTCTGTATAGTTAGAGTTGGTAGAGGGATGGGATGTGTCTTAAAGTACTTAAGGTAGGGGTTTGAAATTAGAATATAGATGTAGTGGGATGGATCATTTGGTTGTGTGTTGCTGTAGGTATTAATTGATAGTATTAGAGTATTTGGAGGTAGGGTTTAAGAATATATTGATATTAAATGATAAATGAATAATTTCACAAATTAGATGTATAAGATTCGAGGGGGGCTGGGTCTGTTGATGTGTGAGAGGAACTATTATTTAATATATGTTAATATTATATTTAAATGAATGCAAGGTACATTTAGATGGTAGGTGAGTGTGATGATGATTGTAATCAATAAATATAGAGGATTTAAAGAATGGAATCGGATCTTTGATGAAGTGTGGTTATATTAGGGACATGAGGGGATCTATATGAGTGGAGGTACCATAAGACTTGAATGTGGAATAGGTGGGGTGAGTTGGAGTACAGAGGGGAGGGTTATGGTGTGCAGTGTTTAGGGGGGTGATCATATTATTGTAATTAGAAGGGAGAAGTATTAATAATTGATAGATTCATGTGTGTAATGTTCGAAATTTTAATTATTGACACGGGATATATATAAGACACATTTATATTTATAGGGACTGGAGGGTGAAGGGGAGTAATGAAATGAATATTAAATTTTAAATTCAAGAATGGTATGTGTTGTGTATTAGGGAATAAGTAGAAAAATGAGATTTAATATAAGAGGGGGGGTGATGAAATCATTTCTTTAACATAAAGAGTGATTAAGAGTGTGGCGAGAGAGTCATTGGAAGGTATATCTGAAGAATAACGGGGAGGGAGGAGTATAGGAGCGGTGTGTGAGAGTATGTCTGCTGGAGGTACGAGGTATGGTGGGTGGCGGGAGGAATAAGTGATTAGTTAGGGTCGGGGTGGGTATGGGGGGGGTGGTGGAATTAGAGGGGGAGGATGAGGGGTAACACAGATCAGTTTGAGTCAGCGAGCGGTGTGTTGGCAGGGACAGTTAGTGGGTGGGAGACTGATGAGCCCTAGAACCATCATTTCCGGGCACCATTGATGTGCAGCCTGCGGGAAGGAGGGAGTGGAGGTGGGTGGGGGGATCCTCGTCGTGGGGCGGTCATTGGTGATGGTAGGTAACTGTGGTGGGGTATTTGTGGTGTTGGTCTAAGTAGTGCGGAGGTGTGGGGAGGGGGTTTTTATGCGAAGATGGTGTATCGTTGGGGTGTGTCTGTGACGGGTGTTATTAGTAGAGTTTGGAGGGGGTTCTTATTACATTTGTATTATCAAATGTGAGTGTATGAAATTTAAAACGTCCTAAACTAGCACATATATCAGACACCGACAGACCAGAGCAAACGTGCAAACTAACACAAGAGGCAGCAAAGTAGTTCAACATCGTCAATAGCATGGGGTCTACTTGTGATCAAACCAGTTAGAGTGACATGCGTGATAAATTGATGACATGAGAATCATCAACTCCAGTATCTAGTTATACGTACTAGATATCCTCACTAATCCTATCTCAACAAGAGTGTTATATACGTTATATTCGTTACCGCAGATAAAAGCAGTCTACAGATTTTAATAAATCGCCTACTAAACTATGGGGATAGCCTCATACTCTGGTTAAGATGGGGCGTTAGTAAGCAATTTTCAGGTCGCAGTTTATCATCCTTAATGGTAACTTGTTACTTCATCATCTTAACCAACAATGACAGATCAGGACAGTAATTCGGTGTGGAAGTAATAAAGATGCTAGTATAGATTCTCAAATATCTACGAGTTATCTTTAAATAGATTAGCGCTTCAAAATCGTTCCATCGGAGATCATGTTCTTCAGAAAGCTGATGTTTGAAATGCGGTATAAAGATATGACATTACAATCCATAGTTCTTCCAAGCTCGATATTCATCAATGCTCGATCAGAGCAAAAATAACCGAGCCGGCCATCTGCTACATATACCATACTCGCACCTCTTTATTTTATCAGCACATGTTATTTCATCCCAAACCTCACAGGCCACTTAGCTTGACTACATATGCGTAAGGTGTTATGTGTGGTTCGAACTATGAGGGATCTGGGTTGTCTTGAAGCGGGTTTCGGGAGTGGGCGGGGAGGTTTGGACAAGAGCAGCGGGAGGTCTTAGTAGATTGTCTGGTAGTCCCACCACAGGTTGCAAGAGATCCATAGTGTGTGCATGTATCAACACATTCATTATTCATTACAGCTATTAATCAGTTAAAACCTCAAACCAGACATATTGCCCAGACACCCCTATGCCTGTAGTAGGCAAAATCATACAACACAACATCAACCTCTGGTGTTGTCTTCCACAATAGAATGCCAAAAGACAAATCGCATCAAACAACAAAAAGAGATATTTATAAAATACAATATAGCTAAAACGGATAGCAAAAAAAAACCAACATAACTTCTGCCAATTAAATACAACACATATACCAAAAAACATAAGAACCCCAAGATGGTGGATGTGAAGCTAAGATGCACAGTGTAACCGAACAAATTTCGTACACAATCAAACAAGTCAAAGTTTATACCAAAAATCACCATGGTAAAACGAATGGCCACTAAAATTCTCTCATGATTTCCAAAGTAGAAAGAGACAGTGTCAACAAAAAGCATTATCGTGCAGCGCAAGACTATCTCATCCAGGCAACTACCACAAGGATCATACATGATCGAACAGCAACATCCAAATTTAAAACAGTTGGCTTATTTAAACAAAAAAGTTAGAATATTTAGTTAGAATTAGTAATAACCTTCACAATAAGCAACTGGTCCGAGTAGAACGGATGACTCTGCAGAAAAGAGCCAGTGTCTTCTATGACAAATGAAAAATTTTAGGGTGGATCTTTTAAAATTGGATGCATATTTCTTTTTATGATTTTCATATTTTCACCAATGGGAATAATTCATGGATCTTGGTGAAATACAACAAAGGCATGTTTAGGGGGACAGGTATCATGAGTGTAAGTTGGATGTGTGTGACCTTGGAGGAGGAATGTGCTCCACTGAGTGCCAATAGTGCTAAATCATTGTTTGTGTATAAGCAAATTTACACAAATGGATTTGACCACATTTTTGACCTATTTTTGTGCAGATTCAGTGGAAGCTGCAGATCAAGATCACTTTCTTAACGTTGCAAAATCTGACAAGACAATAATCCAGATTTGTTGCAGGGAAATGTTTTGCCTCTGCAGTGGAATGGAATCCACTTTGTGACATCCTGGTTATGCTTTTTCAGACATGCCACAGATTTATATAACAATATTAAATGTTGATTAAAGCTGTTATTTCACAGCTGCTCTTACATTTCATAATTCAGGACTCTGGTCCAATGTGTCAGGAGTCAGACTAAACATGTAAGAACACAAAAATGAAATAAAAAGACTTGGGTGTGGAGTTAGAAAGAAAGAAATGTGCTTAACAACTCCTCATCTCTGCTTGAGTGGAGCTGCTCGAGGCTACATTAGCTGCAACTAACAAAACACATCTGAATCTCAGAATTTACGATTGGCAGTTGGGTTTTATTAGAGCTAATGACGGCACCAGGTTTTGGCAAGAAGGAAGAAGGAAACGCAATATGTCTCGTTTGAGAGGCTTCATTTAAATAAGCTAGTCCAACAATGCAACTTGGATATATCCAAATGAACAAATGTCTTAAATGACAAATGAAGAATGAAACACCGTGACAGTCAATAGAGTTCATACGTCTGCTAAGACTTAAATATTAGTTCCCTAAATAAGCCTCATTTGTTTCATCAACAACCTTGAACGATTCACTGGTGAATTTGTGAAAATGCCTGTATTGCAATAGAACAGTGTATGATATAAAAAAAAATCCAGGACTATAAAATAAAAGAGTCAGTGGTTTTTGCCTTTTTCTGCTGACAAACAAACAAACAAACAAGCAGAGAAGAGTGAAGATATAACCTCCTGTGCATATATAACGGATGTGATGCCTGTGGTGGATCCATATTTTCTGCTCATCTCTGGTCCTGAAAATGAGGTTCTAGAGTTTCCAGTGTTTTGTTTGTTCTGTGAGACCCTAGATGTGAATTACAGCTCTGGGTTGGTCTGACGCTCAGAGCCCCTTGAGGATGTGCCGGAAAAAACTGTGAAGCCATTTTTACACCAGTGGAACAAGGATTAGAGAAACCAAGGCCACAGTGAGGGTGCATGTGTGAATTATGTATGTTGTGAATTGAAAGTATGCAGCCATAGCCAAGGCATACCTGGTGTGTGAGTTTGTGTGTGTGCGTGTGTGTGTGTGAGTGTGTGTGTGTGTGTCCACTGTGCTGGGGCTCGGCCTGGCTCTAATGCCTAAAAGCACCCACTCTGTTTTCCTACCAGTGTTTGATCAGGCTGACAGGAGAGCTTTGTTAAGGGCCGGCTGGTTAAATCGTCGTGAGCGGAAACAAAATTGAGAGTTAGACACACAAATGATGGCTTAGATCAGGTTCGACAACATTTTTCATTCCACGACCTGAGTGAGACAAGTCGCTGACCCCGACGGCCAGAACAACAGTAATAACACGGCTTCAGAGAGCAGGGCAGCTTCCGTGAGGCCTGTTACATGTTATTACTCGTAGGGAATAATGGAGAACGTACAGAGGATAACAAAATGTAATATTCATATAGTGGGATTCTTAAGTGACATACAAGTCAAACAACCTATGATCTGTTGCTTCAGACTGTAGCCAGTAAAATGAGTAAATCAGCAGAGTGGAAACATGTTTTTGCCCCTTTTTACTTGAAAAACAAGGTTCTGATTAATATAAAAAAATTTCATGATTATTTTGTTGTTGAAAACAAAAAAAAACAGTCTCCTTGGGATTCCCACCTGGGCCCACTGGTCCTCTGGTTAAAGCCAACTCCTCTTAACCGGGGCGGGGCTTTCCAGGGCCGGAAACACAGAAAGAGGGGGAAATCTGAATCTGGATGCTAGAAACCACACATGAACACCCACCACCATCTGACTGATACCTTGAGAGCTTTAGTGAGGGATCAGTCGACGCCACCAGGAAGCTCAGGCCCAACAATCGGCTCACACCGAGAGATAGCACCAGATATAGAAGCAGGTATAGATACAGATATAGCACTAGACAGCACCACCCGGTAATCACAGGTGCCAGAATGAAATTGAATCCAGAAGACAATGTGAAACGCAGGGACGTGGGAAGGAGGGATCATTTGATATTTCTTTTTTTCTTTGATCTTTTTGTCTTCAGTACCATCAGTATAAATAAGAAAGAAAACAAGCCATGACAATGAGAACAAACTGTTTTGCCACATGGAAAAGTGTTAAAAAATAAAAACCTAAGGAGAGAAACAACTGAATCTTTTTCTTGTCACAAAATATAAATTGCTCCTCTTTGTCTTTCCCTAACTGAAAGTGAATATTGGAAAGGTGAACGCTGCAGCATCTCTTCTCTGTTAAGTGCGCTCGGTCTCTCAAGCAGTTTATCAGTAAAAGTACATTTTCACACGCTGCAGCAAACACTCACACTACATGAGCCTGGCACCGTAAATCCCTGTGCTCAAAGGCACTTAGTTTCTCTTGACAGCGCGAAGGCAACATTTATGCCATTTATTGACTTGATTTCAATAACATCTTTTGGGAACTTTATCAAACTCTTCATCTGTGTCGTGGTACCACTTCTCAATTCCCCGAAAAGCTGTGTAACCGCTGGATTCCATCTGATTCAACGGTTCCCCCGACGGGTTGCAGCGGAGCGTACATGGTGTTCCTCACGACTGTCTCCTGACAAGTTATGGTGCCACACAGTGTGGTCCAACGCTGAGTGTCACGTGTTGAAAAGCCACATCATTTCTGCAGAGCGCCGGAGATTCTCACGGGAGCCGTGTTGGAGTCGCTCGCTTATTCATAAGGGCCAGACCCCCGTCCTGCTCGGGGTTGAGCAACAGTCAGAGATCTCCCAGGGAAGTTCAGACGTTCAAGATTTGTCTGTGGTCCAGTTTGATTTTGAGTGTGAAAAGTGCTGTTTCTCATTAAGACCGTGTCACTTCTAAACAAATAACACAATAGCATGGACTTGTTCGCATGCACACGCCGATTGCACAAGAAGAAGAGGATCTCCCCCCCCCCGCCTGACAGTGTAGTTGTGTGTCTGTCTCTCGTGCTTGTAGCCAAAATCCATGGGCCACCCTGCAGAACCCACTTCCCCTCCACCACAATGGACAGAAGCAAACAGGGGAGACAGACACAGACTGGGAATACCTCCGGGGAGTCTTTGCCCCCCCCCCTTTTGTGTGTCAATGTCTGTCTGGGACAGATCAAAAGTGGAAGAGGCCTAAATATAGATGCAAGGACAGATCATCAATTTCCAGAGATGTGGGGATTTTTGACAATGTGGCCTGAGCCGAAAATGAAAACAGGGTGGGCAGGGGATGAGGATGAGGACGAGGAGAGGAGGGACGCCCCGGCCCAAGAGATGAGTCAGAGCTGTGGCGGTAAACTTTGGGATTGTGACGTTTTTTTTTAACCTTTATTTACTCGGGGAAATCCTGCTGAAGATGAAGAACTTTTTCAAGGCTCCGTATCCCACAACCACAGAAACTGGTGAAGGGTCTTTGGGTAAAATGGTCGTTTCTAGTCTTGATGACCACACAAAGCTCTTTTCAGTAGTGTTTCTATAGAGAGTACTTTTTTAAGTTAAGCAGGATCTCATAAAGCATATTAAAGGTGCTACTTGTAACATTTTTGGGTTTCTCAAAATTAGGACCATGTTTCCCGTTAAACCCCCCAATTGCTTCCTGTGGCATGTCAGCGTGTTCTGAAGAGTAATAAGAAAGACGAGGGCCGCTAGCTTCCCTTGATAAGGACAGCTACCTGCTTCCGAGAGGTTTTAACCGTCACTTTGAATAAAGGCTCTTGTGTGATTTATGCACTGTAAAACGGTTTCTGTTTTACACCTGACAGCCGTTTCTCTGTGGGTGTGAAGAACCCCAACAGTGTCTCTGCAGCTTGATGCCAAATCACAGAGAGCGCTGCAGGAGTTGATACCGGCTGGCAATCATTTTCTACATGTAATTGATGGGGAATGTCGCACAAGATAGATTTTGTATGATTTATACATTATTAATCATTAAAAGAATATTACAGAGAAACTCAGCTCCCCAGGAAAACTGTTTGAAAACTGATGATTAGTGATTTAAAATGCTAGAAAGAAGTCCATGATTCCACCTTCCAAACATTTCCCTAAGGACAAATGGTTGAAATCTAAAGGTTCAAGTATTTTTTAATACAGCTTGATGCTCATTTTGTAGCTGATGGTCCCATTTAGAGTCAAATAGAGGATAAAGCACCAACTGCATTGCAAACTCCACACAGAATGGCCCTGGTCAAATCGGGCTTCAAACCGGGAACTGTGCTAAACACTGCACCACCGTGCCACCAGACAGATGCAATAACCAAACCTTCCCAATAAGATCTCATTGTGTTACCCTGCAAACTGCAGCTCAAATGAGCCCCTGACATAATGCACATGCCACAGAAATCCAATCTCTTCTTGTTTTTCTCTCTGCTCCACTGAGGTCATCATGGGAATGTCCACTGTAGCTGCGTCTGCTCAATGACTCGATGTGTGGACATAAATTCTCACATTTCCCAGCGTTAGTGGGGATGATGCCTGCAGCCTGATTAAAGGACAGCTGATACCCTGACATCAGTGGTTGCCAATGGCGCAAATTACCCAGAGTGTGGCAGTCATTTCCTTGTTAAGTGCTCCGGGAGGTCGGGGGGGGGCTAACGTTACTCCGTTCGCATGGAGTGTCCTCAATCAAGTCCTCAGATGACTGTGACCGCTGCGAAGGATCAAAAAGAGCTTTTTTTTTTTTTTATATTTTTATTTTATTTTATTTTTTTTTATTATTTTTTTTATTTTATATTTTTTATTTTTTTTTATATTTTTTTTTATTTTATTTTATATTTTTTTTTATATTTATATTTTTTTATTTTTTTTTATTTTATTTTTTTATATATATTATTTTTATTTTATTTTTTTTTATTTTTTTTTATTTTTTTTTCATTTTTCCTCTCTTTCGATTAGTTTCTTTTGTCCCATCACTGCGGCTTTCTCCCTCGATTTTCTTTTCACTTGTGTCTCTGTTTCATCTGTCTCTCCCAATAAGATAAACCCAACTGCATTTAATCTCATTGCTTTCTAAATATCTGTAAAGTGACTGATTTAATGTGAAAACAGTAAATCTCCTCCCTCAGTCCCGGGAGAAATCATAGTCCTCTAGAGCGATGCCCATTTCTCCCTCTGTCTTTAATTTTCAGCTTCATCTTCGTGTCTCCTGCTTATCCTCTCCTCCATCTCTATTTCCACTCCTCCTTCATCTCTCCAGGAGATTCTGTTGTCTGACTTTATCCTTGGATCTTTCCCACTTTCTCCCTACGTGTCCCCTCCTTGTGTTTGTCCTCCTGATTTGAGCTGCTTGAGGTCTGTGGAGGAAGAGCAAGTGGATGCAGTGATATGATCTTAAAAGGGGACAAGGGGGAGGAAAGAAGCCAGTGGAGAGAGGAGAGGAAGAAGAGAAGAGTCAGGTGAGGAGAAAGGAAGAGAAATACAGATTTTGAAGTGAAGGAGGAATTTATCAGGGAGGTGGAGGTGAAGAGGAGGAAAGAAAGCTTTAGAATAGTAAGACATGAGAAGATACCAACTCCTGCAAAAAAGGTCAAACTTGCTGTTTACGTTGGCACTTATTCAAAAACTCAAACCGACAGATTATCTTCCTCAAGTCGGAATATTTATCCTTTTTTTTTGGCTGTATTCAAAATATGTGAAAAATGAAATGGTTGTCAAAACATTTGTACAGGAGAATGTTTCTTAAGAATGAATGGCTCCTCCACCCACCTCCACCCGGGTAAGATTTAATGTGCGCTGATGTCTGGATGAATAATGATGTTTCCATCGTGGCTGAAATTATTAGAAAATGAGAAAAAGAAGCTGCCTTTTCTGGTTTTTTCGTGATTTTCTGGCTCAATTTCAAAGCTTTATCAATAAGCCGTGACTCTCACACAAACACACAGATGAGGACTGGACCTCCACAATGAAAGGGAAATAAATGAAAACACACATGCAGAAAATATATATTTCAGCACTCACACACACAGACACACTCAGTGGTCTCGAGCTTGTGTCTAATTTTCTGTGTGTTGAGTGATACGGACCACATAGGAAGGAAATGTTTCTGTTCTACATCCATTCTAAATAATGAAAAGTCAAACTCTGAGAGCCCACACACGCACACACACACACACACACACACACACACACACACACACACAAACACACCACTTGGTATCACACATTCCCACTGTTCTAATCTCTGTATACACTCATTTAGATTTCAGTGCACATACAGTGCACATACACAAACATCAAATATCCCTCTTATCTGATGTATTTTTGTTATTTTTATGCAGAACACAACTATGTCATTAGCATTTACAAGAGCATGTTGTGTTATTTGTGACATTATCAATGTTTTTTGCTTCTGTGTACTAGAAACATCACAAACACGTCCACTTATTCAGGAGGATTTTCCTGCTGTATCCTCACTCAGACATTTTACGGATATTTTACCAGGGGACTTGCCGGAAAAAACTCCAGAGCAACTGATTCGGACACGTTTTCACATCCAGCCCCTCTAGAAGATTTCAGGAAGGAGTTCAGTGCATGTCTGAAAGCAGCATGAACCCTAAAATCCTATTCAAGCTTCAGATAGAGGAAAACTCGTGGTCAACGTAACCTGAGTGAAGTACATCCATTCACTGCCTATACCTATTAGATTAAATGTGTTGGCCATTTCAACAACTTTTAAAAATTAAACAAAAGCTCAAGCCAGATCCACACAACTTCCAGCACAAATGTGACTCATTTGATTAAAACAATTACAAACAATCCCAGAGAGCCAGGTTTTCTCGCGCACTTTCATTTCAGCCATCTTTCAAGGAACTGAAGTTGCCAGGAAAACAATATCTCGAGTTGAAAACAAGTCTCGATCCAAGAGTTTAGAAATCCAAGGACTCCACTGAGACCAGTAATTAATACTTCAATCCGTTATTGAGCTGTCAGCCACTTGAACTTCTAGGAACTGCGCGTAAAAAAAAATCACTGGAGTCATTAACGCTGGCACGTTGGCCTGTAACCTGACTGGCAGCGACACACAACAAAGCGAGACACTCGAGCCAAAGAACGAGACACATCAGCAACAACTGTCAAGCTCACTATGTGAAATATGGTATTATTGGAGACGTCGGTGCACATTCATCCAGAAAGATTAAAGCTGAGCACAGAGACAGGCTGACACGTGGAGGAACAGGATAGAGGAGATCAGCCCAAGTTTTAACTCCATCAGGGAGGTGATGAGATGAAATAACCAGACACCAAACAGGATTTCTGCTCCATTTATATTTGATATCTCCTGCAGGGATTTTCCTGACCACCCAGCCAACGGTTACTCTATCGGAGGTTCGTTTACCTCAGCACCTCGGCAACTATCTGGGAAATCAAAGCACTCGTACTCTTCACACAACAACAGACATATTTAGACAAGTAACAGCTGCCCGCCGCCTCCCGCTCTGGATCAGGGCGTGGAGAACACGCTGACTTTCATACTTCCAGTCACTTTATTTATTGCTCGGAATCGGAGTGTATATTTCTCAAGTTGTTCGTGGTAGGTCGAGATGAGAGGTCAACGCAGGTCACGTAAGCTGCTTTCAGAGACGTACTAGACTCCAGAGATCCTACGCACTTTGTCCGGAGGGGAAGTGTGTGAGGACACAAATGTCCGAGTGAGAGCTTGATATGAGAAAACAGCTAGAGACTTTCTGTTGCACTGCGAGTGAGTGTTGGTGACGCTTCTAACATGCGACAGACAAAAGAATGAACAAATCAAAAAACTCAAAACTTTAACCCTTTTCTGTTCCTTGTTTGTTGGATTTTATATCTCTGTTTTAACTTGACGTCTTTCTTTCCTGTTTTACTTTGGAGCCTTTTTCCTCGTGTGTTTCACTTCCTGTCTTATCCGCCCTCCCCCCCTTTTCTGACTACTGCCTCCAGTCTTTGATCTGAAAAGTCAGTTCAAAGACTCTACTGGAATTTTCCTCTTGTGAATTCTCACCTGTCTCTGGACACACAGCAGATCCTCCCATCGTGTCACCCTGACAACTCCTTCTGAGATGTTAATAAACTTCTTCACTTTGATAAATGCTGCGGTTCTTAAAATGAAACCAGAATAATGTTTCCCTAATGTTTCCCCTTATACTTCCAAACCAGTCACAGACTGTCCGAGTTAAATGGAGCATGCATTTTCTGAGTAAGCTATCCCAAAATTATTTTAAGGGATCACAAGTTGTTTGCTTCACAGGGCGTTGCAGGATATAAAGTATCACAGAACTGACCAACTCAAGGAAAAAGCACTAAAGTGCAAATACAGTGCAAATATAACAAGGGCTCTATAAAAACACTTCACTCGGTAACTCACAATGAGTTTGTTCAACTTTAACTTTGCATTGATTGAAGTGATTTTTTATCCAAAAATGTCCTTATTCTTATTTATTGGATTCCTCTTTGATGTTTCTCTTGCCTCCACCAGATCAGAAAAGCACCAATTAAATGTAGCTGCTGATCACAGAGTCAATTAGATCGACTGAGAAACTCGACTGTTGCTTGCTTTGATTTGCTCGAGTGCGTCCAACAAGTGAAGATGAAGAAGGAACTAACAGACAAATCAAACTAACATTGAATGATAATTACTCTGAAGAAAGGAGGAGGGAGAGAAATCATTCTATATGTTAACACATCAAAACAAAAGAATGCTCTTATGTCTTTGTGTGACAAACATGTAAATGCATGACTGTGTGTGATTAAATGGATGGGCGGCTGCAGGTGCATAAACAAAAATACCTTCTCCACATTTACATTCAAATTACTTCCACAATCACACGTTACATGTATTATTTTATTTTTCCCTGCAGTTCCATTTTATTTTCTCTGTTTTCATCGGACGTGACTACTCAAAGACAGAAGACTTGTTCCAGATACTTTTACTAAAGTTAAAGTAACTGTTTCCTTTAATTTATGGCTTTAATCTTTGTTTTGTTTTCTCTGCGTTCTGATATATTTTTTTCTGCTGTACATCTGTGCTGTTGCAGGCGACGTCATGTATTGACTAAAACATAAAACTGGAACAGCTCAACTCAACAGGCACAATCTCCGGTTTCATTGCTCTGCATTGATTATGACCGTCAAAGAAAGAATAACAGATCGCACCCAGATGTAAGAACTCAGGGTTAAAGCAGCGGTGCAACAGATATTGAGCAGATTTACTCCCAATTAGAGAAACACAAATAACATATATCCATGTGTGCGACATTACTTTTCCTCTGAGGCTCTGCTAATCCCCCCGAAAAATGTTTCCCCCGCGGTAACATTTGGACTAATTAGTTGTGGAAAGTCTTGCCGACCAGGTTTCATGCGTTGTCAGAGCTGAGGTAATATAAACAAATGGTTCATGAAGTGCTCTTCATTAAAATTCACATTATGAACTAGTTTAATTGCACAGCTGCCGGCGCTGCGACAACAACAGTCTGAAGTCTGACGAGGCAGCAGGAACAAACAGGCCGGGGAGAGAGAAGGAATCCATTTAGCCAAGCACATAAAATATCATGGGAGCAGGATCAAAGCAAACGAACCGGGGGGACAGATGAAGAATGTAAAAATGGAAAATAGATGATGTCAGTGTAACGTGCTGCTTGCAGACACCTGTGATTGTTAAAGAGCAAAGACAAATAGGCTGAAAGAAATTTGAAAAGACGTGACAACGAATGAAATGTTGAAATAAGGAGTTGGGCAAAAACCGGTTTGGAAAGAAACTTAATAAACAATAACCATAAATGATCCAATTTATATGTTTATCAAGAGTCTCTTTGAAACAGATGCAGCATGATTCTTCATATATTCTAATTTTCAAAGGGAATGCGCAGAGAAGTGAGGAGACGTCTAAAAGGTGGAAGGCATGACTCTGTTTTGTCGTATACGCACAGAAACAGAGCAACTGAATATTATAGATTCTTTATAAAGTTTGAAGACACACCTCTATTTCCTCCCACTGTCCGGACATGAAGCCAAAATATCCTGAATGTGAAGGCAGCCATCTTGTCCATTAGGAGGCGGAGTCTGCACAGTAGGGATCAGGGGAAGAGGCCGCTGTCAATCATGACCTTTTACATTTTAAATTATACATGCATAACTAATTAAAACCAAACGTACCAATAACAAATAGCACTTGAACCTACACAGGTCTGATCACAGCTACTAACAATGAAAGAAACCATCTTTATTTGATCTGTTCTTTGACCTCTTAGCTTTGTCCATGTCCCATCCACTACCATGGAGGAGGCAGGGTTTAGGACCTATGCTGCTGACAGCCACCAGGGGGCAATCAAGACGCTTTGGCTTCACTTATAAGGAGGAATCATGTCGTCCATCTTGATAATCATTTCCCGCTGTAAGTGGGTTTCTGATGTTGGTTGTATTCACACAAAATCTGGAAAATCATCAAATCCTGTCTTTACCAACCATGAGGACAGAAAACAGAGCCGTGTTGGTTCAAATCCTTCTGTGGTTTCAGACGATTTTCTTTCTGTAAAATCTAAAGCTGGACACTGAGTAAACGTTGTTATGACAGAGCACAATCCAACACTGCTTTTTCCACCGTGAACTGGAACTCACCAGAAGTGTTTTTTGAAAAATAACTTTCGGGACAAACTAGACATGGTTCTGAAAAATGGGACCACAATTACAGTGTGCGGGGGGGACAAGTCAGCGTTTAGAGAGAACGTGGACGTGCCGACTGTCTCTCAGTGAATAGGAATAGTAAATTTCAAAATGTCTGAGTTGTTGCCTGTTGAAGCTAAAGCCCTGCCTGGGGCCTGCAGCTTTTGCACGAATCTGTATTTTGGGCGTTTGAAAACTCCAGAGTAATGAGGACGGCAGGTGTAACCGTAGCAACAGTGATAAAGGAAACATAAAACATAGTTGTGTGGATGCTGGCGAAAATGCCTCCTTCAGGTTTAACGAGCAGTCGCCATTGAAACAGCAACACACACACACACACGTGAAGGTGTTTTTTGAGTTTCCATGTTTTCCTCTTGTTTGAGCATGTGTGTTTGTGTCTTTTTGTGTGTTGTGTGTCATCCCAGTCCGTAGTGTTGTCCTTCACATAATCATTTCTGATAAATCTTCAATTTGTATTTGTCCAGATAAGATGACTACAAAAAGTTTAAGACAAAATTTCAATGGACACAATCAAAGAAGTTTTAAGTTAGTTAGTGAGTTAAATAAACTAAACTATAAACCAAATTAACATAATGTGTCAGAAGCCACTTTGATCTTTTCCTCAACTAAACCAGTTCTACTCTGAACCTCAACCAAGTGCAGAGAGCCTCAGCACGAAGAATGTTCAATAAAGTTGTGGTTAATCACAACAAGTGCAACCATAAATTATCCAAAGAATAATATTTAATGTTTCCTCAATATGTTAATAAGCAATGTAACCAGGTTACAAGGAGGTTTCCAACAAAAACAAGTTTGCTGTTGCAGACTTGTATATTTATCTCATTTCCAGGAGCCGGTGTTGACCAGTGGGTGGCACAGGTCGTATCTCTCCCTCATGACCTCATGTCGACTGCTCTGTGAGCTTTTGTCTGTCGCTGTTGTGTTCATGCATCGGCAACAACTGTTTGTGTTTATGCAGATGCCAGCTACTGTATCTGAGGGGCCACCGCACTTTGCCATCACGGGGAAAGGATGTTTTCTGAGGCGGTTGCTTGGCAACTATCGCTTTAGAGAGGGCGAAGCGTGGGAGCAGACAGGAGTTGTGTTGTGAGAGGTGTGGCGTTAAGGACGATATCAGACGAGAGATGTTCATCTTACTACAGAGCAGTGTCTTTGTGTGTGTGTGTTTGTGTGTGTGTGTATCTGTGTGTGTGTGTGTTTGTTTTTGTGATTGTGTGCAAAGATGAGGGGCAGAGGTGGAAAACGAGATTAGAGCTGTGCAGCATCACAGGTTTCCTGTTGTTTTCCGAGTTAACAGAACAAAGGCTTTCATTTAGATGAGAAGTGAACAAACACACAGAGATTACACTTCCCTCAGGCTGAGCTCAGCATGAACTCCCAGGGACTAACCACACACTAATGTCTGATTGTTGGAAATTTAAATACAGAACCATATGCTGCCGTATCAATATGCTTCTGTCACAGATATCTATTTTCTGGAGGAGCTTTTCACAATGTTTTGCTACACGACTGCAGGAATTTGTCCTGTTTCAGACACAAGAGCCGAGCTGAGGCCGAGCGCTGATGCCGGGTGATAAGACCTGGCGAGCGGTCCACATTCCCAGTCTGCGACACGGTGTTGAACTGGGTCGAGATCAAGGCTCGGAGCAGGGCGGTCGACTTCTTCCAAACAAAGTGAAAAACTGCACAACGAAACATTTAATAACAGGGAAAGTATGAAGTCCACAGTAAACCATTACACCCAGTCTGCACAATACCAGTACCCTGAAACCTCACTGCAGGACCTACACTGCAGCCGGCCACCAGGGGGCAATCAAGATGTCTTGGCTTCACCTTTGGGGAAGCTGTCATGTCGTCCTTTTGTCATACACTTCCTATTGTCTGTATTGTTTGCAATAAACCTACTTTATATAGGAAACGGTGGCGGGCTGCTTTATTCTCATATATATTCCCATAATTCACAGCTGGGCTTTTTGTAACGTGTTAAAATTGGAATATTCAGTGAATCTTTTTTTTGTCATCATACATAATTTGAATAATTTCATATTTCTACATGTTTCTATATTGCTGACATGTCATCAATTCAAAACACCCTCACAGGAGATGCTAATGAAGTTAAAGTACTGAATACAGAACTTTTCAACCAGGTGAGCCAATGAGGAAGCAGCCAACACGTCAGGCTATAGTTGAACCTTTTAATAAAGCAATAAAAAGCAATGAGGTTTCTTTGGCTTCTTCTAGAAATGACTCACATTTGCACATTTTTGCCAGTTTTAGAATAAATCAGTGTTTTGAGTACGAGGGGGCAGCAGGTCTTCACCACCAGGAGCCAACATATCTCCACCGAACATCTACATCATCACGTTTTCCTCCACAGTTTTAAATTCCTATTTGATTCCAATGAACGTGCGTCATGTTGTCGTGAGGCCAAGACAAGCTATTAACCAAACTTCTCACAATAAAGTAACGACTGTAACTCAAGCAGCTTTTCCACTAACTCCAAACTGCACTCAGCCTCTTCTTTTAGGGCTCATCATAAAAAATAACTTCACCGCAAATGTTATTTCTCCTGCAGTTTCAAGTCACCAGTTTAACCCAGAGTTCCTTTACACCTTCCTTTTACTTTATTTATTTGTCGAGTGATTAATGCGTTTGTCTTTACCGTCTATTTACCCTGCCATTCCAAACGTTATGGTTCTATACGGTGATTACATCATTCCGATGTTACATAAACTAATATGAACTAATATTAATCCAAACACTGTGTCTGGTGGTTCCTCCCGTCGGCCTAATGGAATGAGGTTTTTATTAAAACAAGCTTTGGACTCAGAGTGCGACCCATGTTGAGACATTAATGGGGTAGCTCAGTGCTTCTAAATTGGACCCATAAAACAAAAGTAAGACATAACAGAAACCTGAGTGTTATATAAAATGAGAATGCATGAAATACATAGAGGCCGAGGGGGGAAGCTCTAAATCAACTGATTAGGACCTTTGCAGGAATGGTAAACAGTGTAAAAAATGAATGGCTCCCTGCTTGTGCACGTGTGTGTGACTTCACCGACAGTTGTGTGCTTTCATGTGTGCGCGTGCACGTGAGGAGCAACAGGCGGTAAGTCATACGTGCAGTCAACGTGAGGAATCTCTGATGTGGACTCGCAGCAGCCGGGAAACGCAGCCCGTTGATTCACGGCTGATCACTTCAGTCCTGGACGCTGATTTACAGGTAGACAAACACTAGGTAACTCAGGGTGTGTGTGTGTGGGTGTGTTGGGAACTTTTTTGTGTGCGGAAAAAATACAGATAAAGAGAAATTTACGAGTTAACAAAGGTTCTGTTACTCTTAACACAACCAAGGAGGCGGGCGAGGTGATTACAGTCTCAAAGTCCTGAACCTACTTTTCTGAATTAACTCGTAAAATTGGAAAAATGTGTTGCTGGCCTTCGGGTCTTTGTTTTGGTAAAACAGCAAGAAGACGATAAATCCTCAGCTGTGACATAGTGTATATGAATGGTATGGTTCTTGACCTGGATATGATTCTTGTATAATTATGGCCCGAACTAAATCAAGTCTTTCTTTTTAAAGAGGGAAATAAAAGTTGTATATTTTACTTTTTAAACAGTAATATTGCGGCCAACAGCTATTTTTTATGTAAAGATTTAGTGGAGTGGAGGCGTCCAACCGGGGGGAGGGGGGGGGGATGAAACGTGACGGATCCATTTGAAGCAGTCAGCACAGCCAGCTGGATCGCCTTTGTGTTGGCGCTCTCATACGAGGGGGGGGGATTTTATTCAGTTGTACTCCTGGTTGTGAGATTAGCTGCTGCTTGGTGAGAACACAATCACAGAGGTTTAAAGGTTTAATAAAAACCACAAAACCTATCTGTGGCTCATGAATCCCTTTTTGAATATGTCACAACAAGAAGCTTAGCAGCATCTTTACTTTTTATCAAGGACAATAGTTGCTACAATAACTTTAACCTCTAACATCTAACATCAATATCTGTACTGCTTATCCTGTGAGGGGCTTGAGCCAATCCCAGCTGACAGTGAGCGAGGGGCGGGGCACAGCCTGGTTAGGTCAACAGCGAATCAGAAAGGGCTCAGGGACAAACAAGCGTTCACACCTACAGACAATTAATAATTAACATAACCACACTCTGCATGTGTCTGGACTGTGGGAGGGAAACCTGCAGACATGACAAGAACGTGCAAACTCCACACAAGCTCCCCACCGGGATATGAACCACAAAGATGGGAGGCGACCGTGCTAACCACTGAACCACTGTGCCACCCATCGTTTCATTGTCTTCACTGAAATAACAAGCAAATTTAGGGAAGCAGCTATGAAAACTTTAAGTATGATATTAGCGCTGGGGTATCTTGGCAGCAAATACACAGCAGTGGCAAAGTCAGAATTTGGAGAATAAGACTGAATTAATTGACAGATGAAATAGAAAGCAGATGTAAGGAAAATAAAATGAAATATAAAAAAGACACAAAGTGAAACATGCTGAGAATCGTTAAAAAGCAAAAAAGGTCTTAAAATTCAAGTTTGCACCCAAACATTGATGTAAACAAAATAAATCTGACGTCTGACTCAAATCCAACTTGTTTCAAAAGGCCACAAAAAAAATAGTTTGACTATTTGATTAAGAACAAAACTGTCGACAGTGATCTGATTTACAGTAAATCATCGCCTGGAAACTGAACAACTCTGGGTTACAACAAAGTTCAACACCTTTAACGGTGCGGGGGGGGGGTAACAGAAAGTGAGCTATGTATGAGCTGATTGTGAGAGGTGGTGGTGGTGGAGGTGGTGGAGGTGGTGGTGGGGGGGGGGCTCAGGACATGAGCTCATGACGGCAGCGTTACACTAAGTGCTCATAAAAAAAAACTCTTTTCTCTGCATTACCTCAGTGTGTGAGGGAGAGAGAGACATTAAGGTAATGATACAACTGTTATTAAAACGTATACTTTTAATGGTTTAATAAAAACTATTGCTGAGGAGAGCAGAGGAAAACGTACCAAACAACACCTCTGAACGCCACCAGCTCCCCCCCACACACATACGCACACATATAGCAACACTCACAATTTACAGCATCACTAAAAGTACTAAACATAACTGGCTGCGGTGCCAAAAGGGCCACACAGGCACAACTGGCATGTAAATACTCAACAGTCCAGGCAGCTTCTCCTCCCTCTCCTCATGGGAAGCTTTCCTCCTTTTCCTTGTTTCTTATGATGAACATGATTCACTCAGGGTCATCGCATCAACTTTATTTATTCAGGTTTATCACATTGAAGCATTCAAGCAAGACCTGAGCACAAGAGAAGAAAAACACAACCAGGAAACACAAACAGAGAAACAGCCAAACAAGAAGGTTTAATTGGACTGGGAGTAGAAGATGTGGCGTCATTATGATGTTAAATAACTCATGTTGCACGGATACGCATTATGCAGACCTTTATTATCTTATGTAAAATTAATTTGAAAAGGTTAAATGTGGAGGAAGTGTATTATGAAACTAGAAGGGCACTCGGAGAGCAAATTACACTACTTCACCATGTTTAAGAAAGTGACAGTGGGAGTCTGGGTGCCCTGCACATAGAGCTTTTTATAAAAGATACAAAAATGCCTGTTTAATAAGTGTTGCAATAGTAGAACCAGGGATACATTTAAATCTAAGTTGATATAATATATTAACAAATATGTGAATAAATAACACTGACACATTTTTTATCTAAATAGACTCACAACCGAGAGATCAGCGTCGACCACAACTTCTCTGTGTCATCAGCGACCCACTTCCAGTACAACCTGCTGTCAAACTTTAACCGTGTCACCACTGAGCAGATCACTGCTGATCCGGAGTCAGTCCCGGCTCAGGTCTGGTTCCACTCTGGCACATTCAGCTCCACCAGCGTCCTGCTGGATTCTCCTCTGTGCCATTCTGTGCTTTCACAGCTGGCTCCATCACATTACACTTTTTATTTTCCCAGTCTGGGGGCTAAATATCACCCGTTAGGTTAACTGGCCCCCATGGTCGCCTGGACCAATAACAATATGTACGTGTGTGTGTGTGTGAGTGTGGGTGTGTGTGTGTGTGTGGGTGTGTGTGGGGGAATGTGCGTGTGTTTGAGTGCAGCGGGGGGTCAGGCTACCTGGCATCCAGATGTGGAACAAGACGTTCTGCTTGAAACACAACCATTGTGTGCAAACAACTGTACGACTTGAGAGAAGCAGACATTTCCTCTAATGGAGCTGATATCCGTCACGATGATGTGATGCTTGTCGAGCAGCATTTGTATTTGTGTACATTTCGATTCCTCAGACTAAAAAAGGTTCGGGGGGGTTGTTTTCTTCTATTTGACACAGCAGATGAAAACATTTTGACATGTTTAGTTCTAAAAATGTGTTGATTTTGTGTTGATTTTGTGTCTAAGAGTTAACATCATGGAGCTGCTGAGCTGAAAATAAACTTACAGTTGAATCCTGTTTTCACTGATAGATCCAGTTCAACAACATCTCATGAATAATACATCAGACAAGTCTTCAGATTGAACTCTGAGGTCGTGGTTGAACTTCAGAGGTTCACTGGGATTCATGGACTTCACGTCCATTATTAAATAAGTTTACCTCACATGACACAGAGTTTTCTTATCTATAACAAGAATGGAAATGATCACACGAAAAAGCCAAAATCTAAAAAACACACTGTATTCTGTAAAATGGGAAGCAAATGCAAAGGATGCCAAAAGTTTCACTCGCCCTCTCTCTCTCTCTCTCTCTCTCTCTCTCTCTCTCTCTCTCTCTCTCTTTCTCTCTCTCTCTCTCTCTCTCTCTCTCTCTCTCTCTCTCTCTCTCTCTCTCTCTCCAGCCGTTTTCCATTATCAGTGCCCAAACCAGCTTGTTAAAAAGAGTGAAACTCAAACCACAGTTTTGAAAATTACAGAATTCCTTCATAAATGCCCAACCCTCCCGGCGGCTACACTGGGTTCAGGCTTGAGGTGAGCCCGCCATACTACAGCATATACACACACACACACACACACATACACACACACACACAGTCACACACACACACAGTCACACACATACAATCCTACCTTACCAGCAGTCGAATGTCAGACGGAGCTGAAACAAAGTGGACCACTATTTGTAGTTATATTGATAAAAAAACAAATAAAAGATTTTCATTCAATGTCTTTTATCACGTACACGTGTATAACTGCTTTTATACTAATCTTTTCAAGATTGACAAATTCAGTTGTAAAACATCTAAAGCTGTGGAACATGGGACAAACACATATATACCGACACGTGTGATACCTTCAAAACATGGATCTGAACTCATTAATTATCCAGCACATCAGGTCTGACTCCGACATACAAGTGAAGGAAGGAGAGGCGGAGCTGCTCCTTCAGTTCTGTACCTCCAGGGTCAATGGTTGGATCCCTACAGGGAGCCTTTCATTTTGAACTCCAGTGTCCAGAGAAAACAATTAAAGAACTTTAATTTAATTCAATTTACACCACAAAAGTGTGTGAGAAAACAAGGTGTTAACAGGTCCCTGCTCCAGCCTGTAGAGGCAGTGTTGAGCACAGACACGTCCAGTCAGACACCTGCAGGTCCCTTCTGGTCTAAGATTAAGATGTTTGTCTTCCTGTGAGGAGCCTGACATCATTGACATAATGCATTCCCTACATACACACACACACACACACACACACACACACACACACACGAGCAACACTTGATACATATATACATGTTCATAGAAAACATAGAAAGTACTCACTCCCCTCTTTCCTTCAAACTTTAACCAGAGCCATTTCCATTTCGCTGCTTAGCAACCAGTCCGACCTCCTTGGCAACAACAGCCTAATCACTCATTTGACCTCAGCAAAATTAAAATGAAAATATTTCTACCTCGTTCTCCTTCTATCTGCTCTCAAGCCCTGTTATCACATTATGTAATATTTCCTAACATGAATTCACTGTTATTTATCTTCTGCTGGTTAAAATCTCTTCTTGCCCACAGCCCACCTGGACTCTTCAGTGGATTTCTCTCCTTCCTCCAGGTCTGAATTGGCAGAAAAAACTGGGGCAAGAATGATGATGCTGAAGAAATCCCACTTTGTTGTTTCTGTGCAGCTGTTCTTTAATCTGCCTCATGTGTTCCGTCCCATCACCGAAACCTGCGCCAACCTGGATAATAAAGTGTAATTATTCTCAGCTGCTCCCTCGTGTAAAAGTGTTAAATTGCTCGAGTCCTGCAGCGTTCAGCTCAGATAAGATTGTTTCTTTAGAGAATGGAGGCGGACAGCCAGTCCCTCTCCTCACTACACTGAAGTTGTGTAGTTGACACAGAGATAAAGCGTTTGATGCTGGACTCAGGCGTCAGAACGGACCAACACCAAACCCTGAGTGCTTCACACACACACACACACACACTCAGGCTCAGCTTCACGCTCTGTGAGTTATTCTATGTTTTGCTTCGGAGGGAAATTGGTGCACTTTGGCCATAATTGTTTCAAAACTGCCGGCTAATTATGACCTTTTGAAAACAAAGTGTACAGATTGGATGTGACATTCTGCTGCGCCTGCAGAATATAAACGCCCTGGTGCACTGGCTGAAGCCCAGTAAAACCTAATAATGGAAACCAGCGTGTCCTAACCATTGCTTTAACTGAACTGGAAGGCTATTTTCACAGGTTTCTGTCTCCCTGACCCACAGACGAGAAAAAAAAGGGAAAACACAGAGAAGTTCTCACTCAGATTTAGTTGCTGCAGCTTTTCCACTCAATTGTGTATCGTGCTGTTGTTGTGTTGCCATGGTAAAGTGATTAAAGATGAAAGTTCTCTCCTGGACCGGATCAGTCGGCTTTGAATCAAACACGAGACGGACGTCCTGCATGCTCCGAGTGCAGAGGGTCAATCAACCTCACATAAACAACACAGTGTTCATCAATCCCTGGGCTAATGTGGTAGAGAAGTATAAAGTGCATTTATATGACCGATTGTTTCAAGTTGTTTGAATTGAGTTGAGGTTTGTTGAATTGAAATTTCCCCGATTTCCTCCATTCGTGTATTTTTATATTTTAGTAAAACCCATTCAAATAACAATAATGATAATAACTATTTGTGTCCACACCTCTGCCAAGGCCAAACAGTCCCTATGAATTCAATCAAGCTCCAGCAAATTCCACACAAACAAAGAAGAACAGTCCTATAAATATGCTTTATTTATGCTGTCTAGATTCATGAATTATTCACTGAGAAAAACAAAACTAAAATATTGAAAGAAGTAAAAGTGTGTGTAATTGTACCAAGTTTATAAGTCCAGTAAATTTTGGACATAAAAAATATATGGAAAGGAAAGAAAACATAACCTGCTTGGCACAATAATAATGAAGGAATATTTTGTTTATATATCACTTTTAACAAAGCTCAAAGACACGTTATTCCCCAATCTCTATTATAAAATGTAGAACTTAACCTACTTTGAACATAGGTCTTTGAATATATGCAACATTTAACCCAAGAATTGATACAGTGACCATTGAACAAGCCAAATAACGACAGTCACTGGAAATATGGTGCAGAAAATCAAGGTGTAATCCAGTAATAATTCTACAGTTGTATCATAAATCCCTCACAGTCAGAGAGAACGAGCCGGAACAGAGAAATGACAAAGTCCCAAGTGACAGATTCATTCTCAGTGTGGGAGTTTTGTGTAATCTGCCGCTGACAAGGGATGATCCGCACAAGCTTGAGTTACGATCTCCAGCTCGTCTCAGACAAGTGACGATCACAGCTGAAGACTTCCCTCAGTTTACTTATAGAACATAATCGGAATTCTGGCTTCTGATGATAAGTTTTACTTTGAGGCAGAAAGCTGTGGTAAATCATAATGTAACGAGAGATTTGTCAGATGACAAGTTGAAAAACAGTCATTAATGCATGTGTGTGTTTAAGTTATAGAAGTTGAACAGATCTATTGAATATGCTACTACCTGTATTATGTCTGAAATATATTTGATCTTACAAGTTGATTAGATTTAAACGGCATTTAAAGAAGTATTACACTCCTGACACACACACACACACACACACACACACAGACCCTCACTCTCAGAGTGGTCTTAACCAGAAGTTGTTCCAGCCTGCTGCCTGTCACAGTTCATGGACTTCAATGGAGCATATTCACTCATACTCCCACCATCTGTCCTGATCATTTAAGAAGAGAAGCATGTTCTAACATTTACATCTGTATTTGAAACATGAAAGACTCTGTGTGTGTGTGTGTGTGTGTGTGTGTGTGTGTGTGTGTGTGTGTGTGTGTGTGTGTGTGTATGTGTGTGTGTGCAGATGTGTAAATGTGTATATGAGATGTGATATAATCCTCTGCTGCCATCTAGTGGAACAAATATGGAGGTCGTTGCAGTGGTTGTTCTTGAGGCCTCCCATTAGGAAGGTGGTCCAGTGTGTCTGTGGTTTCTATCGGGAACTTTAGCTTCCTGCTGCACGTTGGGTTGATGGTTGAGTGTGATGAAGTTTCACTGGTTCATGCTGTTGACCCACGACCTTTTATTAAAATTATGCTCCAACAATACACAAACTAGCTATTGCCTCCTATACAGCTGTGGTAACTTAGTTTGTACTAGAACATACCCTCAGGTCAATGTTTCCCAGAATCCTTAGTGTCACTGTAACACACACACACGGCTCACAGCCTGCAGTGACCTCTAATGACCTCTAGCTCTCTGTCTCCCAGTATCAGCTGGGATTGGCTCCAGCTCATGACCCTCAAAGGACGAAAGGTGTAGGACTGTTACCACTTATAAATGAACACATTTGATCTTGTTGTTTGATCATCACTTAAATAAACTTGGATTATTTTTATATTTAAATTAATTATTGAGCTGTGGAGGAGACAGAGACAGACTTAGTGTTTCCCCTTCTTCCAGTATTTGTGCTAAACTCTGTCAATCGTCTGGACGCTGATTCATATCAAACAGACACAGAATCAGTCACACACCATATGTCTCATTGGTGACATGTGGAAGCTGTAATTTCTCCCGCTGATCCCAGAAAACGTTTCAGCACTTAAACATTTGTTTATTTTCTCTTGTTTTTTTTAAATCGGTCACACATTTAGTTCCCTGTCGCATCATAAGTTAAGAAATCTGCAGATACTTTCTCCCAGTTGCTCGACACTCTGTGAAGCTGTGAGGAGTTTGAGGAGTTTTGGGAGTTTGGTCGGCCTCCTCCTGACACTGAAATAAAACACAGTGGTTACAGCCATAGCACTGGAACGCAGCCATTGACAATACTCTGCTGTATATCAAAGTCAAACCAAATTATCATGTGACATGGTTTCGTCCAATGACATGTTCTGCTGATGCAGAGCTCAGGGTGTCATGAAAGGTCCTTCAGTCCCATTCAGACAAACCTGATTTCACTCATTTTTTAAGATCGAGACATCACAGATACATTTCTTATTAATAATTGTCTATATAGAAAAGATCAGTGTATAAAGCTTTATAAGTTGTTTCAGGTTCTCCTGTCAATGGAGTCACACTGCAGGGTGGTGCTGTTCTTCTCACTACCAGGAGAGGGCGCTGTAGCTCTTGGAGAGACAGAACATTCTGAAGTTCTGAGGAGAAGATAGATCAACATATGGATCAGTGATGGGTCTGATATTTACAGACATCTTGTAGAAGGAAAAGAGAAAAGCACATTGTAAGATTAAGAACATTTAAAACCTGCCTTGTTGACTCACACTGTTTTCACTGAGTAAAAAACCATAACATCATATCATCATATATTAAGAACACAGTGCTTATTATTTAGTTTGAGAAAAGGTAAACCATTTACTATTAGTATTTAATAAGCATCTTATCAACGCAGCATCTTCATGTCACCAACGCTGTGATTGGAGTGGTAGTTTAAATATCACATCCCTGTAATAACGTATGTTTGCCAGCAGGTGGCAGTGTCCATTATAATACTTTGAGCAAGCTCTGCTGGATGAGATCAAAGTGTTCTGGCTTTGGTTGACGTTGAATGATTGAAGGAAGGAATCAATAAATAAATAACAATAACAACAAATACACACAATTAAAATAAAAAGACTTGAAAATACAAAAAAAGTTACATTTTATTATACTACTAATAATAAAACGAATGGAAACCATTTACATAGTTCTGTGTTTGAGTTAATGAATTATAATACACGCTTTTTTAATGTGTCCAACTTTATGCAAACATAGAATATAATGCAAACTAAAATATTTGTCTGGCATTGCATATCTATTTACAATACCATTCTTAACATCACCACTACCTCTGAACTACCTATAGTGGAAGAAGAAGAAGACGAAGAAGATTATAATGAGTGAACAAATGAATGAATGAATGAATGAATGAATGAATGAATGAATGAATGAATGAATGAACTTTCCCCACTGAAACCTGCAGCTCTCCTCTTGCTTCTCTTTAAGAAACTTCATCATCTGTCGCTAACTCATGATTTCCGCTGATCTGACTGGAAGAAGAAGAAGAGGAAAATGATGGTGGAGATGTGGTAGTGAGTGAATGAATGAATGAGCCCTGCAGCTCTCCTCCTGCTTCACTTCCAGGATCCCTCACTTCATTATCCCTCACTTCATCATGATCTCACCTGATCTGACTCTCATCTCCTCCTCGCCTCCTTAAACCGCTCCAAATTTGTCCGGCGCCCTCCCGCCCTCTGATTGGCCCGCTGGCTGATTGGCCCGCGCTGTGATTGGTCCAGAGCTCCGCCGTCGGGACGGTTCCGGCGGAGTCACTTTTTGTTTTGTCGCCTGCGGCTGAAGTTCGGACGCAGCCGCAGCAGCCGGAGGCGACGCGGACTCAGAGGACTCGGACCCCGGCTCTTTACACCGAGACGGAACTCGTGTCGTCAGAGGAGAAACCGCTTTACTCCTCTCGGTCTTTTCCGTGATTCAGAAACTCTGCAACGGACTCACGTGTTTCCACCTTCAGGCTTTTCGCTGTGGTTCTAGCTCCGCTCCACGTTTCTCTCTCTCTCTCTCAGTCGCGCGCTGAGTTTCCACGAGCCCTCAGAAGGGTTTTGAAGTGTCCGGTGTTGCGGTGATTCGCGCATCTCCCCGCGGTGCTAAAGGAACGGAAGGAGGCGATTTGCGTGTTTGTGCGGGATGAGGAACGTGCGGGTCTGAGGAGATCTCATCTCTGCGGGGAAACAGTAAGTCCGACTTCATCTCTGAATAAATAAGAATTTATATTAATATAAAGTCTATACAGTAAAGTGGATTTGATTTTCTCATTACTGTTACACTTATATGTAGTGTTTTTTTCCTTTTACTTTAACATATTAAAGTGTAATTTCTCACATTCATATAATCCATATTGATATTAATCTGCTGAAGCTGTTATTTACATTTACTGCCAATACATTGGTGCATTTTATAACATAACAGGATCCACAAGCTTTACTCTGACTTCGTTTAGGGGTTAGGGATAAACATTTTCATATCAGTGGAACTATGACCATAAATGTCACATTATTACATCTTAAGTTTAAAGTCTCCTGAGGGAAGCTTGTGATTCTAAACTCGTCTTTATGGGCAGAGATCGACTAGTATTGGATAAACAGTTTTAAAACTCTGAAGAAAAGCAATAAACATATTATACATATAGTACTTTGTTATATAACTAATGAGGAAAATGGTGTTGGGTTCATTCTTATTGTTGTTTTATTGCCCAGACACCTCAACCTAGAACAAAGTGTTTTATTCAGTGAATGTTAACTTGGCTTTCAGTTTGGTTGAAAAGCTTTAGGCTTTATAATAAGGTTTCTTATTTGGCTTTTAAGTAAATGATTTTAAACAAGTGATACATTAAATCTTCAGTTTGGGTTCATCCTTATAAAAACATTCAGCTTCAAAAAGGCGTCTTACTTTGAGCTTTAAGCTGCCTGCCATCTATTTGGATTTCATGGAATAAAGATTGATCTATTAACATAGGAACACCAGTAAACTTCTTTGTAGAAGTACAAATCTGTGTGTTGGTAGAAACTCTCCTCTTGTTGGTCACATATGAATGTGTAATGTGTGAGTGTGTTCCTGAGACACGGAGGTTTTGACAGATGCTGATCAGAGACGCAGCAGGTGACGCACAGAAATAAGAGCTCATATGGTCCAGGGGAGGATTTATGTGGCGGGAAGATGAAAACCTCTGTAAGGAGAGACATGTGGACAGGTGGACGGAATAAATCTGCGAGAGGGAAAATTGTTTTGTACTTTGTGGAAGATCTCACGCTGCTGCTCAGAAGAACTGGGACAGATTTATACTGGTGACCATTCGGTGACCAGAACGCAACATTTTGCAAATAAGAGCTTCTATGTGTCCTGTACCTCAAAGTTCAAGCTGGTTAGTGTTTGAAAAGACAAATTAAATGATTGAAACTCGTCCAGAGAAGCTTGAAAAGCATTAAAACCCGAGACGACTCATTATGAGCGGCACACGTGTGATTATATGCATGTGCAGGTTTCACATTCTCTCCAGCTGTCAGCCAGTCGCTAGTAAATCATGTTTTAATTCCATCGCGCTTGCAGCTATTTTGGCAGCGATTAATCAAACGCCCCCTTCAGATGGGGCAGTAATGAGTGTGGCTGGAATCAAATGCACTGTGACAGCAAACAATACATCTGTTTAAATCATAAAGGGATGATTTATACACGTTCATGTCGTCTGAATACTCCCTCGAGATGTGAGGTGATCCCTCTGTCTCTGCTGAATACAGATATTTCACCTGTTATCCTTCATTAAGTGACTTCATTTAATTTTCCTCCTCAGGTTGAAGAGTCTGAGCTGATCCGTCTTCCTGAAAGAAAGTTCAACCAAAATGGAGATTTTCTGGGTGTGCGTGTTTCTGAAGCTGCTCCTGATGTCCACTGCTGCCAGGGGTGAGTAACAGAAGCATTGATTTCAACAGAGACACGAGACAAGACGGTTATTATCATATTGTGAGGGGAAAATAATAATGGCTGTATCATTATTCTGCAGTGCTTGCAAAAAAAAAGAGCTTCTTTGTTCGTCATGTTCAGTTGTTGGATCCTCGCTGTGTTGCTGCTGCTGCTGCTGCTGCTGTTCCAGCCCCGGGAGGTGTTTTTGTTTTTACATAGTGTGGTTTTTGAAATGTTGTGGTTTGACTCCTCTGACTGTCTGAGGCCAGAAGCATGATGGGAGGACAACAGCAGTTCAGGAACAAACTTCTACTACTATTTAAAACGGAAAATGTTCCACGCTTTAGAGGCAACTTTATTAACTGACCCACTAGACACGTGGCCTCGGATGAACTTCACTTTTTTTAGATCAGTCCTTGAACTTTGACTTGTTATTCAGCAGCGTTCTGCTCTTGGCAGGTCGTCACGCTCCTACCTGGAAGTGGTGTTTGCTATTTTGCAAAGATTCTGCCTTGTTTGCTGTCGAGCGTTTGAAGACCTTTTAAGCCTTCAAATCTGTCACACATGATTTATAATGCGGCCAATGCAATACTAAGTCAGCAATATGAATTAACTGTAGTAGAAGTCCAAATATATGGAAATGTTGTATATTATAGTATACTGTATTAATACAATATAAATTAAATCACGAAAAATGTCCACACTAACCGAGAACTTCCCAATTTTTTTGGTAGTTTTCCTTTTCCTTGTTGAGGGTTAAGGACAGATGATGCCTATGAGACAAATTATGATAGGTGAATATTGGCTATACAATGATTGATTGATTGATTGAGAACACTGGAATTTATACTGCCCTTTCAAAACCTGTCTGCTTGGAATGGGCTGTTGTCTTGGCCTGTGGTGATGCTGGTTGCAGCCTTTCTCTCTGTAGCTGCAGTAAGGTGAAGAGCTGCTGCAGGTCCAACAGAACCTGAGACTGTTCCTCTGCTGCTGCATAAGAAGCTGTTCAGCTGTTTGGTCACAGTCCAGTTGAGCTCGACTCAGCCGGCAGAACCATGAGCTGGAGAGTCAGTGGTCGTTTGTGTGAAAGTGGCTGTTTTGGTGATGATGAGTCCCTGCTGCCGCTGCTGCAGACTGGACGCCATAGATTACTTTTAAGTTATATGTGTAGTGAGCAATGAGTGACAGTGCTGTGAAGTAGAATTTAGCATTTCAGGTTTCAGTAAGTTTTCCGTTAGGCAGTATTCAGTATTTGAACAACCCCATAAGGAGGTCGTTGATTAGGATCATGTACAGCTCAGTACCCTCAGCACGCTAACTAATATCATAACAACAAACAACAAACAACAACAACAACAGCCGCACGCAGATGAGAACGATCACCACTCAGCCGGCATCACGGGCCGACGCTCACAGACTTGGTGCCCATTCCCCAGATCACACCAGTGATGGGTTTCCAGTGGGAACAAAGCAGCATTCAGCGAGCCGAGGCCCAGCCTGTGTGCAGACACGGGGCTGAAAGTAAACACAGGGTCATAGACCGCAAAGAGATGAGATTAGATTAGCCTATTAGGGAAGTTTGCTGTGCAATGCCACAGCATTTCCTCCCCCTCACTGCCTGCAGTCCGTCAACTGAGCCGGGCAGAGAGAGGGACTGGAGGTGTGGGAGAATGGAGGAGAGAGGAAACACGAGTGGAGGATAGGAAAAGAGGATATAGGCCATTAGAGGACAGGAGTTATAATTGATGATGAAAGAGAAAGAATGGAAGTGGGGAAAGGATGTAAGAGGAAGTAGAGAGGAAGTGAATCACAGGAGCGACTGAGAGAGAAAGGACAGGAGAGGGTGAAAAGGACATGGGGAACAAAATGTCATTGTTTACCTACTAGAAGCTGCAGTTTAATCTAGTTAGAGCCTGGACCTGGTTTGTTTCTCTTGGTGAGAGTCCAGCATCAGTGTTTGAGCAATTTAACCAAAGTTACTGTGAAAATACGTTTTCAGAAATACAACAAAAAAAGCTTTGTTTATCTCCAGGTTTGCATGTTTAGTGGATCTTGTGCCTGAGGTTCATACCATGCTACTGTGGATCTGTGGGTTTGAGTAATGCAGTGTGTCATCGGTTCTCTGTAGCTCATCTTTTGCATCCCTTGTTTACAGTTTAATATCGTACAACAGAGGAATCATCCATCTATTAATACCATAAATCTGTCTTTTGGTAGAACGCACACATAAAGAACTATTCCTCTTATCCCCTTCACACTCTTGTGGATATTGTTACAGGTTTTTTCAAATCCTAAAAGATGAAATCTACCAAAAGTTGCACAAAATGTCACAAATTCCACTGTAGTCCTCAGAGAAGCTTGCACTAATTCAGGGGGCCACATTAACAAGGTCACGGTGGAACTGAATAACCTTTAGCCGCGGTGGGAGTTGCCAAGTGCCACCACTGTGATCGACCTTAAGCCACTGAGCAGCTTTACCATATACGAGTAGTCCCAGGCTTTGTTCTGTGACACCAGCACGATATATGTTGAGGAACAAACCATACGTCTGCAGTGTCCCACTACGGCCGGAATACAGTAAATAACGCTGTAAATGTCAGGAGGACAAAAACAGAGCGTATATCAGACTGTTTACACTGAAGAATCCCAGAAGACGGCCTCTAGGAAGCAGGGCGAGTGTCTCGGGCTCTCAGCAGGGTGTGGGCCAAGTGTTAGGGGAGAGAAAGGAAACTCAAATCCAAGCGGAGGCAGATTTTTATCTTTTTGTTCAGGACTGGAAGTTCAACCAGTGATTGGATCGCTCACCACAGTCCTATTCACTTATTGAAGCTGAATAGAAAAGTCATTCAGATCTAGTCGTGATTACAGTCTCCAGTCTTTAGAACCAAAATTTGAATTTAATTTCATTATGATTATATTGAAACTTTTACATGGCTGCCTCCTCCACTGCACTCGAAACCGAATTAGTTCATCAGTCACTTGACGATCACCCAGATGAAAATGCAAACTGCAGCGAAAGGGTTTGGCTCCCGGGGCAGCTGCACAAACAATGAACAGTGAAACGTGAAATATCAGAGGACAATCCAGGACGTTTCAAACTTGAAAAAAATGAACTTTCTCTGCTTTTATTTCCACGGAGTGCTCGGTTGCAGTAAATATAAGGCAGCCATTGTATATGTATCCAGGAAGTTATGTCTCTAAAATGAGAAGTATGGTTTTGCTCCAGTGAAATGGCAGCAGTGTGGCACTGAGATGAATTGATAGACCCCGAGAACAGTTTTTAAAGGCTGTTACTGGAAGTTACGTTTCCCTGGGTGTCCTTGGAGTTGAGCGTTAGATGGCAGCGAAGTCGGTTTTCCACCGTTAGCGCTGATCGGCCAGTGGAAGAAAGGAACCTTGGAACGGCCGAGGGGTTTCGCTGGACCCCGCGGCACGGCACGGAGATAAAGAGAAATCTGAGGAGAGAAACAGTACAGAGAGAGAGAGAGAGAGAGGAGGATATACAGGTAAAGAGAAAGAGAAAGGAGAGAAACAACAGGGCGCAGACATGACACAGAAAGGAAGACAGACAGAGATAAGCCCCGGCAATACACAGAGAGAAACAGAAATAGATGAAGACGCAACATTTATGCCTTTATTACAGCAGATGTCACATAAACTGCTCCCCAGAGGCTTACACAACCGCACTGTTTGAACTGGTGTCTGGGGCCTGTGTGTGTGTCTGCGTGTGTGTGTGTGTGTGTGTGTGTAGTTGAGCATGAGACTGAGCAGCTGAGAGATTAGCGTTCTCCTCTGTGGGTTGAACTGCACTGAGCTCGAGTACAGGGGTCAAACACTGGTAGTAAAGTCACAGTGCATTCTGGGATACCTGCTGCTCTGGACGTATGACTTTGTTCACGTTTGGAAAATATACTTTCAGGAAGCATTTAGGATGCTTGATTGCTTTCTTTTTTGTGCGAAAGAAACAAATGTAGTTTAATGTGTTGATCATCATTTCCAGTCTTTATGCCAAACTAAGGTAACTGTCTCTTGGCTGCAGCTCTCTACTGAATGCACAGATGTGAGGGTCCTAATCCTTTAAAGACAGAAAGGAAACTTTAATAGCAACCTCTACAGATTCTGGAGATTGAAAATTCAGCTGCAGGCCATGGCTCATAGGCCAGAGCTTTAATCTCCTCTGCTGCCATTGGCCACCAGTCCCTCAGCCATGTTTTGCTACGATCATCTTGAAGATCCAAACCATACAACTAACCATCTGGGATTAAAACCAGTGTTTCTTTTATCCCCAGTGACGTCCTCTCAGGATTCCAGCAGATTTGAGTTTTCTCTGCTTTTACCTGTGATGTTGAAAAGACTTGTTCACATCTTTCTTAGGCTCCTCCTCCACCCGCACTCTGCCTGGAACCAAACGGAGAAAAGAAAGGATAGACCCAGAAATCAGTTGATGAGTGTGGCTTGTTTACATGGTTTCCTGATGCTCTGCTCTGTCCAAACAAATGTAATGTTTTCCAGGTGATGTTGCTCCATAGACCACCCGTCATGTGCAGGCAGGGACAGGAACAGACGCGGAGATGAGAGGGTTTTTTATTTGTTGTTCTACGAAGTGTCAAAGGGCCACAAACATTAAAAAGGCATCTTCATTGCGCCGACGCTGCCAAAGTCAGGGATGCACATGGAGGAGCAGGAGAAGAGACACACACAGAGAGGCACTGGGGAGCGTAAACAACCGCACACACAGATGCTGGAAATGTATACAACCATAAATATGACTAAACACATGTAAGCGCACACACACACACACACACACAAACAAAGACACACACATATACACACATACCACAGTAACTTTACAGCCTCCTGTCCCACACACTCATGACTGGGGAATGTAATTAGCAGGCCAACGCTAACAATGATATGTAGGAGAGAATTGTCGTCGGGCACAAAGGACAACGGATCGACAGTAGAGCTTGAAATGTTTCAGAAAGTAAAAGAGGGCTACAGCGGATCATTAGTTTTTACCAATTCACTGATTATCCTGATTTAATTGATTGTTTGGTAAATGAAATAACAGATAACTGGGCAAGATTCCAAAGTTCCCACAAACTCAGCTAATGTGTACAAATGCTTTGCTTGGTCTGACCACCGGAATCCTAACATGCAGCTTGTAGAAAATTTTCAGTTGTGAAGGTGGAACCATTATTTTGTCATTTGTAGATTAAAATTCTTTGGGTTTCAGACTTTAAAGACATCACAGTTGGAAACGCTCGCTTTGGTGGTAGTTTACTAAAAAGGCTTCATTTTTGATGCATTAGGTCGATTCTAGATGTTTAAATTAAACCCATATTATTGTGTTTAAAGGAAAAGAAACTAAAATGTACATTATTTTACTGAGTATATTTGTAAAGGTAGTATTTGCACGTCTCTCCACGTGGAGACCGGAGACCGAGGTGGTTGAGCAGAGCAGCATCTTGATTCCTCGTAGAGTAAACGACTGCATACCACAGACAGATGCTTGAAGCTGCCTCGTAGTGACCAGACCCACTCATCAGTAAATCTCCTCTGCTCCGCTCCTCTTGTTTGAGCAATGCAACGCGTCCTAAATCACAGCTAACCATCGTAAACGCCATTTGACAGACTGATAGACTCTATATGGCCTGATGGGGATGATGGGCATCTGGCTGCTGGATCCAGGCTCCATCATTACTGCTGATAGTCATCGTTAAGGTTTCCATTCTCCACAGAAAAGCCATTTTACCAAAGCATGAGGATCAAAATTTAAATTTAAACCTTTTTACCTCATATCAAATATAACTCTTAATTCTGCCTGTTAACTGGAAGGTGCAGTAGATGACTCATTCTTTTCGGTGACCAAACTAATCTTAATTGTGTGGTGATAATCTTTGTGTCTTTTAAATGACAGAAAAGCAGAAATCTCCAGTGTGTGTGTGAGTGTGTGTGTCTGCTGATTACGTGGTGATTAGCAGACAAAGGGCGGCTTCAAAGAGCACAGATGACGCTCTGAGTTCCTCTTGTTAAATCCTAATGTCGGGACCAAATGTTGTCTCGCCGGCTATTTGCACAAGAAGAGCTGTCGTCCCAATATCCCAGAATGCAACTTTCCACTTTAAATCTAAAGTCTTTTGCCTTTTTTTCAAGTTTTACTCGAGGTTTAGATGAAGTATTTGAGATATGATGAATACAGAGGGAGACGTCCTAAACCGTTTTCTCTTCCATCCTATATATGCAACGTTAACATTTAAAAAAAAGTTATCATTGTGCATTGTGTGCTCTTAGAATTTAACTTGCACTGACATGAAGCCATTTGCAGGAAACCGATTTGTCGAGCTTAAGGCCAGGCGCCCCCCCCCCGTCCCTCTTTTTACCTCTGCTTTACAGGGCCTGTTAATGTTAGAGGCTATTAGCCCACATTTAGATAAAGTCAACGTTTGCTTTGACATTGCTAATGGCGGGGTGGTAATGGGGTTGTCTGGACTCTCTCAGTGGGGGTTGTCTGTGTGTCAGGGTGATGTGAAGATGTGACGTGTGTTTGTGGAGGTGGGGGCGTGGGGTCGGGGGGGGGGCAGAAAGAAACAGGAGGAGATAGGATATCAAAAGAGAGGCTTTTTGGAGAGAAATGGTGAGAGACGAGGAAAGAAAGGCTAAAAGGAAGTGACCCTGGCTGATGGTATCGCATCGAACTGGTTCTACTCTTGATTTAAGCTGGAGGATGTTACACTGAACTCAAGACTCCACGTTTTTATAGATAGAGATTCAGGCTTTAACTCTAAAAGTTTTGGGACGTCCACAAATACAGAAAAGTTCTGTCTGTTGTCACAATGTTTGGCTAAATGAGTTTATACTAATAGTAAAGGCATTAGAAAGAGTTATAGAAGCTGCAAATACAGTATATATGGATATGAATATATATGCAAAGTATATGTAATGTTCATGACAGTATATTTGCAGGGGTTATAGTCATGTAATTGTTAAAGCTGGTTAGAAAAGTGCAAGTTTCTTATTCATCATTTTCTCCTTCAATCCTCAAATATATGTTTCTTCCTTCCAGCCTCACATATTTTGGAGTGTTTCAGAATTACAATCGTATTTGTAGACAAACGCAGGTTTTTCTTCATCCCTTTTTAAAATATGACATGTTGCACATACGTCTTTCTCCTCCGCTCCTCCTCGTCCTCTTTCCTCCCCAGCTTTTGTGTCTCCTCTCTCCTACATAGAGCTGTATTGTGTGGGTCGTGGCGCCACAGTGCTGTATTGTGGTCTCTGTGGGTTTGGGGTATGTTTGGTCAGTGCTACAGCACAGCGGGTCAAAGGGCAGCCTGTGGAACAGGGGAGGGGAGGGGGGTCAGGGACAGTGTGTATGTGTGTGTGTGTGTGTGTGTGTGGAGGGGGGGTCAGAGAAACCACATGCCCGCACCGGAGGAGACTGCAATAACACACCAGGAACCCCACAGGACAACACACACTCTGCTTTCACTGCTTTATCTACTCCCTGTGTCTCACTCGGCCTCAGGTCAATCACGTCATTGTCATGTATGACAGAATCACACAATTAACACATCCAAACTCAACTTAATGATCTATATTGGTTCTCTTATAGGCTTTTTGTCTTTTAAACCAAATATTGCGTAGAACAATATGAGAGAAAACATTTAATAGATTGATTTTATTGTGTAGCTTTTGATTTCCAGTATTTTATCATATCGTTGCTTGTGTTTACCTACTATCTGTAAACTTTAAGTACTGCAGTAAATGTTACTTTAGAAAACCGAGCAGATTAAAGCAAATTTTAAAAAGCCCGGGAGCATGTTATTCTGTTCCAGGTCACTTTGGTTAATCACCACTTTTCACTCAGTGGTTCACCGGGATCTATTTTTTTTCAAGGTGGGAAAGTTGGAGTTAAAGCTTGTCTACAGGGAGGTCTGTGTGAGTGTCAGTCACCTAATTGTCTGTACTGTTCTGCCTTTACATCTCACCTCCTCTCTGATCTGTCTGTTCTCTTTGTCGCTCTCTATCTCCCTCTCTGACAGTTTAATTCCTCTGCCACTTTCTTTGTCTCTGCTGGTTTCCCTCTCTCGCTCTCTCTCTCTTTCTTGTCTGCCCTTCAGCTAGACCTTTTCCAACAGTTTTTTCTGAACCCCACCTACCCCCCCCACACACACACACACAGACACACACAGTCTCCAGCTGTTATTCCTGATGGCGTTACAAATGAGTTGCTGAAAGGTGATCGCTGCGACAGGAGACGTAGACCCTCTGTTTTCTTTGGGCTTTAGCTTGTCAGATTGGGTCTGTTGAGGGGGTGCGGGTTGGGTTGGCGGTCGGGGGGGTTGGAGGTGATGCAGTTCTCAGGGCAGCTGTGTGTTTCTGGGTAAGTGTGTGTGTGTCATTGGTTGTGATAGACTCACCGACAGACACACGCACACACACACGTCCAACCCTAAAACCTAAAAATACCACCATTGTGACCCGAGCCCTGAATGTGATTGACATGTTATGGACAGTGAGCCACGCTCTCGTCCTATTGGTTGTTTACGAGACGCTCAGGTGACCTTCAACCTCGGCAAGTGGAGGCTGATCAGGGGCCGGATGTTAAGGCCGGCGGCTTTAGGAAATACTTTTTGTAAGCTGTTGCTGTAGTTTGACACACTTGAGTTCTTGTTTGTCTCAATTCAAACGTTTGCTTGCACAAAATGAACACACACTTTACTTGATGTTGCAGGTTTATCAGTTTGCATGAAATTACAAGATTCACAAGTTATTCTCCAGGAATATTATGTCTCTTTCTTGTTTTTATCTGCTCTTTCCCTTCCACCGAAGCAGGAAACCCACTTAAAGTCTGTTTTAAAGCGTCTTTATATCAATGGACACAATGGGCTCAGAGACTGTTTGGGGTTGGTCTTCCTTCAAGATCAGAAAAAAACTTTAAACATGGCACAAGAGTGGAAAACCGCGACACACGAGGAGACACAAATGCACTCTTCTTTCTCCCCAGTGCCAGCTGTCAGTGTGGAATCCATACTTCAGGGGGAATGTGAGAGGACTGTGAGAGTTGTGGGGGTGGGAACTCTGGTGGGGACATATACCAGTGTATGTGGCTGTGTGGCCAAAGAAGGGCATTCTTGTCATCTGGTTTTTACTGATTAGTGATATTTCCTTTCCTTCAAAATGAAATAGAACGTAATATTTGTCACTGTTCATTAACCTGTTTGTAAGACATTGTGTTTGTCGCCATTGCAAGACAAAAACTATTATAGTTGTTGTGTACATGCACAATCCCATAGAGGGGAAGAGGGGACCATTGTTCAAAGCCAGCTTGACCTACAGATGAGATGAGATGAAATAAGACAAGATGACGTTTTATTGTCAGAGTTATTCTTCCTAAATTTGTCTTGCATCCCACGATGTGCAGTTTCACAAAAACCAACAGAAACCATATAACCAAACAACAAACAACTTATTGCATTGCACATTATGATAAAGTGGTTGCTTTGGAATCAATATTATCACTCCTCTAACATTTACACCTCAGTCCTTACAGGGACACTTGTTGAATCCTTCTGTAAAAGCAGTTATTTTGAATAAAAGTTAATTAAAATCTAACTTTGTAAACTTGGATATTTAAGGTTTTTTGGCATACATCTATCTCTTGGTCCATCCTGGAAGAGGGATCCCTCCTCAGCTGCTTCTTCTGAGGTTTATACTTTGTTATAAATGTATTATTTTAAGAGGAACTACTTTTCCGACACAGGGATCTGAATCTGACGAAACTCTTTGCTTCACACACTGTAAAGCACTTTGAGTTTTGGCTCTGAATGTGTCACCAACGCAGTAGAATCTCAGCTCATATAGACAACAGCCGAAAAGCCACCAGTTCCCTTCCTGGAGACAGTGTGCATGGACACAGTGTGATTCAACTCTTTCAGGACTTCACATGCAGCCAAAGTAGACAGAGCCTCCTGCGTTGATTATTGTTAATAATTTGAGAAGCAGCACAGAACGGCGTGACTGGCATTTCTTGCATTTTTCCCAAAGCAAAAGGCAAAACATTGACCAGATCTGTAGAAAATTACAAAAACAGAGTATCTGCAGCTATCGGTTACAGCTGCGGTGAAGTAACCCGGGACGTTAAGCCCCTGCCAGTAACACACAGTGCCGACGTACAGCCTGCAGAGCAGTTAGCTGCGTTAATTATTTCCCCACTGCACTACACTTCATCACACTGGTCAGCTCAGCGCACACGCATTATCCGGGAGGTAATCCCTCTATTGTGCTGGCACCGTTATCACACCAGGATACAACGGGCCTATTCTTCCACACGTAATTAACAAAGGTGCTTATGTGCTGCTTTCTGGGATTTAACTGTTGTGTTGGTGGAGCTTTAGGGGAAGGCAGTGGGACCCGGTGGGAAATGGCGGAGGAGGAGGAGGGGGAGAGGAAAGCTCGCAGATCAGCGGTGAAGCCGAGCTTGCAGACTTTAGGTGTGCAGCTTCAACCACACTGGATTACTTGTGGTTAGTTTAAGTTGAGAGGAAAACAAGTTTGGGGTTTATTCTGGCAACTGCATGTCGTCCTCAGTGGTAGAAAGTAAGGTGATTTAACACTTGTTAATACACATGTCCACAGTTTGTGTGTATCTAATAAAGACTTTTGTAATAGTGTCAACAACAAAAAAGTTGTGACATGTTTCCACCTGATTTATTTTGAGCAACACACTAACATTAAGGTCTTAGCTGCTTCACACTTTCTCAAAGTGTGTGTGTGTGGGGGGTTTGATGATGCTTCTAACAAGCAATAGACACAACACAAAAAAAACACAAGAAAACTAATATCTCCAGGGGAAAATTGGTGACACACATGTAGAAGACACCGATGAAGATGTCAACAAAATGTTGTGGTGTGTGAAACTCAGTCTGGACCCAATTCTCGTATCCGCAGGTCATGTCTGAAAACAGCTTTAGGGAACCACCCACTGTTCTTAATCAAACTTGATTGGTTGAGAACGAGATCAACTCACAAGGCAGCCTGGGGTCAGATTTTGACAGAAAGGTTATGGTAAACAGATTCTAGAAGCAAGATCCAGCTACTTCGCCTAAAACTGATTAAAAAAAAAGTAGCGTATTGTTGTTGTCTGTGTTTTCTTTCATTGTGACACACACACAGTGACACATGTGCAGAATGATGAGAGGAAAAAAAACAAGTGCAAGAGCTGAAGAGAACATGAGGGAGGCAGACTGAGGCAGAGATTAGTCCACACTGACAGCCACAAGTAACATGATGACTGATTCATTTCAGCCGGTATTCTGGAATCGCCTGTGAATGCATGTGTGTGCTTTCGAGAGAGTGTGTGTGTGTGTATGTGGTGTGTCAATCAACACTTCACAGGCTCTGTTCCCAGATTGCCTTGTGTATCTTTGCCAATTCCGCATGTGACACACACACACACACACACACACACACACACACACACACACACACACACACACATGTTGTAAAAGTAGTGATTCAACCACTGAATCTTTTGGCTTCTCACATGGATGAACAAGACTTTTTCTGTTCTTGATGAGTCTTAATGGATCCTCGTCCCTCACAAACCCTCTGGTGGTGAAAGTACACAAAATCGTGTGGAGACATTTAATCACTTTCCAAAACCAACAATCCACCTCACATAGCGATCAGCCAGATGTGCAAATGTGAGGAGCGAGTCAAAGCAGTTTTTAAACTTGTCTCTAGAACTGGGTTTTTTAAGTACTCAGCTTGTACATGAATGTGAGTTCAGTTGAGACCGTTCAAAATGATTCACATAAAGATTTACAGAAACAACAGAAAGATTATTACTCACTTCCTAAATTGTTCTATATTATCCTTATTTATTCAGGTGAATCACATTTTCTGTGACTATAATCAATCATTAGTTTAAGAAGCTTGGAAACTCTTCAACATGTTTAAATATCAAAGATTAAATCCTCATGAAATATGTTAAACACATCGTTTCCTGCATCTGAGGGATCTAATGGGGCCTCAAAGGGTCTGTTGGGTCACTGCGATGCTCAGGTGGCATCAGGTGACAATGAAAGAAACACAAGCTTTCACTCCCTCAGTTTTTACTTGTGTATCCATGATGTGTGTGCAGGTTCAGTCCCGTGTGAGCTGCATGTGAAGGGGTCATAGGTGACAGATTTAAAGTTTGAGTAAAACATCAGTCGAGTTGTTGCGCCTTCATTTTGCTGATAGATTTGTACGTCACTCAACAAAAAGAGATGTAAGTCAAGCAGTTGCACAGACACACACACACACACACACACACACACACACACTTTAACCCTCTCTCTCTCACACACACAGTAGGCTAAGGAAAGACAGTGACCTGAGCTGAACAAATGGACTTAGTCACGGCTGAGGATTGGTGTGGAATGTGGGAGGTGGCGTGCATGTGTATGTGTATGTGTGTGTGTGGGTTTGTGTGTGTGTGTGTGTTACATGCATGCTTGGAATGTCTAACTCTCCACCCAGTGAACCAGAAAACACAGGTGGAGGAGAGAAGGAGGAAATACAGGAGGAGGAGGATGGAGGGAGGAGAAGGAGGGAGGACTGGGTTATCACACGCAACAACAAGTGTGTAAGATGGATTTAGAAGAAGTGTTGATTACTCATTAACTAATTAACTCTTCAGTCTTCTTTGGTTGTTTGTTATTAGTGCTTCATTAATTTTTCTAACTATTAGAGACTTAAAGACATAGATTGTGCCTGATTGCATGTAAGAGGTCAAAAGTGTGGCTACATTCGATCAGGCTTGATCCCAGTAAACGCACATTGCTGCCAAAAACCCAAAATATTTGGTAAAACACATGAACGTGCACGGAATATATTTCAGAGCAGAAAGTGATTCTGCGTTGATCTGCATGAAGAACGGGTCACAGCACCGAACTTTACACAGCTTCCTTCAGAGTCAGTTCAACACAAAAGGTTGATTTATTCTTCTCATTTCTATTTTCGCTCCAGACGATTTATATCTTAGCTGCAATTATTTAACTGCCTCGAGAGTAGCTCTGTATTCAGGCGCTTATAAAATCAGTCTCCTGCTTTATATGTGCTCTGTCAATATGAAAGCCCCACGTAGCTTTATCACTGAAGGGCACCATAGCACATCTGTGTGTGTGTTTGTGTGTGTGTGTGTGTGTGTTTTCACTGCTGTTAATGTGTAACAGTGTCTGCCTCCAGAACGCTGATAACAGTCAGGTCGAGGACACCGGTCGCGGCTCCTCATGCACACAAACATGAACACACACTCAAGAGTGTTAACTACTTCTTATCTCGCACCAGCTATGTCTGGCCTTATCTGCAAGGCACGCGGCGCTCTGCATGCACACACACACACACAGAAACACAAACACAAACACACAGAAGATGCACACCCACAATACAAATGGATGCATTTACGATTGTCATTTTGTTGAGGGCAGTTAGGAGGCTTGAAATGTCGGCCCGTGCCTTGTTCAGGGAGACATCGCTAACCTGTCTCCGCTGTGGTAACCTGACAGTGACGGAATAAGTAGATTGACCCCGACCTCCGACTTCTCCCATATGTTTAACAGCACCTGCAGCAGCTGTAGTTTTTTTGGGGGGGAGACTTTTCAATGCGTTAAATGTTACAGGAAAAGATAAACATGAATAAAAACAGTGAAGCTGCTTCAACATCTGAATTTCTGCGTTTTCTGCAAATGTTTTATTCACGACTCCTAAAAGACCTCAAATGTAAGATTTGAACATGTTCTTTACCAGTTTCCTGATGTATTTACATTATATTTGAACGCCTGGTTATGGATATGAAGAGCCGATCTGAGCATTTTACTTCTTTTAAATTGTTCTTAGAGTCTCTCTATTATAACAGTGTTTATATTTTAATATCTGTAGCTACACCGCTGACTTGTGCAAAGAAAGACAAATGTACATATTTGACCACAGTGCATGAACGTGAAACAGGATTTCAGCTTGTTCTTGGCAAATTGTCCTTATAGTAAGATTTTCCTTTTACTACAGTGAATGATTCATTTTCATAAATCTTCTGTGTGTGATTCATTTGAAGGGAGTGGTATTCAAAATGGTTCGTTGCATTTTGCTGTCCAGGAAGTAAACTGAGCAGATTAATGTTTTGCAAAGTGTAAAACCCCGACAGGAAAAGTTCTGTGGCAGGTTTCAGAGGAGGTGAACACTAAATGTTACCTTTGGAATAAACTACTATGTGGTCATTTTATATTATTATTAAACTCTAAACTGTATACATATGAGAGGTTTTACTTCTACACGAGGAACTAAAGTTTCCCCCTCCATGCACAGCAGCTTCTTTGGTAGGTTTCCTGTAAATAACAGCCTGGGAGAGATTTTTCGCTCTGGTAGATAAACTTACTTTATTCTTTCTAAACTTATTTCTGTGAACTTTTTTTAACTTCAGTGCGTTATGATGGAGCTAAGTTTAGCACCGTATGTCTTACACGTCAGTAATTGGCTGTAGATCAGGACGTCTGTTCCATGTCTGTCTCAGGTCTTATATTGCCTTAAAATGTAACCCAGTCCCCAGCCTACACACACACACACACACATACACACGCACAGGCACACGCACACGCAAACGCACACACTGAACTGGAATAGTACTTATGGCCTTTAACCTACTTGCAGCCCCAGCTGGTCGTCTTCCCTCATTTATTTGGTCTTTTCCACTCCCCCCCTTCCCACTTAACGAAATATAATAAATATAATGTGATTATCCTCATTCCATTTCTCAAATCCCATTATCTATTTGCCAAAGATGATCCCAGTTGCAGCTCCAAGGAAACGATTCCATCTTCAGTTTAAAGAGATTACGTCATGAGGCAGTCTCCTCTTTATTTCAACACATGTTTTGTACTTTGGGGAGTTAAGACGTAGGAAGTGTATTTATAACTTGATCCATAATGTTAAAAAACCAACGCCAGGTCCCATGGATGCTCTGGCGGCTCCGTCTTCATAGCCGACAGGTGGCATTTTTATATGCTCACTGTCAAACGGTGTAAAATGTCATTTCCCCTCCTTCTCCATCCAAAGACAGACGTAACAGAGGAAAAACAAGGTTTTGTGTCTTCAGGTTTAAACAAGTCGTGACTGCGAGACGTTAATGGACCGTTCAGGATGTCTCTTCCTCTGTCAATCTCTTTGTCTCACAGGATGTCAACGTGATACACGGTCATGGAAAGTAAAGCACATTCTGTTACAGCCTCCATCGCAGGTAGTCATTAGGATGTCAGTTCCTTGTCCAGCCTGCAGTTGACCTGCAAATCCCCAATTTTAGCAGGTAGTTGTTTGAGTGGATTAAATCCGTCTCTTGATCCCTTCGTCTCTCCATTCCTGAGCCGTCTGTCTCCCTGTGTGCGTCTGTCTTTCTGTCTTTCACACACAACTTCGCCTTTCTTCCCTTCCTGTACTTTAATCACTTTCCTTAATTTGGCCCAACGTGTTACTACCCTCACACAAGTGCATACTGTGCATGATGTGGGGTTTTTTTTTGCGAAAAAGCTCTTTACAAGGTTTAAAAGAATGTTCTCGGCTCCAACTGCCCTCAGGTTCTCGGTGGTTTGTGCAGCTTTATGGTCTCAGTTTCCTCAAAAACCTTGTTCCCACTTTCCAGTGTTTGACAATCCTCCATCTTTCCCCTATGAAATGAAACTAGTGCAGTGTTTATTTTGGGACCTGAGGCTGGAAGCAGTTTTATGAATCTGGGTTGTGAAAGAAGTGCATGAATGAACCTCAGTGCGTCGGCCGCGAGATAGAACTTCAGGTTGTAGCTGCACCGACGAGTTGTGGGCGGTTGAGATTTAATTTGATTCTTTAACTGCAAATCTACACATTTTTTCCCACAGTGTGAAACAGCAAATTGTTTCCATCAAAGCAGTTTCCTCTTGTCCAGGTTCAGTAAATGAGTGGTTTTCATAAATCTTCTCCCTGATTCATTTGAAGAGGGGGGGGCTAGTGGCATTAGGAATGATTCATTGCGTTTTGCAGGCCAGGAACTAAACTTAGCAAATTTATTGTTCTTGCAAAGTATAAAACCTCGACAGGAAAAGATCTGTGGTACGTTTAGCACTTCACGCTGCAGGTTTCAGAGGATGTTGAGATGAAATGTTAACACTGCTCTTTGTTTTTGGAAGGAAGGACATGGCCATGTGGTCATTTTATTTCATTTTTACACTCAATTTTAGGGAGAACATTTTGGGCATTGTTTGTTTGAATGACGTGAGCTAAGGTTTTTCTCCTCCTCCTCAACTTGCCCGGTAGGTTTCCTCTATACAACAGCCTGGGCTCTTATTCTTAATCTCACTTGTGGAAAGGTGAAAAACAAGACAGGTGCTTCAGCGAGAAGAAAAGAGAGGTGGAACAATAAACCCAGGGTCATAGAAGAGAAACAGAAAGAGGTGGATTGGCTGATGGAGATGTGAAAGAAGAAGGAAGGAAGTAGCAATGGAATAAACCATATAACTCATTATTATCAGGCAATAAAATACCAGATTTAAATGAATAAGAACAAGAATACAAACGTTTTTTACACCTTCATGAGTGTGTGCTCTCAGGAAACCGATGGTGTGAGTAACTCCGAGGATCAGGTTGCCGTACCAACCACTCAGCAGATTCCTCTACGTTTTTCTGGCTGCTGCGTTTTTCCTTCCTCTTCTTCTTCTGTGTCTGTGTGTGTGTGAGAGAGAGAGAGAGAGACAAGTGTCGGCCTTCAGGTTTTTTCTGCTGTGTGTCCCCCTCAGTGACGTTGATGTATCCTCCCCGGCCTCGGGCCCAGTGTTAACTGTCAGGACGGAGTAACAAGCAGCAGTTGACCTATTGATGAGGTGGAAGTGACTGGGTCACAATGAGAAAGTGTCGGAGGAGCGAGCGTGTTTTTTTTTGTGTGAGCACGTGTGTGAGACAGAGGAAGGAAACTTAATGTCTTCCCATCACTCCTCTTGTTGCCTCAGGCCCGAGAAGGGAAACGGAGTGTGTGTGATTTGAGTTTGTGTGTCTCAGTGACAGAGAGGGAAGAGGACAGACATGTTTTTTTTGTGTTAATTCTGTCAGTGTAAGCTGCCCGAAAGAAACTAAGATGGCTTTCACACCTTGATTCGTCCAGACCTTCGGACTGTTTCAGTTTAGTCCGAACCAAAATAACAGGTGTGGAAAGTGCGTCCGACCAAATAGACCAAATTTAGACCCTTGGTCTTGATCAAACTCAACCATGGTTCATTCAAATGCAGAGACAGTTTTTTTCTATGCACTTTATTTATTAAGTCTGCAACACACCAATGATGGATGCACGCCCATCTACAAACACATACATCTTTGATGATTGTTTGAGTACCTAAGCATTTTATTCCTGCCACCAAGGTTATGACGCCAGGACGAACGTAGATCATACTAAAGTCTTTAGCACGCTCCCGTATTTGCAACTTGAAACCAACACTTACCTGATCAGATGTCCTTAGTTCGGACTCTCAGGTGTGTTAATGCTCTAACTCAACAAGTTTGTTAAAATAATGTGTTACGCAACAAAAAAAATCTCCCTGGACTGGTCATAATAAAATGTGATAACTGGATCCAGCCTTTTTAAAGCGAGTTCAGAAACCAAAGCGTAACGGCCGAGGATTTCACGGTTTGAACAAAGTGTTGCATAAATATCAGACTTACGTGTATTCGGGTAATTTCAGCAGCACGCAGACATTTTCCTTGGAGCGCAATGTGAAGGGATAAACCCTCTGCCAAGTTTATGAACTTGGTTTAGTTAAAAGCACAACATAGAAATAAGTTTATTTTGTAGCTGATGGGATAATAATGATGACCTCTTCAGGACCCTTGTGTGTTACTGGGCTCAAGTCTTATCAGAAACACACAGTGACACGTAGCTGGGTATGCACACACACACACACACACACACACACACACCTCTCTACCTTGCGGAGTACATCAACACTGTGTCCCGCTGTTAAGTGCTCTCCATCAAAAGCATTCCTCAGCTCTCTCCTCCAGCTCCAGTCTCACGTCCCTGCCAATAACAACTCGGTGTTGGACCCATCTGACTCAGAGACCGGTGGAACGTTAAGGGGATTAAAAGACCAAACTCTGGATCCAAAACCAAAACGTAAAGAGTCACGCGAAATATGGCAGCACATACATTGACCACATTATCAGGGTATTTTCTCATCGAGGAGAAAAAACGCAAGTGTCCAGACACTGAAGAGGTTTTTTTAACGGATTTCTAGAAGTGTCACATGTGTCCTTGTGATGGAGAGTAGCTGTTTATTGTTCTCCCTCAAATGTAAAGTATTTTACAAATCCTTCCTTGTCAGCCAATTGTGGAATTAAGATTTTTTTTCTCTCGGGGAAATGTCTGGGAAAGGCATTAGTGACTCTGACTTTAAAAAAAAATCACTCCGCTTAGACGTTAGCTGGCAGTGGAGTTTAAATTCAAAAATAATGTAGAATATACAACCATAGAAAAGAGTGAAAGTGTGAGTTGATACAAATCTACTGATCTAATTGGAATCTGCTAAACCTGCTCTACTGTAACTAGAAGCAGACGTACTGTAACTAGGTTAGACCAAACTATATTACACAATACACACTGGACCATTGTATACTGGATTTGTTAAGCTGCTTTCAGACTTGCATTGAACTCCAGAGACTCTACATACTTTCTGTGGAGGAGATGCATGAAGAGAGTCTCGGGGTTATCTACGGACTTTCTCCACCTGGCCCCCCCCGAGTATAAAGTCTGCATAAAGTCCGATGTGACAGACTTTAGTTAACTGTGATAAATCATCTTATAAAGGATATTTAATGTGTACTTTGAGTTTTTCATTTTGACCATGTCCCATCTACTGATGGAGGAGGCGGGTTTATGAGCTATACTGTTGCCAGCCACCAGGGGGCGATTGAGAGGCTTTGGCTTCACTTCTGAGATGTCATGTTGTCCATCGTTATTTTCAGTCTATGGTTAAAACTAGAAAGTAGACTTTGAGTTATTTTAAGTTAACCTATTATTTCCAAGGTTAAATCACAATATAATATACTATGCAGTATATAGTCCTCTATAAACTATTTCTAAATAAAAACAGTTCTCCAGAAATTCAGGCACCAAAACAAATCTGGCCAGAGAAATTAAGTGAGCAGATCAGTTTGAGTGTAACTGTGAAAAGAACACAGAGCATATGAAATGATTTATTTGGCCTTCAGACTTTCTCCCTCAGTCCAAGCTGGAGGAGGATGATGAGTTCAGTTCAGAGCTGGAGGGTTCTGCCTCACGTGTGAGAAGTGTATCTCCGACTCGAGCTGTATTTTCCTCATTAAGCTGCATAGTATCAGGTATGCACGTCTAAGTTATTGCACACTCCCTGCTCCATCAAGGGGAGGGAGAGGGAGGCTGTGCACGGAATGTGTGCGAGCATCTGGAGGCGCAGAGACAACTTTTTATTGTTGTGGGAAGTCAGTGTAAAGCAAAGGAGCGCCCATAAGCCCCAAATGGACTAAACAGACAAAAGTTTTCTAGCCTTGCAATTTTCTTTACCCCCCCCCCAACACACACACATGCATACACACACACACACACACACACACAAAGATGCAGGCAATCCAACAGATAAACGGACAAAGATGCTAAAGCACACAAAAGCACATAATCAGTGTAAATTGACTAAATAAAGTAACTCTGCCACTTTTTATATGTAAACTACTATTCAGCTGCACATACAGTACTTTTCCTGGAGGACCCACACACATGCAGCAACCCCCCACACACACAGAGACACACAAACACACACTTGTGTCTCATGAAAGGGAAGAATAGATTTTTTACTCGCTTCGGTTTCACCTCAGGAGACAGATTCAAAAAGACATTTCTATGGTCATGGACCGTGCAAAAGCAGGAGGAGGGGGATACTCGCTGGGGAGGAGGAGAGGTGGGCGAGGAGGGAGAGTGTAGCAGAGGTTAACTGTTGAAAGTTGAGAGGTTCAGTTCGAGGTCCTGCCCCTGTGATCCTCTGGGGGAAGCTTGTGCAAATCTGGGGCAGGGGACGAGTAAATCACGCTCTGAGAAAATAAGAAAGAAGAAAAAAAGAGGAAATATGGCACAGCACAAAGAATTTGGTGTGAACGAGTGTGACGAGAGAGAGCGGGGAGTAAGAGAGTGAAATGGAGTGAGGCGGAGAGGTCGATGGGAGTGATGACAGGGGGAGAGAGGACAGGAGGAGGCAGAGGAAACGAGGGGTTAAGGGCAAGAAAGAGAGAGGTAGCAGGGGAGTAGAGAGAGTTCAGGGGAATGAGATTTCAATCCGTCCGAGGAAGAGAAGAGAAGAAATAGACAGAAAAAAGAAAATGAACAAAAAAAGGTAGAAAGGAACATAAAAGAAGAAAAATGATGCATGTGTTCAGTGAGATGCATAAAAGAAATAAATGGGGAAAGAACAGCAGGAATAATAACCAGGCTGCAGAGGATAGAAAGAAATCAAGGTAGAGAGAAAGGGAAATGAGAACGAGTGAGCTGTCAGGCCACTGATGAGAAAACCACACAGCTTAACAAGCACAATAATCTGTCCAGGAGCGATGAGGATGGAGGGAGGACGGAGGAGGAGGAGAGACTGATGTGAATACCTCCATATGATTAATGTGTTCTTCACACATTTCACCTTGATTCACATCTGCATCCATCCGTCTTTGTGTCGACCTGTTTAAACAGCAGCAAACACATGAAGACTGCTGCTGTAACTTTTTCCAGTTTCATAATCATGTTAATTTAGCCAATATTACTCTTTAAACAACGCATTTATATCTCCAGCTGCACATTGAGGAGAATTATATTGAAAGTCTTTGTCAGATTTCTAGAAGATCGTCTGGTAGTGAATCCATAAAAGAAACAGACAAACAATTTCCTGATGGCAGAAAAGCTTTCCTGGCAATATCTTGTCTTTCCCTGGTTTTTAAAACGGCAAATAAAAACAGTTCCTTATAGATTTGAACTGTTAAATCTATAAGGAACTGGAATATAGATGTCTGGAATATCCTGCTTGAGAAAATGAATGGAGGGATTGTTGGATGGAGGGGTGGATTTAGGGATGGATGAATGGATGGATGGATGGAGGTAGTACCACCTGTTCTTCTTCCACAACCACACCTCAACTTCTCTTTTCCTTTCCTCCTGCTGGAACCAGCTAAATCTGCTTCAAATCCACCCCCTCTCCCAGTCTGCAGCTGTTTATTAAACCAGTCGTCCACAAGGACAAACCAAACGTCCCCATATACGATACCTGGCATCGGGCTGTGTTAGTTTTCCGTGATAAGAAGAAAGTACTGAGCCTCAGATGTGTGCGTTTCAAGCCGTGTGTTTACGTGTGTTCCAGGTCTTTATCAGGTCGTATGTGTTCAGCCTGATAAGCCTCCATCAGGCACATTGTTCAAATCACACTCCCTTTGTCCTTTCCTGTGACAAACGTTTAACCTCCAGGACGTGACCCCTGGAGTCGCTTGTTTTCTGATGCATTTACACACAGTTGCCCTTTGTGGCCAGTCGGGACACTCTGTTCGGGCCACTCTGTGTTTTCAGGACTATATTTGGAGGCTATTGTTTTAACCCAAAAGCAGTAATGAGACGCTGCACTCCCACATCCCTCTTTCTCTCTCTTTCTTCCTGTTTGTCTTTCTTTGTGCTCCTCTCCTACTCGGCCATATTTTATTCCCCTTTCTCCCCTTCAGACATATACTCCCTTAAATTCCTCGTCCCCTTCATTTCCCTCCCTTCTTCTCTCCTTACCTTCCTTCCTCTCCTTTCCTCCTCTTCCTCCTCCTGCATTCCTAGTCACCCCTACTTCTCTCCATCTCTCCCTCCTCTCTCCTGTTTTTCTCTTCCAGTCACCCCGTCTGCTCCTCCGGCACCTTTTGTTTTTCTAGTGTGCAGTTTCACCATCAGGCAGCTACTGATTGGTCAAGGTCACGCCTGATTCTATGTCTCAACGCGACGTCTCAGTTCATATTGAACTCACCGCTCGGTCTGAGTGTTTGCTCCCGCGGGACTTTATCATTGTCTTTGTAGAAATGTCCATGTTTGAGTGCAGCCATTATAAAATCACATAAGGTTAAAAGTATATTTCCTGTTTGTTTCATGTCGTATTTGTACGGTTAGTTGTTGTGGGAGTACTGGTTAAGAACTTTTAATGACTCTCTCTCTCTCTCTCTCTCTCTCTCTTTCGTCATCTATCATCCAGCCCCCCCCAGGGTGTCTGAGTGGGTGGCCCAACGTCAGAGCATCCGCATCGGCCGCACCATGAGGCTGCCCTGCCCCGTGGAGGGCGACCCCGCGCCGCTCATCATGTGGACCAAAGACGGCCGCAACATCCACAGCGGCTGGACGCGCTTCCGGGTGCTGCAGCACGGCCTGCGGATCAAAGAGGTGGAGACGGAGGACGCGGGGACCTACATCTGCAAGGCCATCAATGGCTTCGGCAGCGTAAACATCAACTACACGCTCATCATCATAGGTAGGTGTCTTATACTAAAGATCTTTGGGGGCTTTCAAACTTTCCTGGTTGGGTGAGAGTTCTGACTTCAGACTTTTCAGTTTAGTCCAAATCAAAATAACAGATGTGAAAGTGCAGAGGGAAATCACTTTGTTGGAAAGTGCATACTTTCAGACCGATTGCAGGAAATGGAATTAGTCAGAAGAAGAAGAAGAAGGAGGAGGTGGCTCACAGGTTTGAATGATGACTGCGTCCAGTTAGCGCAGTTGAACTGGTGTTGGTAATAATTCCATAATGATATAACTGTGGCAACCAATGGGTTTTTTCCCCTTTTTTTTAACCAACTTAGGCCAAAATCTATACAGCGTATGAAACTTATTTTTGATGAAGATTTGTGATCAAACAGAAAAGTCTCACGTTGAAGCAGTTCAGACTCAGAGTTGTGTATTTCTTTTCCCGAGTGGTTATGGATGATGACAGACATCCACCAGTAAATCACTCTTTTATTTCTCTCATTTTCGGTTCCTTTCTTCCCCTTTAATTTATATATTCGATCTTCGGAACTCACGTCTTCTTCTCTTCATCACACAGGAGTCTTCTTTCTTTTCTCTCTTGTTCTTTTCTTTCTTTGTGATTTCACATGCTCTCTCGCTCCCATTGACTCGGCCCTGTGAGTTTTTTTTCCAGGATATAATTAGCCAGGTTAGGTTGGCGGGGCCATTATACTGTACTAAAGCCTGTGAAGGGCCCCAGACAATGGAACTCTGCTTTGTCTTTTGTTTGAGTTTTTTTTATGCTTGTGTGTGTCGATGACCACAATTATTGTGTAATTATGAATGAGGCATATGTTAAAAGTGTTTTTGCTGTGTGTGTGTGTGTGTGGACGTTGTGTCAGTGCAGTACGGAATGTCATGGTTTTGCGTGCAGGTTAGAATCAGACGTCGCTATGAAAGAGACATTGTTGTGTTTTGTACTTTTTTTTTCTCTATGTTATCATTTTCCAGGCGGTTGTCAGAACGTCTGGGTGTGTGCATGTGCATGTGTTTTTTCCAGTTGTTCAAACACTGGGTTGTTATGTGGTTGTTGTGTCTCAATGACCCTGTGGACTACGACAACCTTGCTGCTCAAATACAGGTGTGTGTGTGTTTCTGTCTGAACTGGGACTCAAATAGCCGCTTCCCTCAACTCTCAAGCTTGTAAACAAAATAGCCAGCGAGGACAGTCAGTGTGTGCGTGATTCCATGTGTGTGTGTGTGTGTGTCTGAGGAAGCTGCAACACAACCCTCTCATTCCATGTGTTTGGGCACATGCACTTTGTGTGTGTGTATGTGTGTGTGTTGTCTCGGTATCACGCATGTTGTTGGGATCAGAACCTGTTCACTCGCTCACGTCTCTATAACGTGAATTATTAAATGTTAAGGTCAGGTTGAGGTAAAGAGCAGTTATGAATAAGGTCTGAGCAAGTTTCCAGTAAATGTGCATAAGTTAATGTAATGTCGTCTGAAGTCATGGAGACGTGTGTGTGTGTGTGTGTCTGTGTGTGTGTGTGTCAGGTTTCAGTCAGTAGAGCAGATGCCAACAGGGAGATTAAGGCAGCGTTGCCGTCCAGAGAATCTGACTAAAGCATCTCTCTCTGCCCGGCGTCGGCTTCTTCAAAGACGGGCACAAGTAAAACGCTCCCACGCAGAAATGACCCGCCACGACTTTCTGCATCTAAATGACTGTTGATCATTTACTGTGTTTACATCAGTCTTGGAATTTAGATCAAATATTATAACAAGTTTTTTGCGGCAAAGTGTGAATCTTGCAGAAAACTGAACGATTTGATAGATTGCAAACAAAGTCGTCAATAAACACGTCTTTGTTCCAGGTAGTTATAATATTATACTTAATAGTCTCAAATGTGATTCAACTACATTAAAAAAAACGTTTGTCCTTCTGTTCCTGTGAAGTTTCTCATCCCAGCAGCAGTCACACAAATATATTTAGTTTCCCACAACACGTTGACACGTTGCCAGGTCCGTTCTCCACTAATCATTATCGGTATGTGATCCAAAGCTGTATCGGTCCTGACCTGAACTTCAAAGTCGGGCTGGCATACAGAGGGCAGCGGGGCGGGGGGGGGGCAACAGCTGCAGCTGAGGTCATCCATGCAGACAGCTGCCTCTCTCTCTCTCTCTCTCTCTCTCTCTCTCTCTCTCTCTCTCTCTCTCTCTCTCTCTCTCTCTCTCTCTCTCTCTCCCTCTCTCTCTCTCTCTCTCTCTCTCACATCTCACATGCACATGATTCAATGGATTGGGCAAACCCTCATGAGTGTGTCAGGCTCATCTCAGAGATTTCTCTTTGACTGGAGACCAACTCATTTCACCCAAACCTGCATGAATGGATTTAAATTGAGGCTTATAATGTGTTTATTTTGGACCAAAGGCATTATAGGTGCAGTTGACAAAATAATCTGATCTCAAAGTGAACGTACAAACTGTTCTAAAGCTTTCAATGGTGTCATACAATTCTTTTTAGATGGATAATTATCAATTTTTTTTAATTTTGCACTTTAAGAACTCTCTAAGAAGAATGATCAACTTTAGGATCTGCACAATCCGAAGATAACTCCTATACAGCTACTAAATGGAGACATAGATGTGTAATTGCCAAGTCCATAGACAGAAATGAACCTTTAAACTGACTATAAGACTTCTTATGTAACAATGAAGAACCTAAATTTGCTAATTACACCATATCTCAGTCTATAGCTTCAGGAATAACAAGCCCAGAAAAATGGAAGCTGAAAGACGGACCATAGAACAGTTGAGACAGAACTGAGCAAAGAAGAAAAGTTGGAAGTGGAAGTTCAGTAGAATCATGATTTAATGAGCCAAACAATGATTGATTAGGTGATTGTTTCATGTTATGATAATCACATAAGTAGGTAAAATGATCCAAATGACTAGAAAAAGTAGATGTTGGATAAAATGGTAAAATAAAGTAAGTGAAGGAGTTTAAATGACTGGATGTTTTCATGAATACTGCTCAGTTGAACGGGGGTTTGTGTGTCTTCACGTGGCCCATTAGCAACTTGGAAATGAAGTGTCCAAGACTGAAGATTTTTCCAGAATCAGGAAGTTCAAGTTTTGAGTCAAAGAGTTCGGTCACTTATAGCCGGCCAGGAAAAGCTGAAGACAGTTAGCAGCAGGACTGATCTCATGTGCTTCAGTGACTCAGGTGTCAAGTCACGCAGACTAATCTTTCTTCCTGTGCGGAGGTGCCTGGGCAGCAGCACAAATGGTCCTTTGCGCTCCACCCTTCACAGACGACTCCTCTGAGAGAGCCAGGAATCCTGCTGCAGCATCTCCTCTGAGAGGCAGTGAGCGTGGAGATGTGTGTTTTCTGGAGCAATCTGTCCTCATCTGCTCGGGAGGAAACTCGAGAGTTATTTTGACAGCATAGTCTTGTTTTATTCTTGCTTGCTTCACTGTTTAGCTTCCTCCCTCCTCCTCCTCCTCCTCCTCCTCCTCCTCCTCCTCCTCCTCCTCCTCCTGGCCTTCTCCTCCGCTCCTCTCTTGTGTGGTCCTGTGGTAATTACACTGCCACCGCTCGGTTTCACAGTAATGAGCCCACACCCGCGTCTTATTGTCTTTCCCTCTCAATTTCTAACCCAAACTCTCTTTAACACCTTTTTCCTATTAGCACTCAATCTCAGCCCTCATTCCGCCTGCCTCGCTCGGCCGGCTCGTTGTTTCTCCCTGACCACGTCTTAATTTGTCTCAATATTTTCACAGTTTCCCATTTTTCAAGGGTGTAGTAGCGTTCGATTGCCATGAAACACCCACTGTACTGCTGCTGCCCAGGGGCTAGAAGTGATGGAGAGGCGTTTTTCTGAAGGTTTTTGTTAGCTGGGGGAAATTAAAGATTCCTTGAAGTATTTCTTGCTTTTATAATGTGTGGGTTGGCAAATGAATGGGTGAGTAAATAGCCCGTGTGTGTTGCTTGTTTGTCTGAGGATTTGAGGACTTGTGCATGCATACACTGGTGTGTGTAGATTAATGGGAGCAACAAACAAAGTAAAAATTTATTTTTTTCATCCTGAAAACTCATTGTCCTTCAAGAGCTGATCACCAGCAGAGCTCTCGTTTCTTCCTCCCACTCTCCTCCTTACGATCTCTCTCTCTTTCTCTCTCTCTTTCTTTTTCCTCTCTCCCTCCGTCTTTCCTTTTTCCTCTCTCCCTCTTCTCTGCCGTCTCTCTTCTCCCGCTCGGCTCTGTGATATTCTGAAATTGTTTCCCTCCTCCCAGATTAATGATAGAAAATTTATAGTTCAAACCAGATGTGATGACAATGGGAGCGTGTCTGGAGCATGAGTTGTGAAGCCGTGCGTAAGAGGGAAGGAAGGAAGGAAGGAAGCGGTTTGGAGTCGCGCGTGTGTACGTCGGTGTGTGAACAGTAACTGTGTGTGTGTGTGTGCGTGCGTGTGTGTGTGCTTGTATTTGAGTTTGCTTTTAGTGCCTGTGAATGAAGAAAATGCAGTTTTTAGTTTGAATGATAATGTTCATCTCAAATATATTTGAGTGTGTATGGTCTTAATATTCCTCATATTGTGGGGACCTAAGTGGAGCCTTGTCTTTTTAACTGGGGTAAAAAACCTTGAACTCCCCCCCCTCCTAACCAACATAAATCATGAAGTGATTCATCATGTTTTTTAATCTTAGGCTAATGCCAGGTTTTGGTAAAGGTTAGTGGGTTAAGAAAACTTGGTAAAGTCACCAGGAAATGAATGTCAGTGTAACATCCCATGAAGTCACTAAGACATTTAAACATTTAACCACTGCAGCTGACAACTGGCCACAATCGGAGACCTAATAATGTTTGAATAATGATTTGTAAATTATTTATTTTCACTGAGCAACTGATACATAATGACTCCTTCAGTCGGGTTTATGCTTTCTCTGTTTATCTGACTCGCACGTGTGAGACTGCAGCTGTCTGCCGGGGCCAGAAACCAACACATGAGATCAGGTTGCAGACTCACATCATGTCTCCGTCCCTCAGTACCTCCGTCCTGATTCCTCGTCTGTTTTTCGTGTTCTCACATTTCACAGTTTTTAATTGAGATATCTGGTGCCTCATCTGGAGAGGATGTAGAGGTGGCCAAGGTTTGCAGCCCTAATGAGAATGAGTCATACTGGTGTGTGCGTGTGTGTGTATGTGTGTAAGGTGTGTGTGTGTATGTGTGTGTGTCAGCATGGATCCCAAAACTATTTCAAATAACTCGATCTCTTTCTTACACTCACCCTTATCCACCTACTGATAAACGTATAGGGCAGCTGTGTTTTACTGAATGTGTGTGTGTGTGCTTAAGTGTGTGTGTGTGTGTGTGTGTGTGTGTGTTGTGGAGTTAGTGTTTTTACTGCCAGATTCCTCTGCTCAGGTTACCGCACCACTTTTTTTTCACTAATGGCTGAGAAATGCATGGAGTGAACGTGGAGCTGCAGCTCACTGGTTGTGCTGGTGTTCAGTTCAGGGTTTGAGGCCTCGGTGGGGTTTTCTTTTGTCTGTGTTCTTGAGGGGGCTGATATACAGAGACATTCAAAAATATGTTATTTTTAAAAATGGCCCCAGAGTTGATGGAGTGGTCCCTGCTTGTCAGTAGACTTGAAAATCCCAGAAGAAGTTTCCACTGTGTGTTTCTTTGGGTTGTTATGCCACTTGGCTAAGAGCAATAGACATTTTCTTTCATTGTAACATTCAAATTTTCTAATAAACTGTATATAAAGTCAAAACTTGTCCGCCAATAAGATTAGGTTTTCACTCCTGTTCTTGTGTTAGTTGGTTCCTATAAGATCACACAAGAACAGCTGAAAAGGATTTCCATGAAACCTGGTGTCAGTATCTGGTGCCAATCTGGGGCCAGATCCAAGATTTGTATTTAATGTTGTGAGAAACAACATTTTTACAGTTTTCTCTGGGAACTACACATGGATGTTGGTGGGGGAAATAAATCAGACAGATATCTATGAGTGTGTGAGATTTGGAGCAGCCTATACTCTGTTACTGCAGTGAACGCACCTCAGACAGGTGTGCAGCCAAAACAGTATTTGTTTTGAAAAGAGTGAAATAAAGGTTTTTTCAGAGTTTCAAAGAGTGATTTTATCCAGAACCTTTGTTTGGAAAACACAGATTTAACTTTTCTCTGTCCAAGAAAAAAAATCTGTTCAGCGTTAAAGCAATACGATTTATACTTCTGGCTCTGCAGAAGTATGAATATTAAAAGTCGTAAATGCTGCGTGACCGGACCAAACTTCGACAAAACTTGATTATTGATTTTCTCAAGGATTGCAAAAAGTAAGGATCCAGTGAAATGGAGGGGTAGGTCTGTTTTCCTGTCGTCCCCTGAGGATCCGTATCAGATGTGAGGTTCAGGTGGGTCTTGCTGTTGTAACAACAACACACTGCCCGCACAGAGAAGTAGACAAAGCTGGCTCTCCGGAAATCAGCGTGGCACAGTGGTGAGCAGAGATATAAACATGCTGGTGTCTGTGTGTGTGTGTCTGCTTGTGCGTGTGTGTGTCTGTGTGTGTGTGTGCGCATGTGGGCTAGGGTGATAATATGAAATAGCATTGGGCGACTGTGGAGTCGAGTTTCAAAAGATGTTTTCCAGCTTGTTGTTGAGTCCTGTTGAGACAAATGCTCTCAGATGCACAAAGATATATGTCCTGTATCTTTTACATAAATCAACAAGACCGGACAGAAAAACATTGTACACACACACACACACACACACCTCACTGACAGATGTGAACCAAATACAGATGCACACACACACACATGCAGAAGATTGCACACTCCTCAGGGGCCCTGGCCTCCATTTCACGGCTGTCTGTCCCACATCCTTTCGTTCTGCCTCGTTTCACTTCCAGCAAAGACACGGAAAGAAGATGGACAGGATGGAGAGACAAGGAAAGAAAAGAGTAAAAAGGCCTCTTTTTTTTTCCTGGCTTCAGTCCGAAGACGTCAACAAGTCTGGGGAAGAAAGAAGAGAGAATAATAATCTGTGTCCTAACAGGATGAGATGTCACATTCAAATCCAAAACAGGGGATGAAGGGATAAAGAGAGGTGTATCTGCTGTGTCTCTATTGAAGCTCCATTAACGGAAGAAAGACAGAAAATACTTTACAGTACACACACATACACACACACACACACACACTGATGGATAGGTGGTCTATTTAAAGTGTTGTGTATTAGCAGCCCAACACAGAGCAACACCGAGGAGCAACACAAACGTTAACTATAGACTGTAAATAAAGATTGACAAAATGTCATCTCCCCAAAAGAGAGTCAAAGCCTCTTGATTGCCCCCTAGCAGTTAGCATCAGTTTATAGGGCTATACCTCCTCCCATGTTAGTGGACGGGACATGGTCCAAACTAAAATGCCAAAGTTAAAAAGTTATTTGTCAAAGATAGTTGGATTTAATTTAGAGGTGTTAAGTTGTTTCGGATAAGTTTGTTTTGATTTGTTATTTGATGCTATAGAAAGAGTGTGAAACACCATGATTGACGGATGAGACATGACTCACGATTGGTCAACCGTATGAATCGTCTGGTGCTCGCTACCGTGTCTCCGTCCCCCGGTCTCAGACTCAGGCTCTAAATATGCAAGTCGTTCGTGCTCATATCAGGGATTAAGTTTCATTTCTTGATTGCTGGAGGAAGTCTACGAACGTAATTGCTAGAGGAAAGTGATTGTTGTTGTATAAAGCGAGTTCACAGTTTAGAAAGTCAAGCTGCATATTCTCTCTTTGTCTTTTCCACTCTGACTCGCTCGTCCTCTCTCACAAGCCTCCTGTTGTCTCCCCTCCGCTCCACCGGCTGATAGAAGGGATCTCTTCTCTTCTCTTAAGGCGTCTCTCAGCTCCTCGTTCTGCCCCATCTGCCTTCATGCTCCATTTACATCTGTATATGTGTGCTTATGTGCATGTGAGTTGAGTGAGTATGGCCTGGGTCTCCTGATTCGATGCCAAGCCAAGCTCTGGTATAGACCCCTAATGGGTCTTAAATACCCTCCGCTAGCTTTGACTCCAGCTCTCCGTGCGAGATGCCATCTGTCAGTCAACAAGCCTTTTTCTCCAGGCAGCGAGAAAATCCACCACAAAACAGAGGTGATGTGTGTGTGTGTGTGTGTGTGTTGTTTTTTATGATTTTGCGACAGTTTCTCTCCACCTCACATCCCTGATTCACATTCCTCCCAACAAATCCTCCGGCTCCTCTCACTCGAGTGTTGCCGTCATGCTACGAGTCAAATTAGCTGTGAAACGCCGGATATTGAACAGGGAAAACTGTCCATGTCAGATTCTGCCTTTCCGTTTGATTTAAATTTGAGTTCATCCACAATTTATAATCATCAGGGAACTTATATGGCTCTATTCTCTTCCGTCCTTCAAACCTTTCCTCGCTCTGTCTCTTCCATCCTTCTTAAATTCTCATTTCAGGCTGGAAATTACCTTTTTCCTTCATCGGCCAGCTGTTCCCAAAGTCAAATATTTCTTCGTTCTGCGTTTCCACAGCAACTCTCCCATAGCCAATATGAAGTTTAACTTTACTTCTGTGTGTTTTGGCATCACGGGCATCCGTAGGGCTAAGAAGTATAATTTTAATAAGTACCAAAAGTAGCAGAATTCAACACGGGTCATTTAGTGTACTACTACTCACATCACGAAACGCACGCTGTCCTGAAACACGAGTACCACTGTGGGAAACCGAATATTTGTGGGCTTCTTAAGAGCATCTCAGTTCCTTAGTTTGTTTAATGTAATTAAGACCGAACTGCTCAGCGTGAGTCCAACGGCAACACAAAGATGAGAGGAGGCGTGAAAGAGGAGCTGAGGAAAGGGAGGGGGAGCAGAGGAGAACATGGCAGAGAGAATTATTGATGATAATAAGGGAAGAAATATGGATGAGTGAAGGAGTGGAGGGATGAGCTGCACCTAACTGTGAAAACTATTCAAGAAGTAGTACATATTAATACAGCTAAAAAGTAAAATTTATATTTTTTAATTCTTCCGGTTTCACATCCATTACGTGTTAGAAATGTCAATAACACTGCTTTGGATTTTTCCAGAAATGTAACTTCTGTATTCTCACATGGGTTAGTTGATTGTGCATCTGACTGAGGTAATGATCAAGCAGGGAAAGTTCAGCAGAGACGTGAAAGACATCAACAAGTCCTCTCAAGGAGACACTCACTGCTCTTAATGGAGACGTGTCCTGCAGCCCTTCACTTAACAACTACTACCCTCCTCATCCTCACCCTACCTCCATCTGAAAGGAAACAGGGCTCTTCAGCATCCTTCACTGCGTAGCTCCCGGTCCCTCGCAGGCAAAACTCCAACGACTCTGCGTTCTCACGAGAGAGGGTTTAACCTCGCCAATAACCTCATCAATGCAAACACACATTCGCACACACACACACACACACACACACGCACACATGAAAAAATTATTGACGAGAGGAGGAGGAGAGGGGAGAAAATAGGAGGGGAAGCAAGAAGCAGAGGGGATTAGGAAACAGGGAGAAATACTACTATCATTACTACTACAACTCATGATGATGATGATAAGCTGTATTTGTATTGTAACTTTAATAGTGGAATGGTTGAAAATTAAAATAGATTGTTAAAGGTCAATATTTTTAATTGATATGACAAGGATACATTATTATAAACATGTACAAAGTATAAATATTTTAGTTATATGAAGATTAGATAACATATTACATAACAAAACAAAAAACTTTAGATGCGTTATATGGCGTTCGCTGGGAAGAATTGCTAGATAGATAGATAGATAGATAGATAGATAGATAGATAGATAGATAGAAGAAGGAATGGAAGGATGCGTGAGTGCTGGTATTCGTGTCTGATCACAGCAGTTAGCAGGGGAGCCGTGCACTTCTGAATAGACAGCTTAGTGGCCATTATACGGTCTGGAGGATTAGTCCTGTTCACTATTGTTACCCCAGGAGGTACCAGCGTGCAACCTTGCACAGACACACACACACACAGACACACACACACACACACACACACACACACACACACACACACACACACACACACACACACACACACACATACACTTTCTCCTATTTCTTCTTTTGTTTTCTATTTGATTCAAAATAGATTCTATTTGATTTTGTTCCTTTACTTTATCACATATAAAACAATGAACCCATCACTGATCTATAACTTAACTCAAAGACGCCCAGACGCCATCTCCCTATATCCCCCCCCTGTTACTTCATAATAGGCCGGTCCATTGACAGACCTACTTGTTCGCTGAAGGAGTCTTTTCTCATTAGGCTCTGGATTTTGTCGCTGGCCCTGCAGGCTCCATTGTCCCCCCCACTCGGAGCTGGCTATTAGGCCGTCCCTCTGTAACGACCCCCCCCTGCTGAATAGACCTGAGCGCAGTGGAGAGCCCGCGGAGGGCAGAGCGGGGTCCGGCAATTAGCAAAGACATGTTTGAAGAGAGGGGGGAGAGGGAAAAAAGAATGGAAAAATCAAGGAGAAAGAGGGAGAGAGACCTGTAGATACAAAAAGGCTCCTTTTGAAGTTTTAGAAACTTTTGTCTCCCCGTGCCGCTTCACTCTTGTGCTGTCATCAAAGCCAAAGTCCGGTTCTTCAGCACACAACGTCCCTCCTCCCTCCTCCCTCCTCCCTCCTCCCTCCTCCCTCTCTTTTCTCTCCCGTTCTCCTCTCATTTGTTTCCCTTCTGCCCGAGAATGCATTTTGTGTCAGCACCAAAAAAAAAGAGCCCTGTATCTCCTGCAGCCGCTTTGATCTATTAATGATGATGTGAAGAGCGAATTATGCTCCGAGATCCCCCCCCCACCCCTTCATTCTTCTTTTGTCACTCTTCAGATCCCTCCTGTTGCATCTGGCTTTTTCCAATCTCGATCCACACTGAGAAGGAGCAGGCGCGGAAAACCACTCGCACGATAAAGACAAAAGTATCAAACGAAAGCAACAGGCAATGGGAAAACTTGCTCAGAGTTTCAGCTTTGTATCCCAAAGCCAGTGTTTTATTTGGATTTGATAAACCTAGTCTTCTATTCAGTGTTTTCCTGCCATGTGGCTGTCGGAGGCAGTTGGACTCAACTGGTGTTTCAAGCGTTCACCATGTTGCTCCAGGAAGTTTGATAAAAAACTCTTTATCTCTTATATTATTCAACATTAAACATAACTGAGGTGAAAAACAAGGAGAAAAAAAAGATAATGAAAAAGGAAAAATGTCTGCAGACTGACATAAATCAAAATTGCATGTAATTTATAAATAATGGTTGTCTAGTAATGTCAGAAATGAGCTCCAACAGACTGATCCATCAGGTGTGTGTTTTTGGTGTGTGTGTGTGCATGTCCTTACTTGTACACTACCACTGCATTCCCCCGCATTATATTTCACATAAATGCATGCACAACATGCTTTAGCTGTGTTGTCTCGATTGTGCGTCTGTGTGTGTGTGTGTGTGTGTGCGCAGTTTTCCCCCACGGTTCTTAGGTAAACACGGTGATGTTTCTGCTGCGCCTCTGCTATCACCCTGAAGTTTGATCAGTGTGACAGCATGCTGAAAAGTGATACACACTCACACACACACACACAAACACTGTGGCCATGACCATAATCTCTTCATCACATTCCTCTCTCCTGACTATTTTACATTTTGTCAGATTAAAGATCTGTTCTTTTCTGTCCACCTTTCTGAGCGATTATTTCTTCATGTTTCACACTGAGGCCTTTTTAAAATCTCTGATGACTTTCCCTGAGATTGTGGGGCTGTTGCATGCTTGTCTCCCCCCCCCAACATCCTAAGACAATTTTTCTGTACTCCGGGTGTTGCTTTGATTGCACATTGGAGCGCTGCGTGCCAAAAGTCGTCTGATGTAAGCCGCCGTGACAAGCCGAGTGTGTCCTCTTGGTCTTTGCCCAAAAAGACCAAAGCCCTCACAACAAGTGGAAACAGAAGTAAGAAGAAAGAAAGGGAGAGCGGTGGGTGTGTAGATGCTGTCAGACATGTCATTAAACGATGAGAACAAGCCACAGAGTTAAACCCCTTGTCAGCCAACTCCTCTCCTCCTACTGTACTTCTGATTCCCTCTCCGTCTGAGACTCGGGCCATGTGTTGTCTTACAGGCAACAATTTCAGAAACTAAGAATAATTATTTGTAAATATGGGTAAGGGTTAGGTTTATGAAAATCCAAATACTAATCTACCTCTTTGACATACTGCAAATAACTGAGACATCGTGTTCCAATGCTTCAGAGTCTGAACCTGGAGCAGCTGTGTACTACAAGACTGAACACATGCAATCACCTGCCGTGCTGAAATGTTCTCGAGCAAAACCGTGACTATTTGACGTGAGGAAGATAAAAGTGGCTTTATTAATAATCCAAGAACATCTCTGAGCAACACAAAAAAAAACATGTAGAGCAAAGCCTCCATCCAGGTGAGTCATGTTGGAACGTTGTGCATCACGATGAGCGGGTCGGTTTTCCATTGTTGTAAATAGTTGTTCATCAAAGACGCTCTGTCAGCGTGAAGCCTCACACAGCAGAGCCTGCCAGCGTCTTTGAAGTTATACAGGTCGACCGCATTTTCTCAACACACACGAAAAAGCACACACACACAACAGGCATGTCGGGTGCCTGTCGACACTCGTGAGCGTGTATGCAAATTTATGCAGAAACGAAATCGTACGTGCAAGTGTGTGCACATAACAAGCGCTCGCACATGTTTGTCCGTTTGCATGTGACACACTCGCAGTAAAGAGGTTCAGGAGCTGCTTTGAAGTGCGACTTGTTTTAAGGCCGCTCGTACATTCCAGCAGGGATCACAGTGGAGTCTGAGCAGAGCAGCACAGACCTGGGTCACAAAGAAGCTGCTGAATAATTTATAATGTTTAGATAACTTTCCTGCCTCAGGACGAATCCATATATCACACTTATAGGGTCACAGGGTCACAGGGTTAACACATAGAGACAAACAACCATGTAGAACGTCTGATTTCTCTGGTTTTTACAATTCTGCAACTATAAATGTGTTAGGGTTAGGTTTGATTTGTTGAATTTGAATGTATTGTCCCATACAACTTGGATTGACTTTTGATCTACTAGAATCAGAATCATAAATTCCTTGTATTTCTGTGCAAAAAAACATTATGAAAGTTAAAAACCGGGTGAAAGCTAAAGCAGATTAAAAATCAGTTAGACGATAAATCAGATTGAGAAACAGAAGCAGGGTTAATTAGAATCAGGCTGTATAAGCCCTTAACCGATAAGACTGATGGCTAAACAGTCAGTGACAAAGTAGATGAGTGTATAAAGTAGAATAAAAATGTTGCTTCCTCCTGTCTCCTCCGTCCCGTGCGACCCGGCGGCAGCTGCGATCGCACATATGGTCCTCTGCAGAAATGAATTCAGGGAATGTCGGAGGTCAAACGGGGAGAAAAGTGCTAAAGTACTAATGAGTAGCTATTTAACCGGAGTATAATTTGATACAGGGAAGAGCAGGGTGGGCGCGCGAGGGAGAGGATGATTGAGAGTTCAAAGTGCCGAGCCGAGGCCCGGCGGTATGTTTCAAAAGGCGGCGCGTGGCGATGGATGTGAGAGATTCATTAATTCGGCAAAGCAAAGCGCTGCCTTGATGTTTACTAAAGTTACACATGCGGCAGCTGGACGAACACACACACACACACAAACACACACATGCGGACAGGTACAATAAGATTACACACACACAAAGGCACTTGGATGAAAGAGACGGCGGCCTCACATTACGGCAGATGCACAAAGAAATTCATGGGGATGCACATTGTGTACATATGTGCAAATGCCCTGAGACATTTTCCTCATTCGCATAAACACACTGACACGCTCACACACATTGAATAGGACTGACACGCCCAGAGACACGATGATAAATTTGGATGTATATAAAAATAAAGACGAAAAGGGCACAGACACACACACACACACCTAAATCTCCCTCCGCAACCAAGACACATATTTATACAACTGTTGCTTTCTTCATCAAACCCCACAGCCTTGAACCTCTTTGAGTGCACCATGAGGATTTATTCTCTTCGCTTTTTGTTCAAACTTTGCAGTATTTGCAGTTTAGTGATTATATATATACGAGCGACCACGAGCATTACTGAGTCGCCTCTTCATCCATCATCCTCCAGGATTTACTGTGACGGTTCTGCCTCCTGCTGAGCGGTGGATACTCACGTGGCAGCGGGGCAATACCTAACTGATGGGGACAGAGGCTATTTTTAGGGATATGAGGCTTGATTTTCTTTTAATAAGCCAAGATGGTTTGAAGTTGGAGTAAATTACTAAATATATCTGATGAGGTGCACCTTACACAGACAGTGCACCGCGTGAGCTTACATTTAAAGCAATGATTGCACAAGCTCTACAATTTTACAGCTTTTAATAAGTCTCTGTGGTTTGTGAAGTTGTTGTTGTTGTTATCTTTTGGGCGATTTCGTTGCCCTCTTCCTCCAAGAAGGTTCTGATCTCATCCCACAACTCAACCAACCTGGATCAAACCACTCGACAGCCACTCACTGTGAAACGAAACAGCTTTGTGATCAGATCCCGTTTCCTCGCACGGCAGGGGAAAAGACCTGGGCCTTGGTGGGTCTTGTTTTGAAGTAGTTTACTGTGGCAGTGATGGCTGTCATTACATCGCTCTACACTTCGATGCAGAAGGAGGGAAACGTGCTTGACTTGTGCTTGCAGCCATTGCAGATTCACCCACACACAGTTCTTCCACTTCATGTCAGCCTCTTTCACGTAAGTGTAGATGATGTTGAACAGTTTGTCTACAGCTGCTTTGAAAACCCCTCAAATCATCATCACAGCAAAAAGTGGCGTGTGTCAATCAGCAGATTGTGTATAATTTGATGCGGCTTGATTGAATTGAAGGGGACTGTTTCCTCCTCATAACTCATTGCTTCCTCTACGGGTCGGACCCCCCAGTTGGGAAACCACTGGTTTAAGGGGAATATAGAGTCATGCACACCTGGTGGACAGGTGCGCAGCAGAATGACATCATGATGAAGCACAGTCATCTGTGGAAAAATCTATTACAAACAAGGAATTGATTTCTAAAATTTGCCTTTAAAACCACGTCTGCTGAGTTAATTTAGATGTATACATGTGTGACCTTCATAGTGTATGTTGACACCTACACGATGTTTCCACTTCTGTGATCTCTGAGCAAAGAGCAGCGGACATGAAGTAATTCACTAATTCCCCCTGAATCATTTCTGTCCTTGAACGCATCACCTCCATCACGTCAGTCCGCCGGCTGGAGGATGAAGGCTGCTCTGTCCCTTTGCCAGATTCCTCCACATCCTCTCCATTTTAGGGAAATCTCCGTCCGTGTTGCACGCTTGACCCCGGCTGCTCCATCGATGAAGTGTGAAGAGTGATGTAAAACAGCAACGTGAATGAGCACACCCCGACGCAGATGCAAAGATTAATGCACTTCCACAGGCACACACACACACACACACACACGTAACATGTGCATCTGGAAAAGATGATGCGAAAGCAGAAGAAAGAGGAGGCAGCTGAGGAGGCTGCTTTACTTTTATACTCGGGCTTAAAACAACCAAATTAACTTGCGGTGATCCAGACAAGTATTAACAACCACACAAAACCCCAAAACCTGATCCCTCACTGTGTGTTTTCAGAACTCATAAACTCCATCACTGTCTGACGTTTATGAGCGAGTGTGGAACCACTCGTTCCCAGTTTGGTGTTTCATCGCTCTGCTGATGTCTTATACTCGGACACAGTCCACGTTCGGAGCCGGAGGAGCCAAAGGTTCTTGATGAATTTTCACAGAACATTTTTCATGTCACTACCGAACCCGGGCCTGGTGGTTAAGCTTAACCCGAACGCCATGGGGAAATGGCTCGTGCCTGGCCACAGTGTCTGGATTGCTGCTAGACGCTGCTCTTATTAACACCTCGTAAAAAAATGTGTCACACATTTTGAATCTGGATAAGAAGGATATTGAATGAGGCGGATCTGTGCTTTGTCAGCTGGAGGCGACGCAGATGGACTCTCTCTCTTCCTGTTACCGGGTCAGCAGCTGAAAAAAAGATTTCAGAGTCAGGATCGGTAATGTAATAATTTATTGACCCAATAGAAAACAAATTCCTTCCTTCTGCGTCCTTGCAGTGAGGTGAGGGGCCTGGGGTCGGCTGCTGGAAAGTAGATATATAATTAGTTTCTAACTCAAGGACAACTGAAGGACGAATCTCCTCACACACTTACAAAAAAACTGCTATTGATGATGGATCTAACATTTCATGATCGGTTTTATAATGTTTCATTTCATCCTGCGGAAAATGTTCTAGATTCAGGGTTTTGTAGCAATGTTCAACATATGGGAAGGAAGTCATAAAAATAAAATATGGATTTCTCTTCCAATAATAGACATAATTCACCAAATATATGTGAATTACTAGTGGAAGAAAACAGAGGAAGCCCCAATATTACTAATCTTACTTGTGCACAGCTGTCCAATCACAGCCTGGCGTTGGCCTGAGAGGTGTTTGGTTGCAGCGATTGGTCGGACGCAGCTGTGAGATCAGCTGATTACAAGTCAGTTTAAGTAGTTTTACAGACTTGAGGAGTCAGTTTTTTCCTCATCTGAAATGACAGATGTTCACGTTACCTGGAGGAAATGAATAGTTGATATTTAAATCTGTAATCTCCTCTTCATCAGTTGTGTTCATGTGCTGCGGTTTAGTCTCTCCTGTGTCGTACGAGTAGCAGATCGGGATGAGTCGATTCTGCTGCTTTACTTCTCTCACACTGTGGATGATGGTGTCACTCACAAATTAAATATGGAGTGATTAAAGTAAAAGGATGTGGTCAGGGTGAGAAGAGAGAGATCAACGCACTGCAGCTGTACAATAGATCTATAGAAGTCCAGGGGTCTGGAACTATTCTCAGCCTTTGGGGTGTGGGTTTTACTTCCTGGACCAGGATTTTATTGCTCAGCACTTTTAGCCAGGACTCTGTTCCCTGTCTTAAATGAGTTACCTGGAAGGGAACTGGGAACATTTGGGGGCTTTTCTGTTCTCAGTGGCATTTTTTTCCCTTGCCTGACCTTCACCGTAAGCCGTACGTGCTCCCAAGGAAACGTAACGATTACCTTGTTGATGAGTAAAACAGAACAACGCCAGATGTTTGACTATTATATCTTTCTTTTTCAATAAAAGCGCCTGTTTAAACGACCAGGACACTGTGCATGTGCTGTATGACTGATCACCTGCTGTCTTTATCCTGCACGAGACATTCAAGCTGACGTATGTTTCATTTAAGCTGCATTTACGCTCGAAAAGAGAATCGTCTGTTTCAAATAATGTAACCGTCACCGCTCACATACTTTTATGCATCCCTTATGTTGGAGAGGTAGAAAGATAGTCGAGTGAGTTTCTGACAACAACAAACACGGAGGAGGTTTTTAATAATGTTCTTCTTAAGACAAAGTGCCGGACGAGGTAATATCATTTAAACGCCTTCATATTCTTATCAATGTGTAAAAGCTGTGTCTCAATTTGACGCATTGTTCGGAGGCTGCACTTGAAGACTCATTGCGTCACAGTGGTGCAACTAGAATGTTCCAATTTCGAAGCCTCCGACAAATGCAGCCAACGAATGGATCCTTCCACCCCCGACCAGCGGAGGCTCCACCAGGTGGACCCTGCACAGCCCAACGTATCCCATGATTCATTGCCATACTGTGACAAACTCAACTGAACAATTGTCACCGTTTTAAATCAACCAAAGATCTTTTTCGTCCATAGCTGCGTTTTTATAGAATGAGCGACTCTTGTCTCATGTGTGTCAATGTGTGTGTAAGTGTGTGAACGCAAGTGGTAAATGGCCCAAGCTGTCTCGATTGCTGATTGTCTCCCAGTTTGAGATCTGGATTTAGTTCCCGAACAATATGTGTGTCCTTGTGTGTTTATTTTCAAAACCGTCTTCCGGTTTGTTCGAAGACTCGCTGAGTGACTGGATCACGGCTGGAAACACAAACTCAGACACTCTGCTGCCTGTTCGAGAGATATGATCAAGGCCAGAGTGAATGTAGCAGGTCTGACACATGCCAGATACTCTCACACACACACACACACAGACACACACACTGCAGGTTAACGCAACAGTGGAAAACAGCCCCTCTACCTTCTCTAACGTATGACGCTACATTATTTTTTCCTGTGTGTGTGGACAGAGTGGAAACAGCAGGTTTTTCTCAATCACACACACACACACACACACACACACACAGGTGGCTGTAATTAGTGTATTGAGCCCATTCATGGCACAACTTCAAACTGCGGTGTGTGTGTGTGTGTGTGTGTGTGTGTGTAAGCAGGGCTCTGTATTTCCCTAAAGCCCAACACACACACACATATCCAGACATTAATGGATGCATACACCCTCACTTTTTATTTGTCTTGTTCTCTCTTCAACAGGCGTACAAAAGGTTCCACCTGAAACTGTTTTTGTTTAGTCTGCAGTGAAACAGAGACGTGTTTGACTCGACTGCAGAAACACACAGAGTCAGTGTTTACCTCCTCAGGGAACACAGACAGCGGAGGTGGAGGGCAGGGGATTACGAGTTAGATAAGCCCCGAAATGCTCAACATCTACAATCGACCTTAAGAATACACACGCTTGGTTTTTTTGCTGCAGCGGTCAGCAGAACCTGTGCAGCTCCAGCCTCTGGGCACCAGGTTATAAAAGCAGTCATAATGCTGCTGATGAGGAAAGGCCTGGAGCGCTCTGTGGTCAGCGCCTCACAGTGATGACCAGGCACGTCTCCGTCCCTTTGTTGTTCATCCTAACGTGACAGGAATTATTGAACGATAACAATGAGCCGTTTTGTAATGAAACCGTGAGTGGGTTCAGCATGCAAGTGAAAAAGAAAGTGAGAGAGAACCGGGGAACATTGTTTCATTTGGCTGCTTCTTCAACAGTCAAGGTCTTGGACGGGTTTTGTAGAAAAACTGGCGAAAACGTTGACGGTTGAAACGTTGCCTCACTAAACACTGGCAGCAGAAAAAGAGAGGCAGTCATCACTCTGGATATTAAATGCTGCTTTTGTCCTCCAGTAGAACTCAAGTATAGAATTCTCAGTTTTAACATTTGTTTTTTACCTGAATGACAAGAAGCTTTAAAGGCGTTTTTATCATTTCTAACTAAACTTAGTTCAAATTCTGCTTTGACAAACCTACACCGTGCTTCACAGTTAGACTTCTGTCAACATGATACAATCGTAAATTAAAATTGGCACATTTTGTTCCATAAAGCAAAGTATAAATCAGTTAAAGGACTTGATGAACACCTTGAACCTCTTACTCTTAGGATTGCATGGTGGTGCGGTGGTTACCATTGACGGTTTGAATCTCGTGGGTATTTATTTGTGTAGTTTGCATGTTCTCCCCGTGTCTGCGTGTTTTCTATGGGTGCTCTGGCTTCTTCCCACAGTGCAAAGACATGCAGGTTACTTTAATTGGAGACTCTAAACTGACTGTAGATGTGAACGTGAGTATTAATGATTGTTTGTGTCTATACGTTGAAACTGTTTTACGCTGGTGACAGTGAACCCTGCCTCTCGCCCAGTGTCGGTTGAACAGTTCACCCTGCAACCCTCAGTGGATGAGCAGTGTAGATGATGGATTCTTATTATTATGAAGATATTATCCCAGTCATCAGTCGATTAAAAAGCTCAGGGAAGGTCAGGAACATAACGGTGCACATTAACAGTGAGTTTAATGTAAAACAGAGAAGCAGCAAATCCAAAGATCTGAAGAAGAAAAGCACAAGATGTTTGGCTGGAAAATGAGATGTAGTGTTGCCAACATACTTTAAATCAGTCACCTTGGAATTGTCTAACGATCCTGGCTATTTTTATAGTTCAGTTATTAAAGATTATTGTGCATCATCTTTTCTTACATAACAGACATGAATCTCAGTTTTTCACATTTCACGGTACATTACAAATGACTGAGGATTTGGCCACATGAATCTTTTCTTATCTTTTAGTTCTTACCTAAATCAGCAAAGGGAGAAATAAACCACGTACACTGAACCAGATGTCGGTATGAAACACCGTCTGCGTAAATGCATGTGTGTCTGTGTTTGTGTGTCTGTGTGTGTGTGTGTGTGTGTGTGTGATTCGCACATGCAGGTTTGTACCAAATAGGTCAGAAAGCTGGAAGCAATTCCCGGCCAAACGTTGACGTGTGTTCATCATATTTCCGAGAGGCCGAGCTCAGAATGCCACAACTTGTAATCACATTTGTAAATAGCATCGTAAAGTTGCACTCGTAAAAAGTTTGTTGTCCCGGCCCAGTCCAAGGGGGCCGAGGGGGGAGGTGGACGAGGAGGGGGGGGGGTATTTGGAACAGAAAACACCATCAGGTGTGTGTTTTTGTGTGTTTGTGTGTGTGTGTAATGACGAAGAGTAATGAGATCAAATGTTCCAGAAACATTTCAGAGCAAAAGATGTTTATGAGGTATTTTCAACCTTAGAAATTGGGTGTGAGTGTGTGTGTGTCTGTGAGAGTCTGTGTAGGTGTGTGTGTGTCTGTGTGTGTGTGTATGTGTGTGTGTGTGTGTAGCTGTAGCTGTGATTCAATGATTTTATGGTCACTGGAAAAAGTCATCACCTCAAACACACGTCATTAGTGTGATCGGTGCCCACTAAATACTCCAGGTTCACACACACACACACACACACACACACACACACACACACACACATGTATAAGCTGTTAATCCGTCATGTCGGACCGTGGTGTCGCGAGGAGCCGTTAACTCTAGTGTACGATTGTCCGTTCCGTGGTTACAGATGATAAATCTCCCTGCGCTGTGGGCGTTTCTTCTCTCCGGCTCTCCCTCTCTTTTCATCTCTCTCCTGCTGCCTCTTGACCTCGGCTCCGAGTCGAGTCAGATCCCGTCTTGTTCGCTCTCCTTCTCCGTCGCAGCCCCTTTCAATGTCTCTCTCTCATGCTGTTAATTGAGGACTGTGTAGCAGCGCAAGTCATAATGGTTTCCATAAGGCTGCACAGCGTCTCCACAGGCGAGAGCGTAAATCACATTGACGTGTGTGCGTGAGTGTGAGTGTGTGAGTGTGAGTGTGTATGTGTGAGTGTGTATGTGTGAGTTTGTGTGTGTGTGTGTGTGTGCGCTTGCATAAAGGTTACAGGAAAACGACTCCCCTGTAGGGACCAGAGAATTTAAAACCGCAGTAAAATCGCAGGTTGAAACTTTTGATTATTTTCATTGTCAGTTAATCTTTTGAAAAGTTCCCCACTTGTGTATCGCACAATGCAAAGGTTCAACGCGGCCAAAACATCAAACATGGAGGAGATCAGAGAGGCGTTTTCAAAAGTAAAAAAAAAGAAGCTTTGCACGTGATGGTTAAAAGATTCTTTAGAGTCAGTCCTCACTCTGCTTCATATGCCGATCAACCAAAATAATGAACAGTAATGTAAAACCCAGCAATTCTTACATTTTGTCAATCTTTACTCAATAAATAATGAAACGCGTTGCCAGTGTTCCAGACAGTTACTTTTAAAATGTAGTAGTTAATCGTTCTACCCACAACATCCTTGAGCACAGAGATTCCTGTTTGACCTTGGACATAGTTTGAGAAAAACACTTCAAGGAGCCACTAAGTGGGGTTTTCTGAGCTTGTAGCCGTATCCAGTGACCTTCATCATGTCCTAGTTTGCTTCTTTTTGGATGGATCTGTCGACACATGAGCTCAACACAGTAGCTGCTCTGGTTTCATCCCTAAACGGTTAGGATCCTCTGAAGCTGTTTTCAGACATGAGCTGAGGAGAAGGCTCGCACAATTTGGTCTCAACTTTCAATAGAGATTTCAGTTTGGATGTGTATGGTCAACTTAAGATATTTGTATTCTTTTAGTTTTTTCAGTTTTTTTGTATGTCAGGTTTTAGAAAGTGAACATACCAGTCGCTCTGGGTGAATCCTCTGGAGAATCTCCTGCTGTATTCTCACATGGGCTCATTCAAGCATTCTCCAGAGTTCTGAGGGGCGGGCAGGAGAAACTCCTTGAGTCATCTTGAGTTCAGTGGATGTCTGAAAGCAGTGATCTGAGACACAACTCCATTCACAGAATAAGTGTATTTGATCCGGTTGAAGATCCGAGAGAGAGCATTTACAAATTTCACTATTTGGAGAATTAAGTTTGGTTTGTTAAAGCCTTAACTTACTGATTTTTTCATTTCTGTTTGACTCACTGAAATATGAGTAGCATCCTGCAGATGGTTTGTTACCTTAAACCCTTTTAATTCCTCCACCGTGGGGTCTCACTGAATCAAATTACCGGTAATTAAAAAAAAACACTTTTACATTCATATCCGTGTCGGTTTCTGCTCTGCACAGTCTGTCATCAGTGGTTTGGCTTGTTCCTATAGCTGCGTTAAACAGCTACTGTCCGTGGAGGATTACAGGAGCAGCGAATTACACGTGAAACACGAGCCCCTCTGCAGACAGAAGGTTTCCACATAGCATCGACGGTATTACATGTTGGATCAGGAGCCGCAGCTTGTAAATCTAATCGTTCATTACAATAACGCTGTGTGTTATGTTGCAATATGCAGAGAGGGAGAGGGAGAGGGAGAGGGAGGGAGAGAGAGAGGGAGAGGGAGAGAGAGAGACAGGGAGGGAGTCGTTGGGATGTCCCGCTCTTTATCCCGCCAGTTTTCCAAAATTTGTCATCTCTCGTGCTGTTCCATCACCGGAGTACGAGGCATGAAAGAACCAGGCCACATGTGGTTTGGTTGTTTTCAGAGTTGTAATGTGTGTTGCAGTCGGGAGGTCGGGGCTCTGACGGTTCAACAAACTGCTGAAGGACAAATGATGTTTGTTCTGCTGCTTGTTACAGTCGATGGGTTTTTGGAGGAGGATGGGGGGTGAGGGGGGGGTTCCAAGTTCATCTGTCTCATGCGCACAGTCAGCATTTATCAGAATGTTCTGCTGCCCAAGAGTAATCAGCCGTCTGTGTGGTCCTGTCAGAGGTCAAAGGCTCCTCTCACATCTTTCCACAAGTTTTTTCAAATTGGAGTTGCTCCTCATTCAGTGATGATCATTGTGCTGGATAATAATCTCAGGATAGAGTTACGCTGCAGCACATGTTTTGGAAAAGTTTGAATGCACCGGTTTAAAACTGAAAAACAATCGTTAGAAACTATTGGATAGAGATAGGGATTGTTACTTCTTCATAAAACGTTATTATTAAAACGTGCACAGACAAATCTGCTAACAGTTATTACACTTAATAACAATCGATGAAGCGGGTAGAAAAGAGTAAACGCCTAAAACATGTGAGCTGCTAATCTGACCGCACTGTGAAGCGGATTTCTCAAATCACGTTTCCTATTTAGGCTGGAGAAGTAAAATTGGAGGCAAATTAAAATCTGTTTAAAATTTCAGATTATTAACATATCACACATTTGGCTTGAACTTCAACTTTTGGTTGAATTAGCAACCAAATGTCAAAGCATTAAAAAGTCTCAATTCATCTTAGCTCTACTGAGAGCATAATCCAATAACTGAAATAATTATTAACAAAAATATACCAGGATTATCATTAACAGCACTGATTAAGTATAAATTGATAATTTATAAATTGTCATGTTGATCTATATACTTGTAAACAGATTATACATGTGTTTTATGAATCCACATTTAAAGATAAAGGCAAATTAAACAGTAGTTGTCCTGTTAGTGAAAAAAGTTCACTTGTCACAAAAGTGTTTGTGTTTGCAGCCAATGTTTTGTCACCATTACGGCTAAAAATGTGTGTCCCCTATGTCCACAGCTCAAACAATGTCATGTTGAAGTAGAGACACTGGTCAGTGTTTGTAAGACCAACAGGAGTCTACTGGGTTCGTCAGTCACATGAACTCCTGTCAGGGCTGCTGGTTTTGGCTCCGGGGCTCCAACATCAGTGGTCAGAAACATCTCAATCCCCCTCACACATGAGCTTTAACACAAACACACACACAGAGAGGTTCTGTCCACATATCCAGTGTCTCTATATTAAAACCTGGGAGGACGTGACCCTTTAGGAAAACACATACAGTAACACACTGGACATTCGGGACTCGGGTCCAATCACTGCTGTTTCTCTACCGACCTCAAAGCAAATACAAGAAGGGGTTATACAAATATACACACACACACACACACACACACACACACACACACACACACACACACACACACATGAGGGGTACCCAGCCAGTGAATGTGTGAAATGTAGCGCACTGTTGAACCACTTCCCCCTGAAGATTAAAAGAGATAGGAATGAAAAACAAAAGAAAGAAAAACAGGCAGAAAATGAAAAAGGGAGTGATACAAAGCATGAGTGTGAAGATAGGGAAAACCAAACTTTGGTCTTAAAGTTTCAATTAAAATGGCCCTCAGTGGAGTGTAAACTTACACCAATCTCCAATAGTCCTATACATTATGGTCTAGTTCTTATAGTTGAACAATATAAAATAAAAAGGGAAATGTTCCAGTAAGATTTCATGGATTCACCCCTGAATCTGCACTAAAATGTGAATATGTACTTCATTGGGAAAGAACCCCTCCACCAGGTTTGGTTGAAATCAGTTGAGTAGTTCCTGCTGACACATAAACCATCGGGGAGGGAATTTAAAGACAGAAGATTTATTTTTATATCCTGGATTTGGCCGTTTATGTGGATCTGCTCCAAATGTTTTGCTCCACCTCCCCAAACTATTTCATGGAAATCGAATCAGTAGTTTTCGCGTAATCCTGCTGACAAATAGACAAACGCCAACGACAACATAACCTTCTTGGTGAAGGTAAAATGTAACACAGCACTAATAATAATAAAATATTTTATACTCTGTTAATATCTGTACTATTATGACACTCAACACAAAAGCTAATTATATTTCGTTGTCTTTATGACCAGTGCTGCATGGTCACATTAAAAACAACCCATCCTCTCCAAGTACTCCAAGAGTACACGTGGGACAAAAGTAAAGACAAGAACTTGCAGCTTTGGAGCTGACGGCAGAATGAGGACAGGGAGGAAAAGAACAAACTGTGCTTCAGTGCATCATGGGAGTTTGTCTGCAGTCCACATACGTCTATAGCAACATAACTAAGGAATGGATCAGGGCTCATCTGAGTCAGCACTAACTGTGAGGAGAGTTTTAAGCCGAAGCTTTAAGGGGGTGAAATATCAACCTCTTGCACCCCAACCAAGATAAAATGAAAAAAATAAAAAAACGACTCTATTTCCAGCAAATGTTTCTTGTGAGCAGAGCTGTGAAACCTGCGTAAAAAGGTCCAGCCAAAGGATCTGGCCGGACATGAGAAGGTGGAACAGGATCAGAACAGAAAAACGTGTTTATTGAAAGCAGCTGAAGTCTGGACGGAGGAATATGTTTTCTACTCCTTGTGAGAAACACGAAACAAACAGAGAAACATTAACTCCACCACCCACCCCCCATGACCGTGCACTGGAATAACAGAGCTGGAGAGAGGTGTGAAACTGACTCGGGGCTGGCTGAGATGTTTTCTGGATTTCGAGCGTTGTTTACAGACATGTGATTTCACAGTGAAATACGCAGTTTGAGTTTTAAAAGGTGTCACATCCCAAACATGAAAAATAATGTGTATATAGAGGAGCTGGTTTTTGAGGCCGGAGTCTGAGGTTACAAAGTCGTACTTGTTGTTAATGACGCCGACCACACGCGTTGATCTCTGTCTCTCTCTCTCTCTCTCTCTCTCTCTCTCTCTCTCTCCTCTCTCTCTCTCTCTCTCTCTCTCTCTCTCTCTCTCTCTCTCTCTCCGCTCTCCAAACATCTTTGGATGAAAGCTTCCTCTCGTGGTCACGGCCGAGGTGACAATGGAGGAGTCAGCTGGTCGTCTGTGTGACATCACGTGCTAACAGCCTGATCTGAACTCTGTTTGGACATCAATGAGCCCGCTCTGAGTTTTTACGAGTGTAGAAATCAGTCGCTCCTCTTTGAAACGCAGTCGGTTCTGTTTAGGGTTTTCGTGGGAGGCCCCTCTTCAACACCGGGCCTCATATTACAGATCTGAAAATGTCAGTGAAAACTTGAAACAAAACTTCAGCCACATTTCTCTGAACATGTAGAGTAAGGTGCTGAATGTGTTTGGAGATGTTTTCCTTCTCAGTAGGAATACAAGCTCTAAATCTGGAATATCAAGAAATAAGAATATAACAACCCTCTGGAATTATGACCAGGGACCAATATAATCTTTACTGTATCTCAAAAGCATTTATCTGGTAATTTCACTCTTTAAATTCATCTTTTTATGCAGTTAATATTATTTAACAGGCTGATTTGTTTCTGTATGACCATATATAGCTGTTAATACATAGGTTGAAAGAGGTTATAACGTTTATAGAATTTGGAAAATACTTTGATGTTGTGGATTTTTTGGCTGCATTGAATATGGACAGTGGAAGTGGTCCAACACCCCTCCTTTTCAAATCAGGTTTACAGGCGCACACCATTCCTCGGTGGGGGGGGGGTTTACACCGCTAGCTTCTAAAACGTGTACCCCCCTTCAGATGAGACCCCCGCGCACCTCGGCTTCAAACGCGCTGCCCTAGGAGGGATGAAGGGGCGACTCGGAGGGAGGGAGGGAGGGAGGGAGGGAGGGAGGAGGGAGGGGGGGAGAGGAGTGAGGCTGGACGGGAATACCAGCACCTCAAGTTACCATGTAGTTAAATAACGCCAGGACGCACGCACCCACACACGCACGGACACACCCATTCAGGAATTCATATCTCACACACACACACGCAGACACACACACACTTTGGGCCTGCTATTAATACCAGGCCCGGCGATGCAGGTCATGCTCCCTCTTTTCATTTCAAATGCGTCTTTTTTTCCATCATCCAAATAGTGACGCATTAAAGCTTTCAGGTGGTCGTCTGAAAAGATCTCTGCTCCGTGCATCATGCATGATAAACAGATCCGTCTCATGTTACCAGCACGCTCTCCCAGTGCTTTCTGCAGGTGGTCCCAGTCCGTTTCTCTTCATTTCTATGACCATGAGGTTTTGGTTGAAGTCTCAGGTTCAAGCCAAGTTAACTGCAACCCCCCCACCCACCAACCCAGCCACCCCTCACATGTATTATGACAGATCTGACGTTGCACTGTATGAGCCCTCCCCAGCTTCCTGTTACAGGGCCCCTCGGATACATGGGTTCCATCTTCGAGGTGGTGCCGAAAGCAGGAAGGTCCAGACAGATGTTTGCATCTTTGTGTTAATCAGTGGAAAGACGTGGTGATGGCCGGAAACTGAGATTAGAAGAAATGTGATCCTGGAGAACGTTATTTAGACGAGTGAAGGTTTTCAAAACAGAATATCTAATTTGTACCGTGTTGTTTTTCCTATAAAGGTAGTTTTGGAAAGAATCTAATAATTGTTCCTCTTTTTTGACATTTAAGACAAAATATTTACTCGTAGGCATGAGTCAGCGAGTTGTATGAATTCAATTACAAGTGATTTGCTTTCCACACAGTCACTGTATCATATTATTTGTCATTTGATTTTTGGGGTTTGACAAGAAGTGTTATTCTGGTCTATTACTGAGAAGTTTGAAATGCAAGTTGAGCTATTTTCTGGCTGCAAAGTAAGTTTGAGCTCTAATGAGCTGCAGAATTTGGGAGGACATGTTTTTCACTTTTGCTTCACATTTTACATTTTGACCTGTAACTTCAGGTGCATTGAATTCCTCATAATTTCCTGCCAGCCTCCCAGTAAAGTGTTTGGAAAATGTCCAAGTGAGTCCATAAAAGACAAAGACGAAGACGTGAACTTGGAAAGACGAGATTCTAGAAGGACCCGGTGAGGTCGGACAATTTCCAGACCTTCTAGTCCAGATACTTTCAAAGCTCGGGCTTCAGTCGCCACTCGGCCTGATTTTCTAACCACTCATCCACCTGTTATTCCCTACTCGAGGGGTATTTACGTCCCCACTTCCCTGACCTCTATCGGTCTGCCTCCAATTTGCAACTTCTTCAAATCGATGGTGAAACGAACTACATCGTGACCCCGCATTAAAACGGCTACATCTACGTATAAAACCACTGTCAGCCGCTGATAGGAAACAGACAAATTCCTCCTGACTCCCCATCCACCCCCGAGGCTTTGTGTCAACCCCTCAGTGCGTAGCTCAAACTGTGTGTTGCACATCATTCATGCTTATCGTGATCTCACTGGAGCAGCAGATGGGTGCAGAAATCATCAACCCATCAAAGACCATTCAGCACAATTAAAGTTCAAGGGAATATTTCTTCTTCCTGCGTCAGAACTCTTCCCTTCCACGCTGCCTTTTATTCATAACTTTTTTTGTCTTCCCTCGCCAGATGACTCCGGCTCGAGAGGCGGAGCGGGGACGGCCAATGGCGACGGAGAACACGCCCCGGAGCTTGCTGGGAAACTGGGTAAGTGCTTTCACACGTACAGGAAGGAAGCCTGGAGGTGACACTTGGGATAGCGGAGAGTGTGTGACTTTTAAAGGAATACAGTAGCAGGCTGAACAATAAACACCTTGCAAACTGTCCGAGCCAAGAAGGTGAGGGTGTACACGCCCACACACACACACATGGACACACACACAGGCACACAGCAGGGTGGGTGTTTGCGTAGGTAATTGACTCTGACAGAGTGGAGAGGAGTCTATTTGTGTGAGGTGTGACTTGGTGCCCCACCCCCCCACCAAGTGTCCCTGGATAGTCTCCCTGTCGTGTAACTTAACCCACTCTTGTTGTTGTCCTCTTCTCTCTCAATCACCATGAAGCCATTAGTCAAGTTGCACATGATTAATACGCAGCCATGAGAGACGCATTAACCCGACCATCTTAATCTCTGTTATCAATACATTACAACTAATATTGGTTTTGAAATTGGTTTTGAAAATTTGGCCAAAACTAGAGCCCATTCAATATGGATTTTGAAGCAATACCACTATTATGAATATTAAAATGTTCCAATAGTGATATATTGATACTCGGACGTTGTTATCAAACCTTTATGACAGAGAAATGTATTTGAGGCTTGATCATTTACAGTTTAACCATAAACTTTATTACGAATAACTATAGACAACACAAATACAACCTAACAAATAGAACTTGAATTGGGCAAATACAAATATTTTGGCATCTTTTCATGCATTTTCTATTCTCATAGACATTTTTATTCACTTTAATACAGAAGATACATGTATAGATGTCACTTCTAATGCAAAGACCCACACAAGTTCTCACCTCAACTACTCAAGTCAACATGAGCCAGAGTTACCTCCCTTTAAAATCTCCATAATCTCAGTGTCTGAATATAAAGTTGGAAATCACAAGTGTCTCTCTCCCTCTCTCTCTCTCTCCCTCACACACACACACACACACACACACACACACACACACACACACACAAACACACACTCTGGTTCACTCTATCTCTCCCTGGCACCCTGATCAAAGTCGGCGTGTCGGAGGGTCAGTAGTATTTTTACACTGTGAAGTGTGGCGTTGAAGTGGCCCCCGAGACCCAGAACAAGCCTGCCCTTTCGCCCGCCCTGGCTCTCACCTCCTCCCCTCTCTCTCCTCTCTCCCCTCGCTCCTCGCTCTTAACTTTCTCAGTTTGCCTTCCCTTCTCCTCCCTCTGTTTTTCTTTCTCTCTGTGCCCCCTCTTTTACCCGCACTTTGTTTTATTGTCTTAACTCTTTCTCTTTGTTCTCAATTTGTTTCTGCCATCACTCCCTTTTTATTTCGTCGGCTTCTCAGCAATCCGTCAGTCGTGCGTGTGTTTTAACCTCCACGTGAACTTCGCCCTCTCTCTCTCTCTCCCTCTCTCTCTCTCTCTCTCCATCTGTTTTCTCCTCTACCTCTGTTTGATTTGGTTTCGGCGTAGACGTTATAAATCAGCTCATTTTTTAAATTGCGCCTCACTGTATTGTGCTGGTCTCATCTTTATCCAATCCACCTATGCAGCTGAATTTATGTCGAGACATTGAGCCGCTGCCAAAACATGAAACCATTAATCGCTGCGTTCTGCTGTACTGATGCACTGACTCCAGTTCAGCAGTAGTCCAGTAGCTTTTCTCAAGACTCACACAGGACAAAGATGAGACTTAAAAGCCTTTGGGGTATGTTTTCTCTGTCAGCGGGCCCAGCTTCGGGTCAGAGCGATATTCCGCTGAGCGATGCAGCCGTAGTAAAACCTCCGGACCCGAGCGCACGGAGCCGTCACATAACTCTTCCCCCGTGTTTGTTTACCCAGAGCTGGAATAATAACTGTGTCCAAAGAAACAAACGCAACTGCAGTAGTTTCGGGTGATTTATCGCCCCGGTTGATGGCTATCTGCTGTGGCTTGAACATGAGGGCTGTAAAAATCAAGCGCTCCTGTGAATGATTTCCTCTCCTCCCTCCCTGCTGGAGAGTTTCTTTCCCCCTCTTTGATGTGTTTTCACTGCTCGTTGATTGTTGGACTTCTTTTAGAGAGGGGTGTGTGTGTGTGTGTGTGTGTGTGTGTGTGTGTGTGTGTGTGTGTGTGTGTGTGTGTGTGTGTGTGTGTGTGTGTGTGTGTGTGTGTGTGTGTGTGTGTGTGTGTGTGTGTGTGTGTGTGTGTGTGTGTGTGTGTGTGTGTGTGTGTGTGTGTGTGTGTGAATAGATACATGGGGTTATTGTCTGACTGTTTTATCTCTTTGTGAGGAGGAATATGTGTCCGTGAATGGCTTGAAGGGATCAAGTCGTGCAACAGTACGGACGGATGTGGTTGTTTGAATGCGTGTATGAGGTTAACTGGCAGCTTTGTGTTTTGTGAGTGAAGAGTTTGCGTGGGTGAAAGGAGGTTTGGGTGTGATGCCAGTCGCTGTCTGGCTTTGTGCGACTTGTGCACGGAGTCCTGAGCGGATATTTACGGTGATGTTACATAGCTGTGGGTTCCACAGTGAGCTTTCAGAGCAGGAACTATTTGAAGTTCAAATGTGTGGCTTTTTTTAATGAGCAGCAGAGGCATACAAACCCGGGGCCAAGAGGTGCTGGATGAGTGGAAAATAACAAATCTGTTGTGTCTATATTTGTGTGTGGGTGTGATAATTATTTGGCTCCATGCTATCCAAGAGGAACCTTGTGTTATTATTTAGCAGCCCGTATCTTCTCGTATAACAATCTTGTATCTTCTGCATGTCAACCTGCTGCTCTTTGGGGAGATTGTTGTCTATCTGCATTGCTTTAGCATTCTTCAATTCCCTCTCCAATGACACAATCCCAGCCTGAATCTGTGTCTTGTCCTCATTCAATCTCCTCTCCCTGCTGTTGATCGGGACCTTAACAGCAAGGTAGTGTGTTAATGCTGGTTGCAGCTTTCTTTGAGAACCGAATACAAAGCAGTGGCTATTGACCTTGTCGTGAACTTACTGTTGCGATTGACAAACGACTGTTTATTGCTACAAATTGTGGACAATTGGTTAGCTATTGAAGAATAGAGTCAAATCTTTAATAATCAAATAAAAGCAACGTCTACAAAATGCTAATAATATCTTAATGTCTCTTATATCAAAAACAATGTCTAGGAAATGTAAAAGCTAAATAATCTGAAACAAAGGAGGCTTGAAACATGCGTGAACCGTCCCATTGTGTCGCTGCCTCCTCAGATGATGGAGCTTTGATCGCTTGTTACGTCCAATAAAAGTGTCAAATAAGAATCTCGTGAATTCCTTTGCCAGTCGTTGTTCTTTCTCTGGTCTGAAGAACAGAACTGTGCTTGTAAATATAAAACTGCTCTTTAAACCGTTTTATATATCTTCTCCCGCTCCCTCTGTTTTCTCCTTTTCTTCTCTTCTCTTTTTCGCATCTGCGTCAGCTCAGTGGCCGAAAGAGGGGATTTTTTTTGTCGTCGATATTCTAACTTTACGCTCCAAGCAGCTAATAACTGTCAAACTTAGTTCACGTTAAAAAGATCTGTGGTCAGTGTTTCAATTCTCCTCCCGTGTCCCTCTTCCCCTCTTCCCCTCATGCAGTGCGTCCACGTTTCACCCAGCCGGCAAAGATGAGGAAGCGTGTCATCGCCCGGCCGGTGGGCAGCTCGGTGCGTCTGAAGTGCACGGCCAGCGGTAACCCTCGGCCCGACATCGTCTGGCTGAAGGACAGTCGGCCGCTGGCGGAAGAAGACGGTGGAAAAGACGGGAAGAAGAAGAGGTGGACTCTGAGTCTGAAGAACCTGACCCCGGAGCACAGCGGCAAATACACCTGCCACGTCTCCAGCCGAGCAGGAGCGATCAACGCCACCTACAAAGTGGAAGTCATACGTGAGTCCACCATGATTTATGTGCATCATTCATTGGGTCAGTCCATTAAATAACCATCTCTGTGTATTTCAGAGAGAAGAACTCACAAATATAGAAGTTAATAGAATGGTCCGTTCATATTCTCCTTTATATTCCTGTCCACTCTGTCATATCTCTTAGGCTCCTGCGACCTTTTGGAAAATATCTAAATTGAGATGTTTGCTTCCATCCAAAATCTTCATTATATCAATTTCTCTAATAAATGAAGCAAACATGTTCTTCCTCAACCACTAAAGTGAGACTTAGTCATACCCATCTTGTTGACATGCAGTTAAATCTACAATAGAACGTCATAATGAGATTAAGCATATGTAAACATAGATATACATCATGTGACTAAGGATAAAAGCAGATAACAGTCAAAATGGTTATTGTGTGTAGTCGTTCATTTCAGCTCTACTATTGAAACATCCTGAAAATGTGTGTGTAAGATTGTGAAGGCTGTGGAGCATGTGGTCACTTCATGTTGTGACACATCGGAAAGTACATTCTTGGAATTGTGGTGCGTGAGTTGTGGAGTGTCCCGGCTGGCACATGATACTCTGTGTCTCTCACTGTGTCTCTCACCCAAACAATAACATACTGTACACTACGTACACAGGATGTAGATTATTGTTTGACAGAGAGGCCGGCCGGACCTAATGGCCGGGTTCTGTTTCCATTCTGACTCACAATACAGTGATTATGTAAAAAAAAGTCTTAAGATCATATGGTAGAGAGCCCCATCATTAACTTTTCAACCGTTGAAATGATTTGTTGGCAAAGTCATTCGTCTTTGTGCTCAGAAAAGAGCTGAGTTTAGATTTTCTTCTGGTTTGAGGAGAAAAGGCCCCAAGCGCATGAGGTTCAAAATATTGATGTTTTTAAATAGTTTTATAAGTTTCCTTTTGCATCAGAGGCATTTATTGATCTCCACCAGTGTCTGTCAATTAACATCATTGGAGCGAGTGTGGAATGTGGAGCTGGATGAACCAGCTGCAGTCTAACTGTAAAAGAAAGACCTGCTTCTACTGTTCAGAGCAGAATGTGTTACGATGAGTTGTGAAACCTGTTTCTTTTACGCTGGTTGATTTAATGTTGAGGTGTTTGGTGGAGAGTTGGCGTTGAAGTTTGTGTGTGTGTCTGTGTGTGTTTGTGTGCGTGTGTGTACTGAACTGTAGGTTATTGTGTGTTACAGCTCTGTGGAGAGAATCAAACCCTCCTGACTCTCACTTTACTCACCACATCTGCTATACATTAAACTACAGCTGTAGTCTTTCCTCAAAGACATACGCACACACACGCACACACGCACACACACACACACACACACACACACACACACACACACACACAGGGATTAAATCAAACTAGTGATCGCTTATGTCAAATGTGATATTTTCTCTATCAGTCGAGATCTACTCAGCTGTCAATCATTCCCTGCTGTTAGAGAGAAAACTATAAATAACGGCGTTCAGGAGAAAACCTGAGAAGCTCTTACAAAAAAATAATAAATCCATAAAATACAGTTGAACGACAAGCACGGTATTCTTAAATATAATAAGTTATCAGATGATGGTGAATGGGTTTGCATCTTGTTAAGCAGCACATCCATATGAGATTTAGATCATGTTTGGATTAAATAAATGAAATGCAGGTTATTCAGCTGCACCATTCAGAATTATTCCTGCAAGATGAAGTCCTGGAAAATCAACCAAACATTTTAAGCAATAAGAAATAAAATGTCATCATCCTTCTGTTTTCTTTGACCCCTAGCGTCTCCTAAAGTTACTATGAAAGATTAACAACAGCATCAGTTGCAGCAACACAGGAAACACTGAGGCAAACTAGCTCATGTAAATGTGTTTTCTATGTTTGGACCAACTCTGAGGATAATGGGAGTCACATGTCTCTGGCAGCTTCACCTGGAAGGTTAGAGGCTGAAAAAGTTTGGGAATCTGTGTTCTAAAGAATTTATTCACTACCTAAAAATAAAAATCATTCCCCCAAAGTATTCACATAAACTTTTTATTTTTACTTTCCCCTCTGCCTCAGTGAGTTCTCCGTGTTGTTTGCATGTGGGGTATGGTTACCATGTCAACAAACAAAGAAAACCAAGCAAGCGCTGCAAAGTGTTAAACCTGCAACTTCTCTCCTTCACCTTTCTCCCTCCTCCTTCAGTCACTGACACTTTAGAAACTGTTCTTTCCAGCTTCATGAATTCCTCCTCTAACAAAACCTGAGGATTGACCTTTTAACTTCTGCTCAAGACTCGGTTGAAAACAGCTGCTGACAAAAAAAGAAGAGAAATCGTGTTAATTCTCTCGTGTTAAGTTCCCGTGAGATTGCATGAACAGATTCTGAAGAGGAGACCATTGAAAAGTCTCTGGCAGGTGTGTTTATTCTGAGAAAGAAAAGGCGGAGCTGAAGATAAGGGATCTGTTTGTGTGTCTTCAGCTGAGACGGAGGATGTGGTGCTTGAATGCAGCAGATACTGTTCAAATAATGCTTTCAAAACATATCACGTTCTCTCAGCACCAGAGTGTGTTACACTCGGTTCAAATACGTTGAGTAAACAGAGTGTAGTCTTTACTCTCTGTGTTTTTTAATTATGATCATAGCTGAAATCGACAAGTTTAAATATACAACAATTAACCCGTTAACACTCAGTTCTACAGTGTTTTGTTGAAATCTTATTGAAGAAACTGAAAAATCAAGGGAATTATTTACATAAAAGCCGTTTTTTGGGGATTAAGATACAATTTACTGCTTTCCTGTAGCAGTGGATATAAATGAAGCCTTTAATCTTAATGCAAACAATCACAACAATTTAGGATTGGTTTACTTACCAACCATCTGGACAAAGGTAGTGTTGGAACCACCTGTATTACTCCATCCTCTGATGCATTATAAGGACAATAGAGCAGGAAGTGTCTGTGAATACTGGACAGAGGCTCCACATGCAGCACAGTCTCCAGTCTAGAAAAATTAAATTAATATTCTTCTTTCTTTCTTTCTCTGTGTGTGTGTGTGTGTTGTGCAGAGCGTACCAACTCCAAACCCATCCTGACCGGCACTCACCCTGTCAACACCACCGTGGACTACGGGGGAACCACGTCCTTCCAGTGCAAAGTCCGCAGTGACGTCAAGCCGGTCATCCAGTGGCTTAAAAGAGTCGAGGCCGGGGACGAGAACAAATTCAACTCCACCATAGAGGTACGAGCACCAGCCTGCCCCAAAACAAACCACTGCAACAAGTAACAGGTAACCTGAGTCAATGAATCAATGCATTTGTTTGCTTTTCTTTCAAAGGTTGGAGACCATCGCTTTGTGGTCCTGCCGACAGGAGAGGTGTGGTCCCGCCCTGATGGCTCTTACCTCAACAAGCTGCTGATAACCAGAGCCAAGGAGGAGGACGCTGGCATGTACATCTGCCTGGGAGCCAACACCATGGGCTACAGCTTCAGGAGTGCTTACCTGACGGTGCTGCCAGGTCAGGGGAAGAACTAGACAAGATAACATCAACCTGTATTTATTCCTCTGGTTTAAAATACCAGAGTGGAAGATGGCTAACCAGCGGCTTTGAATAGAGGCAGTGTACTTCGTTTTTTTAAACCATCTTTACTACTGACAAGCCAGGATACAGTTCCTCCATATTTCTTATTTCACTTGATATTCATTTGTGGCAAAATAACAAATAAGCCCTTGTGGAAATCGCCCGGTTGCCAGAAGCTTTAGCATCAACTGCTGGCAACGAAAGTAATCTTGAATTGCAGATTCAAAGTGACAACAGCAAACAAATGAGCTAAAATGTGATAGATAAAAGCTAAGCAACATGTTCCCATGACTGCCGACATGCTGATTCACTCACCAAACAAACACACAAACACACAAAACAGATAAATAATTCCCATTTTCATCTGTTCGTCTTTTAATTAATTTCGAAATCTTTATTGTTCCTTCGCAGATCTGAAGCCCCAACTCAAGTCCGTCCCCACGGCGACCACCCCAGGCCTCCCCTGGCCCGTCATTATTGGAATTCCCGCAGGCGTCGCCTTCATCTTAGGCACCGCCCTCCTCTGGTTCTGCCAATCAAAACGCACCTGCTCCTCCTCCTCCTCCCCGTCTTCCTCCTCTTCCGCGCTGCCCGCCGCCCAGCGTCTGCCCGCGGCCAATCGAGAGCGAGCCTGCCCGGCGCTGCCCGCCCAGCCGGCCAACGGGGATAAAGATTCTGTTTCGTACGAGGACTACGTCGCCCATCAGCAGCTGCTCCAGGTGCAGGGGGGGGGCCCCGGCGGCTCCGAAGGTCTACCCGAAGATCTACACGGATATTCACACGCACACGCATTCACACGTGGACGGGAAAGTGCACCAGCACCAGCACATTCACTACCAGTGTTAGCAGACTCCCAACAGTCCACACTAACTGTAATGGAAAAACCACAGAGCGATCAAAGACACCGTGGGGAAGAAACACAGGATCATTCATTTCTCCCTCACTTTGCTGCAGCCGTGGCTCGAGACACGAACGATGAAGAATGTAAAGAGAGAACACAAAGATCTTTATTTTTGAACCACGTCAACCCAAAGAACCTGTTTGAATCAAGCCTCCTGTGGAATGGAACCTCCTGTGTAAATGTGTGAATCTCTCACCGTGTTGCTCATGGGCCTCATGAAGCAACAGCAAACCAGCAATTTATCTGCCTCTGTTCTTTCAGTACAACCACAACCTCCTCGGTATGAACACAGCTCACTGTTCACTACCAGCCTCCAAATATAGCTACTCGTGTATATAGTGGAATATGATTATACGGCTTTTAGCATGCTACGTCGTTCCTGGATAATCTATAAAGAACATTTAGCATGTGTGTAATGTAATAGCGTAACTCCAGAGTATATCGGCCCGACTGAGCGATAAGAACCAGGACTGGAACCCACACCTCCAGCAGAGATCAGGCCCGCCGGGTTTTCCTTCAGGCCGACAGCTGTTCTCCTAAGTGTTCCAGCTTCTATCTGCTGGAAAAGAGCTGATTTCAATCTCTGATGGGATTTCTGCTGTAACCAGGGACCCCCTCTCTCGACAGCGGTTGCGGAAGTAATCATTAGATCTCCCCAGACTCTCGATAAGTCCTTTCCGCCCCCCCTTTTCTCTACTTCCTGCAGAATGGTGGCATTTCCTGTTTGCATTGTCTCCCTTAGCGGATTGTGTGTGATGCTTGTGAAGGATATCTGCTCTCGTCGTGTCATGGGCACAAAGGGATCATCGGTGTAAAAACGCTGCCTCCGGAGAATTGCTTCCAGATTTCACGGCTTGCACTCGGCTCTGCGGATAAATCACGGGTCATTGTTAATCTGCTATATGGTTTAGAGGGCTTGAAAAAAAAAGAAAAGCGACTTAAACTATGTAACTCGAGGATGAGACTTGCAAACGTCATTTCTTCAGGCACCTCACAGGTCGGGCTGTTGTCTGCTCCTTCTCCCCTGCAGGGCCGTCTGTCACCCTGATTAATAACATGAAAAATGTCAATTAAAGATACTTCAAGAGTAAAATAATGAATTTCAACTGGTAACTGAATGGAAAACCAATATCTGTATCATTACGCTGAGTGTCTCCACATTTCGTAAACCTGTCTGACACATTTTTTATTCAGTCGTCTGCAGAGTTGACGCTCACTTTAAAAACTTCCTTGATAGATTGAAATAATAAGATGTAAATGGCTTTTCTCCTATTACCATGGTTTCATATTTACTGAATTCCAAATCTCCGACACTGCCAGAGGTTTTGTGTTCACTTATTGAAATACCTGATCCTCTCCCAAACTGAACTGACTCAGCTTGATTGATTTTTCCCTCCTTCAACGTTTATTGCAACTTTTTTAAGATGCATTCTTCGACATATCAAATTTTCAACTGCAGTGCCTTCAATAAACCTGATGACCCAAATGTTATCATCACCTTACAAATGAAAGAACAATAGGTAAAACTATGCTATATAACTGGTAACTGAATTGACTTTCAGTTTTGTTTTCATTACATTTAGAGCCCTGACAGCACATTTATAAACTCGTATTTACCACTAATTTCACAAACCTTAAAAAAATATATTTCATCAAGATCCATTCATTATTTGCTTGGAAATATGGGTAAATGTCCCAAAACATAATGAAAAGTGAAAAACTTCCTTGATGGAGGTTAACAAACCCCCTCAGTCCACAGCCATCCCCTCCAGACTTGCTCTTTCTCAGGTGTCCACCTCCTCGTTCCTGTGTGTTTATGAATCTGACCACTAAATGAAACCTGTGTAAAACGATACGCTGTGATAAGATTCAGCTCTCAGCTGTTTTACGTTACAGGTTTCTCTCACTCAGCAGTGAGGCAGCTGTGAAGAGACGTTTTAATAAGATATAAATGTGGGGACATGTAGAAATGTACTGTATATATGTGAAATATGAAAGAAGCTGTAGGCTTGTTATGTAGTTTTATATATTTGTACTGTATTTAGTAAACAGCAGGCGTTCTCCAGGACGTCTGAAGTACAACAGTGAGAACTTTAAACAGCCATGTGACAGGAAGTGATTTATTGAAATCACCTGGTTGCACATGGGATCGTTTTCTTCAGCATATATTTTTGCACATAAATCTTTAAACTCAAATAGAGAAATGTACAAGTGTATGAATATGGATAAATAAATATAAAACAATACTCACAGGTAACGTTTTGAAGTTGGCCTCAATAAAATTTGTTTGATACCTGTGGAGTTCTCGATGTGATTGTACTGACAGACATGTTTTTTATTAATAGAGTAAATTCAGCACACAGATAATCTAGACATCATCTGTACGACAGGTAACATTAACAGCATCTACTGCATTTCAAATCTGAACCTAAGTCCTGCTCTCGTACTGAAAAGTCCACGCTCCTGAATGAAGCTAAGAATAAACCCAGATTTTATTGGAAGGATGAAAAGGTCACTCATTTCTTTCATTGTTCTCATGTTACATGTTCAAACCTGTGAGTGTGATGTGTCAAAGCTAAGGGACTGCCAACAGACAGACTGTATGTACATGCACCTACCACTAGAATACCCATGAAACGGCATTAGTGTGAAAAATTGAATATAAGACCATTTAAAGAGTAAATGCTTCAGACCATAAAGTAGCTCGGCCCATGAATCATTGTAAACTCTAAATTGTCTCAACGTTCAAAAAGGTTTGTGCTTCTTTAAGTGTGCGTCTAATTTATTTTCTTCAAAACATGTTTGTTATTTTTCATATAATTGGGCATTATACTGCATGAGTGGATTTTGTGTTATAGTCATAATGTAAGCTATGTAGCGAAGGCCATGTTCATGTCATTGTAAGATACTGTATTTATATATGCCGACAGAATATACAAAAATTTTATCGATAATCTTTGTATCGACAATCTTGTACAGTCCCATCATCGTCATTTAGGATAACAAAATGATTTTCTCCCTTTGTAATCACGTTACTGGTGCCATTAAAAAAAAATAACTAAAACCTCTGGGAGTCTTTATTCTTTTATTTCTCGCGGCCTCAATTCTCCGTCCCACAGACACAGACGTGGATTCCAGCCGCGTGCAGCACAACACACCACAGCACCATGACACCACAACACTCTGAGCGTATGGCCCTCTCCAAATAGCTGCAGCCCTTCGATTGTGAGGGCTGCAGCCGGCGTTCGACCTGTCAACATGTCTGTCGAGAGGGATGACAGATGGACAAGCGTTGCGTGCAGACGGAGGGTGTGAAGGCCCAGTGTCTCTCTCTCTTTCTCTCTCTCTCTCTCTCTCTGTGTGTGTGTGAGTGAGTGTGTGTGTGACTCACTTTAGGAGAGGACGATGATGAAAGAAAACAGTCTTTTGAAATGATGGGGCACTGGGAAAGGGTGGATGAAGGCAGTAAGGCCGGGCCTGAGATCAGAATAAGAAGATAAACATCAGTAGTCAGTGGTGAGTGTGCGTGTTTTGATTGTCGGCCATAAAAGTTCATTCTTTCGGTCCTTAGTGAGCGAACGTTATTTTCCTGTGGCGAGGTGAGACGCAGAGTCGCTCCACGTGGAATTCAACTCCGGTGAACTCTGACCTGCGGTATTCGCTTCAGGCCTCTAAACCATGGGAGCACCAGGCCCGGGGGGGGCTTCCAACCAAGGTCATCAAAAGGACTCCGCCCTCTGGATACCTGCTGCACGAATTTAAACTAAACATAACAAGAACCAGACTCCGCTTTAGATAAGTATAGTTTATCTTTTTCATGTTACCTCCTATGTCCTGTTTTATTTTGAAACTCACATCTTGTCTTGTTTCAGGCCACTTCCTGGTTCTCCTTCTCTGTTGTGTCTCACCGTTCAGATCATGTGACCTCTGATCCACCTTTTGACTCATGATCTTGATTAAACTTTAGTCTTGATTGATTTTTGATTTAGAGACTGATCCTGGTTCAGAGAGACGTCCTGGGGCCTTATCTCTGACCAGTGGGATTCAGACTGCATGAGAACCTGTCACTCAGGACGTCACTGGATCGAGATCACCCACTAACCCTTCTTTACTATAAAGCGTCTTTTATGTAGAGAACTAAATAGAGAGATCATCGGCAAACAAAATAAAAGCTTTTAGACACTTCTCTTTGTATTTTCTCTGCGCCGATAATTAAGTCATTGTCTCAGGATTATAACTTACGACAAACTAAAATTCTCAAAGTTTATTTTACACTTATTAATACTGTTGCAGCCAGTGCAATGCATGATGGTATATATTGCTCGGTTAGTGACAACACACAACATTGTGGGAAACAATGAGTGCACAATACAGGGTATAACAACATTCAGGCAGCAGTGGAAAACAGTGAACTCAGTATTCAGAGCACGATGTTGTGATAAGTGAGAGATTTCAGACGCAGACTAAACATCCAGGAGAACATTAGTTTATGATTGTGATTCTGATTCAGATCAACTGATGACTGATAAAAGTCCAATTAAACTGAAGTTCTATTTCTCTTCAGCTCCTGAGGAAAATATTTGATCTTCTGAATTCTTCACAAAAGACTTTCTTCTGTCTTCTGATTTTAAAACTGATCAGGGAGTGTAGGGTGTATTTATAAGAGCTTTTTCACAATGATATATTTAATTTAGATTAATTAATAGTTTGACAGTCAGATTAATAGTTTTAATCACTTATCAACCAACAAAACAGGTAAAACAATACATAAAAAGAAGGATTAATTCAAATAAAATCTGTCCGAGAGAGAATGAAGCTTTGCCAAACCCTTCTCACGTCCTGTGTTTACTTTGCTTCCCCTTGTTTCTCCAAACGTCATGACACATTACATTAGACGTTACATATAAGGTATTGAATGTGCGAGAGAAAGGAAAGAGAAGTCTGAGAAGAACAAAAAAAGAAAATATACAAAGAAGGAAAATACCTGAACAGGAATTTGTGGTTTTGAAATTTCTGCAAAGTCAACAGTTACTCATGACTGTAAAACCCGAACCGGGGGATTTACAAATCCTGGAACCTCTGGATTTCCTTGCATCTGGAAAGCTTCACCGGTGATAAATAAACAGCCGAGCAAGTGATATATAGAAATTAAAGCTGTGAACGATATCACACTCCACATTTTTTGTAAGTGTGAGATTCGTCGGAGGACAAAAAAAACAACCTCCGCTGGGACGTTTCCATCCTTGACATTCAACTCTCATTCTTTCCTTATCTCTGAGATTAGCCCTTTCCTGCTTTTTCTTTTTGTGTGTGTGTGTGTGTGTGTGTGTGTGTGTGTCTGCTGCTGTGATTTTGATTGACTTGAAGAGTGAAGGGGGAGAGGATGAAGGGGGAGGACGGAGAGAGGTGGAAAAGATGAAGAAAAGCAGGGAGGAGGAGGAGGAGGAGGAGGAGATGATACAGAGCTGCTGACAGATGTGTTGATCTCACTGCTGCTCTGCACGGAGGAGAGGAGATGAGAAAATGGAGCGAGGGATCAGCGGAGAGCGAGGAAGTGTCGAATGAAAGGGGAAAGAAATGTGCAGGAACAGGAAGGGAAGAGAAAAGGTCGTCTTACATCTTCCGTCCCTTCTTTTTCCACTTTGTCATTTTAATTCCTAAAAGCAAAACGAATTGTGTATTCCGACAAAAGTCAGAAATTCAACCTCTTTTCTTTCAGTAACACTCTTTAGTGTGATCTGCACCGCGGGTTCATGATCCACTGTGTGTTTGTGTTTAACCAGGTGAGAGCTTCACTGGGATTATGAGCTTTCTCCAGAGAAGTCGGAGTAAAGACGTCAGCAAACAATAAATCTGACTCAACAATAAACACAAAGTTTATCAGGGCGGAGATTCGGTTCCACTGGAGAGCGGAGATGATCCTGGTAAAACACACGAGCAGGTATCAGGTCTCAAGTGAGCATCTGAAGTGAATTAGAAACAAAATCAAAATAATCTGTAGCAAAACCTATGTGCTGTGACTAATGGGAAATTGTGACATTATTTAAGAAGGTATTTCGCAGTGAGACGTGAGTGGCTGTTAAATAACCTTTTAATTAATTGGAATACTGTGTTAATGAATACAAATGATATCCTTAATCATATGCTTAGTAAACTTTTCTATGGTTCTTAAAAGTTCAATTTAGAAATCTGGAGTTTTGCCTAAATGAAACATTCAGCCTTTTGTATTTTTATAATAATAATAAATTGTAGTGATATAAATACTTTTTTTTACTTTCTTTTCGTCACTTAACATAGGAAAGCAAGTAAAAGTAACAAGACTTTAACCCTTAACTGGTTTTAATAAAATCATTGAATGTACTGAAATCCTTTATACATTGTTTATTACTACAAAGAATCCCTCACACCGAGGAAATGTTTGCCGTCTTTTTGTAGACTGAAGGATTCAACATGAGGAGGAGGCTTAACAATTTTATTACAATGAATTAGACAGCATAGAAGCTTCATGTTTTCAGTGAATCTACCTGTGAAGGAATCGTGTGGTTGTGCAGGTTTCTCACCTCCAGTGTGTGACACTGTCAGACAGGCTGAGCAGAAGAAGTGTGTGAATCTGCTGAGGACATTCCTGAGCTGCTTAAACGCAGGAGGAATCTTTTGTTAACACTAAGTCATTGTTTGTTCTTTTCAGTCCACATAAAGTTCAGAAAACAATAGAAATCTAAGTTGTAGTGGTTGTTTCGAGATGCGATTTTAGCAGGTGGAGCTACCTTCAAATACCAATATCACTTAATACCAGACACAGGAAGCTGAAAGTTAAGAATGCTCCATATTCTCCGAACGCTGCGGCAGCGATTCATTCATTTACCAGAAGCTCTTGTAGAGAAATGAAGCCGTCACAATTATCTGTGAAACTCTCGTGCGCTGCCAGGACAAATGTTTGGTCCTTCAGACGTGGAGGCCTTGCAGGACCTCTTGCTCGCTTGAGGAGGGGTCCAGTGTGCGGTCGGCTGGTTTGAAGGGTGTGAACCCGAGGAGGAGATTCCTGTGAGCTTGAGTCAACAGCAGCTGTGGCTGGTGATGAGGAGGAGCTGTCCAAAGAGCTTTTTCTACCGGCAACCGCCTTTTTTCACTGTGAAAAGAAGATCTCAGGTGAATGGAGTCAGTGACCATGAAGGGCTCTGACACACACACACACACACACACTGACACACACGCACACACACACACACACACACACATCAACACACACATATGCACATATGCACACACACACGCACAGAAGAATGAGAAAACAGATTGACTGTTTAGTGACGTGCATATGCAACATGTGCACGCGGGTGCACACACAAAAGCACAGATGCGTCACACACATGGACACACACACACACACACACACACACATGCACACACGCACAGACACACACGGGAACAACACAGACACCTGGCTGGCATTGAGGCTTCTCCTCTGTTTGCACACCTCTCCCTCTCTCCACTCGTCCTCCACACGGCCACAAAGCCGCCATTAAAACAAGGAAAACAAAAACAGTGAAGGGAGGCTAAAAGGGGGCAGCGGGCGGCTTCCATCCTTCTTCCACCCATCCCTCTCTCCTTTTCTCCTGTCTCTCCTCTGTACCCAATGTTCACCCCCCCACCACCACTATGAAAAGAGAGGGATGTGGACGTACAGGGTGAGAAAAGAAAGAAGTCTGGCAGATGGGACGGGAGCCAAGGCCTTTAAAGTCTGCCACAGGGCCGTGACAAAAGCCTCCTAATCTCGGTGTTGTCTTTCGGCCCCTTTTTCTTCCCGCACATCCTGCCAAGTGTGTGTCTGTGTGTGTGTGTGTGTGTTTGTGTGTGCGCAAAAGAAAAAGAAAAGGAGAGGAAGAGAATCAGAGTCAGTATGTGTTTTACAAGCAAGAGCGTGTGTGTATTTGTTTGGGAGAGTAGTAAAATGCAGGTTGGTGTGCGTTTGTGTGTAAAGAGATGAAGTGTGTGATAAAGAAGTAGTGTGTGTACACATGTGTGTGTATCTGAGTGTGTGTGTTTGTGTGTGTGTGTGTGTGTGTGTGTATATGACAGGAAAGGAATCTTTCCACAGTCGCGCTGACATCATTCAAGCATGCATGGGACAGTTGGAGGAGGCCAGGCCCCTTCAAAGGCAACAGCCTGCCTTCACATGTGGGATGCCTCTGTGTGTGTGTGTGTGTGTGTGTGTCTGTGTGTGTGTGACCTCCTGAGCGTCCCTTCCTCATCCTGTAGATCCCTATCAGAGGCAGCTGGGGTCCAAAGACCTTCACAAACACACACACACACACAAACACACACACACACACACACACACACACACACACACACACACAGACTGGAGGAATGCATATCGCAGTTATCATGATGGAAGACTGACACAGACTACAGTGCCACCTACAGGCCAATCAATCGAATGAATGATATCAGTTATACGTAGTAGATTCCTTCACTTACAGAGCTTCACCCCTTTAACTTTAACTCTAATCCATTTAACAGGCAAAGCATTTTACAAGGCCAGACAACTGGAAGTCATTTGGATTTCAGTGTCTTGCTCAAGGGCACAGACGAACAAGAGAAGCCGGGGATTAGTCTGACAACCCTGATCCTTGACCCTGAACTGATGATGACACATTTTTAAAACACGTTATTATTAAAATGATTACATATGATCATGAGGAGAACATAAAGTACTGTTCTTAATGCAACAGCAATGGATTTAGTAGTTGCTCCACTCAGTGACACTGTGAAGACTAGACAAGTATTTTTTTATATATACAGTCCATTTATCATTAAATCACAAAATGTATTAAATAAAAAATTTTTAATTTGCAGTTCCTTTAAACATGACTTTTTGTGAGTTAATAACTTATAGCAGCACACTAGCATCATACTATGTTTTATACCACTTAAACAAATTCACCAGAACAACCTTTTTAGACTAACCTGCTGCAGTAGATGTGTAAACTGAATTCACAAAGTTAACACTCTTGAGCATGTCAAATAGGATTTGAGGAAATATAAAACATATTTTTGTCTTATTTTCTTCCAACTGGGGGCTGGAATCCTCAAAGCCATTAAAACTAATATTTCTATGAAAGCTGCTGTCTCTCTAAACTGCACTGTAGTGAGTTCTAACAGAACATTGTAATAAAGGTTTGGTGTAACCGTAGAGTTCATTAAATGATATTCAGAAATAAATCCTCCCATCTGGCTTTTTGAATAGAACATGTAAAATCTCCACTAATCTTCCTCTGTGTTTTTCCAGCACTGAAGTCAAACAATGAAGGTGACGGGGATCACAGATTACACACATCGACACTGGAGAGCTACACAAGGACTCACTGCACACCTCGGGAAGACAAATAGCTCTCGTGTGAAATCATTTAGTTCATGTCGTGTCTTGCCTGGAGGGGATTACACTTCCAGCACCAAAGGAGCAAGACTGAAATACTGAGTGACAAAGTGTGAAATCTGGATCAGATTAACTGAGAAGCTTCTCTCTTTCTCTCTCCCTCTCTCTCTCTCACACACACACACACACACACACACACACACACACACAGAAAGATGGAGATGGAAATGGGAGGGAGAGGGAGAAGACAAGCTGTGGGAATACGCTGCTGAATAATTACAACTGACATCAGAATAGTTTTCTTTAGCTCTCTGAAGTGGCAGGACTCATTTGTACAGCCTGGAGCCATGCAGAGGTGTGTGTGTGTGTGTGCGTGTTTGTGTATGTGTGTGTTTGTGTGTATCTGTGTTTGTGTGTGTGTGTGTGTGTGTGTGTGTACAAAGCAAAGTGAGAGCGATAAAGACACAAAGAGAAAGGGAGAAGTCTTAGTGTGCGAGAAAAGTATCCAGAACTGTGGCTGAACTAAAAGATGTTGTTAACACATTATTACTGTTCAACACACAAGATCCTCCAGTGTGTGTGTGTGTTGGAGAGATTTTTCTGATTTAGTCCTCTCCCTGTCAGTGTGTGACACCATGACAGCTTAGTCTGCCCGGGGGAGCCGTTTCTCTCTAAGTGGACCTTAAAAAACAGGAAACGACTTCGGATCCCACTGGAGCAGAGAGGGGGATCAAGCCTCCTGACTCTGTACAATACCCTTCAACTCCACACACACACTAGTAAGTGCCTGAGCATAGCGTGCACAGACCCAGAACCCACACACACCCACAGTCACACCTGAGCCCCCTTCAATAGACACCATTCACCACCCTGACAACCAGGGACAATACAGGCTAAAAACGCAGGTCGACAAAGAGCTGAATCAACCTGTCTGAACACATCAGGCCGTCCTCGCCACCCGCTTCCACACAGCGGCTTCTCCCCGACGAGATGACTTCAGGTGATATCATGTTTCTAGACGGCTACAGTTTTCTTTGCCTCCACTTGTTTTGTTACAAGATGTCAGGGTGAAATCATGAGTTGTGTTACTGAGGTTACATGCAGCAGGCCAGAAGTGCAGTAACTATTGTTGAGGCTAGTTGGCTGTACGGCCGCCTGAAGGCAACACCAGTCTGTCAGCCCTGAAGGCAAAACCTTGTGGAATCCAGTAAAGGAACGTTTTTTTTTGTGAACATAATCCCAGTTTAACTTTGTAAACTGAAGAGATGGAGCAGAGTGAGCATACTGTCAAAATGTGCCTCTGGCTAAAATCGTGTGAGGTTGTGACATGAGGCCTGGAGGTCTCTCTGCTGGATTACTGAAAGTAGTTCACTCTTACTACAACAACAGCTAAAGAACGGAAAATCTAATGTTTAACTTGACCTTTGACTTCACACCAGCCAGCACCACAGAAGTGACAGCATCAGGATATCTGCAGCTACACTTAAACCAAATAAAGAAAGACTTATAACTTAATTTTACAGGTTTAAATCATTAGGACACTGGATAAGTTACAATTCAATAAAACTGAAGTTGAATTTATTATTCAATGAACAGTTACATCGTGGCACAGGTTCAAGCTAAATAAGTAAGATTTCAAATGCTTCATAAAAAACCACCCACAAATCAGCTGGTGACCTCTCTCATACCTCTATGTACCGTGCACGTCAGTGGCCATGTGTGTTTCCTCTCTGGGTTTCATGTCAGTTTTTTGTCTGTGTGTCAGTTAGGGAGGAGGGCCGACCAGGGAGGACATGGAGTGTCTGAAGGAGGACAGAGGTCTGAAGATGGGAGACGTCCATGCTGAGCTCTGGCCGTATGAAAGGTCTGGTGTCACTGGTGCTCCCTGGAAACGACTAGAAGAGGAGAGATGAGCAACATGATCAACCAATCAGAGTTAAAGGTGTATTAAGGAAGATTTATAAGATGGAAGCACACAATTAGCTTGTATTAACATGTATTAGTTCATATTTTAGTACTTTTTAACTTTCCCAACTTGTCTCATTTACAAAAACGCAGAACTTTATGATTTTAAGATGTATCCAGATATAGAATCATATTCATTCTATAAATTATATGTGTAATTAAATCAAATTATGAATAGCAAAGTATAGATATGTACTGTGTATGTATAGATGCATTTACGGAAATACCCCAAATTATCAAAGATATTAAATAGACAGACACATAATGTATTACATGAGATTGATCACCTGACTGTCGCTGAGCGAGCAGAGTGGTTGGCCAGTGTGTTCTGATTGGATGATCTGTGAGAGACGGAGCCTAAATATGACACACAAAGTAGATGTATGATAAATCCATAACATACAATAGAATATAATGGTTTTAAAAATAAAAAACATATTTTGGGGTCATTATCGGCTCATGTGTCACGTTTCATTTGGAAAAGCCTCCAAGAAGACAAGATAAATGGGTAAATCATTAGTAGCTCATAATTTCCCCTTCACACAGACTTACAGGTTGTTACATAACAAGGAAATGTACTCAACCTTTGCTGTGAAGAGTCGAATAAGAAATGTCACAATTCGTAACGGCCTCTGCTAAGCCTTTAAACAGCCCAATCATTCGGGTGCAGATTAAAAATTGCGGTATTCTTCAAAACTATACTTACTCAACCAAACACAACAGATATAGTGAGAATCTACACTGAGAGTGTGGCTAATAGCATTTCAGGGCTGTCACCTAACTCATCCACCATAACTGAGGTCAAATCCCTTAAGAGACTGACTCAGGAACTCAGCCTGTGTAATCCTAAACAAAACATCTGACAACATCTGCATTAGTTTAATCACGGTGGGTGGTCAGTGTTCGTGTCTGTAACCTCCAAACGAAGGTCGGGACTGGCAGATGACTTTGTGAGATGTTTACAGTGCGATTATGTCCGTGTCTTTATGATTCCTCAAAAGTACATTTAGTACGAGCCATTACTATCACGCCTGTGTACACATTGAGCGAGGAGGGAAGTGAAACCACGAATCCAGACGATACTGGTACGACGCCCTTTGCATTGACGTAAACGAAGCAGATAGTCTTTCCAGAGAGAGAGGAATAGCTAAAGCAGATACACAGTTACAGCCAACACACACAGACTGCATTTCTCCTTACAGTTAACAAGTACACTTTTATGACAGGTGGAGCGAACGATTACCCATGCGTTCAGCCTGTGGAGGACTGATTAATGACAGTCGAGGTCCAGTCTTGGGCTGAAAGATAGAGAGACAGAGGGAATCGGCACAAATCAAGACTTTTAATTTGCTTCTTCCTGTCAGTTCTTTTTATTTTTCCACTACTACAGAAAAAAATCCAATCCCAAGATGCAGTGTGAGAGCTTATATGTTACAGTCTATCATACAAGAAGCAGATATGGACATCAACGTTTGGCGAAATAATTGAACTTACTTTCCGGAACAGGCTTCTTTCATCCACCTCCAGGTTTTCGGTGCTACCAGACAGGAAGGCACACTTCATTAGTCTTGGTTCTATTGGCTGAACACTGCAGTGGTATCTGAACTCTTATTATCCAACCTAAAGATCTGCAGGATTTCAGTCCACGTGGCCTAACTTTGCTTTGGTGAAACTCAAATTGAAATCTAAGTAACGTTATATTTACTAATACAGTATTTTAAAGAGCGCCCAATAAAATGAATTTATTATCACTACTATACAAATCACATTGAGCTATGTTTAAAAACAGTCAGCCCAACATTTTCTTTTTGAATGGATTGAATTCACCCTGCAGGTAATATTGCAAATAAGATTAATATCCGCAGTAGAAAAACCCTTAAGTCCCAGCGGATGAAACAACATTTATACCATTACATTCTGGCAAGCAATTAATCCTGTGTCAACGGTGTCTCGGAAGCCTGACAGGGATTCCTGACTAAACCAAAGAAAACCATAGCTTATTCAGGTGTGTGTGTGTATGTGTGTGTGTGTGTGTAGATGGCCGAAGGGCAGGGCAAAGCTATACAGCAGCTTAAGCTAACACAAGCCACCAGCGGCTGAACCCAGGTTATAGCTTGTTTACTCTGTTAAATACCTCCTACATTCTCTCTCCTTTAAGAGCTGAGAGACAAAAAAAAGGCAGAGTACAAAAACAGAGCTTCAGACAAGGTGTCGAGAGCAGAACAGAGGAGACGATGGGTTGATGGTAAGAAAAGGGGGAGTGAAAAATGAGAGAGGTTCAATACTCACATGTTCGTTGACGAGGAGTGTCGTGAGAGGCAGATGGGGGAGTTATATGGGATCTGCAACACTAACAACAAAAATGTAATTAACACAACAGCTATTATACTATAATTGATGAAGACACTTTAGGTCAAACATTGACTCGGGCCAGTTGTTCAGTGGCTGCTTCAGCTGCTACTGCAGTTTTCCCCTTTTTGTGCCACGGGCCAGTTCAGGGTGTTTCAGATTAATACCACAAAGACTGATGCATGTGTGTCATTAACCTGTGGGATTATTTACCTGGATTGTGTCCATGTGGCGTATGAGAACTGTGGCTCATTTGAGACACTGATGAAGCTCTGACACTGGATGAGAAGAAAAACATACAAGAATCATCGGTTTCAACAAGACAGAAGTCACAGACGCCTCAGACACAGTTGGAGTTATTGTTGAATGACAGAACAGATGAGGACCTGAGCAGGACTGACATATGATTTATTGAGATTCAATCTTTCAATACTCATCAACGAGGGTCCCTTCCCCAGAAGTTGCACAAAAAACAATTGGTTCACTATGTCTTTTTCTGGCCATCTGCAAAAAAAACTCCACTTTCCCTTTAAACTCATTCAGTTCTTGCTGAATCCGACCAGGAGTGAATGTGCCAAGAGTGACACCTGGTGAGAGCTGAAGCATAACAGTCAGCTCTTTGTAAACTTTATAAACTAAAGTGCAGCCAAATCCAACAAGTCAAACTCCAAGATCTAGATCCAAATCAATAAAATGTTTTACTGCCTCCATAGATCCAGATTTTGTCTGTTTTTTTCCATCTGTTTATTTCGCAAGAATTAAAAACACTGATACGGGAACATTCCATACGACTCCTGATATTGTACGATTATCATGCGTGAATTAAGGAAGATGCAAAATAATTTAAATATGGGAAATAAAATGAAACAACAGTCAAATGCTTGTTGGTAAACATTTTTCTGGATGATCTGGTTTGTGGAACTATAAAATACGGGTTGATTACCCTGCACAGTGGCTGTTAAAGTAGTAAAACTCCCCAGTTACAGATCAAATTTACAAGGAACCATCTGTTTGCTCTCAAACTATTAAAAACAGTTATACATTTTTAAAACAGATTGTACGAGTTACTTATCTTTTTTAATAGAACATCAGGATGTGTGTATATCTACTCTATATACTGTACCTCTTATGCTGAAGACAGTTTTCTAGTTTTGCGATGTAGGCGCTCTGTTCATTCAGCTTCCTTTAAAGGGAAGAGAAATAAAACAAAATAAAAAAATCAGCCACATTTTAACCCGCATTCGATTTAGAAATCTGTATAAAGATGTATTTATAACTTACTTTGTCGTCTGCTGCATTTCCTGTTTCATCTTGACTAATACGTCTTCTAATTTCTCGTTCTGTAATTTATTAAAATTGTTAAAGATGCTCACAGCTGGACAGCACATCAGGAAAATAAAGTCATTACCGTTATCTGCCAAATGAAGAAGTGTCTCTCACCCTTTGCTGGTAGTGAGTCAACAGTCTCTTCTGATGTCTCGCCTGGAACATTATAACCTGAGAGGAGAGGAAACACTTTCATGTCTGAAAATACACATACTTCATAAATATATCTAACTCTACAAAACAGCCAGCTGAAGATGTTGATGCAGCTTTAATAACAGTAAATGAGACAAGAAGGAAAATGAACAAACTTTGCTGATTTCCGTCAAGTGCTTGGTTGCCAACACGTTGACGTCAGAAAACAAGGCTTTAACCTCTGAGCTGCTCTGAAACAGACATTTCACACATGACTGTAATGACATCATAGTTCTAAATTGATATCAATCTGTTCATTAAGTGTGATGTTATTCAACGCAGCTCCACAACCACACAATGACGTCATCAGATTTGAAGAAAGTTACTTACTTTGTCAGAAAGCGGTGACACTTGGCAGCTGGTATTGCATATTAAACATTTTCCTTGTGTGCCTGCAATTCAAATTTAAAAAAAGCGAATAAATAAAATGCACAATCTTTGCAGGTTGGTAGCTAATAGCAGATTTATGGAAACTGAATCAAGTACATAACCAACTAAACTGGGTTTTTAAAGTGTTAATCTCTTGAATCTAACCCTGACAAACAGAGTGCAAGGGTCAGGAATGGAAATATGGTTTATGAATATGAAAGGCACCACATCTAATGTTGAATCTAAGGATATGATGAGCAGTACTTGAACTCTCTTCTTTATAATTATATTGCTCTCTGATTGGAATAAGTTACTTTTAAATATCTGCTATTATCTTTTTCCAAAATGTGATATTTTTTCATATTAAAACAAATTGCCTTTGATTGGAGTAATGATGTCACTGTGCCATGACCTCTTGTATTGCCTTGACTCCGCATTTATTTATATAATTTTTTTTTATTCTATTTGTCCTCCCTTTTGTATGTTTTGTGTTTCATAGTGTCCCTTGTCTACTGCTCTGTTTTCCCCCTTTGAAAAGGACACAACACATCCCAAGGGGTTTCTCCTAAGACAATACATTTCTATAACGACCAAGGCAAATATCAAAAGTTTAAGAAGTAGAAAGGCTCTTTTTGGAACAGTACAGTTAAAACCTCCAGACTGAAGTTCTACTGATGTAAAGCCGAGTGGCTCCAGTGTGTAGTATCACTCCCAACCCAACAGATGTCTCTGTCTCATCATGCTTCCTCCTGCACGGAGCTGCAGACATGGCCGTGCACGCTGGGATCTCAGGTCAACTCACCTTTCTGGAAACACACGCTGCAGATGATGTGACCACATGTCGTCAGAGCCAATTTCCTGTCGGCGCCGGGGGGGGAGGAAGCAGCAGTTGCAGCAGATCCAGAAAGACATTGAAAGTCCTGCACAACACAAGAGCAGCATTGGATAGTTGTAATTTTCAATGTGAATCTGAACCAAACCTGATCTCTTACCTTCACCAGTGAATCAGATCTGACCCCAAGTCTAAACCTTAAACCAGTTGTCTGGGGCCTGAACATAACCTGGGAGGAGAGACGCCATTTTAAATGGAAGCAAACTGAAAGGGGGGAACAAAAGTTGTCACAACACCTGCTGGGGAAGAACTCACTGTTTATGTGTGAGCTTGTTCAATTAGCTTCATTTAAACATTCTAACGGTGCATTAAGACCTTAATTGGATTAATGTTGGGTTTATAACAACTTAATCCACCAGCTCGGCCCTTATTACGGTCAATTACATGTGTATTAGCTTCTCTGCTCAAGCTAGCTCTGTAGGTAGGGGAGCTAAATGCTAACGTACCCATGTTAATTGTAAATAAGGCTCCACAGAGGCGATGCTATCAGGTCAGCACCAGTAGTTAATGGTTTTAATTCTGCCTCGTCGCTTCATCATGAACTTACCTGTTCTCTATCGATGAATGATGGAAAAAAACAGGGTCACATCCCATCTATAATAAATCTCCTTTAGCTCCTAGCAGCTAGCACGTCAGTTTAGCTGCTAGCCAATCCTAGCCTATGTGCTAAGGCCTCACCTGACATGGCTGTGGCTGCAGGACACTTACAGATGGAGGTAAGTTCTCATTTATAATAAAAAGAAAAGAGGCGTGAATGCAAAACATACCGTCAAACTTTATTAAAATTCCATTATTGCTGAAGTCTGATTATAAAGTTTTTTAAAGATTGTATGTTTGCTCATTAAGGGGTTAAATAACCCTGATTATTCTAATATGTCCAAACTAAAACTCTAATTAAATGTATCATACAATGCTATACATTTACATGGTGAAAGAGATTACTTTATAATAATGTCTTTGATACATTCCTATAGTAGTATAAATGGATTTTCTCCACATGTTGCATCCATTTATTGTTTACATGCACAGTTTTCAACCTAATATCCTGTAATCATCAGACCATGTGTTTGGCATGTGGAGTTTAAATGTTACAGTATTTCTGGCCATGAATCGTTCTTTCTGCAGGTTATAAGAAGCACTGATGCGTTGACGGGGTCAGAGGTCAAACCAGCTTCTTGGCAATGAAGAATGCCTTTAGTCTTTTCATCTGCCAGAAACCGACCGTGAGCAGAATGGACGTCTGCACCACGGCCCACCACAGCACTTTGGAGTTGGTGGTCTCGCTGATGTGTCGAAACACTTCCTCTTTCTCCTGAATCACAGCAGACGAGACAACAGATGGAGAGTAAACACACATTGAGTCTGGATGTTTTGATAATACTGCAGAAAGCTACTTCTCATTTACCCTCTGGTACTCCTGCTGTCTGCTGATGTACATCATCTGATCCACGAGGTGTCTGAGGCTGTTCTCCAGGGTCTCCATGTTGTCTTTGGTCTTGTCAGTAACGGGTTCAATCGAGTGCTCTCCCATCTGAACGTCCAAATGTAGCTTCTGTTCAGCACAGTGGAGGGGAGATCGAGATATTATTCTCTTATTCTCTATTTTGAAAATGTCCTGTTTCCTAAGATATTTCAATAAAAGTCTGAAAACTTCCGGACCTTAAGATAAATAAGGCAATACAGTAATGTGTAACCAGGGAAGGCAGAATGTTTTTTTTTAATTATTAATGTCCCTCTGCACACAATTCACAGACATGACTCCTGTTAAATGTTATTTTATCTTTTTTAAATTGTGTGTGTGTGTGTGTGTCCACAGGTCTCACCAGTCGTTCTCCAGCAAAGACAGAGAACCTGGTGGAGTTGGTTTGGAAGCAAATGTAGTGCTGACCAGAGGCATGAGCTGTGAAGGTGAATTTACCAAATTTACCAAAGCGCTTGGTCATCACAACCTTGAGAGAAGGAAAGAAGCTGTTAGGCCAACATCTCTTCAGCTACGAGTCAACAAAATGGAGACGTGGTTATTAATATGTCTGAATTATTCTTATCAATCCAACCATGCAGCACGTTATCCTTGTTTCAGTTTGGTTTGAATGGAGAAACCAGCTAGCACTAGTTTTAGTGTACCATCACGCGCATGTTTGGTGATAAACTGTGAGTGCAGTACCTCCTGGTTTGGGTCTCTGATTGTCACAGTGGCACCAAAGTGGGGGGAGTTGTGCAACGACCTCATATCCCAAGGCTCCAACAAGAAATAACCTGAAGGTAAGAGACATTCACACGTGTGTGTAGACATGCTATATGTGCACAAACACGTAGTTTTAGTCAAGGACAAGCTTTTAACTTAACATCACCATGTTAATAAAATACACAAACATTTCAGTTGTAAGTCTAATTCCACTTTTTGATTCCACTTTTTACTTTTCTATATCTAATTGTTATTGTTGAGGAAGAAATCAGTTTTCTTGATGTGCATGTAACAGCTGTGTGTGATTCAATAATCACATGGAACTTCACAATACACCTATTAAAACATAATTCCACATTGATTGTTCCTGTTTGACGTTCAGGAGGAGTATTCCCTCTCCAGGACTCACCGGTCACCAGCGTGTCCTCTGGAATCTCCTCGATGATGCACTTTTCCTCCTGCTCTCCCAGATCAAAATACATCGCCGAGGCCAGCATCAGGTAACACTGGAGCAGAAAGCCAATGCCTCGAAAACCCATTTTCAGCAAACAATGAGCTATTAGATTACAATACACCAAATGTTCGGCCTCTACTTCCGACCTTTTTTTTCTCTTAAGTGTATTGCAAATGCTAGTTTTGAGCTTTGTTTCATGGACTACAGCCAAACAGCCATTTGCTATAGAAGATATTTACAGTGGAGGGCTGCAGTATAGTGTGAGAGTGTGTGAGAAGTTCACAGGTGCTGTTTAGTGTGACGAGACATTCCCGTCGCGTTGTGACTGGTTAACCTGGTAGCCAATAGCAACGTATCTGTGACAAGTTATTGATTGGGACAAGCAACTTGCACCAGATACAGAATAATCAGCAGTGACTTCTGTGTGCTCACATCAACAGGGCATGGGAATTCATAAACCTTTCTGGGAGATGCAATGTTTTTATTGGCATTAAACAGCAAATATCTACAATTTATTATATTACTGTAAGAACTTGCACTTCTCATGCATCTAAAGTTTGTGAAAATGTGCACATTTAACTGACCATGTCAATATCTACATCACAAATAAGTTTCTAACTCCTTGTGGATTTTCTTTTCCTTTTCAAAAAGGCAATGTTCACCTTTTAACCTCTTATAAAGCAGTGAAGATTGCCAGTGTAGCCGTGACTGTTGCTACAATACAGAGGAGAAATTGAGTGGAAAATGTAATCCAGACCATTACATACAATAGTTGCCATATGCTGGCCCTACATCAGGTCACTTATAACGTAAACCCCAACACGCCCACACACAGAATGAGACCTTCTCGTATTTAACAGCTGCAAAAGTTATCATCTCCTAAGTAAGCAAGGAGTCCGGTTTCCCTCTCCTCCCACACCTCAGTAGTTTCACAGAAAGTGTGAATGCGACTGTACCGGCCAATGAAATAAAAGAGAGACACTCCAGCGTTGTAGAACCCAACCGCTGCGTCTGTCCTGATCCTGAAGCAGTGGCACCACTCATTGTGCAGTGTGAGTGTAAACTCCGTCTCACTCTGTCTTCAGACACAGAGATTTGAGATGAGAGAAGCGACTCCCATAACTCGCTAAAATGCTGCTGCTGTTCTTAATGGGAAAAGGCACATATTAAAAGACAGATTCCTCCTTTTTATGAATTGATATCGGATCATTTAAATGCAGATCGATTTTTAAACCGGTTGCCCAACCCTAATTGCATCCCACCATTTCTTTAGATTTATCAGCTGCACATGAAACCAGTTTGAGCATTTGCTTTGTGACATTGTGCTTCCTCCAGCTTGGAGAGCCCTTATAAAATGGTTTATTGAGGCCATAAAGGGATGCACATGGTCAGCAGCAATACTCAGATTGATAATGGCCCTCAAACGATGAGTGATGGGTTTAGGGTTACCAAAGGTTTAGGGGACCCAAGGTGAGGCTGCTCCACACCACTGCACCACTACCAGCCGGGACTGTTGACCCCAGACAGGTTGAGCTCATGCATTTCTGCTGTTCTTGGCAAATTCTGATCCCAACATCTTTGTGTGTCTCAGCAGAAATTTTGATCCTTCTGACCAGGTTGCATTTTTCCTTCCTTCAGCTCTCTACTTTTGGTGAGCCCACTGTGGCCTCATATTTCTACATTGGCTCCTCTGCTCACCACAGATGTGAAGCATGGTTATCTGAGTGGTTATCTGTATTCTTCTGGCAGCACAAACCATTCTGCTCTGACCTCTCATCAACAAGGTGTTTGCTGTTTCAGCAGTTTCAGAAACCAGCCTCTCCGGCACCAACAGACCTGCCATGGTCAAAGTCACTGAGATCAAATAACTGCTGCCAAATAACTTGTTGATTACATTATTGTATGGATAAGCAGGGGTGATGTTGTTTCCTTCCGAGGACACTTCATCAGTTTATGTTTCTTTTGAACATATCATGACTAATTCTGAGGAACCTGTATGATAAAATGCCAAATCCCTTTTCTGAGGATGTGGACGCCCAGATATTCTTCATCTCTTAAGATCAAGGAAACACTCTGAACTCTTAGCTGATGAAAATATAGTTAAGTAAAAGCCAGAAACTGGATCTGCTCCTCTCCCGTCTCCTGATTCTTTATCTCAGTAATTTTCCTCTGCCCTTGTTATTCCAAAACGGAAGGAGCTCCCTCGTGAACCAGATGTTTGATTCTTATTGCTATTCAATCTGTCATCTGCAGTGTGGTTTCTGAGTTGCTTGGTGGGAAAGGGGGTGGGGTCCTAAGTGATTTTTATCTGTTTCACATATGAAAAAAGAGGTCACTTTACATGCAACTGGTGTCTGCTCTGTCCATTACAAAGAGACACCAGCGTCATCATGGGGTGTGCTGCACTGGACGTAACAGCACAAAGTGAGCTCTTTAAGATTTAATGACTCGTGATCTAAATCAACATTTGTGGAACTTTTTTTAAATAGTTGGTGTGCACATTTGTCCATTTTATCACCAACACTTCATCGGGACGAGCTGGAGCCAATGCTTCGGCCTGAACTCAGGTTATCAAGTTAAAACCATTTGTCTGAACACAGAATTTGATCCTGCAGCCCCAGTGTTTGTAACATTACCATGTGAGCCCCGGATGCTATTAAGTCCAAATGTGTGGTTCAGATTTAAAAATCATACGCTGCATTAAAGGAGTTGAGTTCATATTATGGAGGAATATCTTTCTCATTGTAGGAATCATGTGAGGTTTTGATAAGGAAAATCAACATCTCATCACAAAGATAATATCTTTATTCAATAAACAGTTGAGACATTATCTTGAGATGTATTTACACTTTATTGATACAGACAAAATGTTTTTTTGTACATTTTCAATATTTTTATACCAAACTTATTTTTCTGTTTTGAACTAAGTACCATAATCTCAGTAACAGTAACATAAAGGGACTACACATTTTTACCATCGAATTTGATATACTGTACACCACAGGTTAAAATCCTGTCAATAAAATATGCACAATGTCTCTCTGTAAACATTATGCTTTTCTTTCTCTCACTTTTCTGCTGGTACTACCTTAGCTAATGGGACTTGAGGCACCATGTTTTCTCTGTGTAGGAGCTGATGTTATTTGGATTTTCTAAAGTATTTCTCGGATACGGGGATTTGAGATCTTACACGTGTTGTTTGCTTGGATCTGTTTCCAAATCCGTCAGAGCAAAGCTGCTGGGAGGCAAACAACTGCCTGTGATCTTCAGAAATGTCAAACCAAAGCCAATTACAGAGTGAAATTATGTTTTTAGTTCATGGGTAAGTTAAAAAAAGGTTGTTCAATCCCCAGACATTTCGATAAACTGCCAAAACTGAATCGGTATCTAATGGCTATATAAAAGTAGCCAAACTACACCTCTGTAGTGCTGACAGATCTGTCAATGTGCCATGAGGATGAGACTTTATTTGCAGTCTACTCTTCCAATTTGAACAGTTTGACAGTCACTCTGTACAATAGCCATTTCCACAGAAAGAGGCCGTAGCCAGGGAGGATAGAAGGGATTCTGGCTCTTCATGTTTATGCCTTATGTAAAGACCTTTTGTTGTTGTTTCTCCGTCTTCGTCCCTTCCTCCCTTTCCTGGACGTCCTATCTTTCTTTTCTCTCCTCTCCTTCTTCTCCCGCCTTCCCTGGCCTAGTCATAAGCAGTTGTCCTGGATGCACTTCCTCTCCTCCTCCAGAAGGGGGCAGGGGGCTCCGTTGTTGGCAGGGTGCATGCGGATGTACCTCGTGCGGTGCTGCACGCCTGCATCTCCACATTTGCCTTTGCACAAGCCCCAGGGAGACCAGACTGACACCTCACAGTCCAGAGGGGTATCTGCACAGACAGGGGGGTGGAGGACACATCACAGTCTCATCAACATTTTGGGTCTAGTTTTTCCTTTTACAGATTTGAATGGAAACTGGTGGATTAAGTCATAAACCGAAAAATCTCTGCTCTTAAACGTGTATTTGTCTCTTATAAAAGTGAATACAATAATGAAAGGGAATTCCTGTAAATCGTGGCGTGCAGCGTGTGCAGCTCTTTACGGACCCATTGCTTCTTGGTGGCTTTGCTCTTGGAGTTACAGTGGGGGAAATAAGTATTCACCACTCAAACGCAGTTCCAATGGATCAATTCACATTAAATTGTGACCAGACATTGGTATTAACGCCTGAATTTCACACATTACAATCCATAAAGTGTCAATCGAACACACTAAGGAAAAGCAGTAAACTAAAGAATAACTGATTTCACAAAGTTGGTTTGGTGAGTGCTTACAAGAAACTTACTCAAGTCTATATACATTTAGAAATTATTTTTCACCGAGCTTTAGCACAAGTAACATCTCATGATGTGTTGAAGAAAATAACTGAACCAAGACCTTTACAGTGTGAATGTTACTGTTGAGGCACGGTTGAGTGATAGATTTCCCAACTCCTACATGTTACTGTAAGAACCACTGGGGCCATTACCTGCAAATGGTAGGAACATTAATCCACCATGAATTGGCCCTGCACAGGAGCTCCTCACAAAATATGTGACCAGGTAGTCATGATGGGCAACAGAAGTACAGCCCAAGAGCCAAGGACCACACTCCAGAAAGACTTGGAGGGAGCATGTACAGTTGTCACTGAGAAATCAATCGGCAACGCACTCCATGCACACTCACTCCATTAGAAGGTAAAGGCACGATGAAGCCTGTATGAAGCTTGCTAGACAACGTTTGGAATGGCCTGTGAATTACTGGAAGACTTTGGCAATAATATCACATAACTGATTTGAGAAACGGCTCTGCATCAGGCCTTAAAAGTACCAAGTTTGGAGGTGGCGGCGTCATGATGTGATATGATAATCATGTTATTGAAAGGAAAGCTAAATGGAGTCATGTACCGGGTAATTGTTGAAATGAATCTGTTGGCATCCAGCAGGATGATGAAGATGAGACGTGTGTGGACAATGATCCAAAAGAAACTCAATTGGTTGCAGTGGAAGACAACGAGGAACTGAAATGATGAACCCAAATTTCTTCATAAAGACACAGCCAAGAAAGGCTTCTCCACCAAGTAGCTGCTGGTGTGTTCACCTCTTTTTTCCAGTCAGCCCACTTTTTTAAAAGATAACATTACAACTTAATTTCTGAAATGCGAAGTTTGAGACTACCTCAGCCAAAGTTGCTGTGAGTTTGTGTTCAGCTAATAGGTATCGCAGACTTAGTGATAGGTGAAATAGTAGAAAAGCAGAATGATGTACGGAAGCTGCCCGGATGAACAGACACAGACGGAGAGGTGGAGCATGCAGGTCAAGTTGAGACTGATCTTGGCTTCTCCTTTCATCTTGCAGCCCATTTAGACGGAAAGATAACTGAGAAGATGCTTTAAGACTCAAAGCTGAGTAACTAAAGCAGGTGATTTTTGAAGTGCAATATTCTAATTGTTTTCCAAGGCCCCGAGGAGAAGGATTAACAGAGACTGGGGGTTTAGTGGAAGGATGAATAGTCAGAGGGTAAGGATGGAGAGTTGGGAGCAGGGCAGGAAACCCCAACACTTCCTTGGCACCTCTCCGCTGTTTGTTGACAGGTTGTCGGGGGAACAGACTTGTGATGCTGAGTCAAACATTTTACAGTCGCCCTGAACTCTGAATCTGATTACCGCACTGTCAGCGCTAATGCCAGGCTGACACGCTATCTGATTCCCTTTTTTTCCGTTTTTACCGGTTGAGTCATTTATTTAGACTTTCTGTGGTAACGTGTCCCATTGGGGAACATCAGCCACACACACAGGTTGTAAGACTATCGCACTGTTGGCTTTACTCTTGTTTGACACACTCCTCATCTTTATTTTTCCAAGCTGTCTTTCTATTTGTTCTTGCATTCAGACTGTTTTACTGTTGCTACTCATCTGTGCAGCAGGGAGTCTTAAAACTTTACAGTCTGGGAAGCAACATTAAGTAAATCCAGCTTCAAATCATGGAACCAGGCCTTGTTAAAACACACATGTGTGCATCCTATGTTTGGTCACGACCTGAATCCTGCTCTACATAATTTTTACATATTATTCCTAAAAGGCTCTTTCACTTTCTCTACCTTTTTCTTTTCCCGGTGGAAGCCAGATGTGCCCCCGGCATTTCTTGATGCTCTGCACCCACGAGGCTTCTCTGGTTTCTGGTTGGAAGTAATTGAGTTTGTGTGTGGCCTGTAATTGTTTGCAAATGCTTCGATCTGAGTCAGCAAAACACACAAGCTCCTACTTTTCTAGTAAACCCTCAGTTTGAAACACCTTCTTGTGGAAATAAAAAGGGGAAAGGCTGCTTTAGGTGGGATTTGTGTAGTATTGGATATGAAGCTGTTGTGCATTATTGCCCTCAGTTGTTGAGTGTGCACATCCTTATGCCCATTTACAACAGAAGCCAATGGTTAAATGGAGACAGTAAACTGCCCTTAGTTGTGAATGTAGGTGTGATGGTTGTTTGTCTCTTGTCAAGGTTGTACCCATCCTTCTGCCCTATGTTAACTGAGATTGGCTCCACCCGTGACACTTCGGGATAAACGGTATAGATTTAAGTTTCTTATAGCAACCACATTTAGGGGCAGTGATTTAACGGTTTTGATTTTTTTCAGAAACCAATTAATCAATTATCAAGTTAGAAATTATTAGTTTTTCCTTTGTTGTGTTGTTCAGACTTACTTATGAGGGCCTCTTCAATCTCGTTCCCTGTCGGCAGTAGGTTGGTCTCGGTGGGCAGCTCAGGCAGGCTGATGATCTGATTGTTCTTCTTTATCTTCGTCAGCGTTACCTTGGCGATGGGTGGGAGGTGCTTCACGCGGGGGTAGTAAAAGGAGTTGGCAGGGTGACTAGGGAAGGAGGAGGTGATCTGAGGAGGGGGAAATGTATATTGAAGAACAGTGGATGTTACATGGAGATGTTTTGGTAGAGATCTGAGGAGTTGTCACTGAGCAGTTTCTCAGATTTACCCACCTGTATGATTTTGTCCTGTGGGATGGTTTCATAGTTTGGAGACGAGAAGGTGAAGCCGCTGTCCGTGCCTGCATCGTGTGGGAAAAGCTGCAGCGACACATTGTCTCTCCACTGGTCGCCGTCACACAGGTCAACACTGTCCACACCCACAAACCAGTCAGGGCTCGGAACGATGCGCACCACAAACGACAGCTGCAGATGGAGGAAGGAAAAGCATGAGAAGGAAAATGGAGAGTGGAGGGAGAAAAAGGAGAAAGAAGAAGACATGGGGGCGGGAGGGAGTGAAATATGGAGATAAGGAGAGAGAGTGAAGAAAGACGTGGGGGAAAGAAAAGAGAAAAGTTATTACTTGCGATTTTTAGCAGTTTTGGACAACATCACTCTTGGTAATAAAAATGTTTCATTCACAGTTATATTGTTGTGACATTCTCAATGGAAATACCCTCACAATATGGTTCACAAGGGTAAATACACAAGTCCTCAGACATGTTTTAAACAGCTCAAGTTCGACCTCAGTAGTAATTACTGTCAGGAATGGCAGCAATTCCTCTGACCCGGGCCTTGTTATGCATATTGACCTATCAGCAGAAGGCATCCAGGTGTTGAGTAACTCACATAGGAGTGCCTGGCGAAGACCTCGAACTCAGTGCTCATCTGGCCCGTTCCTCCCACAACAGCAGGAGCCGACAGGATCCCATAAACACTCTGGATGCGCTCGCCGGCCGCCTCAACTTCCTTCATGAGCGTCCAGGCCTCGCCTTTCTCCGCAAACTCCCTCACTCCATTGCTGGCAAAGTCATTACGCTGCCACATGTGGTAGTCGGTGCTGTGGGTCAAGCCTGGGAGCAGAGAGGAGGAAAGGAAGGGATCAGAGGAGGGCTCAAGTCTGCAATAGTCAGTTTATTTACATCTTTGCTGAGGGACGTTGTTTTGTCTAAATGACTTAACAGTCTGTCCTAATGTCTTAGGCATAACTTATTGCTTTTCATATCGAATATGAATTTTACAAGTTAATATATACTGACCATATGGGTCATTTTTTAATTTTTCTTAGTTTCAAGCACTGAGCAATTGGTCAGTAAGAAACATTTCTACATTAGAATCCTGCTACTGTCACACAGCTAATTATCATAGTGATGATCTGTAAATAGAAACATTTCACTCTGCACTTACCGATAAGGTTTGACCACTGTGCAGGGGGTCGGTAGACAGGATACTGCTTAGGGAAAGCTGCCCGGGACCATTTGCCGGTGAAGGTTAGTTTGTACTGGGCCGGTTCAGAGGCCGTGCACATGGGGACATCGGTAGGAACAGGCATCCCATGAACGCCTTGGCCCAGTGTCACCAGTATGACGACCAGATGGGAGAACGCTGCAGCGATGGAGAGGATGTTCCTTGTGGTGTCCATGGTAATGAGCGCCGGGGAGGATGAAGGACCTGGAGGAGAAACATTAAAGGGAATACTAATGTTAGGAGAACAGTCAGCAGTGTTTTTGAAAGCTGAGTCATCCAGCTGCAAATGAGGGGAAAGGACTGAATAGATTATAATATATGTTTTAATTGTCTTTGCTCTGCTGTTGCTCTGATCAAAGAGGACATCACTATTCTGTGAGGTCTCTAATTTTCCTGGCAGAGCAGATACATGGCTAAATTAAAAAGAGAATTTGAGAAAATGGCAATTATGTGGCTGCACCATCTCTGTGGGGCATGTGAGTCAGAAGAGCCATTTCTCATTCCTTTCCACTGTTTATTTTCCAGTGTTTTCCTCTTGTAAACTCGAGTTAAACAATGCTGGGTTGATAGGCGGGGAGATCTGGCCTTAATTAAAACACAGTGAAATGTTGTTGTTGTTGCAGCCTGATGAGCTCTGCAGTCCTGCCTCACAGAGAATGAAGCTCAGCCAGCTGCCTTTCCTAATGCTGGATTCCTCATACATCATCCTCATCGCTGTCCAGAGAGGGAGCAGTCACTTGGTGACTCATCTGGCGACCTCCCTGAACTGGTTCAGTAACTCTTCACTGATGTGGTTCCTCTCTGTCTCTGTCTCTCTTTTTGCAGTATGATCTTGATGCTAATACATTTAAATCTTGGATGTGTACATGACCAACATGAGCACTGAGACACATGTTATCTTAAAAAATTGCATATGAATTACATCAGTGTCATGCAGTTTGTAACCGAGAAGACTTTCTGTTTATTGACAAATCTTTTCTTAATTATCGTTTAATGTAACGAGAGCTGAGAGCTGACATTGTGTTAATCTACAGATTAACACAAACTTTGCAATACAAACAGTTCCTTGTCTCTTTGTTGTCACTTACATGGTGTGTGACTGCATAAAGTTTCACTGTTACATGCAAGCTTGGCAGCCTCCTGTCATACAACAGTCACACAGAATCTCTGTGCTGTTGGTGTGGTGCAGAAACTACTCACTGATTTTGCTCAGGGATCCAGAGGAATGAAGGGATGCAGCAGATGAGAGGAGGTGGAGCTGGTGGAGGTGAGGAGAAGGGGAGAGGAGAGTGGTGGATGTGGCTGTCTGGAAGAGTGACTGCAAAGTTCCAACCTCTCTTTCGCCTATTTATGTCTTTCAGGAGGTTCACCCCCCCTCTTTGTCTCCCCCTTTCTTCATCTCGCTCCCTGCCCCTCCTCAACTTTCTAAACTCTTCCTCTCAGCCTCACTATCTGGCCCCTTCATGCCCTTTGACTTTGGCTCTTCGTCCACCACTCTCCTCCTCCTCCTCTCCCCTGTTCTTTTTTAAATACCCCATTAACTGACTAATGTGTTCAGCAGTGCTGGATTCACAGCCAGGTGGCCTGCGCAGATCTATTGGTGTCATATCACAGTGTGTTATTGTCGGTCTCTACACCTACAATTGTGACTAATGAAGCTCATTATGCATTTCTTGAATTTTCTAAATGTCTCTCTGTGAAGTTTTTTGAATTGGAACTGAGCTTCTAGACGTCATCCCAGTGCAGATATTGTAACTCATGTAGGAAGTTTTATTGTGCAGGACACAGTAAATTTGCAAAACTCATTAAATGCTTTTTCTGAGGCTCATTCAGGCAAATTTAAGCTTTTTGCAACACAATGTTGAGGAAGTAAAGATTTTAAGTTACAAAGAAATAGTGTGTTTGGTTCCAGTGAGTCAGGGTTAAGTAGAAACCTTGTACCTTTACAAAGTAATGTTTTTGTCAGGGTATTTAAAGTGTGTAGCATGAACTTGGATTCTTTCAGTCCACTTAGTCGGTGTGGAAGGAACAATTTGCAGAAGAAATCATAAAATTGCACGAGAACTTCATGGTAGCAATCATAGTTTTCCATGACAGAGCCCCCTGCTTGTGCTTCGGGTACCAACAGACAGGATTGAAATCAGACACTGCACCACTCGCATGTTATCATCAGCAACAAACCCTGCCAACATATTCCCTTTTCATAGCTTTTCACCATGGGTAAATTCACTGGCTTTATAAGGATGAAACTCACATCCTTCAAATATTCCAAGCAGTCCTTCATGTTTATCTTCTTTCGAGCGCCATAGCACTTATTTAAAAAAAAGAGTCCAAACCATTTCAAGAAGATGTATCTTCAGAAATCCTGAAAAAAAGACATAGTAAAATGAGCGTTTATTCGTACTCGCCTGTATGTCCCCTTCTGGTGTAGTGTTTGACTTGCTGAACCTGGAGGTGGTAGACGTCACTCCACACACTCACGTGCACACACACACAAATTTGCCAGTGCGCTGAATCAGCCCACATCTAATGATTTCCACATGGTCACGTTTCTTACAAACACAAACTTAACACTGGAGTCCAGTCTGCGTTCAGTTCGTGACATTTACAAGGAAAGTTAACTCATTGCCACCTTCATAATTCCTGCAAACAGAACAGAGCTGTACAGTTTGGTGGAGGGTAGTAGAGCAGAATGAGAGAAGGAAGAAGCAGGAACCAATGTGGCTTGAATGAGTTTTAGCTTAATGAAAAAAATCTTCATTTAGAATTGACTTACTTTCTTTCACTGGAGCAGTTGATGGAATCATACAGTCTTAAACTGTTTGGAAAATCCCTCTTGTGTTGCTCTCAGCACCCTGGCCTAATTTTGCCTCATGTTTTCAGCATATGACAAATAAACTGACCGAGGTCCTGATTTAAAAACATTCTGCCGCTGGTCTGAGCTTGTAAGGAAGCCGTAAATACCAAGGGAGAAGAGGGTCAAAGATAATACAGGTCAGGAACTAGCACCGACGGCCTGAACACATTGCCTGCGTTGAGTGTCGGGTACCTCACTGACCTGTCGTGGCTTGTATGGCCTTGTGTGTCCAAACCTGCAGCGTGTCTGCTGCAAGCACTCACACTGCCAGCCGGTCTTTAACAATGCATTAATCATAATCACTGTCCATTGTCAATGAGCTGTCCAAAGAGTGAACAGTCCTCAAAGGAGTCATGTGATGTGTGTTTACTGTGGTGAGGGTGAGAAAGAAAGGGAGCACTGGAAAACTGACCTTCAGCCTAGAGATTGAATAAAAAAATAAAACAAAAAAATACTAACAACTTTTTGAAACTAACAATTTAGTAGCACTTTAATGGTACTTACTTATAGCACTTTGTAGTTTTGCTTTATTTTTAAGAAATTGTACTTTCTTGATTTTTGTCGTCCTGGGTCTGTACTCTCAGGGTTGAATGCACTTTGGATAAAAGCGTCAGCTAAATGAAATGTAATGTAATGTATTCTACACCGTATCCTATATATTAAATCATATAAACTTGTGTTGCTTTTTACCTAAGTGAAATATTACAAATATGTTGCAGTTGTACTATTTCCATCTTCCTGCAGAAATTTAACTCTAAAATTGAAAAAGATGAGATCTCAAATTTCCTTCGGATTTAAGACAAACCCAATCAAGACACATAGTAAATACTGAGAACAAATATTTCCATTTTAGAACATTTTATTCATTTTTATAAATGTGGGGATAACAGGAGCACCCTGAGAAAATCCAATGGAAAACTTTAGACTTAGTTAAAGCTAGGTCAGGCCGGATAAATCCCGGGACTGAAAATTCTTAAAAGTGAAGCAACCGGAGTGACATCCTCCACCTATTATCTCTTGAAGAAGGAAGAGATGCCTGCTCTCAAAGAGGAGAAGAAGCCAGGCTTTTTGCACATGTGTCTTCTCAAAATTGAGCTTATTGATAACTCAAGTTTTGGCTCTCTTCCAAGAAGGGAACAGAGTAGCATCTCTGTACAAGGCCACTTCTTATGCAGCTCCTTGAAAATAGCCTCGTCAAGGATTATTTTAGGGATGAGAGTTGGGTCAATGTCTTTCACCTCTTCCCAGATTCTCTCCTGAAGATGGCACCTTGTGTCCTCATCAGTAAAGGTCACATTTGCCTTTGTATAGATGTGTGTGACGAGCTTATCCGAGAGAACACTGACATACTTTTTAAATCTGTCCTCTGAAGATGATGACTTCTGAGATCTTTTCTTCCCTCCGCTGCTGTCTTCTGAAGATGAAGAAGACTGCTTTGGTCTTGTCTTCCCTCCGCTTATGACTTCTAAAGATGGAGACTGCTGAGATATTTTCTTCCCTCCACTGCTGTCTTCTGAAGATGAAGTCTGCTTCGGTCTTCTCTTCCCTCCGCTGCTGTCTTCTGAAGATGAAGTCTGCTTCTGTCTTCTCTTCTCTCCGCTGCTATCTTCTGAAGATGAAGACTGCTTCGGTCTTCTCTTTCCTCCGCTGCTTTCTTCTGAAGATAATGACTGTGATGAGTCAATGGTCAGTAAAGCGTCTGACACTCTGTTTGTGTGGCGGTTAACCTGGTTGTTCAGCCACCAGCTTATCAAGCACAGTAAACAAAACACCCTGGTCTGAATGTCTGAATACATGCCCCTGTGTGAAGTAGGAACACCATTCTTCTTAACTGGACCTGAACTCATGACTGAATTCCTATCAGGTGCGAAGCGGGAATAGATCAGATCGGAGAGCTGTTTTGTGACAACAAGAACCTTTTCAGATGGAGGCTTCTTGAGTGTTTGGAATTTAGAACTTTCATTTCCACCTCCTGGTTTCTCCTTCTCCAGAAGCACAGCATCAATACGATCAATCAATATCTGTTGCACCTTCCAGCTAGCGACTTTTGGATTCTTATTGAATTTTTTCCCGACTTGTGATATTATTTTGAGAGTCCCTGCTGTGGCAAAAGTCTTCATGAAAAGCCTTTCAATCTTTCTCATTCCGATTGAGGAGTTTGGCTCTGGAGATTCCTTTCCATTTGTTCTCTCCTCACTGATTGACTCAATAATTTCTTCTAAAGCCAAAACAATCTCAGGAGAAAACGATGAATGGAGAGAGAGGCTGTCTTTTAACTCATCAAAGAAGTCTGTGATGTCAGTCAAACTATCATTGATGGTTTCCTGGGCAAGCCTCTTCACACTGTCCACGCTGCTTGTAGGTGAACCTCCCTCTGAGGAACTACCTGACTTGGAGCTGTCTCGTGTAGAAGAGGAGCTTGAAGCCGTCCTACCCACCAGAATGGGATCATCTAAAGGATCCTTTGAGGAGATGGCCCGACTTTGTTTGCGCGAATGACCGTTGATCAATCGTTTGGTTCGTGCGTCTGTCTTTAACACCTCGCAGGCATAACGGATCATCGTCTGGACTTTAGCGGAGTTAAAGAGGCGGGTTGGTATTGGCTTCCCAGAGCTCTCACAGATGGAGCTTGCAGACAAGGTGGAGTTGACAGTCTCCATCACCTCCTCCACAACCAAGTCTGTGAGCTTCTCCAAACTCTCAGACGTTGTTTTGCTGCCTGGTGAGAACCTTTTGTTGAGAGCGTCGCCCAGAATGAAACGAACTTCATCCTCAGACACGGGTGAACTGGGACGTCTCTTTACAATGGCATTTGAAACTGACGTCATGAAGTTCAGCAGAAGTTCTGCCAACATACATGTTGTACCTTCATCTGGTGTGCATGTCTTCAACATCTCCCACTGCTCTGCAGTGAGCTTTGTAAAAAAGTTGTCAAAATACGGGCAGACAGCCTCTGCATTTATTTTGTTTCACTTTCTGAATGAATTCCATTGTGACTGTTGTTTTCGCTGTTCGAAGTGTGTTTTGCATGAAAAATCTCGTTTTACCAACTGGCTGGTTGTTACTGACTGATTCTTCAAGGAAGCGAAGGGGGTACTAGGAATTGAGGCAAAGGGGGTTAAAGGAATTGAAGCAAAGGGCATTAAAGGAATTGATGCATAGGGGGTTAAAGGAGGTTAAAGGAATATAATGGGACTAATAGATCTATGGAAACTCTGATGCAACAATAAGCCACACCCCTCAACTTTGACTGTAACATAGTCACCGTTGGTAGGCAAACAAAAATATGCATATATTTGTTTGTATATGATCAAAGAAAAATGTAAAACCCCAAAGCCTTCTGTGATTGTGTGAAATGCTGAAACTAGGGACGAGCGAGTACAGCATTATCTGTATCTGTATCTGTATCTGTTTACCATATGAATTATCTGTATCCGTATCCGTACTCGGAGTGGGCGGGGCCTGACCCGGAAGTGGGTGTGATTTAACCCGGAAGTGGGCTGGATTTAACCCAGAAGTAGACCGGGTTGTCTTGAAACGGGCGGGGCTTAACCAGTATGTTATTTTAAGCATGCAATTGATATGGGTTGATCCGAAATTGTTATATTTATTGCTGATTAGAAAACTATTACAGGACAGCATCAGCATTGAGCTTCAGATCAATGATTTTGATCACAATAGCAAACAAACTATTTACAGAACAAGTTTTGCAACAATGAATACAACACATGCTGTTGCAATGATGAAGTGAAGTGTTTTCATACTCAACATAAATTTATTTCCACACCAAGTGTGGGCGATGAATGGGATGTGATGATGTGCGCTGAAGGATCATGTGCGCCGCACGGTGATGTGCGCCGCACGGTGATGTGCGCCACACGGTGATGTGCGCCGCAGGCTGATGTGCGCCGCACGGTGATGTGCGCCGCACGGTGATGTGCGCTACACGGTGATGTGCGCCGCAGGCTGATGTGCGCCACACGGTGATGTGCGCCGCAGGGTAATGTGCGCCGCAGTCTGATGTGCGCCACACGGTGATGTGCGCCGCAGGCTGATGTGCGCCTATCACCCTGCGGAGAACATCACCCTATGGCAGGCAGAGACGCAACGCGAGTCGCTTTCTACCAGCACCACGTCTGAACGAACCCACGTTTAACAGAACTCTACTGGTTAATAAGTAAGTACAAACTGAAATAAAAACAAACTTCAAGCTGAAGAAACCCTAAACGTAAACGGAAAAGACCCGCGAACCTGAGTGACTGAGAGACAGAGAGCTGTTCTGTGAGTGAGTGAGCAGAGCGGTGTGTGAAGGGGAGGAGCGCTGTGACGCTGTGTGAGGATTTTCATTCAGTCCGAGCACAGGTATTGACTCGTAGAACTCGTATAATACTCATGCTCGGCAAAAGTGCTTTATCCGTACCGGTTACTCGTTTCAGCCGAGTATCCGGCTCATCTCTAGTAATAATTGAAACTGCAGTGAAATGCGTCAGTTTTATACTAGAATGTCGACCAATGGTGCGCATTCCTCTGTCAAGGCCCAACAGTTCCCTTAAATTCAATCAGGCTACCGCCAAATTGCACACAATCATGGATAAATGCTCCCATAATATGTCATCAAGATACACAAAATAATTCCCTGGGAAATCTGTGATATTGTCAAAAAGAACACCCTATTTTGCAGTGTTTACAGATATCTGATCTGCACCAAAATTCAAAGGGTTCTTTCTTGGCCCCAGTCCCGTCCTTCCACAAAGTTTGGAAATCCATTCGGTGCTTTGTGTGTTATCCTGACGACACACAAACAAACCAAACAATCCAATGGGGCAGTGGTGAAACATAACCTCCTTTGTGGAGTTAATAATGTTGCTGGTAAAGATGTAATCGTGACCATCAACAGATCTGTTCTCTGTCTATTTATTTTTCGGCAACACATTGACGTCACCCCAATCAAAGTGAATACTGCAGCGTTTCTGTTGAAGCCTCCAACACAGTTGTGTGATTGCTCGGTAGGTAAAACAAAAGACAGAAGTCAAGTCATTTATCATAAATCAGTCACTCTCCTTCTGCACTTATACACAAACACACACTTCCTGTCGACACCTGGTCTTAGCATTCAATCTTTTTCACTCTGTTCTCTCCCCCCAGTTCCACTCAACAAACCCCCCAGGGCCTTGTTACAGCAGAAATTACCCCCAGATTACTGGAAATAATTTACTCCTCTGTATGGGAGCAATCTGTGTGCATTCATTTGCACATTTCTTGCTAAATTGTAGGTGAATTTGTGTGGAAGCTGCAGGCCAGTGGTGACATTGTACAGCATGCAACACGTGGATCTCTCGGGTTTGGCTGAACCTTCCCTCTTATACCTGCGGTTGTGGGTCTGCTTCTTAGTTCTGTGATAATGAAATATTTTCCCGGTGAACTGTGAAGATACAGCTGGTTTCACCCGTATAAAACTTAATATTTGCTCCTGTAAATGTTGGTTACACAGATTTTCACTCATATAAATCTGCGTGACCTTCCTCAACTCTGTGATGATACTTTACTTGAGTTCTGCAGTTGGACTCCACAGTTGCAGACGGCTGGTATTCTAACTCACTTTGTTTGTGTCATCAATCATCAAAACCCACCGCAGCCAGACAAGCCAATATTAGATGTCGAGACAAAAGCGAATTTATATGAACAGCGCTGGTCCAGGGTATTAGGTGACCGCAGAGTATTAAAACACCATGCATATAAAGTCAATATTAGGAAATCGCAGCTGCTGAGTCGGCTGTTCTCGCTCCCGCTCACTCGTCCTCACGTCGTAGCGATTGGCCGAGCGGTTGACACCTGGATTACATTGTTCTGTTGTAGGAGAAAGATTTTTTTTAAATGCAGATTTATACGTGGGTAACTCCAAGTGACAGTGAGGGGGTCATGTGGAAGTGAGAGGCAGGAGTAGTAACAATGCTGAGTTAGCCATCAGGGTCGTTTAGCTTTGAGTGGCCAAAAGCTTTGCCAGATTTCGCTTTGGGAAAATTGAACTACTGTGGCAGGAGGGCTAATAATCTCCCCCATGAATCTTTCCTGATGTTCTTCCTTAAGTTTCAAATTCTGACCTTGGAAACCCCTGCTCAAATCAAATTGAGACAACTTGGCGAATTAGCAGCATTAAAATAATACTAAATTTGAAATCAGCAAACCTGTATTTGTGCAGAATCATTGGATTACTTTCAAACTAAAAACTTTCCAACATTTTAAACAATACCAACTCGATCTCTCCCTGTTTCCAGATGCACAGTCAAGTTCCGTGTGCCATGGCGAATGAAAATATATCCATATGTTTTTATTGACTAGTATTGCAAACGTTTCCACAACAGCTTGTCAATATCAGTCTGTGCAGAGGGCGTGTCAAACTAAAGCCCAATAAAGAGGCAACATCATGTGGTTAAGGGAAAGGTTTCATCTCTCATCCAAGATGCTTCTTCAGCTCAGTTCCACAGGTCTTGTTACTAAAGAACAGAATCATATCTCATGGCCACGATTATTGATCTCTTTCCCACATGTTATTATGTCGTGGTCACGTCATATATTTTCCCCCAGAATGTCACCGGGGAATCCTGAACTTACACATTGATGCAATCAGAGTTTTTTTTACCAGCTGTCCTTCCTGCATTTAGCAGCTGTAGCTGTGTTAGTTTAAGCCTGGATGACGTGTGTGTACAGTCAAACTCGCCCGTGTCAGTGTTTGGTCATATGCAGTAAACGCCCCTTTTATGTGCGAGCGCGAGTAGGAAAGCTTAACTCCGGCTTGGTTAAGTCAAGCAGGATTAGGGAAAGGTATCCAGGGTATGTTGATCTTGCTTTGTAATACAGAGATTCAATGTTTATTTGCATGAAGAGCAGGAAAGTGAGATCCGATCACAAGTGACAGGAGGATGCATTTTAGTGCCTGGTGAGAACAGACCGAGTTATTACTCTCCTTCTGTGAGTGGATCAATCAGGACGGCTGTTGACACCAGGTCTGAACAGGGCCTGTTGGTTCAGAATTGACTGAGTTATAACACAGAGAGGGACTTTACATAGTCTATGTGTCACAGCTCCTGCTTCTCCATCTGCTGACACAGTTGTTAGAAGACCAAATCAGGAGGCATGCAGCAGCTCAGCTCAGGCTTGCACCTGTGCCTTTCACCTCAAGCCCCTCACCTCGGGCCTCACCTCTCTCCCTCTGTAAAGACTTGTTTTCTCTTGGTGTGGTTGGATTATACGCTGACAAAATACAATTACTCAGCATTTTCAGCAACACCCACTTAATCAAGCTTTCAACTTCTCCTCAGTGACGAATTGAGAAACCATTAGGTTTGTGGCATGTGGACTATTGCAAAAAAACCCTGTGTGTGTTTCAATAGAAAACAGTTTGTATTTGATTTTTACAAGCTGCAACTATAACATGTATCTCTTAAACTGTCAATTGATTATTTTCTAGACAGATTAGTCTATAAACAACATTATAGCAAATCAAATCAAATCAAATCAAAGTCTATTGTCAGAGCAATTAACACAACTTGGAAAGATATCTTAAAATTACTTGATTTGTCCCGCAATAGTACAAAATTCTAAATTCTTTACTTTAAATAAAAAATATCTTCCATGGACAGGAATCAGTTGATGTGAGATCAGTTAAGGTTGCAGTAGAAGTCCGGGCGGTTATTATTTTATTTTCTCTAAAAAAAGACTTCTAAAGAAAGTAAATTGGAATTTTATCAAACACTTGATAAAATATATGCAACTGAATCCTTTTCTCGTTTCCTTCTTGCAGCGACTAAGCCACGACCAGTGTGTGTTTATTTATTTACTCTTAATTTATTACTGCTCACTCTATGTTTCTGTCCTTTGGCAGGATGAAGTTACCTTGCTGGTCGCTGAAACAGGTTTTGAAATAGGAAGTCTGTTTTTTATTGCATTTACAGCAGCTTTATATCTTCATATTCCTCTTTTTTTATTCCTCTTTCTCTGTCTGACCATATTTCAGTATTTTATCCCCTACCCTCTCCCAATCTGTCTTGTTTAGTATTGACAGCTCCTCCTACCTGCTTCACAGCCCCTCATTCTGGTTTGACCTTTTCTCCCTCTCGCTCTCTCTCTCTCTCTCTCTCTGACCCGCTAAAGTGAGATCCCATCATGTTTTTCCCATCATGCTGTCCTCCCACCCTGCGGTGAGGCGGTGAACCCCCGGCCGGAGGTATAAAGGACATGATTTACTGGGCCCTTTCGCTGCAGAAAAATGGGAAAATGAAAAAAAAATGAATTGGAAGCTCGGTTTTCCAACACAGTAGCTCTCTGCTTCAGCGCAGGTTCCACTCCTCGAAGTTTTCACTTGAAATATAAGACACATCACGCTGTGGTCCAATTTTGTCAGATTGCTAATGTGCCATAACGTATTTCCACAGGAGAAGGGAGATGACCTAGAAAAGGCCGGTTTCTGTTTTCTCCGTGTGTGATTTGTTGACATGTCTGAGGGAGGACGTGGGAGCAACAGTGACGACCTGAGGCAGCGGTTCTGACACATTGTAATGAAGTGTTTTAGCATAACAGCGTGGGACGTTAAATCGCAATTAAAGTCTGGCTTGTTTTCATCCTGTTGGCCACTTGTTGTCCTGCAGATTGAAGCCCTTTGCACATTGCTGCAATTCGAGCCTAGGATGCATTAAGAGATAGAATCACAGCAACGATAGATTTTTGTTTCTAACAATTAAAGCTAGCACTCAACTCTTCAGCACCTATCATCACATGCGTGTTTGTCTGTTTTGTAAATGCAGGCTCATGTTTGTGGGGGAAATCCAACATGTAAACAGTTTGTTTGGATGGAGTCTATCTGACGGGCAGGTTACCATGCTGGACCAGGATCTGAAGCCCTGTGAGTCCCGCTGAGTATATCTCACATCTCCGGTGAGTTGAACAGTGCCCAGACAGACGGTGCTCTTGAACCAAAACATCGTGACAGGCTGTGCCAATAAATCTCACTGCTGGATACACACCAGTGCATATGTGCGTCAGTGTCCAGACAATTCCACAACATCCATAAATATGCCTGAATATAGTTGCATAACCACAACCAGAGCTATGTATGTATGAAATGTGCAAATTCAAAGTTAAAATAGAATCTCTTTCAGTGAAAAAGAAAAAAAGCTCACATGAGAAAATGTGGATAAGCAGCACTGATGGAATATAGAAGTTCCATTTGGGTTTTGGGGGGTTTCCATTATTAATTTTGTGCCATATGTTGATGTACTGATGTAGGACGTGTCAGTGTGATATTTGCAGTCAGGGCCTCAAGGCTCTGGAATGAATTATTTTCTCATCTAATGTTGGACACTAAAACTCTGCTAAAGAACATAAAGTTTATGAAAGTGCCTTTGCTCTTGCAGGCCTCCAGTTTAGCACGTTTTAAGCTTGTTATCTGTTTTCTACTGTCAGTGATTCCTCACAAAATGTTCACACTACCTTGTCTTTCACTTCTTAAAGACAATAATGTTATCAATCTTTTTCTCTGGGAATGCACAACCTTCCATATTCATTTTTCTTTTCTTGACAGTCACCATGATGCTTGCCATGACACGTAACCGCTGTGTGCATGTTGCGTTCTGACCGTGACGCAAACTGGCAAACAGCCAGAAGAGACATATATCAGTCAGTCTCTTTATGTCATTGTCTGTCATGGGAATTTGTTGTATCTCTGAGTTTTCTAAAATGTGGAGATTTATCACTATATTAATGCTTGTGGGGGAAAAAATATTACATCACATATGATACCAGTTTATGTTCATATCTATATTATATTTGTTATACTGGATGCAGATATACAAGGATTTTGTGCCATTGCTGATTCATGGTTAGAGATAGAAACCTTATTTTACAGTTTAGTTATAAAAATAAGAGCTTTGCTTTGTCAAATGCTTCATTCAACAGGTGAATGAATGAGTAGATTCCACATCAGTGATAAAGAATCAATATAAATAGGAACGAAGACAGCTTTAAAAATGTAACATCTGTGGTTATCATGCATAGACAATGGAAAAGTGTACAGCTCACGAAGAGGAAGTTCTTATTTGGAACACAGCAGTGGAGCTGCTCAGTAACGTCAGCATCTAATAAAACTGAACAGCATGTGTTCAGAGAGATCTTTGAACCCTAACCCTTTTTTCTTTGAAGGAGATTTAAACACAATCAGAATTGGACATTTCATAGCCAGAAAGGTACAGTGCACATTGGTCCCTGGATCTTTCCCCTGATTGGGATATTAAATTAAATACTTGACACTGATGTTACCCACAACTGAACAACCAGCCAATGTGATGTCCTCTGTTACTTGAAAAAAATCTGCTGGACAGAAGTCTGTCCAGCTGTCAGGGCTGCATACAGATGATTTACCAATAGCTTGGAAATGAATAGACAAGGGAAGGTATTAAATTATCACTCGAGTCAAGAAATCTAAAATAATCTTAGATCTCTGGGGAAGTACCCTTCTAACCCCCCCTCCCCAAATCTATTTTTTGTTTCTCTTAAAAAAAGGGAAGTTTTGGATGTAAACCTAGAACGTGTCACTGGTTTCTCAAAGGGTCTTTTAATCAAAACAATAAAGATCTCACTTGGTGGTGTTGGGAAGCAGTGTGGGATCATGGGAGTTTTTCTCCTCACCATCATTGCCAATGAAGATCTACCTGAAGTTACCTGAAGCTTCTCTCGCTGTAAATCATGTTCATAGATGAGCTGATGCAATCAAATTCGATTCAGGTTATGCAGAAAAGGAGAATCAATAAGCGTGATCCATTCAAGCTTACTGGCTAACTGGCTAGTTTGCCCTTAGCCATAAGTGTTTTACTACAAAATGAAACGTCCCTTTATTTTAAATAAAATATGCACATTCTCTGGGTTTGAATATTGTAAGAAACATTTTGGATAATGTAAGTACACAGTCAACAAAACGTATAACTTAATTCTCGTAGTTTTTCAACATTTTAATGAAGAATCGTCACGTACTATATCTTGAAACAAGCCAGTTTGCTTTCTGGAAGGTTTTTTGCCTCCCTTGCTTTTACAACATTGGATTTCAAAACTCAACAATACACTGAATGGCTTGTCAAGATGGATTGCTTTTACAGGGCATGAGACAGAGAAAAACTGTTCCCGTTTCCAGGTGACGCCAACGGATTATAAAAAATATCCACTACAGGCTTCGAATGGCTTTCTCAGACACAAAGGTCGTATCACTCCCTCGGCATGCTGGGGGATGATATCACAGTCAAAGTCCAGGTGAAAATTAAACAAAAGCCAAACTGACTGCACAAGCTTTCCACACAACTGGGGGGGGGGAGGTGGGGGGGTTGCATAATGATAGTTAAACAGTGACGCTTTGTTTTGAATCCCCACTGTGGCGTATGAAACTGTGGCCAGCTACCTCTGTAATTTAAAGCATGATTTATGGCCTGTTGAAGTCGCCGGGATAAACCCACTGTTGAGATGACATTGTGCAGAGAACCGTGCATGCAAAGCAGTGGATATCGTGCACCGTTCATACAGCAACGGTGACACGACTGCTCTGATGAATAAAGAACAGGATGAATGAAAATGCAAGGACACATACAAAAGCATTTAGCGTAGATGTGGTTAGATAAAAGACCAGATGTCTGCACAAAGAATAATTTATAGACTTTCTGTTTTTCTTATTATGTGGCGGGAGAATTGTACCGAAGAAAGATTCATACACACTCGTGAAGTCTTCAATGCATTATGGACTTAATTAAGCACTACATATAGATTGACATTTGGTACTTGGGTTCAGGGTTAGCAAATGCATTAAATAAAGTGTTTCAGTTATAATAATAATCTAAACTTATGTTTATATTTGAGCAGCCTATATATCAGTTATTTCAGCAACTAACAAAAACAAGTAATAAAGAAATCACACATTTTTGGAACACCCTTTGATTTGCAGCAATCCAACCTGTCGCCTATCGATCAGAGCAGCGTGACAGGGCATTTTCAAATATGAGGATGCATCTCCTCTCTCATCCAAACACTCTGTGCAGTGCTTTCATTATTAGCGATGTTCTCGCAGGAAGATCTCAACCTCATTTTATGTCTTGATGAGCTAAAGTGACCTTTCGAGTTGTCGATTTAAAAATCCTTGATTTGAAAAATACTTATTTCTTGATTAGCTTGTAAAAGAAAACAGCTGGAGTGACATAATAGCTGTTCATTCATCCAAAACCGCCCATGTGATTGAGAATTACAACACTCAGTTTTAACCTTCTTTAATAGTGTTTTGTCCTTGTTATATATGAAATAGCAATTATATTAATTTCCTGTCCTGGTCCACACAGTTCTTTTTTACTGCTCATGGTTTTCATTGCACACTGAATCCAACTATCTAGATAAGTGACTAGACGTCATACAAAAGGTTATGTTTTTCTGGGCGAGGACTCCCCCCTAGTCCCATTCCATCTTTGCTCCCCCATTTTAAAACTCAACTAGCCAACCATATACAAGCACACATCACATGTATATTGTCCTTATGTCCTTGGTTTCCCTCTCATAACCGTAACCACTGATCCCAAATTCATCTTTCTCCCAACTGGGGGCACAGCTTTCTTCCCCCGATTGAACAATTGATTTGTTTTAAGTCTGATTTCCCAGAGGTGGCCTCTGACCCACACACACACACACACCCCTCATCGGCTTTCACCGCCTCTTCATGATCCAGCCAGGAACATCATCTTGTGTTTCTGGTGTCTTTCCGTTCAGGGATTAACTCTTTGTCTCTGAGGATCTGTAAGGTAACCCTGTGCTCCTGTCCAGAAAGTTTTTTAAGGACAGACCATTACACTAAATGCAGAAAAACGCCCTCTTAGGAGCTTCCTGCTGTCAGGATGAACCTGACTGAACAGGTAAATCCTAAAACCTGTGATCCCTCATGCAGCTCATCCCGGTTAATCTCCTTCTGTATGGACGTAAATATGGACTCGGAGTGTGTGTGTGTGTGTGTGTGTGTGTGTGTGTGTGTGTGTGTGTGTGTGTGTGTGTGTGTGTGTGTGTGTGTCGAGGGTGTGCCCCGCCTCTCGCCCATTGCCAGTTGGGATTGGCTCCAGCCCCCCTGTGACATTTTAAGGATCAGCTGTAAAGACAATAAATATCCTTAACATTCTACTCAGGTCCAAATTTGAATTTGTCGTGTCGGTGTCTGCTGCCAAATACCAGTTATACCTCATTTCACTTAAACAGTATTTTGAATGCTGAGTGAGAGTAAAACTTTTGCATACCTCATGGAATGTACTTCCATACAAATACCCAGAATACCCCAAATGAAAGATCAGAAAATAATAGATTTACTATATCTGGATTTACACTATAATGCATTGATACTTTTTGTTTTTATAGATGTTAAGTTTGTATGGTTTTATACATATTAACATAGATTAACAGGAGCAGACCAGGTTGTGTTTGTGTTTTTATACTGGCCCCAAAAACTGAGCCAACATTACATTCTCACTTTAGTGGCTGCTGCAATGCAAGAGATGGTTCTGGCAAATGTCATGTGTAACCTTTTTGTGTAGCACTGAGAATTTTTTTTGCCGAAGAAGCATTAGCCTTCATTTATGTTGAAATTTGGGAAACTTACTTCAAAGCTGTGAGTTCAACAACGTGCAGTATATTAGCCCTGATACGCTTCTTAGCTTTTTAACTGAAATATAAGAAATAACGTTTCCCGTTTTGGCTTAATATACTTACCATCAGACTAACTGTTATCTTTGGAGACCCATCACCCACACTGGTCAATTGGGATATTAATGTAATTTCCTGAACCACCCTGGTCTTCCTGTATGAAAAGCGTAAATCACTGCAGATGGTTATTATCCCACTACTTTGTTTTAAAGGCGTTATATATTATGCAATGTTGAAACAATTCTTTATCTCAAAGGATCGAAAGCTCTGTGACGTTCACAGTGTAAAATGATATCACATATGCGTCATTGTTCCCAAAGTCAAACTAAAATTCAACTCAAAATCTGATAGACTGACTCTTATTATGCAACTCAAATTTGTGAAAGGTTGCAATAGGATAAGTTATGATTTTTTAATGAGATTACTGTAACACCATAATCCGTTTCTTCCTACCACTGGTTTCCTGTGACAGGGTAATAAGCCCAGCACTTTGTTTTCATAGGTGTGCGCAGTTACTGCACAGTATTCTGTGTAAATGACCTTGCCAGCCACTGTCTCAGGTTTCCCGTTTAATGAAATAATGATGATGGATGTGCGGACTGCGACCAGAGCTCTGACAGCCAAGGTGGGGTGTGATTAAGAGGAAGACTCATCACCTCGGTCTCTGTACCTGTCTGTCTGTCTGTCTCTCTCTCTGCGTCGGCCTCAGCCACGCTGGGAGGTTAATGAAGACAGAAGTCAGTGTAGTGCGGCACATGGAGAGGATCGTTGAGTAGCAGCTGTTCGCTCATATTAGGTGTACAGATTCTGTCTACAGATTATGTATTCAAATGAGGCTGTGGGATGTAGTTTGCGTCCCACTGTCTCCCATCAATGGAGAGGTTGCGAGTGTGTGTGTGTGTGTAGCCATTTGTGTTACCTCCTCAGAACCTTTTCCAGCATAAACACCAGTCTCGTCAGGACCAGTCGACATCATGGGGACTAAGCCTGGTTGGAATGAGGCAAAAAGCCGTCTTCGAGTTCTTGGTTAAAATGGGGGCTCAGCATGAATCGGGCTTGGTTATATTAGGGATATGGTTTCATTAAGATTCCATGTTCTGCAAGTCAATGGAGGAGTTTAGCTGCACAAATTGTGCAAACCATCTCCTCAGCTGATGTTTTTTAATTTGACAGTTTCAGTTCAATGTCAGTGTCACACCCACGCAAACATCTCATCCGTCCTTGCATTGCAGTGACGTGCTTTCATTCTTTATTTATAAACTTTGTCCTTTCCATCAACAGAGCGTTGTCCATTGCAAAACACAACATCTAAGTTTGTTTAACTCTACAGGCAACAGCTCTGTCAAGTCAATGACGTGTCACCAACACAGTCCCTCAGTGAATGGGGCTTATTATTGAGCTCATGAAAAAGTCCAACGATACTAGATTAAAACTCATTCACATAGACATTTGCAGGTATTTGTAACTTTATAAAGAATCACAATCTCTGTCTAATCTACAGCCATAAACGAAAATAAGTTTAACTGAGATAGAAGGGTAGAAAACATTCTTTCAGATAACAGTGTCCTCACTTTTAAACAAGACGATATGTACATCTGGCCTGCAGAGCCGCCGGGCTGCTGGAAACTTCTGGTTATTAGCTGCACTTGTTCTGGCAGATTGTCTCTTATGATAAATATCTACTGCTGCTTTAGCTTTCACACAATTTACAGTCAATATGGTTCGGGTTGTCGTAGATAGATCTACTTATTCTTTAGGATTGAAATGCATGGACTGGAGATGAAACAACGTGACATAAACAAACATATAGCACCAATAAACGGAGCCACTCACGTCCGACAGCAACATCTCGGATTTTAAGCCGTCTAGTTCATTGGCTTTCCGAATCATCATGTTCTATTCAGACGCATCTTCTGAGTTAATCGGGTCCAGTTTGGTGTTTGGCTCAATATCCAACTGGTTTTGACATTTTTACACTGGCCCAACATTAGTTGCAGGATAAATGCATAATCTTTGGTCTCTACAATTACTGGCAGGCCACCAATTCTCCTGGCTGTACGCCTGTCTGTCTGGTTTTTATATCCCTGTGTGTATTATATTTAAACTCATCTCTATGGCCTCCACGCTCTAAGTCATGTGAAGGAGTCGCCTTGGAAAACAGTCTGTTATTAATCCTTCACAGAATGAAGCGCTGCCCTGTCATCTGAATTTATTCTCGGTTCCTAGAAGAAATCTACTCTTGATTTGTTAAAACAAAACCGGGCGATTCTGCAGATGGTCAAATGTTTCTTGGAAATAACCTTGTTTGGGATTAAGTTGAACAAGGATTCTGTGGTTCGGGGAGAAAATCTTTAAAAACAGGCTCTTGTTTTGAGGATAATATGTGAAATGAGAATGTGAAAGGTCTTTAAACCTAATTTAAAGTTTTGATACCCCACAGCCACCCCAAAACACCCTCTACCTGCGTCATCTCACCACTATCGCTGTGGTACTCCATGGGAGCTGTGCATGACATTGTGTCAGAAGAAATTTCAATATTTTAGCCACACTGTCATTAAGTGTTTTTAAGTTTACTCACCAGCTCAAAGTTATTGTATAGTATACTTACATATCTCTGTCACATATTGTAGTGGCTCAAACTCATGAACTCAATTGATTGGAGGAAATTGTTATTTACCCCTTTATGTAAGAATAAACAACAATCACTCCACTGGTGTGTCTGCATTGCCACATGTAAGAAAACAAAGCTATGTCAGGCCGAGACTAGGCAGTGGATTCAGTGTAGATGTATAAATTGGCCTTGACTCTGCTTCGTGGCTCCTGTTTGCTTGTAAAACTCAGCTTGCAGACTTTGTGTCGTAGCTGGTGGCGCCAAATAAAACTTGTACTCTATATGTAGGGATAGGTAGAAGCTCCTGCATCCCTGCCATACACAGGGAAAGGAGCAGTCCAAACCGAGGTCAGAGGTCAGATACCACTAGCTCTTACAGTGAGGAGCATTTTAGGTCGACATTGTTTTCACATCATCAGTTAAATCTGTTTTCAGACAGCAGGAGGACGTAGTCGGTGTGCAGACAAACAAATACTTTTTATGAATATTTGCAACAAAAAATGTTATGTTCACCCCCTTAATTGATATTTGTATGCTTGTGTATGTATGCGTGCGTGTAGTGCTCCAACAACGTGTGTTTTTCTCATTGTGTTTGTGTGCGTGTGTGTGTGTGTTTATACGAACCACACAGCATCTGTTAATTGTCAGCTCCTCCGACCGCAGACACATTTGGGAAGGAAAACAAAACAGAAAACCCTAGAAACCTGGCTGTGGAAACTGGGTCAGCATCTTCCACAGACTTATGTGAGAAACACAAAACACACCAATATGCTTCAGGGCGAATGTGAAAACGTGACCTGGACTCACTTTGAAAAAATGTAAACAGTATAATTGAAAAAAGCTGATTTTCAGGTTAATGTGCTGCGCTTCAATAACACAACAGTGGTTTAGTAGAGGGGCATTTGTCACCTCATCAATTCGTGGTTCACCATTCTCTCTCTCTCAATCTCTGCGTCTTGCTTCCTTCTCTCCATCTCTTCTCCCTCCTTCTCTGGTTGTGTCTTTAGCTGTCTTTCTCATAATCCTCTCATTTGACTCCTCGCGGTTTCTCCAGCAGCGAAGGCCTCATCCAACTGTCTCTTCATTTTTCATATAAACTACTGTAAAGCAAGGCTTCCAACGTTATTATGGGTCTAATAAAGCCCATTAGACCAGTGATAACAGTATAATCATCCTGAACAGATCCAGTGAAGGAGGTAGAGCCTACTCTTTGTGCCTTGTTAAAACCCAAGAAACTGGCATTCAGAGGCAAAGCATCAACAAACCTCTGCGTGTTTGGCATCAGGCTAGACAGCTGCAGTCAAAGGGTTTAGGTATCCTGTGGACAAAATGGACAAAATTTTACAGGGGCCTTGAACTGCATCTTCATACTTTTAACTTGGGAACTGGTAAAAGTAGTCTGAGGTCAAAGGAAAAGGGCTTTACAAGCTACCTCTCGTCTTTTAGTTCCACAAAACATTTTCTTCAAATGTGATAAAGTCATGGGCAGTAGATTTAGTAAAAATTGAATTATTTGAGACCAAATAGCACAATTCCTGCTTGCCACATGCAGGAAGATGGTGTCCTTCCATGACAGCTGATGGAGTTAGTGCCTTTCAAGCAGCAGCTGACATTTACAAGCACGTGTCTGGTGTTGTTAATATTTTTCCTGGCAAGGATGAAGAGCCCTATATGAAACACTATAGCCGCTTTCAGACATTCACTGAACCCTATTTTCACCAGAGGACGTTTATGTGTTAACGCAAATGTCCGAGTGAGACGCTCCACAGTTTCTGCGTCTGTTCACCTCGTAGAATTTTCTGTAGAAATCCAGGAGAAGTTAATGGTGCAAAAGCAGTGACACGCGTAGAAGACACCTACAAAGATGTCTAGAGAGGTGATTAGAGTTGACACCAGTGTCTGTGTTGTCAAGAAAATTGCAAGAAAAATCTTGCAAAAAAATCTCCCTAGCGGAGAGATCACGCGATAATATTAGGGCGTCCAATGTCTTCCACCACATTTTTGTGGATAATCATCTCCTGTCAGGGTTTATTTGGACTGTGCCCTAGTCGAGGGGAGAGGAAAGCGGAAGAGAGGAAATGTATGAAGAAAAAACCACAGAGAGGTGAGAGGAGATGTGAGGGGAAAGGCGAGAAGAGCGGAGGGACGGTAAAGGGAGATGCAAAGAGGAACTGCGAAAATCCAACCGTTTCCGACATGTCCATCATCGACCAATTCATCTGGACATTCCTCCTGCACTCACTTCTCTGTGCCATGCATGACTTACAACAAGTGTTCAGTGTTCAGATTTGACACAACAAGGAATTAACATGTCATGAGGTTTGTAGCCTAAATCTTGAATGACATGGGAATCCTTTATTTTATATTTAAAAAAACAAATCAATACGTCTATAATTATAGGTCTTTAGTCAATATGCAATTTGCCTGTTTATGACAGAAAGAGTGGGCAGAGACAGCTCCTGGCTGTGGCCCCCGCTAGAAGCATTTACTGGAACTGGGGGAAAACATCTTTAGAGATTCGGTCACTGATTCAGATGCAACAGACTGAAATATGAAAGCAGAAAGCAACACCTAGACAGTGCAAAGACCTATGAGGCTGATTTGAGCTTCTGAGGCTAGAGTTATGTATTTATGTGAAGTCACTAAAACTAAACAAAAAGGGTAGGGTTTGTAGTTTGATTCCAGACGCCTTCCTTTTGCATTACGTAGAGTCCTTTGGAAAGACACTGAACCCAAAATGGCTGCTGATGTCTGTGCTGGCAGTGTGTGAGTGAGAGTGGGTGTGTATGGGTGAAGGTAAACTTTGAGTATAGTCATTAAGACTTAAGAAAAGTCCATAAATCACCGTTAAAGCAGCCATAATGTATAATGACAACTTTGTTTGTGTGTGTTGTGGTTTACTTTTACTTAAATGAACTTCTTCCATCACCGGTTATTAGCTCAAACAGTAAGACAAGCAAGTTTAGAATATTTGTGTCTATATTCATGTTTGCAAGCATTGTGTAAGTGGCCAGGCAAAGACAGGTGGATCAGAGCAAAAACACCCTGAACAGCCATCAAATATTTTCTGGATACTTGTGGATTTGCACGTACTGCTTCATTTTGGAGTCGTCTCCTGTTCTTTTCATGGCTCACACTGTCTTGTCCGGCTGCCAAAGGTTTAACAAGGACAGAAGGCGTCACTCTTCCACTTGAACCCTGTAAAAGCGTATGATGCTATAACACGGATTAATGCTATGTGTGAAGCCCAGGGGCAGCTTGAAGGCATTTCCTGATGGAGCGGAAAGCGTTAGTCACTCAGCTATTCCCCAAGTTTTCCTCTTCTCCTAACAAGCCAGCATCTCTTAAATCTTCGAGCTTAGTCGAGATTCACGATGGAAGACGTGACTGCCGAACATCCAGGGTTCACCAAATGTCCCCAAACCTTTGAATTTGAATCCGTTGACGGTCAAACTGAAAAAGTATCTTCCTCTTTGCATGGTGCCCTTTGGAGGCCTCAGTGCTAAGCTGAATAAAACTCGCCCTCTACCTGCTTCTACCGATACATATTTTTTTGTCTCCATCTGGGTCCCATCCTGCTTCCTGAGATTTAGATTAAACTATCTTGAGTTTCCAGCTGCTGGCGAGCGTGTTCCAGTGGCTGTAACCCTGAATGGATGAACCAGAGGAGGAAGGAGGAAGGAGGAAGGGACAACGAGTGCAACTGAGAGATTTAAGTATGTGCGGGGAGCAAAACAGAGATAGAGAAAAAGAAAGACGATGAGGAGGAGATGTAGTAGAAGTCTCCTCATGTCCAATGTCAGAAGTCGGCTGTGGTCGGTTCAAGATGAGGTTTACAGCCAATTCCACAGAAGAATCATAGCTAATAGATTTAGCTCCTGCCTCTCAAAATGTCATATTCTAACCACTGAATAGATTTTAAATATTTATGCTCTGTCATATTTTCATGTGTTGTATAATTTAATTTATATTCACTGAGGTTGTATCTCTTGTTAATTCTCTGTGGCTCATTTTCCTGAAATTTTGCTGGTGATAAAACCAAATCAAGCGAGTGGCCGTGTTGAGGATGTAAACAAAAACATAATTGATATGTCATGTCCTCCCTCCTGCATGCTGTTCCACCATTCGCCTGAATTTTTCACATGTGGAAAGGCAAACTCCGTAAAAAACATCTTGAGTGCAGCGGGCTGGACAACACTGGAGCAAACATATCAATATAACAACAGTAAACATTTGGTCTGAAGTTGTTTTCACAGAGGAAAGCTCTCCATGTGTCAAGGACGCTCTGTTTATTAAACTGTTGTGAATTTGTCAGGGTTTCTGAACTCATATGGTAACACTCTGTCCCGATGGAACCCTCGGCTCAGATCTGGGACATCTGTCCTCCACAGAGCATCTGATGTCAGAGGTCTGCAGGAGTGCTGTGACAAGAACCATGAGAGGTTGAGACCAGGCCACTGGAAACTCCGCTGTACAAAGCTGCATAAATCATTTTTTCTCCCGCAGTTTGTACTCAACATTTACTGTTCTAACTAGAATCAGACCACATCGATTTCCACGCATGGAAATCAATACGAAGCACAGTTATGTAACTGCTCATTTGTTCAGTCCAATTCAGGCTCGATTTTAGTGTTTTGGATTCTAGCAGATTCACCTGGGGGTCTTTAAACCATTCTGTTTTATATCCAGCTCCAAACCCCTCACAAGAAAGGGCAGTTAGTACATTATATTGTATTTGCACACCTTGATTACTAGTATTTTATACAATGTATTTTGTATTTATCGGATGAGGTCTGATTTGATGACACTAGATTTATGATTTGACCAGTCAGTGACCCCCTGTGTGCTGGACAGTATCTGCATCACTGCCACAAGAGGTGTTGACAGCCGCTGTTCCACTGTGACACATCTGCACTGTTTACGTCTGGAGGAGCACCGAAAGATGAATTTAAGATTATTGGATGAATACGTTGAAGTGGAAAACAGATGCGAGCAGCAGAGCCAATGCAGATTCAGATTCAGACGTTAAAGCTCGTCTGTCCACAGCAGGAGAGCTGCAGCTGTCCTGGGGACATCTGGTGGACACAACTGGTAACTGCTTAGCATGGTCCGCAACATTTTTAGCAGTAAACTATTTTTCAACTTTAATGAGAATTCAAATTTCTTCACCTCTATTTCTGATCCTGTTTTCACTCTGAAGAAAAAAGAAAAGCTGATAATATTCTGTATTCAGTCACTCGTCATTGATTGACACTGGAATACTTCATCAAAATCCCATACGCATTTCATCTTAGCTGAAGCATTATGCTTTGTTTCATTTATTTCTACAAATAAAAAATTGTAGTACCTATAAAAGTTGCTGGGTTTGGCTCCAGCCAGGATAAGCTGTAAAGGTAATAGTTGGATGGATGGTGTCACTTCCTGTCATTATAATATCTGTATAACTGAGAAAAAACAAAGTTTCTTAGTTCATTCTATAAATAATGAGTTTAGAGGGTTAAACATCTCTCACACTTTACAAGCTGTAAATTATACTTTACAGAAACCTTTAATCAATTCAAAACTGACCAAGATTAAAAAGACACATTTCACCTTTCCACAGTTTATTTGCTTTTAAAATAATTCATACAAATGCATACAGTCACAAACATATCTTTGTCAGGTTGTCAGTTTTGACCAAAAATAATGATATTTACTGAAGAATATAGAATATATATACTGTATATTGCTACGCCTACTACTTTACCATAAAAGGGACCAAGGTAGGCAACAGTGGACTGTACGTTACTATCAGGGATGGAATTTCAAGGAGCACCTCAATGCATTAGAAGCTAGTCTGCATGTTTTTTGTTATTGTGGCACCCATCGGTTTGAACGAGGAATGATTAGAGTTTATATTCGGAAGTAACCACAAAGTTTCTCCACCATGTAATGACCAGGCTTCTGGTTAGATTAAAAGTCAAGTTCATAATATTTCAGCTTTCCCCTCAGGATTTGGGAGTTTTATCCTGGGTCAGATCAGTACCCTATGAACTAGACACCAGCCCGGGCTACAAAAACCTCACAGATGGCGAGTGAAAGTTCCATCCCTGATCGCCACGCTTACCTCACCATGAAGACGAGCAGGTAGGCAACAGTGAACTGCTCTACCACTCAGCCGCTGGTAGAAGGGGTTCGAGGAAAAGCACCAATCGCTCTGCTGGACTGCTAACTTCAACAAACTGGAGTCGGTAATAAATATTCCTCATAGCAATGGGGTTTTGAGATATTTTCTTTACATCGTGGGAATCGAACCAGTAAGAAGTTGCGTTACTGGCTCAGTTTGCTACCGTACGAATTTCTTCGTTGTGTGTTTAGATGGCAGTGTTTGTCGTGATGCCACCCCCCCTTCTCCCAGTGCTGCTGTTTTTTTTAAGACACAGATACAACCAAGTCACATTGACACAGGCAGGCAGAACACCATATGTACACATAGACACAGAGGCCACGGAGGGCGGCTAAACGGTATACTCAGGAAGGAACCATCGTGAAATGTTAAAGGGATTCTATACTGGAGCAATCCATACATTCTGACATGCTACCATTAAACATCTGAACTTCACTGTGCATATACGATGTCTCTCATATTTCTATAAAAAACATACTTTTTGTTTTGTTTTGTTTGCACAAGCATGTTCAATCTTTTAGAAAGCTGTTTAAAATGACAAGCCATGAAGAAGGTTTTATTTTTTTATCTGTAAAAGCTCAACTCGGCAACAGAAACACAACTGTTCCTCAATTGCCTCGAACGGAGTGTGACCTCTGACCAAGTGGATTTAACTTCAAATGGGAAGCAAAAAAAGAAAAAGCTAAAAGGGCAACTCTCTAAAATATGTATCTAGCAGCAAGAAGCAACACACGTATCCATCGATGTTGTGCATCTTTTGTAAACCTTTGTGTGCTCGACTGTTCACGCTCCGGGAGCTGGACAATTACTGGGACTGGTGGTGGAAGTACTGGATCATTGCACATGAAGAAGACAAAGTTGATAAGTACATGTTATGAATATCACCTCATGGACGACCTGCCTCTATCAAACAGTAATTCACACAAGCCACTCGATTATGCTGCAGATGAAGTCGCCCTAGCCAAGCATACCATTCTGCCACCGTCCTGCAGCCTCTCCTCCCACAACCCCCTCAACTTGGGTCAAACAAATACACAAGTCCGAGACCAAAATCACATGCCCCCATTAAACAAAACAAAGAAAAGCAAACACCAGATCGACTTTAGCTCTTATTTAAGGTCTTAGTCTAATTTGGCAGGACATGAAAAGGCAAGCAGGTAGAAAAACAAAAGCACTAAGTGGCATAAAAATGGATTTTTAAAACAAAAATATATCAACATACCAACTTCGGAAACTTAATTTCCTGAGATGGTGTGCAAAAAGCTGCCTCTTTTTTTTGGGGCTTGTTAATTTGGGGACACATTAAAAATAAAACAAACAGAGAGATATTGTATTCTCAAACCAGTTTGGCTACATAGAGAAGTCACACAACTCTTGTTTCTGTGTAAGACTGGAATACAAATATCAGTATCTTCTCGCCGAGAGTCTCCAAACTGTACACAGACAGGCTACATTCATTTCATAACCTACTACTTTTGCTTGTACATCAAACTAAGGAAAGGACAGAAAAAGACATGAAAGATGCTCCTCTAACTTTGGACACACTACAGTCTAAGACAGCAGAATTTGATTTAGTATTTTTTTTTCTTTTCCAAACCAAGAGACTGTTGTAGTTTTTTCTTTTTTGATTCACTTCTGGCAGATGAAACTATTTGAAAGATCAATGTGCGGACCTCGAGTTTCCCAGTCTTTTTTTAGAACTTGTGTTGGGCGGCGGTAAACTGTCTCGTTCTTAAATTAGAGCATTTGAAAGTGATCCACTCCTGATCCTCTTTCTCTCATCCTCCTCTTCTTCCTCTCTGGAGTGTGAACAGGCCTGCTGGGAACCATTTGCCAGAGAGTTGGGAATCGATTGTTTTTTGGGGAGCTCATCCTGTCGATCTGAACCCGTCTGATAACCTCTCCTCCAGCTGCCAGACAACGCGGGCAAGCTTGTGTGTGTGTGTTTTTTGTTTGTGTAGGTGTGTGTGTTTGCGGGAGTGTTGTTTGTGTACGTCTGGCTACAGGTGGTCATTCGGATGCTGCTCTCTGTCGCTCTCTGGTGGCTTTACTGTGTTTAGTCCAGGAGATGGAGCATGGGGAGGGTGTGTGACGGCGGGCGGGAGGGTGTGTGTGATGGGCACGGCGCTGGGCACAATGCCTTCAACTGGAGGCGGGAGCCCCCCCGCTGGCAAACTGACAACCCCGGGGGGATACCTGGAGGTGTGTGTGTGTGAGAGAGAGATACACAACTGAGTCATGAAAGTTCAACTGGAACTGGAAGAGTTACAAATTCTGTGACCTTTTCTGAAACGCCACCAGTCACTGACAGTCTGCTGGATCACATTAGGGTTCACGTTAATGTAAGCAAAGCCAATTCCACTGACATAATTCATTGTGGTTATAGCCGTGAATATTTAATCTGTGGTGCTAACATGTAAAATATTCAACACTATCCTTTTTCCCCCAGAAACGGTGTCCTCATTACCCTGGTTACTGTTTTCACAGGGACCGTCTCCACAGTGGATAGAAAATCCCTAAGAAATTTTGATTCTGTCATTTTTAAATGTCATGTTTCAGTGCTGGTGAAAACCAAAAACTAAATTATATTCGGCTCTATTGTAATGAGGTGACAGCAAAATCTGAGGGATGAGAAAAATCTATAAATACTATAAACGTGAAGATATCTCGAGAGGAAAGTGAGAAGATTTATTCTTTTGTAATTTGGGTTAGTTGACCTTTAGAGAAATTATCACAGTTTCTTTTTATCGCTCTCCCCTGACATTAACACAGGATCCTGAAGGTGTTTGCATAATTCGTGGAGAAGAAAGGATTTGAAAAGTGTCTCCTCCTGAAATGTTAAAACATTGCTGGTGTTTTAACATTCCAGTTCCGGTGAGTTTATATTGACGTCTGACAGCAACAGTATAAGATCAGTGATGGATCAGGTGTCACAGCAGCCATATTGAACTGTAAAAAAAATGCCATGCTACTGAGGTGGAACATTCCTGTGAGTCATCCAGGATTTGGAGAAAATGACAATTCCTGGTTTCTTATTGTGCAGTTCCCCGGGAGTATCTCCCCACCCCTCCACCCAATACAAACCCACATCATTACCAACATTTACACTTTTTGAGTCTTTGACCAAATCCTGGGACCTTACAATGCTTTTGTCAAAGAGCTGGTGTCATGGGGCCTTGTTGCGGGGGGGGGGTTTCTGAACATGGCGTCATTTCAGTCGATTATAGAATTTGAGGGAGTTCTCACAAAGTTTGTCGTTGCTGTCGACTAATCAGCTGTTCACAGGGGGCCCCAGGCTATTGCCTACCTTGCCCACCCCGGTGCACCTCCCCCTGTAGTTACCTATAAGCCCCGTTCAGCTCGGGGTGGACGGTGGCTGGGTCCACTCCTGTCCAGTGGTTGTTCTGGGTGAGGAACTCCTTATTCACGCAGTTCTTCAGACTGTCTGGAATACGACCTGAAAAACAGAAAAGTGAAACCAAAAAAAGATCATGAAAAGTGTTATCTACACACAGGGGAACTAGTTAATGTCACTGCTCTACATTTCAGAACAGGTGTTTTGTGCTTTTTTTTTACCTCACTAACCCACTTTCTACAGAGGCAGAGAAGGTGAGCATGATTAAACAGGCCGTTGGTAGACAGACCGAGCCACAAGGGAAACCATAAAGCAGAGGATGGAAAAAGAGAAAGAACAAAGAAAGAATGCAAAGCGGATAGAGAGAGGGATGATCAGAGGAGGAGGAGGAAGGAGGAGGCAGACTGTGAAAGGCCTTTAATCTCGCTCTCTGTTAAAAGAACAAGATGGATGGTTTCTCGCTCGACTGCTGCAGGACACCTACAACATATCTCTTGAGGCTTGTGTTTACATTTTTCAGCGGGGATGTTTTCCATCACTGCATGCGTGTGTGTGTGTGTCTGATTGTGTGTGTGTGTGTGTGTGTGTGTGTGTCTGTTACCTGTGATAGCCCTTCGGATCTCCCTGGCTGCCTCCTCTCTCATTTCCAACGATGCCTGTTCACTGTACCAGGCAGCGTGTGGAGTGCAGATCAGATTGGGGGCGTCCTTCAGTGGACCCTGACTGAAACTGACAAACAACAACAACAACAACTTTGAACCGAGTTACAGCTGCAACAAGTTATTTCATTTATCACCGAACAATATTTTTTTAATCCGTAAAGTCAATAAAACCTCATCAAATTGTACATTAATGATGCAATTTACAATTTTTATCTTTTAAATAGCGTATTTTGCCCAATGAATTGAGATTCCATCATAACAGAAAATCATTATCACGTCTCAGATGTTGGTATTTTAGCTTGATTTGATTTTGTGTAATTTAGGTTTTTATTAATTAATCAGTTAATTATACAGTTGGTGAATGTTTTTATGTCAATTATAATATATATGTAACAGCCAAAAACAGATGAGCTCTTCTTTATATTCACTTATCTAGTATTTTTTGATATCCTCTAAATCTAATAACTACCATATATTTTCTAACACAGGTATTTAACCGTCCTATATCCATCTGCTGGAGAAAACACCGGCTGCCTTTATCACATCATAAATCTGAGAGTTTATCACCTGAAAGGTTCTGTCTCGTGAACATCCAGAGCCGATCCACGTATCCTCCCCTCCTTCAGAGCCTGAGCCAGGGCCTTCTCATCCACCAGACCCCCCCTGGCTGTGTTTACCAGGAACGCCCCCTGACGCATCTGTAACACACAGACACAGTGATTTACTTCCATCTAACAAGAACATGACACAGATGATTATACACACACAGACGAAGCACAACTTAAAGCTGAGTCCCTGGAAAATATGTGCTCTGCTCTCTGTGGTGATATTGATCCATCTCATTTCCTCCAGCAAGGTCAGAGAATTGCTTAAGAGCTTTAATCCTTTGGGATGAAGGTTTTCAAAGTGTATTAGTCGTCGCATGCAGCGCACGTAGTAAAGAAGCTTATTCATCTGTATGTGGGTAGTGAGCTGCCCTGGGTAACCATTCATTTAATATGTATGGCCTTGGGTTGTAGCAGTTCATGTTAGAATAAATAAATCATTTGAGTGTGTTTGTGTGTTTGTTCGTACATGAAAGTGTGTGTTTGTGTGTCTGTGTGTAGCTACCTGTTTGATGGTGAAGTCGTTGATCAGGTGGTGGTTGTGTTCGTTCAGGCTGCAGTGCAGAGACACACAGTCAGAGTGGAAGAGCAGGTCCTGAGGAGGGAGACAGACAGAAAAGGAGACTTAAATGCTCTATCAGTTTTTTCTTTCCTTTAATTTGTTATAAAGTTTTAACAGGAGGCGGGTCTTATAGATTCAGGAGCTAAATCAAGTGTTTTAGACAGTTGCTGATAAGAGAAATGCAGAAATTGACAATATGAGAGGAAGGGAAGTGTTTTCTGAACAACAAATTTAAAACTAGGAGCCTGAATATAAGCAGAATTTGCAGGTGTGGAGCCATTGTGTGTGTGCATGAACATTTTATCATTTTATAAAATTCACATTTCACAAACTGGCCCCTGTGTGTGTGTGCCTCCGTGCTACCTGTAGTGTGGTGACCCTTTGTAGTCCCAGGGATCTTTCTACTCCGTCAGCCAGATAAGGGTCATAGAAAATCACATTGAAGCCAAAAGCCTTCGCTCGCAGTGCTACAGCCTGGCCCACTCGACCTAGAAACACACAAATACACACTATTACACACACAGGCTCATTTAGACAGATTTCTACACACATTAAGTCTCATGCAAACACAATAACTTTTTGCCCTGTAACAATAACACAATGCCCTGGCTACACAAGTCTGCTCATTATGTTGGAAAATACTCTGACTGCACAGGGAAGAGATTTAAAGTCTACTTCTGGTTTAATCCTCTTATATCTTATTGGCAGTAACTCCTTGGGAAGCCAATTTAGCTGAGCTGAGGATGAAAACTTCCCAAAATAAGTGTAAAAAGAGAGGAAACGGTTTGATGAGCAGGAACCTGATGGAACTACCCAACTGATCTGAGGAAAGCATATCGGGCAAAATAAGCATTTTACTCACCGAGTCCTATGAGTCCCAGCGTCTCTCCTCTGATCCTCGCTGCACCTGATGCCACCTCTCGGATCTGCTCCACGCTCTGAACCCTCGTGCCCTCCCGCAGAGCCTGGTGAACATGTCATTCCAATATTACATGCAAAACTGACACGGGCAACAAAAACAACCACATTTGAACATAATCCAATAAGTCAATTTCTTAAGGTTTGTCAAGACTCCGCACTTAATAACAAGTGTCTACATCCTTTTAGATGTTACGATTAAAATATGACTAAATAAGGACTTAAAACTTAATAATTTACTGTACCTTCTACATCTTACATCAACGTCTTTCAAATACAGCCACATTCTAAAGGAGACGAAATGTTTAAATTTTGCTTATTTGTCGGTAGAGACTTTTTTAGTGACTGTCGAAGACCAAACGTGCACCTCTAACACTTCAGGACATTTAAAATGAGTTAATTCAAATCCAGTTCATGTCATTTCCCCCTGTTTATCAGCCACACTGGGTGCACCCACCTGATGCAGCCAGGTGGTGCGTCGGTACAACGTGAGGATGTGGCACAGCGTGGAGTCGGCCGTCTCCTCCACCGAGGCTGCTGGCATATTGCATACAGCGATGCCTGTTCAACCAGAGAGCAGATAAGGATCAGTAATAGCTTTTTGGGGTCATTTAAGGAAAGAGATGAAGGCTGGCGTAAAGCTATTTTGGTGGAGCAGTGCAGGAGGAAGACAGGGTGTCAGCAGTTTTTTTCGACGAACACCACTGGGGGAACTTTCAAATGTCACAGCCTCTTGTTGGGGGAAGATAGGAGATGGAAGTAAAGCTCTGGCTGTTGCAGGGGAGAGATGAGTTTAAAAAAATGGTTTGACTATGTTCACCTTTTATCTGCAATTACTTTGAACTTGTAAACATGCTCAAACTCACTGGAAGCTGATATGGAAATGCTTTGGGGGAATTAAAATTCTAACTGTACTGATAGAACACTTTTCTTAACAGTAAAACAAATATGAGCATAGAAGTGGTGAAATAAGACATAACTCCAATTAAAGAAAGTTTATTTGATTAAAGTGAGTTCAAACACAAAAGACTGAGCAACAAATTTTGTTAAATACATTTAAAACAAGGACACTAACTTATTTCATGTTCTCTAGAGTGCCTCACAACAAAAGATTGTGTATTATTAATTTTGCTTTAACAGTGTAAGAAGTTAGTGGAGTACAGTATTACAGTACAATTACACACCCTCTCTGATTCCATGTGTGTGTGTTTGTGTTGTGTTCTCACCCAGCTCCCCGGCAGATTTGATGTCGATGTTGTCGTAGCCGCTGCCGATGCGGACGATAATACGAAGACCTTTGAACTTCTCCAGGTCTTCTCTCATCAGAGTGATGGTGTGGTACATCAGAGCTCCTACAGCTTCATTCAGCACCTGAACACAACACACACAAACAGACACACAGTCAGGCACATGATGGAGAGGTGGAAATATGATTGTGTGTATTTATGTGAACATAAATAACTGTACAATAGGGAGGTAATTATTTGGAGGATTTACTCTACATTGAGTATAGACACAGAGTAAAGGCCAAGTTATTGGTATGTGTGTTTGTGTGTTTCTCCACGAGTTCACTGTCACTGAGTTTCCATGAAGTATCTTTTTCTAAAGGTGCCGTTTATATCATCCTCATATCCTGTGGTTTTATATTCCCGTCTGCTCGGAATAACGGCATTTCCTGAATATAACCATGGAAACTGAGCTTCTATAACCACAGGAAACGAGCTATGGTGTCCCAACATAAAGCGAAACTGACTAATATAAGCAGCAGTCTCATTCTTGGGTATGAAATAATATAACTCAAAGAGAAGATACATTGATTATCGTATAAAATAGGAATATGTGACTCTGTGAAAACCGGTTCAGCCTTTTAATTGATTCTCACTTAATCTTTCAATCTTGTTTTTAACGGTGCCAGCCTTCCCCTTCATGTGTGTGAGAGTGGGTGGAAATGACATGCGGTTCAATTACAATAAAGAAGCTCCCTTTAATTACACAATGAGGTGGCTGCTTCCTAGAGAGCCAGGGAGAGAGAGAGAGGGAGAGAGAGAGGGAGAGCCATCTGTTTCTCCCACGCTGTGGCCACAGAGCGAGTGTTCCTGGCAGGCGCCCAGAACCAGACGTAACCCTGCCAGACATACAAACCCATTTACGATCCATAGTGGCTGTGGCACGATCCGAGCCTGACCCACATTTCAAGTCTGCTCTCTGTACTCGTCTTGACTCTTCTTCGCTTATTTTATCGTCTTCCTTTGACAGATCTTTGTCTCTTTGTTTCTCGTGATCCTTTTCACTTCAGGTCGTCCTTTTGTAAAGTGCTTATGGTGCATTCTTGTCATGTTGTTAGAGTGGGAAGACCAGGGAAACCTTGTGGTATTTCAGACTTCTTAAATTGTTTAAAATGAAAACTAGGTAAATTAAATCAGTGTATCGTCCACTCCTTTTAATTTAGCTAGCTATTTTGTAGACTGTAGGTCTTTTCTGACATCTTGGTCATAATGACTGTCTGAACAATGTATAACTAGAATTGCTAACAGTCCTCTTAAATGTAAACTTACAGTTAACGCCAAAAAAAGCTCATACCTCTACAAAACCTCATCTAAATCCATAAATTCCAGATTTTTCAGGTAACAAGTTTGTGTGCACTATTCAGTTGAGTGTGTTACCTTCTCGTGAATCTCCTGTGTGGACTGAGCGTCGCAGAAGGCCACAGTTGCTACGTCTTTCAGGATGGGCATCTCCACAGTGCAGTCTCGCCCGTCCAGCAGGGCCACCAGGGGGCGCGGGTGCATGGGCCCGTTCATGATGGGAGGCCTGATACCTACACACACAAACGAAAATAGGAAGAATGTCAGATGGGCAGAATAATAATTATAAACGTTAAACAAAGAAATATTAGACTGTCAGGCATTTGTTTGCTTGAGAATTCTCTCTTTGTCTTGAACACATCTGTTTTGTTCGTAACAAGATCTAAACCTGGAAGTATGTGGCAGCCGCTGGGCACAGATGAGGTCCTGCTACACCTGCATCCCATAATGCCTCTGCGCCTGACTGATGCAGTTGCTATGACAACCGTGACAGAAAGCATGGAGAAGGGAGAAAAAGGAGCAGATCCCAGGGCAGCTGTCATTCCACAGCCGAGCCCAGGTCTTGTTCAAAGAGGTCGTTTCTCAGCTGCTTTTTATGTTTCCAGTTTAATCATCTCTGACTTTTAGATGAAGTTTGCTGACTATGTGAATCAGGCAGTAATAGGGAAGGTGCTGCAGTTACTGTAGCTTTGTAGAAAACAGCAGAACTTGCCCTTTGAAAATCAAAATGCCGAACATTTAGAATATCCCTTTAGAACCAAAACTCAGGAGTTTAGCATTTCACCCTATTTGCATTATTTTAATGAAGTTGTCATATATTCATGGTGAATGTAAAGGCTCGTCCCTGTGGACCACGAACTGGGAACAACTTGTAAATGGGACAGATGTTTTCTTGCAGACATGGCCAGAAAACAACTGAGTCAGCAGACTTGAAGCTCTATAGTTTATGTCTCAGTTACTCCATTATCCAGTCCCAGTAGGCAAGTTAATACAAAAAAATGCAACAAAAGCGTGATCATATCTCAAACCTTGAAAATGTCACTGAAATAACAAGTGCAGTAGTTTAGAGTTTAAATAAGGATTGATGACATTTGCTCCCCTAAAGTGAAGCCAAATGGATCGCCCCCTGGTGGCTGACTTCAGTATAGATCATAAACCCCACCTTTCCACAGGATGTTTTATTAAATCCTCTTTCTGAGTTTGAAGCCTGACAGTGATGCCAAACTGTACAGGAGAAAAATCAGCTTCCAACAAGATAAATACTCTAGTTGTCAATCTTAATGTAGCTTTACCAAGAGCATTGATTGAAGGTGACAGTACAGGGCCAGTTTTTAGTTTTCCTCCACTCTAACGTCCCACTCCAATCTCCCTCCAATCGATTTGTGGTCTCTTCTTTCATGTAACTGAAGAGTCTGTCACTGTAGAACACTGACTGACAACCGGGTCGTCAGATGTAGATTCAGAGGATAAAGACAGTTTTTGTAATTTAGTCTCTTTGACATGTAAAGTGTTGACAGCGCTCTGAAACACTCTCGCAGAAGTAGAAGAAGAAGAAGAAGAAGAGCAGAGTTATGCCTGTTTCTGCTGAGGCCAACTCTGCTCATCACTCACTCTTGACTTTCTCCCATCTGAGATGTGTCCCGGCTGTCGTCTCAAATAAGCAGCTGCCTCTGTCATTTTTCTCAAAATATTCCCCAGAAAACTTTTTTCTCCTGGAACTCAGATGTCCACACTGTTTTCTACCTTAGTGGATGAACTCATGAGAAGGTTGCCAGATCGTTAAACCAGTCATTTCAAAAGCAGCATCCGACAGTGAGTCTCTCTTTGTATTTTGAATTCCAAGGATCCCTGAGATTTTGACAGATGTTTGGCAGCTTCCATCCTGCAAATTAGCCTGGGAAATGTGGGCAGGGATACTCTTCCCTTAGAGCTGTGATTAAATAGCCCATAAACAAATACAATTATATCTGGATTCACACTCATATACCGACAGTGTCATTACTGTGTTTTTCAATGCTTTGCAGCTGTGTTTTTGTAATGAAGCTTCTTAATTTACAGATTTGTTTGTATTTCACTGTCTGTCTTGATTAAAGAGGCGTTGTCACATTGTTTTTGACGTTTTAGAATAATGCGAATACAAAAGAGTTTTTTTTGTGATTTGTTAAAGCAAGGATCTTGTGATTGCATAATAAAATCCAAGCTGCTTTGGCTTCTTCTGATTCTGATTGTTTTATTTGTGTTACTCTTGTATTCTTTATTCAGAGTGACATCTTTAACATTCATGTTTGAACAACTTGCTTTCAAAAATCAATGTTTCTGTGTTGGGAATATATGTGTTACCACATCATCTGCTTTTAACCAGATACCAGTAACTGCTGCAGTGGAACAGCTCATTGACCAGAGGGTGATGACAGTAATATGATTCAGCAGCAGTGAGGTGCTGAAGAAAAATAGTAATAAACCTCTGTGAGCAAATGCAGATGGACAATCTTCCTCATCCGCGTATTGAGAAAGTCTAAAAACATATACACACACACACACTACAGACTCCCAGGGTTTTTTTGTGGTTGTTGACTGGGCCGATGTGCATGCATGGGGAAATAATGCATACAGTGATTACATGGATTTCTGCTTCATGCTCCACTGTGCTGCATTGTGCAGGGTTTGGATGTGACAGAAAACAAGTAGAGGGCGCAGACAGGAAGTGTCTGTAGTCGGTCTGTGAAACCATAGTGCACAGAGCTAGGGTCAGGAATGTGATCTATGTTTATGCATTTACAGTGACAGAGTAGTGATCCAAACTTTCCTTAGGGCGTGTTACCGGCAACCGATCTGAACCTCACTGTGAGGCAATACAAGTACAACCCATGTGTGTACCTGCTCAAACAAAACCCATAAAAATAATAAATTGCAATTCTGCAGCGCTCAGAAACTGCCCTGAAGCAGAGACGGAAAAAATCAAAATCCATCACTCGATATCTGCCTTGTCTCCTTATCTCCGTCTTCAGACCCCAGCGTGAAACCAGATCTGATGAAGCCACCGTCCACTGTAAGACCAATAAAGGTGAAACTCAAATCCTGCTCCCTGGGCCTTATGTGGCCTGGTAAAACATTAGCTTTCTGTAATAGGATTTGCCCCGAGGCCTTTGCACTTAGACATCAATACAAAATCAATGGTGCATAGCTGAGAAATTGGAATTCAACAAGAACAAAAAGTGCTGTGAGGCTTCAACACGGCGCTCATTGTAACTCAGAGGTAATCATACGTCGCTCGCCCGCCTGCAGATGCTGCTCTGTACCGTTAAACTCATCCCCTGTAGGATTTTGAATTGAGCTCATGAACAATGTGAGCTTGATTCAACAACACTTGAACCAAAAAACTGAAATCTGCTCCGTCTACTCAGTCTCTCGCAGGCGGAGCGGCGTATTGTTTTGGGAAAGTAACAGAGATTCCCGACATTTCTGCTGCTCACACTTGGTCAGAGCGAGGGAGGAAATAGCTCTCATTCCAGCTCCCAGCGTGACCTTGGAGGGACCACTGACTGCTGAGTTGTAGTATTCCGTCTCTCGGTCTCTTAACACAAACACACACACTATAACACACACAAGCCTAATCTCATCATTGTGAATATTTAACCGTTCCCTCTCTGTCGCTCTTTTTTTGAAATCTAGAATCGAACTAACTCAACTGTTCCTTATCTCCCGGTCTCTCTCTCTCTCGCTCTGTTTTTTTAAATGTATTTCCTCGTTTTTTTTCCGTCACATTAAACACTCATTAAATTCCTCATTATATTAAATAATTGCCCCGACTTTTTGCTCTCTTGGTTCCCAAATTCTAAAACCTCATCCAATCTCTTCCATCTCTCCTCTCCATTTCTCATTACATTCAATACTCCACTACTTTCTCTCTCTCTCCCTCTCTCTCTCTCTATCTATCTCTCTCTCTCTCTCTCTCTCTCCCTCTCTCCACCCCCCATAGCCCGGGGGTTGGGGGGCTGCTGGGAGCTTTCATAGTGCAAACAGGCGTCTCTCCAGCCAATGGGGCCCGAGCTCCAGCTCTGCTCTTTCCATCTACTCAGGGATTTTCTACAACTACGCTTTGAATCAGATTCACTTCGGTATTTAGTCAACATTTTGAGGCCGTGCAGCAAAGCAGTGATAGTGATCTGCAAAACAGAGGCTGAAGCAATTAAAGTTTTGTAAGCAGTGATTTTTCTGTAAAAATACAAATCCATCTGGCTTTTAACCTCTCTGCATATGTAGTTTGTGTTTGAGGGTCTAAGACGCAAACTGACAACCCCTGATATGAAAACTGCATTCCGGAAAAATGTGTAATCAGACCCAAAAGCCTCCGAGCTACTGACTGCTGGGGCTGCAGCCTGAGAGCCGGTGGGAAAGCCCCGCAGCCTGCCCCTCTCCAGCTGTCACTGACCAGCTCATAGGAACAGCTGGAACTCGGTCCCTGAGGAACAAGACCAAGTTTTCAGATTGTCAGTCCAGAGAGATGATGAACCATATCAGCAAGTTCACCAGAAACTATCACCATGAGCTGCAAGTCGTTTTATAAACTGTTTGTTTAAACTTTTTAAAAAATACAAAAATCAATCTGCAGCTGAAATTATGATTAATTTAAGTTATTAGTTAATGGAGAGGAAAGTTATCTGCAACTATTTTCATAATCGATTCATCTTGATGTTATTTTGGCTTTTTTTTCTCCATTTTCAGACATTTTATACATTTAGATGTTTATTGATTATTCAGAAAACATTTATCTGATTAATGAATCTTGAACTTTGTGCTGAAAACAACAGATTGATTAGTCAAAAATCTATTCTTAATTACTGTCGTTTTTTAAATCAAGTATCCAGCAAAAAACATGTAAAGCATTTGTTATTTTCAGACTCTATACAATGAGAACTTGTTAGTTTCTCTGTTTTTATAATTTAACTCTGAAAATCTTTCAGTTTTGGACTGAAGACGTCATCTTTGACTGTGTAGTTTATTTTTAATAGAAAACCGAAAGCCCATTAATAAGCCATGAAAATAATAATTGCAGCTCTCCATAAATCTTATTTGTGTAAGTTGTTTTGATTATAGAAGCATCTCACTTCCACAGCCCCATGGACCGATCAAGTTTATAAGACCAAAGCCAGCCTCAACTCTTTCAATTCAAATTGCAGCTCACATCTTTACATCGTTCTGTTACTGCCAAACATTTCCACCCAACAAGCAGCTGCTGCATGTGGGTTTCCATCGCTCTTTCAGTTCTTCAAATAAGGTCAAACTTCCTGAGTTGAACGTTGTTTTCGACTGAACTGGAAATGAACCCTGACGAGGTGACATCTCTGCTTCAGTGTTTGTGTTTTCGCTCTGTGAAGGAGCGAGAGGAGCTCTGCTGTCGGTACCTGTGATCAGTCGGCCGCCTGCAACTGTACCGACCGACCATCAAGCCACAGCCCGGCTGATTTATAACGTAGGCTCTTGCGGCAGGCAGCAACATGACGTGGTTAAAAAGCCCCTATATCGCCCTTTCACTCCCTCACTGTTGATCTTCCCATCCTTTCATGTCTTGTTGCCTCATTTTCAGATTTCCATCTCTCATTTCGGTCTCATTTCCCCAGGCTTTCTTTATCTCCCTTGCCATTTCCTTTTCTCTCTCCTGTCCCGTCCCATCCCTCTAAGAATAAAAAAATAAATCAAGGTTTTACTCTATATCATCGCTGTATTTACGTTCTTAAAAAACGGCTGCAGCTGCAAAGTGTTCAGGCAGCGTGAGGTTTCTGCATTCTTTCATTTTTTTTGTTTTTTGTCTTCTATCTCCCCCTACCCTCACGTCAGTTCCCATGAGGGAGTACACACACACAGACACACACACACACACACACACACACACACACACACACACACACAACCCATATGTACAGAAATACAGCTGCATACACAGCAAACCATTCCATGCAGGTTGACATGTCTAATATACAGTGATATATGATACATACAAGTGCTTACACATAGAAATGATCGCCCTCCAGGTATTCTCTTTCTCTTTCTCTATCTCTCTCACACACACACACACACACACACACACACACACACACACACACACACACACACAAATACAAGGTGTTAATTTCCAGGTACACGCCAGTTCAGGTTTGTCAGCTTTTTTATTGTTTCTACTGAGACACCAGCACCATGGAGATGGAAAACAAACATTTAACTTTCTAATATGAGGGCAATGGGTCTGCACCGATGTGCATATCCAGTGTAGGAGGGTGTCAACACAATCCCGATTTGCATGTTGCCAAAAAGCTGACTTGTTGGCTGCACAGTTACCCTTCAGGAAATACTACATGTAACTACAGGCCGTTAACTGGATTACTGTATGGCCGTGAGCCCATTATAGCGGATTAACTTAATATGCAGAAGAAACAACAATCACTTTGAAGTTTCAATTGGATTTGGGTCAGTGTGGAGACTAAATGTGTTCCATGAATGGATTATTAAGGCCATGAGACCTTTATTGTATTCGGATTAAGGGTTCACAAACTTGTATCCAAGTACCAGCAGGGGGTCTCTGAGGGTGTCCAGGGGCTTCCCCAACTAAATACATGCTTAATTAACCTCTGAAAAGAAGTGTGTTGTTTTGGCCCCTGTCCTGAGTTTGTCTTTTTCTAACCCATCGAGCTGTGGGTCCAGGATCTGCTTTTATCAATTTATTTAAGATTGCAAGATACAATATTTGCTGATTTCTCAGATAATAATTTGTGGATCTTGATGAAAAACATGTGGCATATATAGAAGACTCATATCCAGCCTTTGAGTGTGTGAACGAAATATAAATGTGGTTTCATAAGGGGACTGCTGGTCCTTGACGGAGGTACGAGCTCTACTGAGTGCCATTCTAGTTTCACATGCTCCTTGTTGATTAGAGCTGCTCTATTACTCAACATCTGACTGGATCTAATTGTTACCGGCTCATCTCACTTAGCATTGATGATCCTTTATTTATTTGTATAATCAAGTCATTATCCATAGATCACCACACTTCATCAGGAGCAGATTGTTCTGCTCATTTAGCCTCATTTCTCAGATCTTTGATAAAAAGACAAGGTGCTGATTTAAAACAGTGTGGAATTCAAACTTACTGGGTATTCACCACCACCACCACCGACCCCCACTACATGAATACTGCAAGTACAAGCTTTCTAGTGCTGACAAACAATGTACATTTCTGCGTGATGACACTCACTGACTAACAGTTCCTGCCTCATGGCTGCCAGTGGCTGAGGGACGTGTTTCAGCTGCACGTCTACCCCTGACTCACATGGCTGCACGTTTCAGAGTAATGGCTGCTTTTCATTAAGAGCTCATAAGTTGAATTACAGCCTGTCTGCTAATTGTTGTTTTGGGATGTTGCACTCCAGGCCTGTTATTTTATTTTCACTGCCCGATTGGTATTTAGCCAACTGTCTATACCGCCATGCTTCTCCGTTGCATTTATTTTGAAATGAACAGCATGTAATTGAATCTAACAGGCCGAGTTGTATAGTGGCTAACCTTCACTTGAAATGCACCGTGTTCAGGCGGCGGCTGGCAGATCCTTCACTGCCGCTTCCCTTTTTAGCTCAAGCATTTCCTTGTGTGCATTAGACATAATAGACTTTCAATGGCTGTCACTACATACTCTCTCTTCACTGAGCACTAAAGGCTTTATAGATTTCCTAGTGCTGTCAATTATACCTGCATGAGTATCTATTTTTTGAGTCCCTGCTCGAATCGAATGCTCCACTCAAAATGCTGTATGTTTCAAATTTATATGTGAAAGTCATTATGACCTGGAATAGATCCGTACTGATCTGAAGTTCTTTGTATATTTAAATTTGATAAAAGTAAAAACTATTTCAAAGCTAATCCATTAAAACCAGTTGTCTTTTCAATGCTGCCATTGCCCCTCAGACTATATTCAATCTGCATGTGTGTCATGACTTTTGGCAACATGAGCAGTTTCCTTGATTTTACCCTTTGACATAATAATATGACAAAAACCTCCTGATGAGAAACTGCCTGGAGCTGTCGAGCACAACCGCATTAATCTTTGCCTTATAAAGGATAATTTTGTAAAATCAAATACATTAATGACATCTGCCAAATATGAAATACAATTACACTTGAGTCTTTTATACAAAAGATCAGACATGACTCAGTTGGATCTAACAACAATCAAGATTATGTTCTGAATCATATTTGAGTCATTACTAAAAATGTTGGAGAATAATATCAGATGTGTTGCGCTTCACTCACTTAATATCTAATAAACCTGTATTCATTATAAAAACAAGGTAAAAATACAGCTAATTCAAACTCTTTTCAGATTATCCATGGAATATTTTATGTAGATCTTATTATTTAGTTCTAACCAACTATGAAGTTTCAAAGTTCATGATCAATCTGAAACAACTTAAAAAGTAATCTTATAAAGAAAGATCCCACCAGAAATTAAGTTTGATCTTGGAGACTTTTGTCATTTTTTATTTTATGAACTTTTAAATTGTTTTCCAGATATTAGAACATATTTTTCCACTGTCACTACAGCCCCTCACATCACTCCTCTGTCTGTTCTGTGTTTCCCTCCCTGATGAAACAATAGATGAATTTCGGTGGATGTTATCTCCTCCACATTCCTGCTCTTTATCTCTCTCTCTCTCTCTTTCTCTCTCTCTCGCTCTCTCTCTCTCTCTCACACACACACTCACACACATGGTCCCTTGTTCTTTCTCTTTCTCTCTCTCTCTCCCTTGCCCTCCTGCTCCTATGATTGCAGCAGTACTTTCATTTCAATTATTAGTCCTGTCAATCATACCTGCATTTAGACTGGTCAGGTTCATGCGTCCCTGTTTAAATCAAATGCTGAATTGAAAATACTCATATGTGATGATGACATATCAAAAGAAAATTTGAAAACTTCTCAATATCAAATGTCAGTATTCAGCCAAGGTTTTATTGCGTAAAAAAACGGAAACGTCTAACATTTCCAAAATGAATCTGTAGTGTTTAACTTTTATTTTGTAAAGGTTGATCCATTAAAGCCTATATTGCCTATATTCCATTTGCAGGTGTGTTTTAAACTGGTAGTTCTCCCCGGGGATGTTGGGTTGTGGTTTTCTATAGTGGGCGACATGTCACAACAGGAGCAGTTTCCTTGATTTTATCCTTTGGAATCATAATGTGACTAAACCTCCTGGTGGGAAACTGCCTGGAGCTATCTAGCACAGCGGCATTATTCTTTTACAGAATCGTTCTGTAAAATCAAATAGACTCATCAAATAGAGCAACACGGTTTAACGAGGGATGAAGGAGGGGACTGATGTGTGTCTCACTGATCTAGCTCTTTATAACGAGATCAGACATGACTCAGCCGTCACAGCTCACAGGACCCCTGCCTTCCAGATCATGAATCAACACATCCATCAATCACCTGGAACGACAAACCCGTTTTAAAGCAGATCTGAAATGTTCAACCGTCTTCACCGGATCAGACGATCAGATCAGTGGAGCAGTTATTGAGTGGAGGTGGAGATAAAGGGCAGCCCTCCCTGGAACATAATTCACGGTAGTCTTCCCACATGACCTTGAAGGCTGTTGGGGGGGGCGAGCATAATATGGAGGTGATCATGTTCGTTTTGGGGGGGGGGTATGGAGGAGGTTGTCAGAGCAGCAACTTTAATCTTTCGATGTCATCGAGAGACACAGCCCGCAGCTTGTTGATGACATCACGTTTGCAATCTGTGGTTTCCTCTGGAAGCGACGGCGTCGCAAATTCAGACCGAGGTGACCACAGACACTGGATGGAGGAACATTTCTGCTTTTGGGTGGATGATCATTCATTCTCACACCCTCAGTCTCCTGCTCCCCCCGCCCCCATCACCCCCTTCTTATCCCTCAGCAGCCGTACTTTGATCCCATTTTCTAGAACAGTCTTTTTCCAGACCTGAGCGTAAGGTGCATCTGGCACCTGTGTGTGAATCCGCCAGTTGTTGCGTGCGTGCGTATACTTATTTTTGCCAATTGGGTTCCTCATACATGTGTGAGTATGTGTGCATATGCATGTTTGTGTGTGTGTGTGTGTGTCTGTGTTGGTGTGAAGGCATAAAGGAAGCACAATGACAGAATGAAATGGAAATATGTGTCATGTCCTTGCTAGCCCTCGAAGGAGAGAGAGATCTATTTCTGTCGCCACAAATGGAGGTGTTCAAGCAGCCTTCAATAGCAGAGATTTGCCTCTTCACACACACACACACACACACACACACACACTTACGCACAAGCACGTAGGCACACACACAGAGCTACAGAGAAAAGGCTAACCGTTCCAGTGTGGCGATAGAGAGGCTGACATATAAAAAAGATAATGGAGTGAGAGAATTAGAAGGAGGAGGAGGAGGAGGAGAAGTACAGAAAAAGGGAGAGGAAGAGAGAGAGAAGGGGGAGGGGAGGAAGAAGGCAGAATAATGTACACTCAGTTCACAAATATTGGCCCACACATGCACACACACACACACACACACACAGCCACACACACAGCCACAGCACACACACACACACAGTTCCCCACATTAAAGCAGACTGCTGGTTGTTTACCTAGAGGCATGCCTTTGTTGAGGAGATGTGAGCTTCCCATGGTGTGTTCCCCAGCCGGCCAGCACTCAACAGAAACCTACAGTCTTCACACAGCAGACATGAACAGGAATCCAGTCAGCATATGGCGGCTGTGGCCAGCTACCTCGCTTCCCTTAGTCCTTCTCCCAGCCCCTTAGTGACAAGCATACACATGTGCTCCCCCTCTTTTCTCTCTCTCGCTCTCTCTCGCTCTCTCGCTCTCTCGCTCTCTCCCCTCCCTTCCGTCCCCTTTGCTCGCCGCTCTCTCTCTCTCTCTCTCTATCTGTTTTACCCCTCCCTCCCTTCCCTTTCTCACTTTCTATTACAGCAACCTCTCTGTCTTTCCGTCTCTCCCGCTCTGTCACTGTCACACACATACACACACAGACAAATAACACATGCAGACACACACACTGAATGCAGTCAGGGCTGCATATATGGAAGTAGAAGCAGAAGAGAGTGTTGAAGAGAGAATGGGTGACTGTGTTTTGCATATATATGTGTGTGTGTGTGTGTTTGTGTGTGTGAGAGAGTGTGTGTGTGAGAGAGCAGGAATGGGGAGGAGCTAATACCGGCCAAAATTCATCTTTTGTTTCCTGAAAGACGACAGGGAGGGAAAAACAGAGAAGAAAGAAGAGTTATGCAATGACTGTAGCGCCAGAGGAAAAACTTCTGCTTATATCTGTAAAACAATTTCAAAGTTCGTAAAACTTGTTTTGACTTTGTTTTGACAGTGTAATAAACGTGACCCTTTAAAAAAAATTATGACGACCAAACCTAATTTTATGGCTTGAATTTTGTTTACTATTATAAATTTACTTTTTCAACGATACAGATACAATTCTGACATCCAAGTGTGTTGTTAAAGAAGTTATTTCAGGTGATAATTACATTTTAAAACCCACAGTTTTCACAGAACTTCTTCACTGAAATGTCATCAAGCTGGAATCTGCTGTATTTGTGGGTGTTTTCACACAAACACTTGGCAAAAGGCAGGTATGCAGGTGTGTTGCATACTTGTAAATAGCATCACACCTGAAAATATCCTCTGCTATTTAAACTGAAATTCTAAAAATACTCTACATTGTTGTTTGGATGCAACTCATTCAGGTGCTTTGCAAATATTCGAATACAATAAATAAGTGTTTGATAAATTGATGAATGTGGAGTTCTTGATATGCCTTGTCTTGTAAAAGTTGTCAGCTTTCAGAAAATTGGTGTAACATACTTTTTTAGCCACAGACTTCCCTATAACTGCCGGGGCCTAACCCGGTTAACAGTGATGATGGTTACGTCACATCCTCGCTATTGGTAAATGTCACAGAAAGCCAGTGGGCGAGATGCTTAAATCCAAAAAGAGGCAGAGGTTTCACGGAAACTGTTGTTTTCATGATTCACAACTTGTGTCGGATGTTATCTCCTCACAGCCCCATCACTCCCCCATCGTCTCTGTCAACCCGCTGCTAAACAGAGAGACGGAAATATACTTTAAAATTACTTTTCCAAGGAAGATGAGTAATAAACGTCCACTCTAGATGTGTTTCATTTATTGACGCCCACGCCAGGAGGAGACACGGTGGGAGAAGACGTGACTCAATCATCTGTCCAAACAACTGTAGAATTTAAATATTGATCGGTGACACGTCTCCAATTCCTCCAACCATCCAGAAATTAGGCCAAAAATAACCTATATTTCCAAAGTGTCACCTGCTTTTTGTGAGGTTTTCAAGGATCACCAACCCCAGCTTTAAGGAAATAACCAAGGTCTTTTCTTCATTGTTTATTCTATCAGATAAATATTTTAATATACCAATATGTCTGTGAAAGGCTCATATTTGGTAGATATTTATCGGCCAACCATGATATCCTTCGGGTTCTTATAAAGAGTCCAACAGTATCAGCCACTTGCTTTTTTTATTCCAGCCCATAATAATCACAATATGGTCAACTCAACAAATGATCCCAATTCAATCCAAAAACTGGTTAATTAATTAGCCTTAATTAACTTAGTGAGTAATCACAGCCCACATGGGAAGTTACTGCTATGAGATCAGCTGCATGTGGGATATAGGTGCACAAGTCTGGGTTTTTGGTTCTCACACCAGATTCCAACTGGCAACGTGAAGTCGACAACGTGAGAAAGTAACAACACATTTATCTTGTCAACAAGGCAGATGGTAACTTCACTATACAGCCACGTTTTATACGAGGGACGTAAACGTTTCCCCGGGAAAACAAGAGGAAACACACTCTGTGCTTCTGAATAAGGACGGAGAGAGGAGAAGACAAGTAGAGATGATTGTTCTGGATGCACAGGTAAGGAGGGAAAAGCAGGGGAAGATAGAGAGGTAGAAGGGACAGGGACATGCAATGATCGCTACAATATTTAATGAGAGAAAGAAAGAAGTGAGGTGATGGACGAAAGGAGTCCCGGCCTCACAGTGTTTGTTTATCTGCACTGATCACTCCCTGTGTGTGTGTGTGTGTGGTGTGTGTGTGTGTGTGTGGTGTGTGTGTGAACCAGCCCTGAAGCTCACATGTGTGTGAGGGTGGACATTAACAGTCACACCCTCTCCTCCCCTGGATCACTCCACACACTCATTGTCCCCCTCCTCTTCAGTTTCTCTCCTCCTCCATCTCCCCAACCTCTCCATTCCTCGCCCCATCTCCCCCCTCATCCACCTTCCTCCCATACCTCCCCTCCTCTGTCTGCTTGTCGCCTCCATCTCCCTCCCTTCTCCATCTCTTTACCTCCTGCTCTTCCATCTGCTCATCTTGCGCTCTGTCTTCTCTCCCTCCCAATTTATCTCTCGATCTCATACGCACTCCATCACGCTCCCTCACCCCTCCGCTCCCTCCTCGTTCCTACATCTCTCTTTTCACTCTCTCTTTCCATCTCAGGGGCTTTCACACCACCCATCTCCATCCTCCCCACCCCTTCTCTTCTCTCTCTGTAGTCACTGCAGCGTGTCTAATGGTTCAGCTCCTTCTCAGCAGATCCACCACGTGGAGGCCAGGCGAGCAGCAGCCCCGACCCAACAACTCCCAACTGCTGGTCTTATCAAGACTAACAGCCTGCTAGACCTAGAGCTATCGCATACAAACACACACACACACACACACACACATAATTACAAAGATACATGCCTGCACACACAAAAAGATACAAGCGTGGGCATCGATAAATTCACAAGTTGTAAAAATAATGCAGGTGCAACAAAGCGTGCATGCACAACGCAAAGAGACGCGTGGATGTGTGCAAACACACACACCCACAATCTATACTGAAGCTACACACACCGCAGCATCACACAAGCTGAAAGAAAATGTGCAGACGCAGGCACATCAGCAGAAATTGATTTGGATATATGGATCCTGACAGAGAGCTGCAAAATAATGTGGACGCCGTTACAGAGGAGAGAGGAGATACTAGAGCGCCTAGCCATCTAATCTACCATAGCATCAGACGAGTACCGCAGGCATGAGGTATCTAACCCACGTGTAGGAGAGGAGGAAGGAAGAGCAGGTGGGCGGGGGGGAAAGACGAGTGGAAGGGTAGATGAGATATGAGGAAAGAAGGGGGATTAATGGAGAAGCAGGGTAGGAGGACATGCGAGAGGATGAGGAGAACGATGCAGAATAAATGAAGAAGAATCAATGATATCACAAAACGTTAGATGCTGAAAATGTACTGACCATTGTCACCTTTCAATAAAATGTAATGGTTTAAGGTGTTAATACTGACGATGGTGTATTATAGATAAAAAGGTGGCAGCTAGAATCTAAAGATGAGAAAACCACGGTCAGCAGAACGATTCCTCCCTCAACAGGAAAAGAGAAATTTACTTTTAATATAATTTAACATCCAAAAGGTTCCTATAACTGTAATTACATACTCTACTGTCTCAATGTGTGTATTTTACTGCTGCAACCACCTTTAGTATTTTTATTATTAAATGTTGTGTTGAGTTTGGTTGTGAAATGTCAGAAAATCATTAAAAAAAAATGTAATCAAAAGTTTCCAAATCTCAAAAAGCTACTTGACATGTTATGATCTGTCTGAATTAATTACTCACTGTTTTTCTAGATTCAGGAAATAACTCTAACATTTAACAACCACTCTGATTGGATTAATCTTGAAAGAGGTAGCGATGTCACCCGCCAAGTTCTTCTTTAATAAAATTACACTCCTGCCGTCACACAAACACACACTGTACACTCATAAACAAAGTAAACACAGTCATACACACATACACACCTTCTCACTGTAAGTACACACACTCTCAGTTCCCCTCTTATCTGACTTGGCACAGAGTTAACTCTGCTAACAGTGCTCATATACAGACACAAACACACACACTACACACCAGCCACACACAGGAAGCACTCGATACGGGGCAAGAAACACATCACAAACCTTGCATCACCTTCCTCTCTCTCTCTCTCTCAGTGTGTGTCCACTGTTCCACTTTGTTGTAAAGCAGTGTGGGGGGTGTGTGGGACATACAGCAAGTAATGGGCCAATTGTAAGCGATTACACGCTGTGCCAGCCAATCAGCGCCGCTCGGCACTGGGCAGTGGCCAATGGGAACATGTTCACCTCAGCAGGGGGCGGGAGCTCCCACTCACACAGGAAAATAAATGTGGACATGATATGGAGCCAGTGAGGGGATTCATATGGAGGGTGATCTATATTTCAAGGGAAACATATTTATATTTTTCAAAAGAGTTAATTTCATCATTATAGGAAAAATGATGTTATATTATTTATACCGTGGTTGTCAGAGATTTTATTTCAAGTAACTGTTTTGAACTTTTTACAGACTTGTTTCCTAACGAATGGCAGAATTCAGGATTCCCTCAAACTAATGATTGATTATGATGTATCCTCACTAACATAAATTTCTTGCATTTTGTTGCTTCTATTTTGTAATCTTAAATATTGCCTCTCATCACATCAAAAATAATCCCTCTTCTTCACTCATATCATTCCCTGTTTATATAAATGCTTGTCATACAACTCCCTATACACAGAAGCAACATGAAGTATAGTAGTATGTATATTACTTATATAGTCTATTATACACTGTAGTCTCCAGTGATTAGTATTATGGGAATGTTTGGATGTGATTTATTAGTCCTGGGTGCCACAGCAGGGCTGCAACTCATTAATTTTCACCATCAGTTGATGTAACTAATATTTTTTTATAGTACTCTCTAAAAATGTCTGTTCACAATTCTCATAACTGAAAGTGTTTTCCTCAATTGTTAATTTTGTTTGACTAACAGTCCTCAAAAAAGATTAAATCTGGAGTGACTGTTTTAAATTGATGACATCAGTTGATTGGTTTCCGGTTGTATTTGATGTGATTACATGCAGCTCTCATCTAGTTTGCCCAGTGTTGGAAGCTGAAGTCAAGTTCAGAATTAGCTCATATAACAGAGGGGCTGTATTATTGCATATATTATATTATCCAATCCTGTTGATCTCATCTCAACGTGAATACAAACAGTAGATGCCCAAACAGTAGCATCAGTTAATCTTTGATGTAATTATAGAAATGTGGATCGCTTTCACACTGGGCCACATTGTTTATTAACTGTATAAATTGTAATAAGTCATACTGCTTATTGCTGTATATGTTGTGAGAGAAGCCTGGATCGAAAGTCCTGATAATCATTATTGTTACTTGGGTTTGTTATTTTTCCTTAGACTTGAATATCTCTGACAAAAAATGATAACTCTTGAACATTTTAATGACAATTTTATTTATCTTTTACCGATTAATGATTAATAAATTAATCAATAAATGAAAATCATTGTAAGTTTAGGTTTTAAATTGTTTTCTCATCTTGAATTCAAACAAATTCGAATCTCCCCTCCACACTGGCAGTGCTGACACCGTCCCACCAGGTGGCGGTAGTGAGCGCCGGGGCCATTCCGAGTTGATGGAGAGAGAGAGAAAAAAAAACACAAACAACCACAAGAGAACCACAAAACCAAGATGGCGGTGCAGGAGACAGCATCTCAACTGTCCATGGCTCTCAAAGTCCAAGAATACCCCACCCTGAAGGTAAATACACCCCGAAACGGTTGAATACACACAGCCCGACGAGCCCCGCGCTGCCGAGACACACAACTCGGTTGTTGTTGCTGGTTTAACGGGGATTTCTGGTTCATTAGATGCCGAGGGCAAGCGAACTGGACTGGGAGGCTAACGCTGCCTGGACTAGCTTAGCCAGGTAGCAGCGTCCATTTAATACCTGAGTTTGAAAAGCGACAGTAAATAACACACAGTTTGATAGATACACACATATAAAGGCTTGACTCGCGATTGTGCGACTTTAATGGTTGTTTTTTGTATTAACTGTGGCGGTGAGTGTGTGTCGAAGGCCTCAGAGATGTTAGCACAAGTTTAAACCTTGTTGTTTTTTGACAAGATGGTTTCTACAGCAGTACTGCTGTCATGTCAGATAACAGGCTAACGTTGAGGAGGGGGGGGGGCTGCACGTTAGAACGGAATTAGCTTTGATGCTGAAGCTACGTTAAGCTAGGTACCCGGGGGGGTTGGGGGCTAGCTGGGGCTGTTCCGTGCACATATATGTGTGACAGTGAAACACGGTGACAGATCGTACAACAACGTGGTTCGTGTGTCCTTCAACGAGCAGCAGCGTCAGTGGAGAAGCCCCCCCGTGCGGGTGGCATGTGTCCCCCCGCTAGCTAGCTACTGTGTCGGCTGTCTAGCTGTGGCTTACACCCTCACATCTTTTTTTAAATCATACATATATATCTAAACAATTAAAGGTGAATCTCCTATTTCACCTGGAGATTGAGTGTTTAGCTGTGTTGTGGGTCTACGGGGGGGGTGACAGCCCGTGAAGCCACCAGCGGCCCTGTGAGGAAGCGCAGTGTCATCAGATCGCTGCCGCCTGTGTGTGTGTCTCTTTCAAAATGGCCAGCGAGAGGAATCACGGGCTGCTGCCGCCGCACACACGCGCTGCTCCTCCATTCCACACAACGCTGCTGCGACACTGCCTTTAGCCGACGAGCCGGATCGAGTCCGGGCTGCTCGCCGCCTCCAAGCCGCCCACAGGGGACACACGGACACGGCGTGAGTACCGGCGTATTGGCAGCTTTAATGTTGGGGGAAACCGCTGGTGTGATGCTGCCATGATTCATTAGATTATAAAAAATAAAAAAAAGCGTGGCGTGTTTGGTGTTGCCGGTGCCTGGATGCTGCAGTGGGGATGATGGGCACCATTTTAAGACAGGAGTGATGGTTCCAAAAGGCACCAAACGGGACTGGTAGTACTGGGAGGGGAGCTGTGTTGTACACGTGTTGAGCAGAATGTTGCCTCACACACACATGAAGCTGCAAGCATGTGTTGCATATAACGTCCTTGGTGTTTATGTTTATCTGTCAGATCAATGTGAGGTTATACTAGTAACCCTAATATTAATCTGTTGTCATTCAAAACACCATCTAAGCCAGTGGTTGGTTGGTGGTTAACCTGAAAACTGTGCAAACAGGCCTCCCACAGTGTATTGATAGTTTAACACTACGATATTGTGTCTGTATTTTCAAGGTGAGTCCAAATTGTCATCATTATCCTCCAGACTTCTTAAATTTACCCGAGACGTGTTGTGATAATCATTAATGATTAATACGTGCTGTGAGGAGTGGGGCTTGGCAGTGTCTCTTGCACTGAGTCAACTCACAACAAATCATGACCGACATCCAGTCACACAGTGTCAGTCTGGCCCCACAATAAGTGTCTGTAACATGACTGAGTTACATTGTTCACTGTCGAGCTAATCAAGGTTGAATGGAGAAGAGTGAAGTGTTAAAGGAAAAAATCTTACATCAGATTTGTTGGTTTGAAATAAAGGCCATGTCGGCTTGGTTTGTTAGTCTGAGCGAGCAGCCTCACACAAAACCTGCTGGACAGAGTCTCATGAAGAATGTGGTATGGGTCAGGGAAGAACCCATGGAGTCCTGGTGCCGATTGGGATCAACAGACAAATGTAGTATTTTATAAAATGATTATTATTTAACAGTGAGATGGAGCATCTTTTTGTTGTTTGTTTTTCTAGGCTTTCCCCAAATTGCCCAGGGAACAATACATGGTTCTCTATGAAAAAGATCTGATGAGAACTGATATCCATACGTGTGTCTTGATTGAAACTATTATAAGTGCCTACCAGGTCATTGGCCATGAAATGAATGAGACAATGTTGGAATCTCTCTCTTTGTAAATATCATAAAGTCGATTCAGTCACATTCATTTAGTAACTGCTGGTGCTGCAGAAATCCCTGGTCTCACGCTACGTAACATAAAAGTGATCCAGATCCACACAGCTTTTAAAGTTGAGGCATAATGAGTCCTCTGTATCAGCAGATACCCTGAGCCCCTGCGATGAGGTATTAGAGTCATAGTGCATATAAACCAGTTGATATATATATCTTGTTGGTTGTGTCACTTTACTGCCCAACCCTACAGGTTTGCATTTTCCAGAAGTCACAGAGGCAATGAGGTAATGTGGCTTGATCTACACCTTGCGGTAATGATCAGTATCTCTCCTGGCACCTTCTTTTTCTGACCCTGAATTAATCTGCTGATCTTTGGCCAAGTGTGTCACTAAAATCAATGTTTGCTGTTCAAACACAGACCACTTTAATGCGTCTGTGGAAAACCTTGGTCTTAATGTAGCCACCAGGAATAAGAAATGCTGGAGAGACCGATGTAAAGGCAATGTCGCATCCATCCTTCCTGTCTCATGCAACGGCTGTGCACATTCCTGAGCAGAATAATCCTGCTGTTTTCTGGCAGCAGAGATGCAATGAATATTTACTAGTGCGTATGAAAATGTTCTATGGTACAATTCAACATCTTAATCATGGCGTCCTATTCTGGGCATTAATTCAGCAAAATTACAGCTGAATTCCCCAAATTCCAGCAAAGCATCAACATTCTGTGGTGCTCCTCTCCTCTGATGTTTTTTATCTCCAGTCTTAGTGATCTGTGAAATGAACTTGGCTCCAACTTAAAAGAGAGAAAATATTCCCGATGGATCAAAGCTCTCCTCATTGTTTTATGCAGAGAACAAGAATGAACCACAAAAGTCAGATGAAGCTCGTTCACAGAGAGCAAGGAAAACACTTTCGTTTGGTTTGATAACATCACACAGATCTCATAGTTTAAAAGTTCTCTGTGATAAAGCTAATAGGGTTTTTATTGTGCTTACTGCTTGTTAATAGAAGATGCACTTACGTATTCTTATTGTAGGGTAATTATTATTTAGAGTCTCTGGAGTCTGGTTTTAATGAGGATTTTGAACCAGCTGTGAACAAATTATTGTTCTGAAAAATATTGCCAGTGGAAATCTAAGTAAAATAATAAAACAATGATCTAATTAAACTATCAAATTTCACCAGATTGTAAACTTCACTAGAGCCAACATCAGTGTCCAAAATACCATTTGCTTTTCCCTGCTGCCTAGCAGGCAGTAGATCCGAGTTTACTGGCCCTTTGTGTATTTTTACTGGTCCAGCAGCTAAAAATGAAAACAATGAGGTTGCAGATTACAACCAACTGAATACCCAGTGCCTCACCCTCTCTGTTCAAGCTTATAGGTGAGTCTACGGTGGCGTGTAGGGAACAAAAAACACAAAAGGCCCCTCTTTAGATATGGAATCATTGTAAGGTAACTAAACTTCACAATTTCCTAATTTCAGGTAGTTATACAATAACCAGGACATAGTAATTTTAGTGTGCCAAATTAGATAGTACCTCAATAACATTCAGATTATATAATGAGAAGTTTTACAGTATTTCTGAGTTTAAATTATCCTTTAAAATCTACTCCTTTCAGAACAGTGAATATTTTTTTATATGTGACTAGCAGGGTGTAGTAGGATATGAATCTAAATATATTTCTACATTTCAAAATCTGAACCTGTATTAGACAGATTAAATGAACACTCAATCTTTCTTTGTGTGTTAAGACAACGTTTTGTAAACACGCACTAATCGCAGGGAAGCTCTGTGCCGCTGTTAAACCTGAATGCTTCATACACTGATCCTATCCAATGGCGTTGTCTTCACAGGTCCCTTACGAGACTCTGAACAAACGCTTCAGAGCAGCTCAGAAGAACATAGATCGGGAGACCAGTCACGTGACGATGGTGGTGGCGGAGCTGGAGAAAACCCTGAGCAGCTTCCCAGTGGTCGACTCCGTGGTGTCACTGCTGGATGGGGTGGTGGAGAAACTCAGTGCCCTCAAGAGGAAGGTGAGGGATACAGATGTATACAAACAGGCAAGCCACTAAATGTGCTCTTATAGATACAAACATCACACAATATCTGGTAGATTTACTCCTCCTAGATGAAGGTCTTGCTGCTATGGTTAGATTTGGAATTTTAAAGCTTCAGTTATCCCATCTCTACACTAACTGGGATTGATTTAATCTACTTTTCTCAAAGCTTTTCACACTAAAATGCAAAAACGTATAGGAAATATTTGTGAATTAGAAATCATGATAACTGCCTTTAAGCTATCATGGCTGTCCTTTTTTACCTCTGTGTTATAATGTGCAGCAGATGTTTGTCACATACCAACATCTAGTTGGTGAATAGACAAATAGTCTCAAGCTGCTTTCAGACTTGCACTGAACTCACTCCATGTGATAAGTACAGTAAGAATGAGTGTGTGTGTCACATAGGCTGCAGAGTCCATCCAGGCAGAAGACGAGAGTGCCAAGCTGTGTAAGCGTCGCATCGAGCACTTGAAGGAGCACAGCAGCGACCAGCCGGCCTCAGTCAACCTGTGGAAGAAGAAACGCATGGATCGCATGATGGTGGAGCATCTGCTGCGCTGCGGCTACTACAACACAGCTGTTAAACTGGCCAGACAGAGCGGTATAGAGGTGATTGTCAACTCAATACTAACTGACCCTGACTATCAGTTTTTTGCTTATACAAATATTATTGCGTGTGTGGTTTTTGAATTTAATTATCGGGTCACAATTGTACTTTTGTCTTTTAGTTTCTCTCTTTGTTGACATGTTGACTTTTCTATATTTTTAGGATCTGGTGAACATTGAAATGTTCCTCACAGCTAAGGAGGTGGAGGAGTCTCTGGAGAGGCAGGAGACCGCCACCTGTTTAGCCTGGTGCCACGACAACAAGTCTCGCCTCCGTAAAATGAAGGTAGCTCATTTACAACAGTTAGGGTTAGCCTCTGAAGTGCAAATGGATTGAGTTGATTTCTGACAAATGTTTGGTAATTAAACAAAAAAAGGTCAAGCATAACAAGCAAGCAGAAATGTATAGAATATGCAAATGTCATTATGTTTTTGTGATGATTATTTTGATATTTAGTGTTCAGTGGAATAAATTCACTGCACGGAAAGACTTAAATGATTCAGTTGCAGCAAGTTAAAGCAATACTGGAAAATTTGAACTCAACTGCAACATTATAATGGATTAGAATCCTCTACTCTCTGAGGTGTTAATCTTGGGATTATCCCATTAAACCTGAAGTACGATGTAGTGAGGGTGTCTATGAGAATTGTGGGGTTTTAATAATATCAGCTTCCAAAATTCAGGTATGACTGACATCCCTACTGAGTGAGATCAGACCTGCAGGAATGCATGATAATCATCTCAGTTAACTGTTACCAGCAGAGTCAACATTGTCGTAGGGAGATGCCCCAAAAAAAACGGCTCGGTTTCAAGACCATTCTGATGCTTTCTCTTCCCTGCTGCGAGCATTCGGGAAATTTCCAAGTGAATTATTATGTCACAAGAGGATTAGGAAGCTAACGCCAAGCAACTGCTGAGCTCTTTTTCAAGCTCCACTGCAGCAGGACATTTTTTCCTCTTTTTAAAAAAACATTTGGTTGATAAAGCAATGAAAGGCAGCTATGGAATCTTCCAGCCCCACAGCAGTTACATAAAAGGGATCATTTACATCCATGCTGCAGTACGTCCTGAGTTCATGAAGGAGAAAAGAGAAAGTCTGAGGGCTCTGCAGCATTTCAGTGCTTTAAATATTGCTTTACTTCTGTTCTTTTGGCAGAGTTGTCTTGAGTTTAGTCTGAGAATCCAGGAGTTCATTGAGCTCATCAGACAAAACAAACGCATGGATGCAGTCAGGTACTAGACACAAAACCACAACACACACACACACACACACACTGTGTCATTACAAACACAGTAACTGCTTCACCCTAAATACCCAAAATATTGAAGACTGTAAAAAAAATGAACATTTGCCATCTTTGCCCCATTGATGGTGTTAATGTGTGTTTGTGTTTGTGTCAGACATGCCAGGAAACACTTCAGCCAAGCAGAGGGTGGACAGTTGGATGAGGTTCGGCAGGTGATGGGGATGCTGGCCTTCCCATCAGATACACACATCTCTCCATACAAGGTAACGCTGATGGTTTAACCATTGTAATCTACATATTTGTGTACAAGTGTTAGATCATATTTGGGATTCTTGGATTCACACATGGAATAGTCTGTCATTATCAGAACTGGCACAGAAACAACTGAAATTAAAAACTCTAATATGTAATTTAAAGCAGCTGTTAATACAGGATGACCGACAGATGTTAATTTAATGGCATACATATTTGATGATTGATAATACACCACTTTGTAGAGATCAAGCAGAGGAGGTGCTGTAGCAACAGAGAAGCCACTAGATGGCCTTGTGTGTTCGTGAAAAAACTAAATCACTTTCCTCTTCTCCACTACTTCAGACTTGTCCAGGGCATTAAAAGTCTTCTGAGAAATTTGGTTTTACCATGGCATCGTGACAACAATTATTCATCTCAAATTTATTGTATATATTACATTTTCATTATTATTTATGTCTATAAAATGTTTATAGTGGAGTCTCTGTAGTGGTTGTGTGTGTCTGTCCTCTTTTTCAGGTTAATTTGTTGGGTCTTTCCTTTGCTTATGTAACACTCTGGTCTGCACCTCACAAAAAGTAAATACTGGGTTTCTGTTGGGGGTTAAAATCTCTCTTGTTTTTTCTGTTGCTTTAGGATCTGTTGGATCCAGCCCGCTGGAAGATGCTGATCCAGCAGTTTCGATATGACAACTACAGACTGCACCAGCTTGGAAACAACTCTGTGTTCACTATAACCCTACAGGCTGGGCTGTCTGCCATCAAGACACCGTATCCTACCATACTCTGTTTCCAATATGAGGTCCCTCAGGCCAACACAGTGATGCAATTTGAACTTGAGTCAGGGGTCTTATCAGTTTGGGTCAACAATGTCAGCTGACTATCTCAAACCTCTTGTTCACACGGGTCCGACAAGTGTTTGCCGCTGCCTGGCTTCGGTGAATATAGTGTTGTTACTCAAAAGAGGAAATTAAAAAAATCATAATGATTTTTAAATGTTGAGGGACGGAGAGAAATTACCGGTCAAGACAGAGACATGGACAGACGGAGGGGAAATGTAACTTTAATCTGATAAACTCTTCAGTTTAATTCAGTAAAATCAGTGAAGTGTTATTTAGCTACGCTGCAGACTGGATTCAATGCTTTGGCCAGTGTCAAAGGGCCTAACACATTTACCCTGATGTTACAACTTCCTTAATTTAACCTATTTAAATTGCAAAATATGAATTTATTTTATAATGATTGATGAGGAAAGCAGACACAGTATTTTAAATGAGTGCCGGGTTCTTAAGGTTTGCCAAATAGGGTCCACTGCACGTTATAACTGTCTTTGGTCTTTCTCTTGCTGTGAGACCTGTGATACCAACATCCAGTTTTGGTCCCTAACCTTATTGCCTATTCCAGTCAGTGCTACAAGGAGGACGGTACCTCAAAGAACCCAGACTGCCCGGTCTGCAGTAAATCTCTAAACAAGTTGGCCCAGCCGCTGCCCATGGCCCATTGTGCCAACTCCAGACTAGTTTGCAAGATCTCTGGAGAGGTCATGAATGAAAACAACCCTCCAATGATGCTTCCTAATGGATACGTGTACGGCTACAATGTGAGTAACCTACAAGATGAACCCTTAATTCATTGTTTTCTCCTTAATTCATTGTTTTCTCCTTAATTCATCATCCTCTCTGTATAATCTCTTCCAGTCCCTTCTGTCCATCCGCCAAGATGACAAAGTGGTTTGTCCCAGAACCAAAGAAGTCTTCAACTTCTCTCAGGCTGAGAAGGTCTACATCATGTGATCACCCAGATGAGCCCCGTCTGATCGTCGACCTGATGGAAAACGGTCAACCGTCACCTGTGACCTGCCACCCGTGGAGCTGTGATCTAGTGCCCTACCACCCTCCCCCCCCACACAGCCACACCACACACCACAACACACACCAAAATCCATGATGATCCTACACCTGCCAACTCTATCACACAGAAACTGGGCTCGACTCCTTTCAGACTGTTTTAGCAGTGGCTACAAGTCGTTCGATCTGATTCATTCAAGCACATGGACTATTAACATCATCATTATCTTACAAGCCTTCACTCTCGAGATTAAAGACGAGAGGGAAAGGACTGAGGTGTCGGAAAAACGACTAGATAGATGTTTGATTTTACTACAACAAATAAAATCCTGTTGAGGTTACTTTGCCTTTTTTCCTTTTACTAGTCGTGTTCCTTTGTTACTTAAATAACGTGGCAGGACTGTGTTGACTCACAACATTAAGCAGACTAACACGTGAGAGTTGGGCTTTTCTTTTAAAGACAAACATGGCTGCCTGGTCTCATAGTAGCATCTTATTATGTGATGCATGCTGTTGTCTTTTAGCCATGTGCTGTTTGATGGATTGTTGAGGGCATATATTAATTGCCTCCTTTAAAACTGCCTACTAACATTTTTGCATTTCACCCTCTTTGGCTGTGAAACCGGAGTCTGAGTGGGCTGCTCCTTTTCAGATGAAAATATTAGATAGAAATTGGTCGTCCTCATGTGTAAATTCTGGGGTGTTTTTTTTGGGGACAAGTAACGACGACGAAGGTTAACCTCCTGCAAAGATGTTGTGTGAGCTGAACGAGTCTTTTCTTGGCTGTTGACCCGACATGACCTGCAGTATCCTCCAGTGAACTGGTTGCCCAGTGTAACTCATCGATGCTGAGGAAGCTGTTAGTTTCACAAACTTGGTAGTGTCGATTATAGCGTATTTACTACCATAATGAAAATTACACAATATTCAAACAAGACAACCAACTTTGTGTGGATAAACAAAATTGTCTTCCTTTTTTGTGAGATTTGTTTTTCATTTTCAGCTCGACTCGACTTTATTTTCTTCAGCTAAAAGACTAGAAACCATTCAGTGATACAAACATAAAACTGTCCCATAAATTCAACCTACTGAAATTGTTTTAATATAATTAAACTTGTTTTTAATTTTAATTTCATACATATTTTTTATTCCATTACTATTTCTCCAACAAGATATCAAAGGACTGCAGATTGTTTTCTCTTCTGCATGTGTTAAAGCTGCTTGTGGTACCAACACAAAAGAGTTTACCTGGCATAAAACTACACCAAATTCATCAGTAGTTAATTTCTGTCATACACAATCTTTTCTTTATGTCGGTTGAGCCATCTTGCTTTCCTTGCAGTTCGAGAAGTTAAAACTCTTGCTTTTAGTCTTGTAAAATCATGACCTGATCTTTACGACTTTTTCTAGACGATGGACTGAAAATGGGAACAGCACATGACGTACTCACACCTGGAATGTGGATTAGTGGGACATGAAAGTTGACTCCAGGGTCAGCTAACGCACAACTAACTCTTACATGGTAGAAATGTAACGACAACCATTCAAAACAATCCAAAAATGCAGTTTTATGTTGAACATGATCGGTCTTGTGGTAAGTCGTTTCTTCCATTTGTTGTTTATGGACAAACCAAAAGATGCCTCATTTGTGTCCCATTAATGGTTTGGAACTGTATCTGTAAAGAGACACAGACTGTCCTGTGTGTTTGTGTTGGTAGACTAGATTAAGGGGTTGTTTCATAGCAATATGCCTCATAAAGATTTCAGTGAACTTTGAATTCGGTGTTTCTTTATTTGCAATGTCCGCTCCGTGGGCTGTGAACTCAGCGTTAACATAAGCTGTGGAAGGTGTGAAGAGGTAAACTGTTCACTGCAGCTCCGTCCACATTGAAATGCAAAGTGTTGTGTCTTTCACCTGAAACCACCTGAATCTCTATGGCCGAAAGAAGCCTGGAGTCATGTTTTTTTGGGGTTGGGGGAGGGTGTAGCAGTGAAAAACTAAAGCAAACGTGGATTTAAACTTATTATATAGTTCATGATGATATATGAGTAAACTGCAAGAAGGAAGAATTATAATTTTTTGCAGTACAAATATATAAATACTGGGATTTTTCCAAAGCCAGAAATTCACAGAGGTCACTGCCAGCGGGAGGGATTTAGATGTTGGTGAACTAATCATTTCCAGATCTGACTAATCAGGGTCAGTTGTGATTTGTAAACGGATTTTCTGGTGAAACAAATAATACAGATTTCAACAACCCCATGCAAAATCTTTAAATTGAATGCTTTAGGGCACCCATTCATCCAAAACCCAAATTTACTCAAATTAGAGTGACATCATACGTGTAAAATAAGAACTTGATTAAGCAGTTAATTTAGTTATCAACTCACAACTGTTTTATTCCTTTAGTGTTATATTCTATTGTATGAATGAAAGATGTAATTTCAAACAGCCTTGTTGAATAAGAGCTGTGATCCCAGAGAACTGTTGAATCCAAACCAGCAACACATGGTTCTCACTACAAATGTTTTAAACCTAAAATAATAACATTAAAAAACGTGAAATTATTTTTTAAGCTGTATGAACATTCAAGTCTACGTTTTATTACATGTTTTGATTAAGGGATGATCTCATGGAAATAATCATTATTTAAATGTTCCCATTCATAATTGCTTTGGAGTTTTTTTTTATATTTATTTATATATCAGTAAACAACTCTCTCTCTCTCGCTCTACGTGTATAGAGTTGTTTACGCGCTAAAGAGCTCGCCGCCGACCGGAAGAGGAGGAGCCGTGTTCTCGAGCCGCTCTCCGGTATAAATTCTGCTGCGTTCTTCCCCTCCTCCACCATTTTGAGATTACCTAACGACTGCGTGACTTAATCCAGCGTCTCGGTTCCTTTGTCTGAAAATGAGCGACCAGCTTTGTAAACTCTTCGTCGGCGGACTCAACGTGGACACCGACAGCGATGGCCTGCGCAAGCACTTCGAGCAGTACGGCACCCTGACCGACTGCGTGGTGGTGGTGAACAAGCAGCTGCAGAGGTCGCGCTGCTTCGGCTTTGTGACCTACTCGACGCCGGAGGAGGCCGACTGCGCCATGGGGGCTAGGCCGCACACCGTCGACGGCAACACGGTCGAGGTGAAGCGCGCCGTGGCCAGGGAGGACGCCAACAAGCCCGAGGCCCTCGCCAAGGTGAAGAAGATCTTCGTCGGCGGCTTGAAAGACGACATCGAGGAGGAGCACCTCATGGACCATTTCAGCCAGTACGGTGAGATCGAGAAGGCCGAAGTCATATCCGACAAGGAGACCGGCAAGAAGAGAGGCTTCGGCTTCGTGTACTTCAACGAGCACGACGCGGCCGACAAGGCGGTCGTGGTGAAGTTCCACTCCATCAATGGACACAAAGTCGAGGTTAAGAAAGCCCTGACCAAGCAGGAGATGCAGGCGTCCGGCAGAGGCGGCATGGGGATGGGGGGGAGGACGGGGAAGAGGCATGCGGGGAGGCCAAAATGGCTACGGCAACAGGGAGTACGGCAACTACAACTACGGAAATGGCGGCGGGGGCTACAATGGCGGCGGTGGTGGCGGCTATGGAGGAGGATACGGCGGATATGGCGGTGGCTATGGAGACCAGGGAAGTGGTGGATATGGTGGTGGAAACGGCTACAACGATTTCGGAAGCGGCTACGGGCAGCACACCTCCGGCTACGGCCCCATGAAGGGAGGGCCCTTCGGCAGCCAAAGGAGCGCGGCTCCCTACACCAGAGGAGGCGGTGGAGGTGGCGGCGGCGGTGGCTACCCGAGAGGAGGCTATGGCGGCGGCGGCTACTAAACGACACTGCACAATGGAAACCCGACCACCCATCCCCCGCCTCAACCGACCTCCGGCCTAAACTCAAATTCAGTTACGGGGCGTCTGTCGTGGAACCCAACCATGGCAGAGATATGGACACAGAGACCCCCTCTAATCATAACGAAGACCCCAAACAGGTAGGAAGGTCACTTCCCAGAAAGCCTGATAATAACGAGCAGCTGTTTGCCGTTCTACTAGGACATGTAAACAAGAATAAAACACAATGACCCCTTTTATGGACCCACACAGACGCCAGTGTGGTCGTCGATTAGGTTATTAATTTTTTTATTTGCGTTCACTCGTTGTTTTTTGAAAGCTTTTTCAATGTAGGATTGTTTTTTGCTGACCATTTTTAAAAGGCAATTTAGATTATACTTTGTTTCCTGAAGTAAACCTAGTGTGATTTCAATGTATGAGGATGAGAAAGCATGTTATGTGGATTTTGGACTTTCATAGATCTGACTGATAAACCACCGATTTGTATGATTTACTTTGGGTCATTCAGCGAAGGCGGGAACGTGACACTGCAGGATCCAGTTTCCTTGTTTCCTTCCCCTTATATTGTATTCAAACTCCTCACGCATAGTACTAGTCTCAACCTAAGTATTGTTCATTTTTCCATTTACCTGTAGCAATATCTAATGTATATTGTATACTTTCATGTCTGGAGATCCAATCTACTGTTAAAACACTTTGGTATGCTTATGTATGTTCATTTTAAATAAAACGTTATACCACTTAGCTTAGTTTATTTTACTTATTATTTAACGAGGCTTCCTCAAGTTTATCCACAGGTTTTATCTTCTCCTTGTTGATCTTTAGTTCATCCCCGCAGTTTATTCCCTTACTCTCAGGTGGGTGAAATGAATGGTTGTAGTCTACCCGCAGCCAATGCATGTAGGCTTTGTAGGGTTTGACCTTTGCTAATATATCCTTTTTATAATTCTCATTTCAACATATTTTAATACATATCTTTATGTGGACATGAGGGCTCTGATAATTATCTTTGATTATTCCTACATTTAGGTGTTCTTACTTCCTTATTCCAGTAGGCTATCCCAGCCAAAATAGCCGTAGCAGTTTGTTTATAGGATACTTCAAGACCCTGTTGATTACCTGGGGTCGATTGTGATAGGAGTCTGAAATATCTCTTTAGGAAATCCACATCCAGCAAACTAGGTATGTAAATCAACCTGTCTTCAATCTGTGTTGGTCAACCATGTATGGAATATCTTTGACCTGGTGCACAAGCGCACCATTTATTTAAAACGACTTACCTCATCATAGCTCAATGCGCCTTTTTTACATCTAGCTAATCTTAAATTAAGAGGGTATTACTTAATTTGGTCTTTTATGAACTTAAATTGGACGGTAGGAGACCCAAATTTAGTTCCACCGTTAAATGGAGCGAGTAAATTGGTGTCTCCTCCAGAAAACTATGCTGTTTGCAGTTTCTCACTTTGTCTCTCTCCCATCTCCTCCAGGTTGCTATGGTAACCTGGGATACGAGGACATCACCCCTGAAAACGATGGGGGTGTGTGTTGCCATGCTGGCGGGGGGACCAAGAGAGGCTGTGTCTTCTCCCCCTCAGGTGAAGTCAATTTCACAACGGATTCCAGTGTGTGGTCAAAATGAATATGAATGCATCACACAGGGTTATTGAGGTTTTGATCTGGGGTGAAGTGTGCACTCTACACTGATATTAATTTTTTGTATTTTATTACTGTGAATATACCTTGGCTTAACCTCATTGCAGGTTGTGGACATTAAAATGTTCACTTTAACTGGCCTAAATAGGTATTACGCCGAGTCAAATGAGAAGAATCTTATTGGTTTCAACAAACTACAAGTATAACCAGCAAAACCCAAAGTGTACTGGGTTATTTGAAGATACATTGCAAATTATGTAAGTATTTAATGATTGTCCTCAGGTGATGCAGATAGCCTAACATAAGTTTTCAAAGTATATTAAATTATGTCTACACTTTAATAATGTATATACTAAATATCTACTGTTTCTCCAAGGTCGAGCAAAAATAAAGGTGAATGACTTAATTGGTCATATCAGTTAAGAAGGAACAACTGTCTGCAGACCAACTTCAAAATGGGGAACATTGATGGAAACTTGCCACTTTGATTAAATGCACACCTTACTACGCATATGTCTGTTACTTTGAATAAAATTTATACAAAATTATTTGACCTCAAGTTTATTCAGGTATTACAGTTTTTTCCAACAGTTTCTGCACAAAAAATATTCTTCAAACTGGAGCTTGACCCGAGAACGCCTCTTAATTCTGGTTAGGTTTGTGATTAACAGGAAAAAGAATTATGCAGGTATGTCGGCGTGGGTCTCTGATGGTGCATATTATAAATGCAAAACCAACAGGAAGGCTTGAGACTGGCTCATTTGTGCAAATATCAAGAGTTGTCATTGTGAAAAACATCAGTACAGATTTTATTATAAAATTTAAAAGATCGAGTTATGCTAGCAGATGACGTCAGACATGGTCTTATTGTTAAAAGGTGAGCTGGAATAATCACACGAGGGCTCACCAATCAATTGCCTTTGTAATTTGTACATGCTGTAATGGTGCATATTGAACATAACTAAAGTTTCATACAGCACAACATGAGGAAACTATATTCCTTAAATGAAGGTTCATGAAGATCCAGAAGACCTAGTGTGACACAAGTTCTAATCAAAACTACTGTACTTGAGTGATCAATGACTTGGTGAACGGAGTGTAAATTGTCCATTCTGTTTTATCTTTTATAGGTCAATGATGCATCTGATCAATCCTTAGGACAAGAAACCTCTGTTAAGATGGTTTGGCTCCCGATTTCAAAATAAATCTATATATATTTTTATACCAACAGACTTGCAGTATTACTTCTTTACATTGAGCATGGTTTGGTTGAATGCCTCTCCCGGGGACACCTCTTACACAGGGGTGCTGGATACCTTGAATATATGATCAGGCTTGGGAGGCCAAAGACACAATGGTGGATTATTGTTTGCAGTACTGTAATATGTTAAATGTGTGTGCTGGAATTGGTGAGCAGCTTGGCTGGACTGGTAATGTTATGATACGTGCCTCTTGAGTGGAAACCAAGGAAAGCTGTGAGAAACTTGGAGCCAGGTTTCTGTATCTCAGCATGTGGCAGTTGAAAGGTGCGTCTTATGAGTTGTGATTTACACAGTTACTTATCAAACAAAGAACACAGCAGAATTAAAAAAACGTAAAGAAACCAACTCGACAACCTGAGCCCGTAAGCTTCACAATTCTTCTGCACAAGAAGAACTTACAGTGAGTGATCACAGCAAGCGATTCCTTAAAACATGAGCGTGTTGCAACATGCTTTAATGTGATGCAGAATCGTTTGAAATGAATTCAAGAAGCGACCTGAAGATTTAATTGCCTGCATCAGCCTGGAGGAGGAGAGCAAGACGAGTTTCGTCTCTTGTGAAAAGCAGAAGCTGTAAGGTCAAGGCCACACTGCATTTCATAACTCCAACGTACAGATGTGAGATTTTGAGCACAGCTCACACGTCTGAGACATGATACTATAAATAATTAGTGTTTTAAGGATCAGGAACCTCTTTAAAGTGAGTGAGTCAGTGTTGGTCACCGAAGATTGCAAAACTATTATGCAAGACATTTGTGGTTGGCTGAGTGGTTTGGTGGTCCATTGTTAATTTAATCAGACCAGTGTGATCAGTTGTCAATTGTAAATAGCAAATGTCATATTGATGGGGGAAGATGTGTCGCTTTTGTGTGGGTATGACAATTGGTATTTAAAAATGAGTTTCCATCTTAAGCCTGAGGTGATGCCAGATTGCGGCAGTTAACTGTTTGATTTACAGTGTGGACACTTGATTATTTCATGTTTGATTTTAATGTAACATTTTGATTTACAAGCTGTGGCTGGAGATTTGTTGCTAACTTGTTAAGCTGTAGTGCAGATTTCTGTTATATTTGAAGAAGAGAGGCCTTTACATCGTACAGTATAAGTAAAGTAAATGGTACATAGTTTCACCTTGTCTTTTACAAAGTAATGTGACATTACTGGAGCAAAGGTTTTGCGCCAAACATATGAAGTAATTGTACCTCAATTTATGGCTTTTATACTACAGCAGCGTAGTATCAGTGCTTTTTGTTTTTATATGAAGTACACTGGTTGAATAACACCGCTTCGAGAGAAGGAAGTGAAGATCACCGACAGGACGTGAATGCGCCAGCAACGGACACCGCTTCTCAGCCAATCATAGAGGAGATTGTTTTCAAGACGACCAATCAGGGACTGCCACGTCTTACGGTGGCGAGCGACCGGGCAGGAACGCCCAAACGCGTCTCATTGAAGAAGAAGAGCGACGCTCCGAGGCTTCCATCCCCTAAGACAGTCAGACATGTCGACCACTATCTGTAAGCTGTTTGTCGGAGGACTGAATGTGGAGACCACCGTCGATGGCCTCCGCGGCCACTTCGAGCAGTTCGGAACGCTCAGCGACTGCGTTGTGGTCATGAACCAGCAGGTCGGCCGGTCTCGCTGCTTCGGCTTCATCACCTACTCGACGCCGGAGGAGGCCGACACAGCAATGGCGGCTAAGCCACATGTTGTCGATGGTAACAACGTGGAGCTGAAAAAGGCCATTGCCCGAGAGGACGCCGGCAAGCCGGACCTCCTCGCCAATGTCAAGAAGATCTTCGTCGGCGGCGTGAAGGACCACCTCGAGTCGGACCACCTGGTCGACTACTTCTCCACGTTCGGCGTGGTGGAGAAGGCCGAGATCATCTCTGACAAGCAGACCGGCAGGAAGCGGGGCTTCGCCTTTGTCTACTTCGAGGACAGCGACTCCGCCACCAAAGCGGTGAACACCAAGTACCACGACATCGACGGGAACCAGGTGGAGGTGAAGAAGGCCATGACCAAGCAGGAAATGTCCACCGGCGGCTTCCGAGGAGGCAGAGGCCGGGGCCGAGGGATGCCTAGCTTCGGTGGCGGAAGAGGAGGCGGCGGCTACGGAGGAGGAGGCTACGGCGGCAGTTACGGTGGTGGCGGCGGCGGTTACGGGTACGGAGACGGTTACAACGGCGGCGGCGGAGGAGCAGCTTACGGAGGAGGCTACGGAGGCTACGAAGATTATGGCCAGGGTGGCGATTACAACAACGGGGACTACGGGGAGGGCTACGGACAGCAGCAGTCCAACTATGGTGCAATGAAGGCGGACAGCTATTCCTACAGGAGCGCGGCTCCTTACAACCGGGGAGGGGGCGGCGGTGGCTACGGCCGAGGTGGCGGCTTCGGCGGAGGTTACCAGTGACACCCTCCATTTTGTGAGATGTCTATGGGGGGAAATTCTGAACTTGAATCTACACACACGGACACAGTACACAAGCCCAGGTGGCGGGGAGGGGGGAGGGGATGTGATGGGTCCTCGTGGTTCAGTGCCCATCACCCACCATGCATTAATGAATGAGTTCCTGCCCCCCCTACCTCCTCTGATTCCACACATGGACTTTACTACTAAGAATTGTGAATTATTGAATTGTACTTAATGTCTTTTTTTGGGGGGGTGGGGTGGATTGTTTTGAACTATTTGTAATCCATGTCAGTCACTGCTTCTCCACTCAGATGTGAGTTTGTTTGTCTTGCAGACATGCGTTACTGTTGATTCATGAGCTCAGGGTTTTAGGTGAAGTTGGCGGAAGTGTCTGGCCACGTGGGACTCTACTGCTTGAATTTCTTAATCTTAAAAAAAAATCTAAAACACAACGTATTTTTTTTCGCACTGTTCTGTTTGACTTTATTCCACCTATCCCGTCCAATTAGGCCTCCGGGCTTTTGTTTAAATTAAAACTGTTTTTTGAAATCCATGTGTTCAGTTCGCCCCATATGTTGTATTCTGCTTTTATTAAAGTTTTTAATGTTTTGAAAATCCATCTTATCTCGCAAGTTTTTAATTTATATATACCCACGAGGGACCTTTTCCAGGAAGTGATCGTTTGGATCTTGCGGTGTGAGCCACCACCACCAGGGGGAGAAGTAGTGCATCTCGTGTTCATCGGCCATTTTACACTGGCGGTATAAGAAGCTGATTTTGAGCTTCACCAAAATTAGAACTAATGCTGATAAGTTCAGATGCTGCCTTTTTTAATACAATAAACATACAAACAACCTTGATCCATTGACATTTTTCCTACATGGTTGCATGCTGAAATATTAAACTTAATACGGATTAAAATGTTTTCATTAAGTTCAGTTTAACCTTGACAGCAGGCTTTTCCAGAATAACTTGTTTTGTTAATCATGGAGTCGTCTTCACTGTAGTAGCTTATCTGTCTTGCTTGGAACTCGTGACAGCGTAGCTACAAAAGTGTGATTAGTTTTATTTCAATACCCTCTCTTGAAGGAGAGAATCATTTCAGGGGTAAATCTACATTATTGTATTTCTTTTGAGATGAGCAGGGACTACCACAGGAAGTAAGTCTATCAAATGAGAAGGACACTCAAGTCCCACAATTAATTTTTATGAAGGCCCCATTTAAATTCACTAGATGTAGGTTTTATTGAGGCTCTGCACCAAAATGCAAATGTGACTAAATACCAGTCCCAGAAATGTTCATCAAGATCCATTAATTATCTCAAAAGTGGAAATTCCCATCTTGCAATATTAAAAAAGGTGGGCAAAGTTTATCTGGGATAAATGCTTGAAACTGAAACCATGTTTATTTGTGACTCTGAATCTGTCTCACATCTGAGAGGTATAAACAGTTCCACCATCAAAAGCACCAAAGCAACCAGTGCATTTAACTGGAATGAAACTTGAGACCTGATTCTGGGTCTCGAGGGCCACTTAAGGATTTGAGACCCACTTATTGGTATTCATCCACTTTCCCATGTTTTTATTTTTGTAACTTGCTGATTGGATGGGTTTGTGTTTTTTATTTTTTTTACAATGTGTTTATTTAACTGAGAAAAAAATTTCGCTCTACACACAGTGTAATGGTACGTCCCTCAAAAAAGAACTTCACACAAAGTTGAAGAGACAAAGTAAAATGTTATAGGCTCCATAAATAAAAAATGATGAGATGGACAAAGCCCTCAAGCAGAAACTCCTTTCAGAAGAGACACCAGAGTCCACTTTGTCTTCTGAAGGAGCCTGAACAGGCCGGAGCACAAAGCTAAACAAGAAGCTGCCTCTCAAGTTGAGCCTCTTCACTTACAAGAGTCATGCTTCCTTGGTTTTGCTGGACTCGTGTTCTTAAATGTTTTAAAAACAACACCTGAATTGTACCAGAGCTCACATGTGCATGCGTGACAGCCGATGGTGATATATTGATATTGGAAAAACTGTGATTATTCTGTAGATTTGCCTTCTCCTGTTTGGATTAGGGGTTGAAAGTAGATGTTGTAATTAAAATAAACAACACAGGACATGAAATTAACAAAATTAAAAAATTGACAGGGTGTGCTACATAATTATAAATGGTTTGATGGAAATACAGTACATATAGAAACTGAACAAGACAGGACAGGTAAAGTACAAACTTCTACCTCTACTACTACTAATAATAATATCTTTATTTGTTTAACACATGTCAAAACAGTGGAAACAAGAATTAAAAACATCAGAGACAACAAGCAAAATTATATAATTGCATTTAAGAGATCACATTTTATTTCACCCTTGTTTGTTTATAATAAACTGTGTACCACAACTTTTACTTCAGTGTTTATATGTGTGTTCACACCAAGGCAATTTCCTGTATGTGCAAATATACATGGCAAATAAAATAATTCTGATTCTGATTCTGATATGTGTGTGTGTGGTAACAATAACTCCAGAATGACACACGCTTCGCCCCACGTCAGTCACACCGGTCACATTTCTCTTTCTCCGGCGGAGTGAGTCCTCTCTCGGCTGAGCAGGATCTCCGTGCGGCTCATGCCTGCTGCGCTCCGGGGGGACCAGGGAGGACCAGGGAGGACCAGGGGAGGACACGGAGGATGGACGGTGTGTCGCTGGGGTGAGTTGCCTCAGCTCTGCCGGTTGTCCGGTACATTCGTGGTTCCCGCTGCTTGTCGGACCTCGGTCCAGGCCACACCGAGCACCGACCCGCAGCAGCAGCGGCAGCCGGAGACACTTTGCCCAGCTCCGCAACTCAAGCTAGCTTTGTTGACTAGTTAGCCTCGGGGAGTTAGCTAGCCCCGCTGCCCAGAACCCGGGTTCACATTGGGGTGACGGACACCGGCTCGCTTCTCACAGACCCGCCATGTGGGACGTTTACCTGCATCCACACACCCGTGATAGCCCCGATACGAGCAGCCGCTGGTGGCAGCTAGCGGAAGCTACCGTTCGCTTTATGCTGTGTTGTGATTAGCAATGCTAGCAGCTAGCTCACCTGACAACTTGGAACTGCAAAACTCCCAAACGACCTCACACACACGTTCTGATGTTTATACGCACAGAAGCTGTTTTGTGTAATTTGTTTTAATTCACAGACCCGTGCTTGAAGTGTTTAACTCAAACCAAACCTCCTCATGCTTTGGAAGTGCTGCATCACCATCTGTCCAAGTTGTGTTCATGTGGACAAGAGATGGGTTGTGATGAGTCCAGAGAATGAGTTGTGTGTTGTTCCTGTACACCGGAGACAGACATTTTTATACAAACCCTGAAAAGTCAAATTGGTCCTGATTGATTTCTGTCTCACAGTGATTGAGTTAATGTAGCTGATAGAAGAAATACTAAACTTTTCTAATGACATTGACCGATACATTATTCATAATGTAATAAAGTCATGGCTGTTACCAGGAGGTTGTTGCCAAGGCCAGTTTTTGCCTAAATCGGTCAAATCGTTACCAGAGACCTGTAAATCAATATTTTCCATAAATCTAATCTGTTTGTTGATGACTTTTCCCCAAAATTGACAAACACAACCAGATAGGATCTTCTTTTTATGTTCTACTATATCAGTCATATTTTCCAATCCAGTATACATTTGATATAAAGCAACATTTTGTGCAGAATGACAATTTTGTGATGCAGATCAGAGACCTCGGATATAATTTGCTATTCAGAGAAATCCTAACTGAATTTAAACGTTTTTCAAGAGAATGCATAAGATCCGTATTGTAAAGTCCATGGTGCAGTTTCTATAGCAAAGTCTGACTTCCATGACAACCAAATGAGATTAACATGAAGAACTGGGGATTATTTATGGAGAATGGGTCAGTGATGTCATTCAAGCGTTTAGAAATTACTAACTTGTTCGGACAGAGGAACAAGCCAGAGGCGCTCGCTCACGTCCAGTTCACGTTTACTAAATCGACTATTGTCACCACCTCCAGTGTATCATCCCTGTCCTTTCCTCTTTTCGTAACCCGATAGCTTAACCATGAAGTAGTCTGTGTAACTGTTGGGTCGTCATCTATCTCCAATGACCAAGGCACTGCCTCTCATGTCTCCCCAGTCTGGTGGCCACACCGGCCTCACCGCGTCCAAGCTGCAACACGGACTCGGAGGAGGACACGATGAATGGAGGGATGCACACCTTCAACCAGACGCATATGAGGAAAGCTTTTCAGCTGATGAACGACCTGAGGAGGTGTGTAGCTGACAGTTGGGTTGACCCTACATAATTGAAAGAAGTATGCACATGGTCATTTCACTGTGGCCAGCCATAGTCTATGCAATGAGGGGGCTGTGATCTGCTTCGTAGTCAGACCGGGGTCTTCTTTGGTTCACATGGTTTGTCTTTAAATGACCTGATGAAGAGCTGATACATTCACATACATCTTGATTGAAATATTTGAGAAAAAAATGCTTATTTTAGACCAGATTATACCGATACTCAACTCTATCTCAAGCAGAAAAAAGCTCCATTTTAACAAGAAGATGCATTTCAATTTGAGTATCTTGCCTTAAAAAATGCATTCTTCCTTGGTTCTGTTTGTTCTTAAATGTTTAAAAAAAAACATGCAGTGGTTGATCTATTTATATGGAAAAATTGGGATTGTTCACCTCTTCCTGCCTGGAACAAATCAATATCTTTAATAGGAATCTTTAAGTGCAACCCTACTAATTCACACTGACAGCTGTCCTACCAATACTTCATTGATGAATCCTTTTCCTGGCTCCTGTTTGCATGTAGATAACTCCTATGAATGTTTCTCTCTGTCTCTGTCACTGCATCCCTCAGTAAGAAGATGCTGTGTGATGTCCAGCTGATCGCTGGCAGCGTTGAAGTGCCAGCTCACAGGGTGGTCCTGGCCTCCTGTAGCCCCTACTTTTGTGCCATGTTTACAGGTGAACACAAGCTGATGATTACTCTGCATCATCTCTTGCGTGTGTGTGCTTTGTTTTGTGCTTAGCTGCTGTGTGTGTGTTTCTCTCTATATGCAGGTGATATGAGCGAGAGCAAGGCCCAACAGGTGGAGATCAGAGAGGTGGACGGTCAAACTCTGAAAAAACTTGTTGATTACATCTACACGGCTGAGATCGAGGTCACAGAAGACAACGTCCAGGTGAGTGTGTGTGTGTTCATAAAGAAAGAGAGCAAGGGGGAAGGTAAAAAACTGTTTTCCGGTTTTTACTTTTACTCATTTCTTTGCTGAACTGAGCATTAGTCACACAGTTAAAAACGTAGTTGTTGTTGAAGGTAACGTCTTGCTGCTGTTTTCTTGACCTTTTTCTGTGGGTGGATCTTTGTTATTGTTCACTGGTATCTGCACAAGACAGAAAAATATCATAACAAGTTGGGACTAAACAAATGGCAACAAAAATATACTACAGAAATTGTAAGGGAGGAAGAAGAAATCTTTATTTTGATGCTGTGAAGTGAAAGCAAATTTGTGAAACAGTATCATCCCTGGTTGGTTAAATGTAGTTTTTATTCATTTGAATGATTTAACAGATGTCAGTGTTTTACCGTGTCGTGGGCCTGATCTCTTTTACCTCTTTGGTTTCCAGTAATAGTTCCGCCATGAACCTGCCTGAGGAGCAGAGCTTTATTGCAGAGCTGGTAATGTCCGTGAGATTTGCTCTGCTGTGACAGCACAGGACTGGGGCCTTGTTTATCACTGTGGCACTAACTCTTGGTAACTGCATGACTCTGCTGCAGGGTTGAATACGTGCACCGGGATCAAGCGGCAGCCAGGATACTTCCTCTGATTATTAGCACAGGAAGTGTGCATGGAGAGAGACAGGAAATCCTCCCACTGTTTGCAGCGTGCCTGCCTGATTGGCTCACTTGCAGATGTGTGACGTGTGTGTTTTGACTAGAGGCTAATATTCAATAAAGGATTGCTTTTACTTTGTACCAACACTGATCCCGTAATTATTATACTTTTTGCATCAATTACGCAGTCAGCTAATCATATTGGAGCAGCACAGCTCATAAAATCATGCATGTACTTGCCAGGAGCTTTATCAAACAGCAGAATGGGAAAATGTCTCAGTGACTGACTGTGGTGCCAAAGAGTCTGGTTAAAATGTTCTGATATCCTGAGGTTCTTTCTCAGAACGTAGTGAGGCAATGAGAGAAATCAGTGAATGGCCTGACGGGTGGGAGCTGAGTGAAAGGCTACAGTAGCTCAGACAACCACACTCTCAACTGGTGGTGGTTAGGCAAGCACGTAAGATGGCACAGAAATGTGTAACCCTTTGTGTGAACGGGTTTCAACAGTAGAAGATCACGTATTGGTCCCATGAATCTGGATTTCTTATGAAAGCCACAGATGGTTTGAACAGAATTTGGTGTCAGCAGCTGAATGTATGGACCCAACCTGTGTGAATCCAGGCTTGCGTTGGTGGTGGTGTGAGGAGTGTTTTCTTGGCAGATTGTGTGCTCATTAATACAAATCAATGTTTGTGTTGAATGCCATCTAATTGTATGCATGTGCATCTGTCTCAGTCACAATTTACCATCTTTTAATGGGTACATGTTAGATGATAATGTTCCATATCAGAGAGCAAAAAGGTTCTCATGACAATGAGGATGGTGTCAGTGGCCTCCCCAGTCACAATATCTGAATCTAGTAGAACACTATTGGGATTAGGACTTGAGATACACCTGAAGTGATATAGTTTGAGGCTGATCGTAGAGCACATAGAGACCTGTCGAAGTATTATCACAGTGTTCCTAATAAAGAGCTCAGCTAGTGAATGTGTTGGATGTGTTTATAGCTCCAGTGGGCCTGATGCTCCCCTTTAGAAAACATAACTCTTCAGTACAGCTGGAAAACAGAGAAGACGCTAACAGCCCACTCTCTAGGAAGAGTGAGGGTCTAGACAGAGGCAGTGTGACCTAGTTCAGCTAACATGCAGGGATGTGTGTCTGCTAGCATCGCTCTCTTAACCACACACTGCCAACCTGCCTGTGCCGCTAATTGACCGGCTTAGAGAGACTAGGGGACAGCAGAGTTAAGCCATAAGGTTATAAAATATTAAAATCCCTCTGACAAATACCTTCATGGATCTGGACTTTTGCAACATATGAGACTAAGAAAATACAGTGATCTATTGTGGTATAATAATGTCAGTATTTTATTTCAGTATTTATCAGTAGCACTTATTTGCCCATGTGAACAATTACCACCAGTGTGGTCAGTGTCTGTCTATTAAATGATGTCCTTCTCACATGGGGAAACTTTGCAAGTTGTGGTTTAAAGTCCTGGAACAAACCCAGTCAGTGTTGCATTATTGCTTTTTTCTAATTTAATTAATAGATTTGGGGAGTGCAGCCTTGCCTCCCACCAGAGGTTATTAAAAACAACATTGCATTTGATCTTTGCAGACGATGTCCAGACTCACTTGTTTACAGAGCAGGGAAAGTAAGAGGTCCTGATAACAAGTGCTCTCATGAGATGCATGTGCTGTTCTAATGCCAGGTGTGAGCTGACCTAACACCAGATATGAACAGCGCTGCCATGTGTGTGTCCTCTGTGCAGGTTCTGCTTCCAGCAGCGAGCCTCCTCCAGCTGATGGATGTTCGTCAGGTTTGCTGCGAGTTCCTTCAGTCTCAGCTCCACTCCACCAACTGTCTGGGCATCAGAGCCTTCGCTGACCTGCACACATGCATCCAGCTTCTCAACCAGTCCCACGCATACGCTGGTAAGCTTCTCGCTGTTCACACCAACAGATCCTGAGTCATCTGTGCCACTGCGTGTATAAGAGGTGTGGTAGGTGGTGGGACTTTTATGTAACAGCCCTGAAACAACCTGCTACGTGTACAGAGGATGAAAATTCGATGTGGGAAGTGTTAAATGGTGAAGAAGATATCATAGACACATGTTGAGCTGTGATCAGTGTTGAGCGTTGTGTTTGAATGTCCCTGAGCTTTGTGGTTGAACTTTGTTGTGCTGCTTGTTTGTGTCTCTCAGAGCAGCATTTCACAGACGTGGTGCAGGGTGAAGAGTTTCTGGGCCTGACTCTGCAGCAAGTGTGCAGCCTCATCGCCAGTGACAAACTCACAGTCTCCACAGAGGAAAAGGTCAGATGACAGGATACAGACACACACTTCAAACGTTGTCTCTTTCCTTCAGGGTGAAAACTGATTTACATAGTTTCCCAGGAATTAGAAATAAACGAAACAAATCCCAAGTGTCTCGCTGCACTTTGTCAAGCTGCCTTTAATTACACAGCAGAAGCAACAGTTTTTGAGTGGTGAACATCATGAATCAGGGGAGTGAATAATGTCTTTTTCTCTTATTGGTAGATAAGCTGTTAAGAAGAAGAAGAAAAAAATTGTGAATCATAAGCATCTGACTAATTAATTTACAGAAGATGACAAAACAGCAGTTGAGAAATCAGTTAGAATGAATTCTATATCAAGTCTGAAAATCCTCTTAAAGAAATACAGGTTTATTAACTGCATCCTCGTCACACGTTTCTGATGAGATGGCTTTTGCCAGGAGACATAATCCAGAGGACGGCTTCTCCTCCTGCTGGTAGTCCACAGGAGCATCTGTGTGTCGTCCTGCTGTCAGGACAGGAGACGTCAAGTCGACCGCTCGCTGAGTCAGACAGAGACACAGAGGGAGGCAGACACTTCCATCACACTGTCCATGAAGCGTCAAACCAGCTTCAACTGAGTTATCTGTTACAATTTGTTCCTGCAGGATTAACACACAACCTATAGATACTGAGGTGTCCACATCCTGTTTAGTATTTGTTGTTAAAGAGGTGAGAGTGACTTCTCCAACTCAGAATTACATCTATAAGGCTGAAGTGACTTTTGCTTCTCCCCCTGACAAGCTTTTAATCCCAGTGTGTATGGCTATAAGTGAAGTCAGCTAAACAGGCTGTGGTCTTGGTCTGGTAAATATTCAAATTTATTACAATGCAGTTGTGTTTTATTGTAATACATTATAAATGTGTCTTTATAAGTTTAGAAGTCAGAGGCTAGTGTGGGAGAAGAAAGTCTGAGGAGTCGTAGAGTATCGATCCTCTTTCCTTCAACAGTCATCGTTACTGCTCCTTTGTCCACAACAGGAGTCGTGTTCAGTCTCTCATTTGCCTCAGTGTAGCTGCTCCACAGGCCAACAGGAGATGACCCAGTATGTAAATCAATGAATCTCCAACAAAAGATCAGCGACAGGGTGTGGTGTGTTGTAGATAGAAAAGGGTGAAGAACAAAACAGTCAAAGTCACAGACACCTCGAGTCAGCTGACGTCCAGCTGGGAGTGAAGTGCCAGCATCTCTGTTGGTATTTCACTCTCTGAAAGAACAGTACCTGCTTCCTTGATTGATGCATTTCACACAAACACAGAGTTTGATTGTTGTGCTGGTGTCATGTGCACGGTTCCCACTCAGAGCGTCTGCGAGCTTCAGACGTGTTAATTGTTCAGCACGTCAGAAACCCCCTCCTCACACCATATCAAAGTTGTGAAACCTAATTTCCAAAACCCTCAGTCACACCCGCTTCATCTGGTGATTGACTAGTTGTGTGTTGAGGTGAGAAAAATCCATTCAAGTCTTAAACTCAATTATTTCCTTCTCCTTTGATCTTTAATCCTGAAAAAGCTTTTGCTCAGTCAGATTCAAACAACCGAGCACCAGCGTCAATAAATCACTGGGTTTCTAGGTCTGAAAGTAGAAATGTGAATAAAATTCAAACATTCACTCTTTATTAATCCCTTTGTGTATTTGTACATATCATGCTCCCTCCCTCACTGCTCTCTGCCTCTCTCTCCATCTCCCTCCCAGGTATTTGAGGCTATGATATCTTGGATCAAGCACGATAAGCCGGCTCGTCTGGAGTACATGCCCAAACTGATGGAGCATGTCCGGCTTCCACTGCTGTCCAGGGATTACCTGGTGCAGGTAGAATAGATTTCTGTGCTCTTCCTCGGCTTTCTCCAAATTCTTTTTCTCCTCAAGTAAAAAAAAGATCCCAGACATATTTTAGAATACACCTCCTGCAGGTCATGAAGGCCTCAAGAAATGTTAAATCATAGGATGTCTAGAAATACCGAGCATCAAAGTGGGAAGGTCTGAAGATTTGTTTGTAATTCAGACAAATCCAACACTTAAGAGCAGGTTTATTGGCCTCACCACCTTCAGTTTGTGGCTCCTCTGCCCCAGTGGATTTATAATTTGAACATAAAATGAAGTGTATTGATTTGTCAGAGCTTAGATGGAAACGTTTAAACCTAGTCAATATATCCTCCTGGTTCACCGACTCACATGTATCACTCACACTTATGCTTCCCTGTTTCAGATCGTAGAGGAAGAAGCTTTGATAAAGAACAACAACACCTGTAAAGATTTTCTAATAGAAGCAATGAAGTATCACCTGCTGCCGGCCGACCAGCGGCACCTCATCAAGACAGACCGGACCCGGCCGAGGACGCCGGTCAGCATCCCCAAGGTAAACACACACGTCACACGCTGCTCTCAATGTGAACCCACAGTATCAGTTCAGTCTCCTCTGTAAACACAGTTAATAGATTCAACTGTCTGGTGGGATTTCACACAGGTGATGATTGTAGTCGGCGGTCAGGCTCCCAAGGCGATTCGCAGTGTGGAGCGTTACGACTTCCAGGACGACCGGTGGTACCAAGTGGCCGACCTTCCATCCAGACGGTGTCGAGCAGGTCCGTGTTTGTTTGTTATAACAGGGTTTTATGGTTTCATGCAGTCAGTCCCGGCTGAACAGGATTTTGTAGCTTGTGATGTGAAGAGTCGGCTTGTGAACAGAAACAATCTCAGTAAAGACGGAGCTTTTGAGTTTCACATTTGGCACCTTCTATTGAAAACAAGCAAAATATTGTTGCACCATTTTTGACTTTATCTTGTTGTTTTGTAATAAATCATTTACTCTCTCTACTTCCCCAGGTGTTGTGTCGATGGCCGGACGTGTGTTTGCAGTCGGGGGCTTTAACAGTTCCCTTCGCGAGCGCACGGTGGACGTGTACGACGGGGGAAGAGACCAGTGGAGTGCGGCAGCCAGTATGCAGGAGAGACGCAGCACACTGGGAGCTGCTGTGTTGGCAGATTTACTTTATGCTGTGGGGGGCTTCAACGGAAGTATAGGTACACACACACACACACACACACACACACACACACACACACACGTACAAACACTTCATAGGGTTGCACAAGTGTGGCTAAAATATTTGTCAGCAGTTTGCTTTCTTATCTCTGCCAAGGAGGTTATGTTTTCACCCCTCGTTTGCTTGTTTGTGTGTTTGTAAGCAAGATTACACAAAATCTAATGAACAGATTTCCACAGAATTCAGTTAAGAAACAAAGTGGAGACAAAGGATGTGACAGTGAAGTCTGGACAGGGGAAGTGAAAGACTGTCTCATCAGCTGTTCCCTCATTAGCACGTGAGAGGGAGCAGATATCTACTCCAGTGTTGACAGTAAACACAAGAGACAGGAGCCATTTTCTCCTGTAACAGATCCAACAGCTGAATTAAAAATCTCATCAACACACACGCACAATCTCTATGTATCCTATCAGAGTTAGGATTAATTTGAGTCTCTGTTCTTTTCTCTTGTTTGTCTCTCGTCCAGGTTTGTCCACAGTCGAGGTTTATAACTATAAAACCAACGAGTGGCTGTACGTGGCCTCCATGAACACCAGACGCAGCAGTGTGGGGGTGGGGGTGGTTGATGGTAAGAAAGAAAGAAATCGGTGTGACCTCGGCTGTAACGTGTGTTTCGTCATTGAAATGTGTCTAATTGTGTGTTTGTGTGTGTGTAGGTAAGCTGTACGCAGTGGGGGGTTACGATGGGGCGTCCCGTCAGTGTCTCAGTACAGTGGAGGAATACGACCCCGTCACTGACCAGTGGTGCTACGTCGCTGACATGAGCACACGACGCAGTGGAGCAGGTACACACACACACACACACACACGAACACACACATACTGACACACAATCTATATTTTACCCTACCCCCACATACTGTAGCCTGCTGTTCTTGATTGATTCGTGACTATAGAGTTGGTGTGAAGTGTTGATCGATGGCCAGTGTGTAACATGTTGGTTGAAATAGTGTGTGTGTGTGTGTGTGTATAAACGACAGCCAGTGTATGCACATTTCTTATTTACAATAAAATGTATATAATCTTATATCAGTACAGTACATTATAAACACAGGCAGTAAAAAACAAGTGTCTCATGTTTACAAATGGGAAAATTTTACATTGATACTGTACTAAAATGATTTGCAGTAGATGATGCAGTATTGTGTCTTTGCCAACCGACTTTTGGGTCTTCAGGGCCCCCTAGTGGACGTTGTCTGTAATTGTACAAATGAGAATCAGAGAAACAGATTGACTATTATAATTGAATTCAGTGTTTTTATGATTAACAGCGTGAAAATCTCAATTTAATATAAATTTAGAATAAAGTCTCTGAATGTTTCCTTCATGCAGGAATTCCAGTTGGGAGGTTTTATATCAATTTCTACAGATACAACAACAATCTGACTGACAAGACAAATGTTCCACACAAGAATACAAGAGTGATGACTGGTCACCATGACAACACAAAGATAACTTGCCATTAAAAGCACGACTTTGTTGTTGCTGCGTTTCAACATCTCATCTTTCTGACGTGTTAAATCAGAAGGTATCACTGTGTTCACTCTGGAGCCTCCTCCTGTGTCTGGTCCAGGTGTGGGGGTGCTGGGCGGTCAGCTGTTTGCAGCGGGGGGGCACGACGGACCTCTGGTGAGGAAGAGTGTGGAGGTCTACGACCCACAGACCAACACCTGGAGGCTGGTGTGCGACATGAACATGTGTCGGAGAAACGCAGGTCAGAAAAAAAAACACACACAAACACACACTCACACACAAACTGAAATATAGAGCTAGGGATGTAAAGCTTCAGTGTGGTTGTGTCTCTGATGTCCTCCAGGCGTCTGTGCCATCAACGGGCTGCTCTATGTGATCGGAGGAGACGACGGCTCCTGTAACCTGTCGTCTGTGGAGTTCTACAACCCGGCCACAGACAAGTGGAGCCTGATCCCCACCAACATGAGCAACGGACGGAGCTACGCAGGTACGGCTCCGCTGATTGGACCACAGGAGTCACATGGAGAGATGAATCTGGGAGCTGGACCTGGATTGTCTCTACATCTCACTCTGTCATGTGTTCTCTCTCCTCCAGGTGTCGCAGTGATTGACAAGCCCTTATGACGACAGTTGTCCCGGAGCGTCCGCATCAGCAGCCGAGCGACTCAGAGCGACATCTGAAACTATCTGAAGTGACGCTGAGATAAACTCTGTTGTTAACGTCTGAGTCGCTCTCAGTCCTCATCACAGCCCAGAGAGATCTCCACCGTTGCACTAGATCCGAAGCAGTACCCCAAGAGAGCGGGTCTGTAAGAGCAGGGTCTTAGTGAGAAGTTTCTGAAACGCCAAACACACGAGAAGCAGCTGCCGACAGAAGAACTCACTCAGACGCTAGAGGTCAGGAAGGAAACCTCGACTGGTGAGAGAAGCTTCAGAAGCTCAAAGGTGTGAAGGTGTAAATCCCCTTTGAAGGATGGAATCAAACCTGAAAACTCAAACCACCAGCGGACGGAGACACCTCCACCTCCACCTCCTCCTCACTGTCTGATCCACTCTGCTTCAGGCTATAAAGGTGCTGCAATAACCAGGACGAGTGACGTGATTGGCTGCTGAAGGAGCGTCCTGGAAACCTGAGCTCATCATGGGAGACATTTTTTTTTAATATGAGACTTGCCACAGCTCTTCTGATGTAAACGAGCTCAATGCAACTGGTTCCTCAGTTTGATTTTGAGTTTTTCTTTATGTTTCTGTTTGGATTCCTGTGCCGTCAGCGGCTCCAGCTGTGGAACCGGATGAAATCTCAGCTGTTGCCCCCGACAGATGTTCTCGACCTAAAGCTGCAAGATGATGTAAAGAATGTTGAAAGCGTCTTATATGCAAATGTTTAATATTTTTGGAGATTGTGTGAGAACCACTTCTGTGGCGTCGGACTCAGGCCGGTCGATCTCATTCAGCGCAGAGGGACTCGGTCTCTGTCGACACACACTACTGATGCACTTAACACTCGCACTGACTTCTGCCTGGATCTCTGACCGCCTGGTTCTCTGACCGCCTGGTTCTCTGACCTGCTGCCGTCAGATCGTTGACTCGACACTCAGAGAACCAACAACTTCACGAGAAATGTGCCAGCGATAACGTTTTTATCGCTAAGAAACAAACTGAAAGGGTGAATTGTTCCTGTTCACTGTTTGAGAGAGTGTGTGTGTGTCAAAGTGCAACTGTAGAAGTTCAGCTGTAAAAATTCGAATGGAGAAGATGCAGGATTTCAGATTTTTCTATTTATTGTTTTGGTCTCATTGTTTTGTTTTCTAGAGCATTTATTGAGATTTTTGCATTTCATACCTCATCCTGATGTTGTCTGATGAAGTTCATTCAGAGGACGGGGGGTTTATTTTAGATGTAGTTTATCTGGACCGACTGGTGCCATAGCTGAAGAAAAGAGAAGCTATTTGATGAAATGTTTTTTTTTCTCATTTCTGTCTAAAAAAATCTTCTGCAAATCGCAGAGAAACTCGACCTGCTGCCATTTCAAGATCCTCCTGACAAAGAAGAATATAAAATCTTTAAAGACTAAACTGTGGTTTCTGTTTGTTTTCTTAATTTACACGTCTTGTTTACAAGTCAAACATTTAGATTAACGTGTTTTTCTATCGGTTGGTTTCATGTCATGATTTCAATTCAGTTTAGATCAAGTTAATGTTCCAGTCTGTTTGAGGAAGTCTCCACACGAGGATCTGGACATCACGCTGCTGCCTCACCTGAGATCTGCGTTCTTACATTTCCCACAAACATTAACTTCGAGTCAAAAATGACGTCATTAGATTTTGTTGGTTAGAGGTCAAAGGTCAAGGTAACTGGTCTTACAGAAAATGTGTTTGGCTCAAACAGATCTCAAATCTGCCTTTAGGGACTTTTTAGTAGATTGAATTGATATCATATATGTCAGTGGTCAAAGGTCCCGGTGACGTCATGAGTTTGACAAGAACGTTGGATTAATTTTACTGGTTGATAGTCATACAGCTACAGGGCGGTCATTCTTTAAAACCCCACTAGAGGGCGACATTGGCTATTAACTGTTTCCTACACAACTGGAGAAAAACGTTTTTTAAGTTTGACAATTGCTCCTATAGAATCTCAATAAGATAAAACCTAAGATTTGTTTTTTATACAACAAAAAAATTATTAATAGTTTCTTGTGAAAACAGATACATTCTCATGACAAAACATAAACAACTCGATTTAATCCACAAAGATCATTTAAGTTAATAATTTAAATGAAAACAGTTTTTGTGTTTTCAAAACGAACTAAATGAGCAGTTTTCTTGATAAGTTCATATTAATCACGTTACACCAGCGTATAGTTGTTTTTTATTTCTTAACTTATTTGCCAATATTCTAAAATAATATGTTTGTTACTGATTGTATTTTTCTCAAATCCTTTTTTTGTTAATGCAGAAATAACAGGGAAAATAAGCATTCACAAAGTATGAAAACATTTAAACACGGGACGTACAGTTTATTCATGTGATAAAACACGTGGAGGAGCAGCAGCAGAGTTCAGAGTCAACGACGTGGTGAGTTTAAATAAATTCACTGGAGCTTTAACGAACAGAAGAGGAATCGAAACACTGGCAGAACAAAATCATGTTTCCTCTACAGCTTCAGCGAAAAGCACTGATCCTTTCAAAATAAAGGCCTCTATGAACTGAACAATCCCTCCACAGATTCGTAAGATGGAAAATCGATGTCTTCTGTTCCTGATTTGTTTTCCTTCAGGAGCTGCTGTGACCTGGGAGACGTCTTTGACTCCGATCCCTGCTGTGAACCCCCCGCTGTGTGTGTGTGTCTGTGTGTGTTTGTGTGTCTGTGAGTGAGAGAAACAACCGTGCACTGACGTCAGACGTGAGAGGAAACACACTGTACACGGGACAGAGACACATTTACAGTTTACGACACGTGAACCACATGTGACGTGTTACCACTCTGCTGCAGGCACAATGTAGAACACAGGAGTTTGAACCGTGAGGAGCTGAGGAGCCGGAAAAAAGTATCGAAATTTAAAAAACTAAAAAGAAAATCCGATCAGAGACGACGGATCGTTTCTACTTTTTAACATCAGGATAAAAACATTTTTAAAAAGTACCTCAGAAACTCACACAGTCGATGCAACTCGTCACGAGTCGATTCTGTAAAACCTCCTCACACAGTTTTATTATTGCTGCGTCTTCATGGCACAAAAAACAGAAACAATATATGATATTTAGATTTTTTTCTTTTGCACTATCATGTTCTCGGTTGCCATGCAAGCTGACTACAGTACGGTTTCTATTTTACACACACGGACAAAAGGAAGAAGGAACAGAGCAGGTTCATGTTGGATTAGCCACACACACAGTGCCAGACTAACTTCTACAGCTGGTTGTTTACAGTTAGTGAGTAGATACAAAAGGATTATTATCATCGGAATCATCACACAACTGTTATGATAGTAATAGTAGTATTCATAGTGATATTAATACAAAAGAAAAAACACATTCTCTGGGCATCACAAATATAATTATAACCAAAAGGGGGAGCCAAACGCAATGTTTGAAATAATTTAAACATTTCTGACATTCATTCCTTCGGGTGTATTTTTTTTTATGTACAGGATATATTTATATTTATATAGAAGTAGTGCTTCATTTTTAGAAATACAAATGAAAAAGAAAAAAATAAACACAACAGGGCTGCATTCTGTGAATGCTGTGCAAATAACGTCTTTTTACAAATGACCTCCGTTACCGTGCCGACACACACACTCACACACTCACACACACACCACACCTCCCTCGTTTTGATCAAACACCAAATTTTAGTCTCGTTCAAAACTTTCTCCTCCCCCTGTCTGTGGCCGGCTGCAGTCACTCGGACTCCGGCAGGTTAATCTACATCGATACAGTAAGAAACACACATGAAGCCTCGTTCCAGTTCACCAGCGACTCGGGTTCTGACAATAGAACGCTCGCTGCTGCTGCCCGCTGCCCGCTGCCCGCTGCCCGCTGCCCGCTGCCCGCTCGCTGCTCGCTGCTCACTGCTCGCTCTCTCCAGCTGAAGCCAAAACGTAGCAACTGTTTGGAAATGTCTTCCTCCCACTTTAATCACATTGTGACATCTGGACTCGGATCTTAGACACGACGACGACGACTCGGCACCAAAGAATAAGAACAATGACAAACTCTCCCCCCACCCCCTCGCCCGCCCTCATTTGACCTGCCGGCAGGGAAATGAAACTTCACTGGAGCTGCAGGTTTGGACCGAGGACACGAACACGGTGGGTTGGACTTCTTCTCTGTGTCTTGACATTAATGAATCTATTCAGACCTTCAGCGTTTAGGAGGAAAAAATATATCAGTTAAACCACAGATGTTTAAAATCAGTGCTCATCCATACGTTAAAGCCTTTTCAATCTAAAAACCCCAACAGGGGAAAATCTCAACCAGGGAACAACAAGCTTTTTGTTTTTCAGAGAAGCAGCAGCAACGTAAAACAGACACTGGCTCCTCGTCTTCATCATCATCATCATCATCTTCATCATCATCTCTCTGATCAAGTTTAACGTCGATAACCAGTGCAACCACTTCCTCCTAAATCTCCTAATCTCCGTACGACTGTTTACTGTGAACCTCTGGAGTTTCATTCTACTTTTAAAGACCAAACATGTGACTTAAAAGTTCAACCTTCTGCCGACCTGCTGAACAACTTCTGACCAAACTGAAAACTAAAAAGGTAAAAAAACGAAATGCTGAAGAACAAAGAAATGAAGATGGAGAATCACTCTGGGAGTTAAAACATTTTCCCTTTGAAACGCAACAGATTCTTTTTTTCATTCAACGTGAACATCGGTGTCTCAAACAAACGTGTGTACAATTGTATTTTATAACAAGAACAAACGCACAAACTTGCTTTTTAAACTTAGTGGATAAATGTTAAAACCAGTCAGAACGTGAACGGTGTTTAAAGTTTCAGAATAACAGAATCGATGGCTCTGCAGCAGGGAGGCAGGTTTTAAGATTAGGTTTGAAACCACGCCCCCCCGACGCAATGGTGAAGAGGAACTGTTCACACTGAACGACGTCCCAAACGAAACCAGACGAGTAGTGAGCGTCTGAAAGTCCTGGAGCCGTCTCACAACATTCCTCCTCCTGAAGGAACAAAGGTCACGGAGAAGAAAGAGCCACGGCACGAAAGTTCCTGAAATTAAAAAAAGTCATCCTCCGAAGACGAGGAAATCAGAGACGAGTCAAGTGCAAAGTCGAGTTGGTGGGTTGACGATGAGGAGACAAACGATGAAGACAGTTGTTTTGAAGTGTTTTGGATGATATGACGTCAGAGATCGGCTGAGGCTGACTGGAGTGATTCCAGGTTGGCCTGGTGGGGGCGCTGCTGCAGTCGTGTCACAGGAAAACAACTTCTACGAGTTTTGAGGTCGTAAATTAAAAACTGAGCCGTTGAGACTTTTCTAATCAAAATGCCAAAAATCACTTCTCAGCCGACTCAGTAACTTTGAGGAGCACAAACTGCTCTGCTATTAAAAGTGATTGTTATTAATTCAAGTTGGGATTTTATTCCACAAAACTCAGAGAGATTTGGCAAATTAGAATAAATAGTAGAACATGTGTCTGTTGGTTTGGAAGCAGAAGCTACTGAACAGATTTTCCATGAAACTTGCTGGACGGATGGAAAATGAGCCGAGAAAGAACTCGTTTGGCCGAAATGAAAGTGTGTGAGCTGAATTAAATGTGGATTCTTAAGGCCTGAGGGCCATAATTCTAAATTTAAATATTTTACTTATTAAATACTTATATAATATTGAGCATTCAGGAAGAAATTATCTTCCCTCGTTCTAATACTGATACCAACATCCAGTGTTGGGTTTCAGTCGGAATAAAGCGTCGTCAGAAAGTACGACAAACTAAAAACTAAAAACCAAAACTTTACTTTGGTTCCTGAACAGATTTCGGTCTAAAGTCCCTAAAATGTGACTGTAAAATATCCTGTTTCCAGAAAATATTAAGATCAAAGTGTTTCAGAACTTCCTGCCTGAGCCTCGTCTGGTTTCTCTGTGACGTGACTGCAGCACCGAGCCGTGACCACGACCTCGTCCCGTGGTCACCGGAGCGTCTGGTGAAACCCTCGGGGGGGATGATGGCGTCCAGCGGCGGCCGGTCTTCGTGGGCGGGGCCTCGCAGCAGTGATGATGGCTGATGTGTGCGTTGATTGATTTTGGCAGCTGCAGAGGAGGGCGGGTCTAGATGGATTTGGAGGAATCCTGTTTGCTGATCAGGACTTCCAGGAGGCGGAGCTTGGCCTTGATCCTCTTGTAGGCTCGGTACTCGTCGAGCATCGGCAGGCGGTCCTCCTTCTGAACGTTTCTACAGCAGCACAGAGAGAGAGAGAGAGAGGAGAGTTAGTACTGATCTGTGTGGAGCAGAAGTTAGATCTCCTCAGAGGAGCAGGACTCTGCCACAAGAAGACGAATATATCTAACAGACATGAGGCATAAGGAAGAGAAGTGACCATCAGACATGAATCTTCAGTCTGACGTCTGTCTCTTGAATCCATATCTGTTAAAACTGGTGATCCTCCTGCCTCCTGAACCTCTACCATGAAAGAACAGAAGCTGAGACTGGAATCAACAAATCAGAGCCGTAAATATTTGATTTGTGAACTCAGACCCAAGACCGATGAAATGTTTAATCTGGAGCTGATTCATTACTTGGCCGAGTTAATACAAGCTTTTCACAGGATTTCACCATCTGTGATGACATTTATTTTGCCAAAGAGCATTGATGTGAAAACTTCTACAAGAGAATAAACAATTCAGAAAAGATTTAATAAAGTAAAATTTTTTACATTAAAAACATCTCAAAGTACTGAATGTTTCTGATCTTTGAATTGACAGGATGTGTGTGTGTGTGTGTGTGTGTGTGTGTGTGTGTGTGTCCCTTCCACCTACCTTCCATTATGCTGATAGAAATCTTCCTCAAACTCTCTGATGGTCTTCCTCATTTTCTTCTTCTCTGCTCTGGTCTTCCACAGCTGTTCCAGCAGCTCTGGCCTGTGAGAGGATGAGATGATTCATGAGGCCTGAAACCAACACTTCACTGAACTGCAGCTCCAATCACAGAGTGGGACGGTTCAGGAGCTCAAATGCTTTTAGATCTTTATTAATTAGCAGGAACCAGTTGGTGTTTGACCCATAGATAAAGAGTGAGGGACAGGAAGTGAAGTGTGGCGATGTGACGGATCAGCTGACAGCATCATGTCAGAAGAGCTTGAAGTCGTGTGCCAACAGATAAAACCTGCTTCTTTCCTCTGCCTCATATTTGAGGTTGTATTTTTCACAGCAGACGTTTTGACACGTCACAGTGGGAAAGACCCAAATGTTGCTGATAACAGAAACAATGGATCTATTTCTTTACACCTGCTCTGCTGTGATATGTCAAGATGTCTGCTGTGAGGAAGACGTCTTCCTGCTGCCGTCTGCACAGCAGAGATAATTACGACATCTGTTACTCCCACGAGAGGAAGGATGAAGATAATTAACTAAATATAAAAAACAAAACAAATTGTCCAAACTGTAGCTCAGCAGGAAACTGTGTTTGCCTCCGCTGGCTGTCAATCACCTGACACCCACAGGAATTCACATAACAATCACTGTCAGAAACAATCTCTTAAATGTTTGTTGTCATAGAAACTTCACCACATAGAGGTGATAGTTGAAATGTTACATCTGGTTGTTTCTGCCTTTAATGGACATTTTAATCAAAGTGACACTGTGTACGAGCCTCCCACACTTTCTTTTTTAATCATGTAAAAGTTGTGTAGTGGGAACTTGTCATTAAGAGAATGACGCACAGCGTGTGTGTGTGTGAGTTTTTGTTCTTACATGGACGAAGCGTTGGAGCTGGAGAGTCGAAGGTCCAGCGCCAGCCGCCCCGACCCCTCCTCCGGCTTGGCTCTCATTGGACACTCGCTCTGTTGGTCTGATTGGTCCTGGCTCCTCCCTTGCCTGTCGATCGGGGTCATGAGGTCGACGGCCATGATGACCTCGGAGCCTTGCATCTCTCCACCGCTGCTCTCTCCCTCCTCTTCCTCCTCCTCGTCTTCCTCCTCCTCCCTCTCCTCCTCCTTCTCTTCTTCTTCTGCTGCTCCACCGCCTCCTTTCTGCTCTTCCTCCTCCTCCTCTTGGATCTCCTCCCAGAAGTGAGCAGTTTCTCCCTCTATGATTGGCTGGAGGGTCTGACTCCGCCTCTTACTGGAGGGGGACACCTGGGGAAGGGAGAGGATTTAACAAACAGACATTATTGTATTTAATTTAAAGTTATGTCGGAGTGCACACACACAGAGTGTTCAAAGTAATAAATGTAACGTTGTGTGTACTCACTGTGATCGGTGTGATGCTGACTCTGGTGAGCATCTGTTTGACGAGTCGGTAGCGATCGTAGAGAGGCTTCACCACCAGACGCTCCTCTCTGGTCACCTGAGACACAAAGAGCCGATTAGAAAAAGGTCTGTTAGTGTGTTTTGATTTAAATCTGATCCGGGGTCTGTGATGTTTGTGGTGTCGGTCAGTTACCGGTCGACCGTGCAGGCCTTCGTAGTGCAGCAGGTTCTTCTGCAGGACCGTCTTCTCACAGGACAACTGCTCCTTGGTCATCTTCTACAGAAACACACACACACAGTTCATTGTCTAATACTGTCGTAAGTTTGATCCCAGTTCACTGACATTGTATTCCCACAGCAGGTGTCTGCTCTGCCCCAGTCCCTGTGTGTGCATCACTTAGCTGAGATCAAACTGCTCAACACTTGAAATAATGTCAAAGATATTTAAAATCTACTGATATGATCACTACTGAAGTACCAGATGCATATTACCACAAAAAATCTCCAACAGAATTTTATTCAATCCCCGGTAAAATATCGACTCCTCACCTTGATGTCATCGGGCCATCCGTCCTCCTGCTTCTTCCCTTTGACCCGGCACTGAATCATCTCCAGTGTTTCCTCCCTGGTGGGATGTGAACCTTTAGCGTCCCCCGCTGCATCATGGGTGCCTTGATCCAGTGTCGAGCCGAAGCTCTTTGGCAAGGTGTTGCTCCGAGGACGAGTCAGAGGGCCGAGCTCACTCTCTGCACGGTGTTTGGCATCTGAGGACGGAGGGGACAAAGTCATGAGGAAGGAGGGAATAAAAGAGGAGGAGATGGAGAGAGTGATGTGGGAGAGAAGGAACCGAGACAAGGAAAGTGGTTACAAAAGAAAGAATGAATCCTGGAGTCAACATCTCTGATAGGACGATCAGAAAGGACATGCAGGAGTTTAACAGAGAGCCGTGGTGGAGAAGGAGGCTCAAATGAGGAGAAACACAGCATGCTTGAACAGCACACAAACACACACACACACACACACCCTGAACAAAAACACACACCACCACATTGAGTAGAAGACCATATAAAGCTAGAATAAATCACTTCCTGAACATTTCAGCATTGAACAGATTCTGACGGTAAAATTCAATTCGTCATGGTTACACACTGTGACATAGAGTTTCTGCAGGTAAAGTTAAATTTATGACTTTTTAAGACCATAGTAAATAAAACTTAAGATCTATGTCAAGTATGATGGATAAGAAGGACTATAAGAGTTCCAGAATTACTGACACTTCCCCATAATTGAAGATAAGGTTAAGTAGCGTAGTGGAGAAAAACCCTAAAAATGCTGAGTTATCTCTACAACTACAGAAACAGACACCTGGAATCCAGAGTCTTTCTCACTGAAAAGCTGAGTGAGCGGAGAATCCTTTACAGTGTGCTAATATCTACATCATTTAGAATGAACTACGACACACAGAGATATGTCTTTTCCTCAATAAACACCCAATATATTTACTTTTTAAACGACTTGACATTTTCGAGACACACCTCGGTTCAAACATCCCCGTGCCAACATGCTGTTTCAACAGGACACACACCAAAAACAAAGAAGCAAGATGCTGGCACAAAGCCGCCTCACTGTCACTGTCAGTAGTGTATGTGAGGTCTACTTACTGAGGGGTTGGTACTTACTGAGGTGAAACGGTCTAGAGTTCAGGCCTGAGTGGGGGTGGCGTGGGGGGGGTGAGTGTGTGATGGGGAGGAGGGCAGATAGAGGAGGAGGAGGAAGGGAAGGAGGAGGGAGCATGGTGGCGTCTGTGTGAATGGAGCAAAGCCTGGTGCCTCAGCGTGCTTCTGGGTAAAAGGTGGTGCTGGCGTCCTGGTTGGCCGATCAGTCAGTCAATCAATCAATCAATCGGTGGTGGGGCGATTGGAGGAGGAGGGAGGAAAGTGGAGAGCGGGTGCTCGCGTTATTGTCGTTTTTTTCAATTTTGATTTGAGACAGAGAGAGAGAAATGTTTCGGCCACGTCGTTCTCCGGAGAGAAGAGACGTCCCCTCGCAGAGAGGAGGTGGACGAGTGTCATAGGGTTCGTTCAGTTCGGTGAAACCATGGGACTGTGACAGAGAAACTGTAGATTCACATTTATCAGATTCAGTTTGTTTTGGTTCTACCAGGTAACCACAGAGCACAAACCTGCATGACCACATTTCAAGCTACTGATCTTTTACTCTTTTTTGAATCTATAACACAGTGTTTCCCACATTTTCACCGGACTGAACTCGCCTCAGATCATGAATGTGGGAATACAAGGACGCACCAGCACATTGGAGGGTAGGAGCCACGCATATGAAAGCCACGTCAATGTATGGTACATGCGTGTCTGCTTGTGTGAGTTAATCCAGCATACATGCAATGTTGTTACAAAGGTCAAAGGTTAGGAGCGGGGAGGGTCAAGGTGTCCAGCACGGAACAGGATGGCACAAAGACATTCAAACCCGGACTCACACACACACACTTTTTCACAGGAAGAAGAGCTGAGGGTTCTACCTTTAATCTGCCTGCGGATCTTGGTGAGGTCGGTCATCCATTTGAGGACTTTGGGGTTAGCTGCCTTGTCTCCATGAGAGGGCTGTGGAGAGAGGAGGAGCAGAGAGAGTTGGTTTTTAGCTGGAAAGTCAAGTTTGCTTGTGTTTTACACCAAATTCAAGCGTTAAATTATCAAGATTTCTGTCTGTGTAGTTTATCTGATGCATCCAGAAAACTCCTAAATAAAGTAGAAGTGGTTTAAAATGTGCAAGATGTTGTAGTTGTTTCATTCAGGATTTTGGTTATTTAAAAAAATCATGTTACATCTATTAACCTCCCATTATTGATTCACTTTTAACCATTTTGGGTCTGATTAGTACTTAAACATGCAATATATAATCTCGGCCTCTAGGGGTCTCTCAATCAAAACAATAACAAAAGACCTTGTTCGATGATGTAGTGAAGCAGCGTGGCATCATGGGAGTTGTTGTCTTCACCACTTATGCCAATGAAATACTAACCGATAAGACTCAAGTGCAGATTGTGTTCATAGCAAAGACGGGTGAAGTCCCAGGTAGAGGGGATATGATGGTTGAGACCACAATGAAATGTTCTGTTACCTTGAATAAAGTTTGAGATTTCTCTGAGTCTGATTCCAAACTTATAGTTTTACCTTGTAGTTCCTCTCTTTCTCAAACTGCTCATCAAACTGCTTAATTTTCTTCTTCAGGTGTTGTAGCTTCTTGGTGAGTTGGTGGGTCACTGAATCTCCGCTTCCTCTCATCGCCTCTTTGGAGCCAAATGATGCTCGACGGGGTCTGAGAGACAACACACAGGTTAAACCACAAATATTACATCAATGCTCTGACTTGAAACAAAGAATAACAAAGAAACAGAATCTCAAAGCGCTGCTGGAGGTTCAGTGCCTCATTCTACCTCTGTGCTTTGGTGGGCGAGGTGGCGTCTGGGTCTTGCTGGTGGAAGCGCTGGGCACTGTGCGCTCCGAAGTCCAGAAAGCGTCGCGCAAGAAGGTGAGGGTGCGAGCGAGAGGAGGAAGGGGAGGTGTCCTGCCCCACCTCCCCCTCCTCCTCGTCCTCGCCATCCTCCTCCAGCGGCAGCAGGGGGAGAGGAACCATGCGACCCGCCAGCGGGGAGAGCTGTGCTTCTCCGCTCTCGCTCTCATCCTGCCAGGATTTGTAAGCCGGGATGGGGTCTGGAGAGAAGAGGACAGAAATAGCGGGAGGTCAGAGAAAGTGTACGAAGCTCCTCAAAGAAGGGAGAGAAAAGTGTAATTAAATCCCTGGCTGTAAAGAGTGCTGCATGTAAAGTAGGCGGCGTACACATCAGCAAGAGCAGCCTGGGAGGGAGAGTCGGACATGAGACATTCAACAACATTAATTCTCTTCTTTAGCAACTGGGCTGAGGCACTCAATTATTTCAGAGCTATGCTAACGAGCTGAGTGGAGGAGACAGAGAGAGGAAGGAGGGTCAGAGAGACGACGAGACAGGGGTGAGGCACAGAGAGGAGGAAGGTAACAGGTTTTCAGATTGATCAATCTGCACAGCGGCCCTGCAGCAGGAGGGGACATCAGCAAGTAGGTTAGTGAAACCTGCTCTCTGATCAAATCTGAAGGAAGGAAGAGTGGTTTACATGCAGGGATTTATTATTCATCAATATCTCACAAGTTAGTTTAAAAGTGTGAGGATATATTGACACACTGTCCAAACCAGTAGGCAACCATTGTTAAAACGAATAGAAAGAATGGTGGGAGGGATGGGGAGACTGCTGGGTGGTTGGGTAGACGTGAAACTACTCACCTTGGCCATCTGTTTGTAGATGCATACATGAGAAATCTATGGGAGGGAGATGGAGATTGGAGGGGGGTGATGCTGTTGGAAGGAAGACAAAAAGTTGGAAGAGGGGAGGAAGAAGAAGACGAAGAAGGAGGATGAGGAGAGAGAGAGAAATAGAGAGAGAGAAAGAGAAAGAGAGAGAGAGGCGGCAGAGAAGAAGAGGAGTGTTGAGGTCAATCATTCCTGACAACTACACTGACCAACTTCCATTCAGTGTGCGCATGTGCACGCGTGTGTGTGTGTGTGAGTGTGAGAGTGAGTGTGTGTGTGTGTGTGTGTGTGTGTGCGTGTGTGTGGTTTAAATTAAATCAATTAGGTCAATTTCTTCAGTCACACGAGAGATTTAACCGAGTGACAGAGAAGTGAAGGAGAATAACAGCTCATGTTTTCTTTCTATTCAGCAAAACTAACCTGATAAATTAATTTTGGGTAAAAAAATCTAATACTTAAATCTTTTAGACACATGATCAATTTAAAGATGTCTTTTTACCATGTTCAGAACAATAATTCTAGATTGTTAGATAAACATACAAAAGTTACGTGCAGCTTTAACACATTGACTTGTATAGATAGATAGATTTCTTAGTTTGATTTTTATATCTGTTTTATGGTGTGAATACAGAGTGTGCTGGTCCTGCAGAGACGATGATATTCCTACCTTCCCATTGGTTGTCAGGAAAGAGTTGGAGGTGGGGCTTGAGGCCAGAGTTGGGTTGGCATGGCGACAGGTGGTTCCTGTTGGTCTCGCTGGTATTGGCGTTCTGATCACAGCGGCAGGAGCTCGGGTCCTGCTGGGAAAGAGAGAGACCATTAGGGGATTACAGAAACAAAATCAAAGATGGAAGGAAGAAAATAGATGCAATTAATTGAAGATAATAAGGGTGTGGATGGAGGAAAGAGAAGAAGGAAAAATGGCAGAAGGTTCAGTCGGTAGAGAGATGAGGCACCAAAATGTGTCCACAGATTAAAGACATACACTGATGAAAATGGAAACTTACACAGGTTCCAGTGTCAGTCTGGTCCATGGAGTCACAGGGTTGATTGTCCTGCCTGACATCACAGACAAAAAAACAATAATGTTATAATGTGCCAGGCACACACTTTACTGTACTACAACTACAAACCGACAAACAGTCCTAATGAGATTTGTATTAACACAAATCTGCATCGGTCACTACCCGCCCAGCCTTCCACCTCAAGTAACCCCGTTGGAAACGCTGGAACAACTTGTGATGTGTCTGCACGACCATGCAGGACGAGCTAATGTGCCACATGTGAGAGAGGTGGAGTAAATAATGATCTGTGTCAAACGCAGCATAAAATGTTCTCCGGCTGAGGAGGCATGTCCAAGGGATTAATAAACGTGACGTGTCAAGTGATCAGTGCATGATCAGTGCAAGGAAGTCATGTCTCCACATCACTACATATAACACACATCTACAGTAGATACCTCACCATATGTTCCTTGAGGTTTTAAACTAATAGCTACTTATATATAGAGTCTAATCAGAGTCTCACCTGGCAGTGTTGATGTTGTTCTCAGCATCTATGACAGCGTCTGCCTCCATGTCCATTCCCGAGCTCTTCACCGGGGAAGTGTCAGAGTCCAGTGAATCCTGAGAGAAAACAACAGCTAGAATTTAAACTTCTAATCTTTTTGTTTTCAAGGACAACAAAGCTAACAGAGCAGGACAAGAATAGAAACGGTTAAATTAGGGCTCTAACATAAACAGGCACATCATCATTGTGTGTGTATTGTTTCTCTTCTTCATCATTAGTGGACTGGTCTAATAGATGTTATGTCAATTAATAAGGGAAGCAGATTTTCATTATCAATTTTAAGTGTGTCTGGTAGTGCACATCAATTTCATTTTTGACATGTTTTTACATGCGTTTACATAATCGTGTTTATTTAGTTTTTCATATTTAGTATGAAATACGCTGCATAAATAAATATGCCTTAGATTTTCTAGTTAACCAACACATTAGTATGTGAGTATTACATCCTGCTACGGAGTTTCAACAATCTTAGATCACAAGAAGATGAGTGTGTGGAGTTGATGATTTTAATTAAATTTATAACACTAATGTTTAAACCTCTGTTCTTCCTTGGGAATAATTAAGATACAGAAGGTGGAAGTCTTGGCCTTCTGACTGTACATTGACTAGAACAAAACAGGGTGTATCAGTGTTTTCATTGAAGATCTGCATGCGTTTGAAACAGGCCAACAGGCAGAGTGCTTCCCCGGGAGAGTCTATGCTATTGCAGCAAATCAGTGCAGAACAAAGATGGACTGTGCTGATAATATCAAACATTCAGCCTTGGAATTAACCAACACACAGAGACAGGAAGGAGGTCAGTTATGGGAAATATGCTGCCAGCCCACACAGCGACGCTGGGTCTGAGCTCTGCTGTTTTTCTTTTGGGAGATATCTCTGTGAAGTAAACTGTCCGATGTTTTCATTTTCAATCTCTGTTCACAGGGGAAACGGTTACGCTTTTACCAAAGTTTAATTAACACGAATGTAAAGTATCTGGTGATTCTGTGCTGTTTCTGCTTGTGTATGTGTATATTCATGTCTCATAGGATGAAAACTAAAACCACGGGCGACGCAAGAAAGAAGAAAAAATTCCCTTAACAACAATTCTGAGAGAACTTCGCATGGCCCTTGAATGGCCCTTGCATGGCCCTTGCATAGGAGACTGCAACGAGACCATGGTCAGGCAACCCCCCTAACAAGGCAACATGCCACCAACCTTATTTAGTTACTAGAATGTCTATCCAGTTCTCATATCATGTGTTTCTTTGGCGGGGCTCTACCCATAAGTCCTTTTTACCTGGGGTCCTTAAAGTCTCTTGAAACACTCCTGCCTTAAACCCTTGAACATGCGGATATACGCGAGGTATAAATACTGTATATGTGTGGGTGTGTTTGCGTGCCCCCCACAGACCTGTGTGTCCGTCTGGCTTTGTTGCATGTGTTGCTCGCGATCTTTGAGTGGGGTTTTCCCTTTGGTGTCACAGGGAGTGTCCTCGGGGTCCGTTTGTTGCTCCTCATCTCCATGACAACCCTCGTCTGAAGGCTCACTGGGACTCATCCTGAAAAATAAAATTCAGAAAGTTAATGAACGGACCAAAATCTTCAATACCAGCTAATAACGTAAACACACAATATGTGAATTTTGGGAACTTGGGAGTACTTCAATAACGAACAACAACAAAAGAAGAAGCATGAGATTATGGGAGTTGTTCTCTTCACTGTTATTGTTGTCACTGCAGTCAGCTCTCCCAGTTAGGGTTCTTCTGGTGTTAATTTTACCAGGAGCCCGAGACACCACTAAAGTTTACTCAACTTTACCCTAATATTTTTAGACATTTGCTCTGCAGGCTGGGAGGAAGCTGCCTATTATAGCAAGCAGTGTAAAACCTTTATGGTGTCACGTCTCCTTGAGGCTGGAAACTCCTCAAGGTCTTGTTTTGTCTTGGAGGTGACGGTCACCGAACAGCTGCTACCCTCAACACATGAAGTTTGCTTATCAACATCCCTGCTGGCATGACCAGTAAACATGTTTACTGGTAACTCAAGCTCTCTGGTTGGCCCTGAGCCTTTGTCCACAATGTACACTATGTCAAATATTTTTCTTTAAAGTCATGTGATACCACTTTCAGCCCCAGAGGAATGTGTGTAACATGTTTCTGTCACCAGCTGCAATCAGAAGTTTTGCGAAAAGTGTTTAAGAAGTGTGCCAGTAACTGCTTGATTCAAGCACTTACACTTGAGTTAAGTGGTTGTGTTTTTTTATGTACGTGTGTGTCTATATTGTATTGTGTATTTCTGTGTGCACTCTCACCCCTGGCTGTCATAGTTGCTGAGGCCGTGGTCAATGGAGGTTTTCAGGTCAAAGAAATGCTGCTCCACTGCTGCTCTGATGGTTCGCTGAATTATCCTGGGAATACACACAAAATGATTCATTCATTGATTTTGTAAGAATAGTAGGGGTATTGCATTTTTTCTGTGTGTGGTATGTAAATCTGCATTATGTTTGTATCACATACATAATGCAGATTAAGGAACAAAGTAAACTAAACAAAAACTGATAAAAATACCCACAGGTGATCAATAATGATGTACTAAGCTCTCCATTAAGTCCAGATGCTGAACTTTTCACACATTAAATGTTGTGCTCAGTTATATTGAATTCAATAAACTCTGTGGATTTCTCACTCATTGATTTCAGAGTGAGGTTTGACAGAAAACCAAAATTATGTGCAGGTTAAAACCTTCATCTCATGTAATCCTCCTCACACAATCCCATCTGACATCATCCGCTTTTAATGAATAAAGTCCTCCACTAGTTAATTAATAAATTAAATGACAAACCGATGTGGTTGGCTCATTGCCAAATAAGGGGATACTGCTCATTAGGGTTTTATACATGAGCAGGTATTAAACTAAAGGTCAATAATGTCTTAAAGATTCTGACAGTTTAATAATAACTGAAATGCTTTCTTTTCCATTCTGGGATATTTAACAAGTCCTTATATTGAGTCGTTTTCTAAAAGGGTTAGTAACGATTAAAGTAGAGGTGGGCCGGAGGAGGGAGAGGATGCTACGGTCTATAAAAGGTAGAATCAGCAGCCACACTCTGATCTCTGCTGTGAGGACTTGATACAGATGATCCACAGGATCTAGTCAGATTAGATTTAGTTTGCTTGATTTACTGGATCACATCTGTGCCTCTTGTTGGACTGCACTTCATTACTTCATCAGGTTTAATTGATGTCCCGCCCAACTGCTTCCTGTATATCTGAATGATGTAACACCTCTACTCTGTATTTAAATTGGCCTTGATGCCAGTATATGGTATATACCGGTAGTCACTCACAGAGTTATATGATTTTAAATAGGAAGCCCTGGAGCTGGAACAAAACTGTGTTTGTGATTCACAACAATGTCCATTTAAGGCAAAAATTCATAAAAGGGCTGAAGGTGCTGGGCTCAGGTCAAATAAATGTGTGTGGGTTGTGGAGATTTCAGACAAACATAAATTTCCCGGGACCACATGCCCACTTTCACCAGCAGCAGCAGAAGAAGCATCTCTGCCCTCTCGCTGCAAGAGGCTTCACTAACAATAACCATCCATCACCCACTAACACAGCCACATACTATACACAAAACACACACAACACCCACAAAAGCATCTCGTGTTATGTCTCTATCGTGTGAGAAAAACTCAAAACTAAGATTATACGAGTGTGAAGACTTCGTAGTTTGGATATTATGTCAAAGATCTGTTGTTTGGCATAGAAATCTGCTGATGTTAGCATTGTGCAAATAATTGTGTAAACAATATTTCTATTATTATCTCATTTGTTCTGGATTCTGTTTCTTCTCTAGTTTTATTCTTACCATTGCGCTGCTACTTTTTGTGCTGTTGTGCCAAGTTTAACTTCCCCCCACAAGGAATCAATAAAGTTACATCTTATCTTAGTTCAACATGAGAGGAGTCACTGTGAGGAGGTTATAACATTTTCTCGACCTTTCCTATCGCACTCTCTACTCCTGCCACCACTACTTCATCCGTGTGTCTCTCACTGGGCAGACTGGGTGTAAAGTTGTAGTAAGTTTAACCAGTATATAAGAAAATGTCTGATAAATACTCATATTGAGAAGTAAAACTGAATTGAAAACAATATTCCTCAATCCATGCTGGTTTGGATATTTGTTGAAACTTGGTTGTGAGTGACCAGTGAGCCCAGTCCTGCAAAATGGGACCTCCAGTCCACCATCCACTGATTTGTCCTGGGACACCTGATGCTTGGTCCTACTACAGCCCAGGGGAAGCCTTTCTTCATTTTTCACAATAAAGCCTGACACCCGAGCGTTAAGGTTATATGCTGCCCCTTGTTTGTTTGGAGTATTAATTTGCCAGGAACCCAATCCTTACACGTTGCCTCTTTAACAGACTGAAGGCTCAAAGTCATGTGATGGCTGAGTTCATATCCCCGGGGCTGTGAAAGCACCAAGCCATGTAACACGCTTTAGTTTAGCTTCATTATGAAAACAAAAGGTCAGCTTTTTCCTCCTTATTACTTCCTCTTAAGCTCTTACTTTTCTCTCACCTCCTCGCAGCACTGCCTGCACTTCTCTCTTCATTGCTGTGGTTTTATTTGCCTCTTGAGTCCTTTACTCCCTCTTCACACGTCTGTTAAACTTAGTCTCTATTTTAACCCTCTATTATAGTATTTGCTTTTCTAGTCCCAATAAAAATCACAGGTAATTACAACTTGTTTTCCAATTTATATTCCACTCAGTCACAGAAATATTATTTGTCAGATTTCTCAGCTAGTGTTTGAGAGGTGTCCATAAAGAAGTGCCTATGTATGATATCCTGAGTAGATAAAATGACTTTGTGCGTGTATACTTACTCAGCAGAGTCAGTAGGCAGGATGGATATAGGGGAAAGGTGGGAGCTGTAGAGAAAGAAAGAATGGAGAAAGAGAGAGAGAGAGAGGGGGGGGGGATAAGGACAACATGGTTAGAACATCATGTTCTCCACAACTCTCCTCCCATATTCACATGAAATGACCTTGGAGGGCGTCGGGCAGCAAGAGCCAGAACGGAAGGAGAATGAAAATAATGATGTTCACCAGGAAGGCTTGTGTGTACACTGTGTGTTGGAGAAAACTTGTAGATCAAGTGTTGTAGAGATGAAACAGACAAGGAGACACAGACACACACACACATACAAAACACACACGCACACACAGTTTTTCGGTGGCGCCACTCTGGGTGGGCAGATTGTTATTTAGGCTACAGGGCTCCGTAAACCCTGCTGATCAGATAGAAGCGTGTGTATCGGGACACATTTGACATGACATAAGCAAGGAAGTGTGTTCCTGCACTTATATCTTTCTGAGGACCATTTTATTCTTAGACCAAACAAAGTGAAGACATTTTGACTGGTCCTAACTTTCTCACTGTGCTGCCTGAGGGTTTAAGACTTGAATTGGGTTTAGGGTTAGGATAAGGTTAGGGTTACGCAATATGTATTATGTCAATGAGTGTCCTCAGTAAGATAGAACTACAAACGAGTTTGTGTGTTTGTGTAACAAGGAGGAAGTCGAGATGTGCCCGTTGATTCAGCAGCACAACCACTGGCCTGCACACTCAGTGGCGGTGACAGCGACACGCCAGGAATCTAGATTTATATAACACCCCTACACACACACACACTCACGCAAGCACGAACACACACAAGGTCATTGGAAACTCATATATGCTGTGTGAGTGTATGTATGTATGTGCGTGTGTGAGACCCAGCGGTCAAATTCATCTAATCTGAAAAACAACTGAGGTTATGCAAGCTTTATGTGTGTGTGTGTGTGTTTGCTCTTTAACACAACCACACACACATTTGCTCCTAATGCTGCAGAAAGTCAAGTCGATCAATACAGAGTGAATTATTAACGACAGAAAGGAATAGATATCGCCCTTCATCAGTATTCTTCTTTATCTATCCTTTATTCATATTCCCTCTCTTGTTTCTTTCTATTATTTCCATCATCTTTCAACTACTCTTCAGCTCTTTTTTGGTTGCTCTTCACACCTATCTGTTCCCCTTTATCTCTCCATTAAGATCCCTGCTTTCCATTATGATTTGATTCGTTTTCCTTCCTCTTATTCCATCCCATCGCAATTTGTGTAGAAATAGACATATATCATATCATCTCTACATGTTATCTTTTTCTCAAGCTCTCCCTTCTCTATCTTATCACTCATTTTTTCTTTCCTCTTTTATCTCCTCTTGTCCTCCCTCGCTTGTTACTGACTTCGAATGTAAGAAGCATCTCACTCTGATGCTGGTATTGCTTGATCATCCGTGTGTGTGTGAGAGAGAGAGAGGGAAAAAGAGTTTGCTGTATTGTAGTGTTTCTTCGGTTGTCTTTCCCGCTCCAGTCGAATAAATTGGAGAATGTTGAAATAGCATCTACAGTATTTCATTTCTTTCTCTCCAGCATCTTACATCTTTGAACCAGTGATTATTCAGACTGCATTAGCATTGGACTCTTTGTCATTTAAGCTCCTCGTCTGCTTTCTTTTCATGTTAGTCAACATTAAACAGTAACACACCCCACAGGCTCCCAACAGCAGAGGCTGTCTCCTTGAAGGCCCAGATAACGTCTGACGGTGGGATAACCTGCTGAGTTGTACAATGAGGGACCACTCTCTGTAGCTGTAATATTAACAATAGATCCTTGATAGGACCCTCAAGGAAGTTACATAATCTGCATGGGCCTTAAGTAGCGATGATAATATCTGATCTTACACCACTGAGCCCCCAAGGACTTGAACTAAAACCTCTGTTGGGCCCTTTGGGTGGTTCTTGCCCTCCTCCAGCTCTCTAAGTAGCCATGATAGCATCTCTATCAGTGTCAGTAAAGACCTTAAGGACCACAGAGGACACGCTCTATCGAGCCCGTTAGGGTACTGTATTTCTTCCCTGATAGGGAAACTACGAAGGGCAAATGAGATCATGGAAAATTCTGGGTGAGTGGTTTTGAAGAGGGTTTTATAATCTCTTAGGATGGAATGTTTCGAGCAGTGGAGCAGACGTACCAGCATCATGCTTTACGGCATCATGACCGGGGGAGAACAGCGTGTCTTACTCAGCACTTTCGGTTCAGGAAAACAACACATCAGTATCCAAATATTTACTCTTACGAAGAACACTGCTTCTTCAAAACAAAACTGTGTAAAAAATATATCATAGGAATGACAATGAAGATTGATTTCAATCAAAATCCATGTTGGATACATACGTAGTCAATACATTCCACTTTACTTATCAACAACACAGTGTGTTCCGAACATAAATTAAAACAAATTTTAACCTTTAAAGTTATCCCATGTAAAAGGTTGCACTGGGAGGACTGGGTGGCAAATAAAGGCTTTCAGAAGTTCTCAACAAGTTTGTAGTAGATCAGCTCCTGCCCTACAGGCAGAGGGGCAGAAGAACCCAGACACAGAGATAAGACCTCCATGACGTCTCTGGGGAGTCACACCTTCAGCAAGATGTGTTTATAGTGATACTGGGAAATCTTTGATGGAGACCAAAGTAGACTGCTACTGAAGTTTTTTATAATGTCACAGCTGCGGACGGTTGGTCAAGGTTTTATTTAGCAAGTGATGACTGATACAGCCACCCACTGCATTGATATGAGATTTAACACAAAAATCATTATGAGTTTGCTATTAACAACATCTGACAGCAGAGTAACACATTATGATTTAAATTTTATGAATAAAAGACATTTATAAAAATACTGTAACAAAAAACATCGATACACTTCACTCAATAATCTGTGCTTGTCTCGTTTTAGTGCCAATTAAGTTCGGTTTCCCTCTTTACAAATCTGTTTGTGTAGAAAGATTTCAACTCAATGATCCTGTTTTGAAAACTCTTTGTAACTCTATGAATTGGAAAATATGAGGATTTTATACAAGAGAACCGAACAATGCTTGTATAAGGTCACAAATCTTGTTTTAATAGGTAAGAATTGTGTTTGCACTGTGTGACTAATATATTCAGTTGGCAGTTAATAACCAGCTAAAAAATAAAACAAGCATAATTTTGCATGTCACAAACAGCTCTTCTCTGAATCAGTAAATGTTTATAGAAAAGTCCTTCATCCTTCATGTGAGGCCTGAGAAACTCTCACAGACTCTTACGACACGTTTACATTCAAACAAACTGGAACACGGGGCTTTGACCGACATTTAAGATGTGTGTTTAGTTTTCTGCCTGGATACTTGCTCACTGGTTTGTTTACATCAGCTGCTTTGCACTCAGGACTGTAAATGGCCAACACAGTGTTGTTTCATCTGTTTACTCTTAATTGTCCTGCAGACATTTGGCCTTCTCAGATTAATGATCTCTTTTGTTTAAGTGACTCAACAAATCTTTTGCAACCCCATCTCCACCCCCTTCATTAATTCATGATTCAAAGGGAGAAGATAGACGACTGTTGACAGCTTGTACTAAAACTGTTTATATTTGTCAGCACTGTTTGAGTATGTGTGTGACTTTACGAGTTATATAAATAAACTGTCTGTGCTACAGATATCATATTTTCTGGAGTCACGTCAAAGTTCCTGTTACAGTGGTGAACGATTTTCACAACAAGTTACACACAACACGTTTATAATAGGAACCAAAGCTTATTTAATCAACAATGAGTGAATCACTATTTTTGAATAATTATTTAAAGTGTTTAGTCAATAAAATGTCCTTCACAACTTCCAAGAAGAAAAAACAGCTAAAAAAAACAGCTCATTATAATTTCCCCATAAAGTGGCTTTTAAAAAGTCTTGTTTTGACCAAGAATCCAAAACCCAAATGTATTAAAGTCTCTCTCCTGTGACACTGAACGTTCAGCAAATCCTCACGTTTGAGTAACTGGGACCACAAACTCGTCAGTGTTGTGTATTTTAAGAAAAGCTAAAATAATTCACATTTCATTGACTATTTAACAACCCGTTTCAGGTCTGTTTCATTTTCAGTCAACAAACAGCATTTCAAACAAATACAATAAGTAAACTTGAGGGACCCCCCGAGAGCACATACCCTGTCAAGGCTAACGCCATGTTAGTATCTCTTTAGACAGATGCATCCAGATATTTATGTGTTCGTCTCAAGCCCAACCACTACACAAAATCATTACATCTGACATCTTTATGCCTTGAAAAGAGCAATACATTTTCTGTCACACAAATAATCAATTGTTTTGCCAATTGTTGCAGCACTGCTCCATATTCATGCAACCGAAACAGAAGGAAATTATCCATAGTTTTTTAATTGATTTCAAACAACTTTCCAATTGTTTCCAATTTAACTTAATTCATTTTCTTCAATTATCAATTTGTCAGTTATATTAAAGTCATGGATTTGCTTAATGAAGCTGTAACATGACAAAATGCTCTGTTACTAGGACAACTGCCTTCTTTGTCCCCTCTGTGCAATACAATGCTGACACATTCTCAGCCCCCTCTTCTTATATATCCCTATATGCTAAGGGTGAATAACACATCAGCTGTTAAGTAATTCTCCTTTTTCTTCATCTTCACCTGCTCCATTTCTATTCTTGTGATAGACAAAGGTCTTTCTTCTCTTTGATCTCTCCCTGGTAGCAATAAAAGGAGCAAGAAATAAAACCCATCCTCGCTTCCCTCTATTTTTCCATTCACCATAAAGAAGCAGAAGGCTTCATATCTCTCAATTCCCGATTCATTCCCTCATTCACAAATATATCTATTCTTCTAGCTTTCCTCTGCCTCTCCACATCAACCAATTTGTTGCAGATTCAGAGTTTTGGTTCAATTCTCACACTATTGCCAATTCATTCATTCATCTATCAAACACAGATTTTTCCTCTAACCATTCATCCCCCCATCCAATAATTAATTCCAGTCAGACCACAGGAGTTACGTAACTCTGGTGTTTACCTCTTCAGCCGAATGTCACAGGCCATTCTCATCTTCCAGCTGTCTCTTCTCTCTCTGATTTGTCCTTTTTCCTTTGTTTGGTTTTTGTTTTTATGCCAGGATGGATCCGACCCGTCAGTGAGTCAGGGTTGAGGTCTGTCTCTTCTTATTTTCCCAGTGGCGTCAACAAGCCAAGACGCAGGTTCCTGAAGTCCAGTCTGATGTTATTTTCCAGCAGGGACCTCAGAGGGACTTTTTTTTATACAAAACTCGGCACGATAAATAGCTCTGTTTTCCTCTGAGTCCATCCTCTATGCAGATTTTGTCTCTCTCCGTATCTGTCAGATTTGCAGGTCTGCCTTGCATCCAGTGTGTAGGTTATCCCAGTTGAGCACTTTGAGGAATCAGCTTCAGCAGGTCAAAGCAGCAGAGCCAGGGTATCGCCTGGGGGCATTCTGTGGGCTTGAGTGTGTGTGTGTGCGTGCCTGCCTGTCAGTGTGTGCATGTGTGTGAGTAAGGTTGTCTCACTGTGCACTGTGTAAAAGTGCTGCAGTAAACATCCAGAGCCCTGCTCAAATACACGAGCTCCTGATGCAACCAGGCAACAAGCCCAGGGGGACCAATGGGAAGGGAGGGGCTGAAATTGGGAGCCAATCAGAGAGGGAATGGATTCTGTGAGCCAATCATTAAGCAGAAAGTGGGAGGACTGTCATTTTTTTGGTCCGCTCAGTCTTGACCATAAACTCAGCAATTATTACAGCCAACCCAGTGGTCTGTGACACACACACGCAAGATGCACCTAAGCACTGCAACACACACTTATATATAAAGCCCAGAAACCTTTTATAACGGCTCCCTATCAAACACATTCAGATATTTAATGCATTATTAAGCAGTAAGGCAAAGCGATGAGAGAAGGGGTGACAGTGGTGAGTGTAATGAACTGATCTTTGAGAGAGGGAACAGGGTATATGACGGGACACAGAGGTAAATATATAAAAACAAACAAAAATAAAAACCCAAAAATTGTGTACTGCTATGTAGTTTGTTGGTAGTTATGTTAAAAACATTTTGGGTTCTGTTTCAAATGAGGATTATTTAACCGATTACTGAAATATCAATAAATCAGTTGATTAATCGATACTGTCAACTATTTTCACAAATGATTCCTTGTTTAACTAAATTACCAACCAAAAGCTGAACATTCTTCTTGTTCCAGTGAATTTGATGTTTTAATATAATTAATTAACAGTGTTGTAAAATACTAGTTTAAATATCATTGAGCGATTCAATTCGAAGAAATCACTTTGGCCTCTTGGATCTAGAAAGATTTGTTCCTTTACTATTATTGCCTTTTCTTTATTAAAATTCAGAATTGATTTAATGTACCTTGTGAACTGATATGTAACAGTGGTCAACGACCGACTTGACACATGAGGTTCGGACCTTATTTTGGTACAATAAGAACATAAGTACAATTGAGGGAAATTTATATAAACTTTTCTTGAAAGTGACCGATTAGTTAAATACCTCATTAATCCATGACTTCCTAAAACAGTTGAATATCAAACTGTGTTACGTTTCCTGTCTGGGACACACTCCAGAAAATAAAGAGGATTAGTAAAGAATAAATGTTGTGCAATTAATTAGGACTGCTGTGGCAACAGTTTGGAGTTAATTCACCATGTCTGGTATTTTAAGGGGTTTTATTTAAAGCTTTATCTTGATCAACACAAATTAACTACAGCGGCAAGGTGTCAAAATAAAAGGGCTTCAGCAGCAGGAGCATTGTGATAAAATAATCATAGTAAATACTTTTCTGTGATTATTTAAGAATGCGAGTCCTCATTAGAAAGCCACACTGGACAGCTGTTCCAGAACTGAGAGTGAGAACTGAAGGCACATGGAGGAGAATGGTGTTATCTAGGTCAGCTACTATATCATATTACACCTTGTGCCAAGTGCTTGCGGCAGGACCTCGACACAATCGGGCATCGAGGGGTGAGGGCTGGAGGGAAAGCATGACGTTAAGTAGGACAAACTGAGGGGAAGAGAGAGGAGTTCTACTAAAACATTAACTACTGATGAGTCCCACGGTTACAGAGATGTATTTATCACATATGATTGCTTGAATGATTTGTTGGGGCATCCGATGATATGCATATCTCTCTTGAGATGTGTTGTCTCATGTTAAACGGCCTGTTGATACTCAGTGCATTCTATGGTAATGTACAGTGCAGACGTAGTTCTGTGCTGCTGCTGCAATCAAGGCAAGGCTATTATCAAACCTCCCCATGGTGCATTCAAGGACAGCTGTAAAATGAAAATCCCTGTCATGTAAAAATCAACCCTTATCTCATTACATTTTAAAACATAGCTCCAGGCTTTTACTCTTTTATTAAACTTAGCTTTTTTCCATTACTTATTGCTCTGAATTTGAATGTTGATAAATCACTTCCTGTGCATAAACATATTTAAATTATAGAAAAGAATGGGAAATATTGAGTGCTACTTCATTATAAAACTTTTTGCGAAGTAAAAAACAGTTTCCTGTGGTGTCAGTACTAGAATAACAAACCGTTAGTGAAACATTCATGAACTGGGTCAAAACACTAAAGGTGAACAGCTGATCTCCTGTACTGACCTAAATACTGTATTTATGTCTATGTTTAGGTCATTTTAGACTCAACATACTCATGTGATGGATGAGCACAATATGTTACAGGGCAACACTCAGCTGCACCTGAACTACAACACCAAAGGGAAACCAAGAGGAGAACCGGGTAAATAGATGCTTGGGGTAGATTAGATACACATACACTCACAAAACTTCCAGGTGTGTAGATTGAAGATAAGTGTGACCCTAACCAACAAACCCACATAGTCATGCACTGATGACAACTGAGTGCTCATGTATCAGAACAACAATAACATGTGTGCCCATCGCAGGAAGGTCTCCATTTTAAACAACCTTCTTTTTTTAAGTTTATGTAAAGATGTCTGCAGTGTGGCCAAAGTTTGTTCATTGTTTTGCTGCACTTTAAAAACATGAGGCTTTAGAAATGGAAGATCTGAAGACATGTCTCTGACTAAGTTTAGTCTGCCAGAGATTGTGACCTGGATTCTGTTACTCACTCGCCTCATCACAGGGACATGACATGAACTTCCATGATAAGTTTTTCCTCACAGTCTGAAGTGCACTGGTTTGTGTGTCTGCCTGTTTGTGTCGGTGTATGTATCATTTGTTGGAAGAAACAGCAGAAGGAAGTGTTGTCATATTGGAAAAACAGCTTCTATAAATAGCAGGAGAAAAATGTCACAAGGGGATTCACCTTCAAGACCTGGAAGAGGTACGAAGCTGCTTACTTGTAACATGAGACACGACAGTCATGCCAGGGTTGGTATGAGGTTGTAACGGTGAGGAGCGACAAACAGAAATGGAGGCAAATTGAAGTCAAGTGTTTGATAAAGTGTCTAAATGTCATCCTCTGGCCGACCTTTCCCTCTGGGGGTCTGATATTGCGTTTTCAGCAGGACGGAGCAATCAATAAATCTTTCACAAGAGGTGACACTTTCAGTTCTCCCACCATGTCCCTGCTCTCACCCGACCTTCTCTACCAGACCGTTCTCAGTTCCCTCCATTAATCCATCCCTTGCCCGGAGTGCAACCCTAGAGACCACTGCCCCCACTTTTTCCAGGACATGAGGGAAGCCTCATCAAAAATATTTTCCATACAGGGAGAGAAAGTTAAGTGGAGTAGAGATGAAGCAGTGATGAGGGAAGAAGAGAGATCAGAAGATAATACCAGGGATTAAATATAGATTTGAAATGAGCAGAGGATGTCAGCATGAAAGGTGTGTGTGTGTGTGTTTGTGTGTGTTGAAATTAAGAGCCTATTGAGGGAACACTGCGGTGGCCACAGAGGACAGACTTTGCTGCTGTCTGTCAAGTACTTGACAAACAAGTCAGAGTGACTGAACAGGAAATTTCTCTATATTTCTGAGTTGTCACTAAGCATTTATGTGTCAAAGAATAGCTGATAAACACACGGCCCAGTCACCACTCACCTCAGAAACACAGACGTATCCTGACTCATCAGAATCTTTAAGACAGCACTAAAGGTCAAGACAAGGTTTTGAGACAGTGACAGTAAACTGGGAGGAAAAGTGAAGAATGAATGAAAGGGATAGAAAATAATGGAGATACAAGTCACCAGGTAAGATATTGAAAGAAAAAGTTGGGGAAATGTATCGTACTCTAAAGATATGGAATTGTTTTCCTCAAACAAAAACATGAAAACATCTTATTGTTGTGTGGCAGATACAATTGAGTTTTGGTTTTGTCTGTAGGTGGGTTTTTTTGTTGGGGAAGAAATTGTCATGCTCCTAAATTTGGGACGTGCCAATTTAGTAATAGGAAATAACATGATTCCTGAAAATATTTACGGCAACATGTTGTAAATGTACTTGATGTAATAATGCACTAATGTAGCATGTAGCAAAAACAACATTTCGCCAATTAAGAGTGACAGACTGATTCTTTAAATGGTCAAAGACCAATGTCATGGAAAGACACTGACTTTTCTACTGAGACTGATATAGTATTTATATATTGCATTTACCTTTTCCATTTGTTGCCATCATAAATAATTTTATTTAAATGATGTACACTAACATAAAGCTCTGCTTCCCATAATATATGTCTGGGCAGATAGATGCCAGGGTGTCTGTTAATAATATTGATTTTCTCCTTTATTGTTATTAAGACAAAAAAGAAACAAACAGGCAAATGGACAGGAGACTTAAACGAAACCACCAAACTAAGAGAGATTTACGTCTCCAACTAATGTCCTTATGTGTGTTGGTTGGCAGAAATAAGCCTGCAGTGAAATCCAAATTTTCCTTTCCTTTTGTGTAACCAAGCAAAGAGACCGGCTATTCACTTTATCTGTGGCTGGCTCAAAGGATACTTGATATTTTTAGCAACTTAAACAGATGTATGTTCATAAATCTGTGCGTCGACATTGTTTTATATTGCTCTGTGGTGTGTATACTGTCGTCTCCAGGGTTTACTAATACAGCAGTAATCCCTCAGCCCAGACACTGAGGTTAGACAAGGTCATGGGGATGATTGCTGCTGCCTGGCCGAGGCTCACAGAGAATTAAAACCAAATAAAACAATCACATTAGTTCTGAATATCAAAAACGGTGTGAACAGCGTCGCTTATTTAAAAAATGTGCTGCATGTAACCCTCTGTTCTATTCATAATTATTTAAGCTTTGCCTGCAGCCGGAGCATCGTGGTACAACAGCTGCCACCTAAGACCCTCAGACACACACAGATGAGACACACTGGGAGGAATGCTCTGGTGGTGTTCCACAAACGATTTATAACTATCAAACTACTTAAATACAAAAAAACTAAAAACAGACGCACACAGCAGCTTGAGCGCGGCTTTTGTCTGTGACCTTATTTATCCTGACTGTTGAACCCTGGCACAGTGAGCTGAACGTGAAGTGGGACGACAGCGTCATGGCAGCACATGCAAAGTGCTAAAATGCCTTCCTCAAACAGCAGCGTCAACAATGAGTGTCTTCCTTCTACATACACCTCTTTAAGTGACACAGACAAACACTGTGTGCATTGTATGGTTTAAGTCAAGCCAGCATGGGTGTGTGTCGCTATGTGGAACTGTGCGAGTTGGCTGTACGTGGATTACGGATTACTGTCTAATCATCTTAAAGGCCAGTAGGACACGACTGACACACCCACACACCCACAACCACACCCAAACACACACACACACACACGTATCAGACTGATTTATTGTTATACAGCACTTTACTTTATCTTACAATCTACAGTAGTTGGCTACTGAGCACTTGGTGCAATGCAGCTGAAAATGTTTCATCTTAAATCTATTTTACAAAAACTGAGATGAAAAAGAAGACGAGTGTGTGGAAGGAAAAGAAAATAAATAATTGGAGTTCCTGATGAGTTCAGTGGGTAGGTGGAGCGGAACATAAACACACACACACACACAAACTCCATGCACACTGTCAATTAGTGCATCTTAACCAGCTTACTGCTAATGTATGCATAGTCTTTGCATGTTGGGTGCACAAATAGGCCCTTGGGTCATATTTGTGCAGATGTTATGACATATTGTTTAGAAAGTCAAGATTTAAAACTCATTCTGTTCTGTGCTGACATGAGTTTGTCTGCACGGCACAAGTCTCCCAACTTAAAACCATGGAATCTCATTTAAGATTTAAAAAAGCTGTACTGTTCCCATATTTTCACTCTATGCGGGAGATTACAGTACATGGTGTAAAATGTGATGGTTACTAGGTACAGTAGTCTGGGAGTAAGGCTCAGCAATCAACTTAAATGAGATCAGCAGATCAGAAGAACCAGAGATCATCATGTCCCTGCAGGAGGATTGAACTCTGGTCCCTTGCCTGGGGAGCTCATTATCCTGCGTACGTGAGCGTCTCCATGAGAGAAGTTTTGTCTACTGGTTGGTTACCAGTTAATGATCATTGAGGGGTCATCACACTGCGTCGCTCTGCATCTTTAGGTGTGACCAACTGGAAACTGCCGGAACATTTAGTATGAGCAGCCACTCGTGATGAAGCAGTGCTATGAAAGTGCTGTAGCTCTGACATGTCCTGTGTCAACAAATTATTATTATAAACCTGACTTAATCTTCCACCATTAGTAACTCAGTCTGATCCGTCTCTTGTGCTTTACGATGAAATGAGCTTCGCAACTGAATTCAAAATGCATCATCAGAAAAAGTTGCTACAGATAAGTGGTACAAGTTTAAAGATGTATGAACGGCATAATCGGGGAAGGAATATTATCTTCACTCGAAAACCCATGATACAACGAATAAAAGTTCCCAAGCAGAGCAGCAGATAACTGAGCGACTGAATAACCGATTGGAAGGATGGTGATTACCATGTAAACACAATGTCCTGGTATTTAAATCCAGTCAGGGACCTTTTGTCACATGTCAAATCCCATCTTCTCAAAGCTATTCTTTTGTCTAAAATATATCAAACGCAGGCGTAGTATCTCACCTGGCTGCAGGGCTGTCGTCAGTGTGATTGTGTTGTGGTGAGTCAGAGGAGGTGGGACCTTCCTCCTCGTCCTGGGGGAGCTCTTCACATTCCGCCTCACACTTGTCATCGTCCAACAGCTCGGTGATCTGAAGACAGAAATAGAAAAAGAACAAGAAAGGTTAGCACTAAAATCATATTAATTTATTGAGATGATTTTTTTTTATTACAGGTCAACTGTTTTGGCTAATTACCAAACACTGATTTCTTTGTAGCTGGCATATCCGCCAAAATTAAGCAATTTGAATTTTAAAGAAATAATTTAAAATATATTTTCATGTTGCTTCATCTGAATTCAGTAGACTGACAACTCCTGCAATATAGTCGGTGCAATTGCTGGCGTCAAAGACCATCTGATAAAGTGAAAAGCCTTAGAAGCAAATTCTTGGAACTGACATTTTAGCCTCAGTATGGACTTAAGAGAATGAGATAATAGATCTTATTCCAGGTTCCCCCCCAGAATAACAAGATTATATGGTTATTAAAGAGATTTGCAAACTTTCAAAGTTTACAATCTAATTTACAAAAAGATGTTCTTGGTACCAAAGCTTACTTCTTTAACAGACTTCTCTAGAAAGCATGTGGGATGTTGGGAGTTCATAACGAGCTTTCACATTGGGGAAAAATAACCCTTCTTTCTTTATTTCCTTCTTTTTTTTGTTACTGAGGAATTGCACAAGACAGAAATTAGCAGAAAACATTTCTGGCCATAGACATTCAAAGAAAAGGTGTTCACAGGATCAAATACTCTTCTTTGAACATACAGATCTACAGTACAGTGTATGAGTGTGTAAAACAGGGACAAGACATCACAGTTTGTTCCATAAATAGAGATGAAGCACAAGCGTCACACACTGACACCTCAGATACAGTGGATACAGTGGATTGAGATAAAGAAAATCTTCCTGGAAGGAGAAATAGAGGGAGTGAGCTTGAAGACAGGATGAGAAGAAGGAGAAGAAGGAAGGAGGGATTGAGGGTTTGAAGTGATTTACTGTGCTGCTCGGTCAGTGATGTATCGTTTTCATGCTGACTGAGCGATGAATCCCCTTTCAGTCACATTACACATTATGTAACAAGCAAAATACGGTATGCATCCATGATACTGATGTCAAAACTATTATATTGTTCAACATAAACTAAAATTTAGCATATATGGAGAAAAGAAAGCTAGGAGAGATTTAGCAATGAGACTATTTTTAAGTATTTTAGTTTAGGATTTAAAAAAGCAAAGCATTTGGGTATTTGTTCCTTTTACAAGTGGGATTGAAACTGCAACTGGCAGTTTAAAGCTCCATGAATAGGGACATTTTAATAATTACATAATATTGTTTATAGTATCACCTTACACAAAACAAAAGAATAATATAACATTGTTATTTTGACCAGTGCAGCTTAACTCTGGGTTAAAGCCAGAGGTAATGGCAACCAATAAAGGGAGTGAGGAAAGGGTAGAGAGAGCCAGAGGCAGAAGAAGAGGGAGTGATGAAAGGCAGAAAGAAATCAATCTGACAGTAAAAGAGAGGGTGAAAGAAGTGCCAGAGAGAAGGGGAAGGAGAGAAGGGGAAAGTAAAAAGAAGAGAGACGAAGGGAGAGAGGAGATTAAATATGTGGACAGAAATAACTCATCATATTACACTCTGCTCACAGCAAAGTCACACAAACAGAAATCCTTGGGCTGGACTTTACCAATAATACATATCGTATTTATCTCTTTTGTTCTAATTACATTTCAAGGGATAATACTTTGTGTGGTTGTTTATTGGTTTTATATCTAATATAACATTACCAACTGAAGGTACCATATGTTTGTCTTTTTCATGTTTTTAATGCACAGAGAGTTAGTTTAAACATAACTGGGGAAAACCCAGTTACAAGACGAGGTTAAACAGTCATGAATGAGATTCGTCATCATGAGACTCTTTTTTCCCTCAGTGACATTTTCCCCCTGTCTCCTTCACCTCCCTCCTTCACTCATGTCAACAGCAACTGCTGCTGTCACCATGTCGTCGCTATGGAAGCATCTTTTCTAGGAGCTATGATCGGCCGTCAGGGCATTCTTACATCATTCCATGTGCAGACCAGGAAGGATGAGTCACAGGACTCCTCTGTGTACGTGACTGTGTGTGTGTTTGTTTGTGCTTCTGTTTGTTAACTATATTAATAAATTATATGGAAATAAAAAAAATACTGCAAATCATCACATCCTCATACTTCACATAACATCCCTTGTGCACCTCTTGTGTACAGAGTCACATAATTAAATGCATTTCAATTCTTTATTTTCAATACCTGTGCACACCCAGTCTGAGTGCCCTTGTGTTCTCTGCTGTATTAATTATAGTTGGATAAGATTAATCCAGTGACTCTTCAACATTTATAAAAAGCAGCCAAATATGTATTGCTATATATTATAATCTGCTACACTGTCAAATGAAAATGATGACTGAAAATGCCTGACATTAATCCATATGAGACAATAAATCTAAACAATCTAGAGGGACAATAAAATCTCTATTAATTAAACAGCACTGTGGAAAGCTCAGAATAATAACTTCAGGATTGTAGCACATAAAAACGTGGATTGAAGAGTCTGGTCTTGTAAAAATTCACTCAGATCCATTCTGCAGTTATATGCATGAATGATACCTTGAATATCACCTTGGATTAAACACCAGCTTCAAAGAGCATATTCTATCAAGGCCGCTGATCAGCGACGTGGAAAAAACGAGCCTGGATGTCACCTTATAAACAGAAGTCACTTTGTGTCGAGCCATTAAAACACAGACGCTGAAATGATGAACAATAAAACAGGAATGTATAATTGCCACCTGAGCTATAAGTGTTTATTCCTACTGCACATAAATATGATGAGGGCTCTGCTTGTTTAAGTTATCAGAAAGTCTTTGAGTTGACGTAACAACATTAAGGGATAAGTGTCGTTAAATCCTGTCAGGATGACCTGTCATTCACAGGGCTGGAAATATTATCCCTTTATTTTGGACGGTGGAAAACTTTAATCACATTAAGCACAAATCACTGAGGTTAAACGGAGCAGTTCCTGTGTATAATGGGTCAGTGAGCTTGTACATGTGATTCAGAGGTTGGAAAACAGAGAAACAAGATTCATTGGCTTTATTTATTTGGCTGTTACTGGGGCAAGAACACAGAACAATGAAAACTGACTGCGGCTGACCTACAGTATTATTAAATCAGTGGTTTTAAAGGTTATTTTATACTCAACCTTTATTCTACTATGAATATAGTCAATACCTCAGTCTTTATTTATTCAATATAAACTCTATATTTCTGCCGTGCTGAATGTGTTTTGAAAATTTTGTCTAAAATCACTGATGAGAGCAACTGATTAAGTAGAATCAAATCCCCCCCAAAACAAATTGATTAGGTTAAATCATGTAAATGAAAAGTTAATAACTAGATGGTTTTATTACTATGCCAAATCCCAACAGTCCCCTCTAATTCAATCAAGCTGCACTTAATTGCACAACCTCCATTTTTTCCCATCATGTTTAATGAATTATTCACAGAGAAATTGGTGAAAATGTAAAAAGCAAAAGCTATTTCCCAATGTTAAAGAAAGTAGAAAAATAAATCCTGGATACACTCCAAAAAAAAACACGTCTTCCTCTGCCAATGACTCATTCTTTCACCAAGTTTTGTGCGAATACAGTAGTGTTTGTTTAATTCTGCTGACAAACAAACAAACAGACGGTGGCAAAAAACCAAACCTCCTTGGCAGAGATATAAAATACTGAACTGCTCCTCAATTAAATAGAATCTGATCCTATTCACTCCACTCATATCCAAGCTAGAGGAGAGATTGTGAATATACAAGGTACTTGCAAAACCAGAAGAAATCCAAATGATTGTTAAGTTGAAAATATCTCATATTCAAAATAAACATGTTAGTATTTAAGTGGCAGAATTTATGCAGTGAAAAAAACCTCCATCTATTCTACACGTCTCCTCTAGCTCATCCTTTTCTGTCTGTACTATTTACTTGCAGCAGAAGGTTCACTGGAGATAAGTCCTCTGGCCTCACGTCCCTGCAGTGAGTGGGCCGTGTGATGCAGCTTTCAATTTAAGAAAGTGTGGAAAGCCACTGATTCATGGACATTCACATTCTCTCCGACTACTCATAACATGCTTTCAAAGTGAATACATCAACACCCTGGTTGTGTTTGATGAAACAAAAAAAAGTGTGTTCGTACTATGTGTCCCCGCAGAGATATTAAACATCTCTCTGCAAGGTCTTAGATGGGTTATTGCTTGTAAATACTCCAACCTACTATAAGATGTTCCCTGCTACTGAACATTGTGACATCTTCTGGTATCGGTAGCGTTAGTCCATTTGCCCCGTTCTAATTAATGTCCACAGTCCAGGGTACAGTTGTACATTCGCTGTGACATCTGTAACGTGGCTCGGCTCCAGAAGCACGTCACTAACTTGGCACAGGCGAAGTAATAGGGCAGACACTGATTTGTTTATCTGCTGAGGTTAAACCAACAGACGTGGTCAAGTAAGGACGTCTTCAGGCCTGTGTTAGCAGACCAGCTTCTATTAAAGCCCTTTACACACACAAAATACTTAACTGTGCTGGTTTCATCTGCCCATTGCTTGGCTAAGAGGTTGCCACTGCATGTATGATGCTTATGGCTGTATTCAGACATGATATTTACAGTAGAAACATCTTACTTGAGATATATTTAACACCTGTTGTGTGAGAGGGAGCAATATCAAGAAGTGCAAGTTAAAAAGTCCTGAAATAAACCCAATTAATGTCCAATTCAATTTTAACTTCATTATCATGTATTTAGAGAATCCAATCTCTTTTATAATGTAGAGAGATGCATCAATTAATATATATATATAACCAGAATTTGGGTCTCTTTTAAATTCCTCATTGCTCTCATGATGCAGGTTAAATATATTGGACATTCAATGTACCTTTAATTTTTCTGTGCATACTTTGCCACAAGTTTCTGTCTCATTATATAAATACAATGACTTCAGATCTATGCACGCTGAGAAATGAACGTGGATCAAAAAGATTAATTTTGCTGTTGCAACATCACATTTCTGTATTATGTCTAAAAGGAGCTTAAGAAGCACAGGTCTCAAATTCAGTGACTAAATCAAATCAATTCTACAAACCATGTCTTGTTTTCTCTAAAACCAAGTGCACAGCAGGTCCAAAACAATGGGGTGTGACCTTGTTAGACAGAACAGTTTGCTCGCTTTTCATGGTCACTACACACTGCTGCTGCACTGCTGCTGCAATAAGTATTTGGACAGATACACATGTGTTGTTCGTTAGGCTCTGGGCCTCAGCACATTTAATCTAAAACAACAGAATGGATACTACAATAAAGAGCCAAGTCTCGTCATTGTTTTGAATGGGTCTAGGCCAAAATTGAAAGAACTGTGTGGAGGACTCAAAAATAACAGTACATTCTTAAAGAAAAGCATTGGGTATACTTAAAAACTATAAAAAGGGAAATTAGTTGGTTGAGAAATTAACACAAGTTATGTTGATGAGCTGAAAATCATTAGCATGGTCAAGAAAAACCTGTCAATTAGTGCACAGAATGCTCTCCAAGGTGTAGGAGTACATGTTTCCTTGTTAACAAGAGAAGACTTCATGACAACAACTGCAGAGGAGTCACCACAAGATGCAAGCCCCTGATAAACCTCATAAAACAGAGAGATTCGGCTGCACGGAACTAAAAACAAACAAAAAGAAACCAGTGGTGTTCTTGAAGTGAAGTTAAACAGACAGACAAAATAAATTAAAGCCCTATCAATATTATGGAAAGAGGAACTTGTGGAGATAACAAAGGAACAGCTCGTGATTCAGAGTCAGCAGTTGTGATACACTTATTTTCTATACCTTCAATTTTGTTTATAAACCCACTCAAATTGAAAACTGTTGAAAAACAGAGAAGCTGTTCTAATACTTGCGCTCTGGCTAATATAATTCAAAAGACAACGGCTTAATAATGCTACAAGACATAATATATTTATTGTGACTACAATCTGTTTTCTGTCTGAAGGGCTTTCTTAGAAAAATGTGTGCTGAGGAGTCAAAACTGACCCTGACAGTCTAGCCCTTAGACTGAGCTCGGTCAAAAACCTTGAGTTCTCTCGGGTCTGAACGCACAGAAACTGAAGTACTGAAATTTGATATAAAACAAATAAGTAAATCATTTTCAGGAGCATTTATTTGTTCCCTGCTGTGTCCATAAGCCCCAGAAGTAAAATACCATAGCTGAATGAAAACAAACAACCACTGGTGTCATCACAACTGCAACAACAGCAATAACAAGCCTGAGCAAAGATTCACGCACTCAGCTTAACAACACAATTCCATTGACTTGTATTTTGTCAACAAACAAACCAAACTCCAGCTTGGCACTCGTCAGCCTCATTGAGATTCACAGGTCGGCCCAAACATACCACAAAACAACAACAGTATTCTTCTCTCTCTCTGTCACATCCTACATCTTTCATGTGATTCTTTGTCCAACTCCCATTTTAACCTTTACATTGCCAGTTTTTCCTGTAGTTTAATTTGAATTGTCCTTAACCCTGTGAGCATTTTACTTACTTACTCTTAAGTCTTATTGAAGCTTTAAAGTCGAAGCATGTAGCATGTGTGTGGGAGATAATCCCCTCCATGAGTGTTTGATCACACAGAGCCATCCCCAGTGTAGTGCAGGGGCTGTAGGTGTGTGATGTAAAATTACATCATCACTGGCTTTTTTTTCTTATCCCTCCTCTCCATCACCATATCTCCCTTTGTTGTATTATTTTTCCTCTCCTTTCTCCCCCATCTTCCTGTTTGCGTACTCCTCCTCCTACTTTTCTGACCTCTCTCTTACATAAGACACAGGAATCGCTTCTTGGATGATTTGTCTTTACAGATTTTCTCTCAGTCTCTCAGAGCGCCTTGTCCTCCTCTGCTCCTTTTCTCATTGTCCCTCAGGATAATTTTATATTCTCATTCATCTGACAGAGCAGCCAATATAATTTACAATGGGAGACAGAAGGGAAAACGCCAGATAGATAAGGTAATTGAATTTGGAAAATAAAAATAAATTCAATGATTTGCATGGGAGGATTTTTTTACTCAAGTTTACTGCTCTGAATTTCAATCTAGTTTGTTTTCTTTTACAAACCAGAGCTTTTGTAAGAGATTAGATGTTTAAATTAATTTAAGGAAGGACATCAAAGATAACAACTCCAAAGACTCAAGATGGCGAAAATAGCAGAAAAATAGCAAAAATATCTTTAAAAGGAAGGGAATTTGTGAGGAAGAAGAGACTAAAGCAGACATAAAGAACGTTTTTGAATAGTTGAAGTGTTGCAGTAACTATAAGGTTTTTATTTCTCTTTCTCTTTCTCTTCTGACCACAATTTCACAATGACTTACAGTGTAACCTTTCACTTCAAAAACTGTCTCGTGATTATCGTGTTTGTGCTAACGTTGACATTTAATAACAATGTAATAAGGAACAACCTGATGTTAAATGTTACCTTTGCCACGCATCGCACTGTTGTGTTGCCGGGTAACAGCGGGAAATGCCTTCGAGTTTGTTTAGTCTGTCGCTTTCTGTTTGTTCTACGCCGGCCCGAGACGACAACAGGAATGTATAGTGGGAGACAGAGTCTATCTAAAACCTCTGTGCACAGTGGGTGTGCCAGTTTGTTCCAGATTCTTTTTCACTTTCTGTTCAGGAATACAATGTACTGCTGATGAATAGATAGAGGATGTGAGTACGGCTGAAGAGCATTACTTACATTCCTACACACTAAGCAGCTTATTAATTATTCTCAGCCTGAAGTAGTTGTTGCAATACAAGTCACTCATTCAGTTCCTGTCAATATTTATGCTAATGTACCAAAATCTTTTTTCATAAATAAAAATCAATAACCACTGGTGATTTATTAATACATCTACTGCTGGAGATATTGAGAATTCCAATTCTATAATAATAAATTCACAGACCAAATGATTTGTCAAATAATAAATGATTCATCTGAAGATATATAAAACCGTTCTGTGCCACATTACTATATATAACCACTCATTTTTCTCTGGTTATATATTGCTGTCTTTTTCTACTATGTAATCTAATCGCATACCAACATTTTAATCTTCTACTTTTTATCGAAGGATTAGTCTGATTCCACCCAGAAGGAATCTCAACCCTGACCTTGGCAGAGTTAAATGCCACATTCTGCTATTTGTGCACAATTACAGAGGAAGAAAAAAAAAGACAAGAGAAGAAGACAAAGACGAGGTTTGTAATTTCTTTGCTCATATGTCAGGAATGTCGACATTTGTCAAACAGCATCCAAAACATAGTCTTAACGTCATGGCATATCAAGACTATATTCTGCTTTATATTATGATGTTTTCTTTACATTTTTCCAAATGTTTTATTTCTTTTATGACTAAATAAATAATCACTTCAAAGCCGTTAATCTATAAAGAGTGGATTTGTAGGCTGGTATTAAGAAAAGGACTAAACACTAATAGGACAGCTTCTCTGTGAGATGTGATGACATTTTTGCTGCTGACAGCTTAGACTAAATGTGCATAGGCTGGAAGGTTAATTGACAATATTATGAATAAAACCACCTTTTCTTAAATGTATACTATTTGTATATAACCAGATATGCAAGCAGATAGTGATTCACAGTATAAGTGAAAAAGGGAGAGAAGATGCAGAGATGTGGAGACGTGTTGAGATGAGCAGTACCTGTTCGTTGATGGAGCTGTAGTCGTTGGTGGTGGAGACGTCATCGTCCTCTGAGTCAAACAGGCAATCCTGGTTGTCCAGCAGCTCTGCCAGGACTCTGCTTACAGACTCCTGGTCCCGGAGGTCCTCTCCTTCTGATGATAGACTGCAGATGGAGGACGAGAAAGGGTTGTGTTCACTGTGCGATGCTACCCATTGGATATTCAATAATTCTAGTAGCTGAATAAACATCTGTGAAGGTGCTTATGTGTTTTGACATATTTTTTTTACACACATGGAAGGTTTCTTGATCATTGTAAAATGAAGAAGGCATAGCAGTACAGCTGTCGGTCCAATCTGTGGCTGTACCAGCTGCAGTGTCACATGTGAGGCTTCAGTGAAAATCAATTTCTCCATTACAGCAATCCTGATTCCTTTTTTTTATTTGATGATAAGGGCCCATTCAAGCTACATGATTTTATTTCTATGCATAAATTTGAAGGCGGTTCTGTTGCTAAAAATTATGACTCGCGCTCAGACATATAAATTCAATCCTCTGCACATACAACTTGACAGTTTAGCTTTTTTTTTGCAAAGGCACAGTGATAGTGTTAATCACAATTATGAGATGGCCATGTACTGTAGTATCTTACTGGAATATGTCTGGCCCGAAGACGGCGGCCAGCGCCCCGACGTTCCAGCTCTCCTGCTGCAGGGATACCACGCTGGCAAGGAAGCGGCACAGGAAACGCAGAAGGCCGTAGTTCAGCTGGGGAAGCTGCTGCAGCAGGTACTTCAGGTTTCTACACAGCTCTTCCTCATTGCTGTAATCTAGGGATGGTTCAAAATAGACTTGTGGTTATGATTAAACACGCAACTATTAACATGCTCCTTACCTCCATTGCACATCTCTTACTCACTGTTATTACGGTAAACTGTTTTACTGCAAAAAGGGTGTTGGTTTATAGTTCCCATTAGCATCAGTGCACTTCATACATGCCGCACTTAATGCTGCTACACAGCTTTTTTATGACTCTGTGTAAATTATAATGTTCTCCTTTGTGTTCTTTCTGTGAGAGTATGACACATTTGAGAACGTGTTCAACCCTCTGAGGCAAAATTAACTGAAAGAGGATATGGATTATGGAATTAGTAATTCCTGCTGTAGTTTAGTAGTCCCATTATAGAATAGAGTTAAAAATGTATGACATAAAATCGAGAAATGTCTTTGCTGCCTGCTCCCACCCTTTACAGTAGCTGCCACCACATATAAAAAATTTAACTGAGAGAAACACTGATTATGATTATCTTTTCTTTGTTTATACAACAACGCCAATAGCTAAAAAAAAATAACTAAGGCAACTCAAAGAAACAGTAGAGGAACAAGTTAATTTTTGCCAGTTTCCACTTAATTTAGAGATCCACTGTACTATGTGTTCACAGCTTAGCTTGGATCTGTCTCCATAGTCACAATCATGACAGGTTAAAAAATGTAATACCATCTTTAAAGAAATCCCAAAATGGAGAACAAGAGTGTGTTTCACTTCTATTTTTGTGCCTTGGTATTTGGTCAGATTAGGCCTTAAACAGGGGATTTACAAAACCATCAAACTTCAAACCAAAGGGAAGCAAAAAAGGATCAGTATCTGTAACAAGCACCTGAAAAAATAGTAGTGGACACAAAGAGAGTGGGGCGAGTGTGTGGAGAAATATACATAGGAGCATTAGAGGTGTATAAGAAGTCCCTGTCACACACACCTTGGTGTAGCTGTAGAATGTGTCCCTGTACCGCTGTTGGTATAACAGGCTCAGGAAGCTCCTGCAGGAAGAGCCGCAGCAAACTGACCGCTGACGCCAGGTCAGCCTCCTTCTCCAGCGCCACCTCCTCACCACTGTCATAGCGCTGACGCAGCCAATCCACACGCTCTGCGTTGCCATTAACCAGGAAGAGCCCCTCCAGGTCCAGATGACCTGATCATAGAAACAGCAATAATTACTTAGTCATGTTTTAATACTTTTATTAATGTTAGAGTGTATTTCTCGATATTTAATACTTTGAGCTTGGTTTGATTATTGAGGCAAAATACGTGTTTGTAAACAACAAGGACATAAAGGTGGGGATGTACAAGAAAGAAAACAGAACAGTGGGATTTTGGGAACTTTCATTATAGCTGACATGTCCATAATCATTTGTGTAACAAATTATCTGTTCACCTTGCAAAATGTTTTGTTTGTATTATTGATTGTGTTGACACATTAATCTCTTGCAAAATATGTTCGTGTTTTTCACAGCTCTGATCACTACTGTTGGTACTACAACAATTCTTGGTCGGATTTTCACAAATCTAAATAAATGGAAATTTAGAAGAAAATGATTATTATCTACATCTTAACTCTATTCAATTAACTACAAGCTAATCCTGGCTAATCTTTATTCCTGAACATCGTGAAAATACAGTGTGAAATAAAAAAGTACAGCTCCCATAAGAGAATGCAGATTGACCTGTTAAGTTCAACTTTGTTGTTTTCAGAAGATATCTATTCACCTACCCACCAGGGCTCAGCTGCATAACGATGGCATGCTTTTCAAATTGTTGGTTATGAAAAGGTAAAAGAACCGTAAGAAAATGTGCCCTTAATTTCACTAAGACAGGATTGTTGTTACTGACGCCTTTAGATGTTTTACTCCATTCCCACACAGTGCTGTCAAGTGTTGCAAATCCCATCGCACTGCGAAAAATTATTCACTAGATGAAGACATACAAAAAACTATCGGTTGAAAAACACAATAAGAAATGCTTTAACATGTCAAAGTGGTAATATGTTGTGACTCAAGGATCTGGTAACGCCTGCCTGGTTAGTCCTACTTACTCCTGTTCACAGATTTCTCCTCTGTTAACGTTAGGAACACAACGGGTAAGAAAAACTAAATTCCTTTTTGTATCACAATGTCAAGCAGTGTCAACAACGTCCACAGACATATTTGATTGAGTGATTTGATTAAAACATTGCTCAGTCTTGTGGATCAAAGCAAAATACCGGCGAAAGCATTTAGTCCTTGACCAAACAATATAAGGAATTTAATCCGTCACAGATGCCAACGGTTTGCTCCGACACTCCTTCAGGTGCTTTATATTTTCCATCTCGGCCTTAAAATCCAATTACCTGGTTAGCTCATTTTCCATCACCCTGCTTCTACTCAAAACCTCCAGCTTCACACACACAAGTGAAATAAGAGACAGTAAGACCTTTTCACTGGCTCAATAACTTCTGGACTGGCAGTGCTGCTGCCAGCAGAGCCCCGGGGGATTAGAGACATATTACATAACCTCATGTGGACGAGCAGTAACACAAAGCACCGGCCTGCTTCGCTGGTCACTCGAGGGGACTGGAGGTGAAGCTTCCTTCCAACAGTTAAAGAAAAGAAAACACTGTCTTGACAGCTTTGACAAGAAAATGTCTTGACAGAGAGTTTTCACTGCACAATGAAATTAGAAAAGGAAGCTTTCTCTATTGTTTGACTTGTCAATGTAGATGGAAGTTAGAAATCCTTTCTTGATGTACTGGTTTTCCAAAGCCCGAGGCCAATGAAAACTCCTATACAACTTCCAATGATAGATGTATAAGTATCACTATGGTTTTCTTGACATGTTTGAAAGCTTTAAAACTGAACATTAATTAAAACTTCAATCTTCTGGATGCTATTCTTTATTCAGTTATTACTGTAAATAATTTATTGACTTTCCAAGAGTTTCCTGCATCTTATGGGAGGCATTTTTATAGCTGCTACTTCAACTGATAGACAGAAAGTAAATATACATTTTTTTTTCTTCTACAAATGGATCTTTGTGTGCAATGAATGTTTTAGTGAAACAAGATAAACAAATCCAAATGAGTCATTCCATTTCTTCAGGGTTCACACCAACAATGCATCTTCAGCAAAGAAAATGTATCACAGCATTTGAAATGAAAATGCTGATGTAATGTTACCATTACCAGCCAAACACAAACAGCCTCTGGCTTTGGTTTGTGAATTTCTTTGGTTGATGCCAATTTGATGACATAAGCCTAACATCCCTGCTCTGCAAGGACTGAAGATAAATAATCCAGGGGGATGTGGAAAAGGTCCAGGACCAGTGTTATTGGTAGCTTCCTCTCTCCATGGTTAAGCTCCTCTGTTTTGACAAGTGGATCTGCAGTTGACAGAATGGTTATGTAATGAAGGGGGAAGCAGACCGTGTCTGCCGGTGCATTCAGAGTTCAACTTATAACTATATCTTTGATGCAAGAGCAGTCACGGCAGGTCAGCAGTAGCTGTGTGTGTGTGTAGCAGCCATCAGAGGCATGTTTAGGCATATTGACCGGTAGATTATCTAAATGTTTTTGTCCCTGTTTTCAGAGTTAAAGTCAGACAGAGACAGCTATGGGGCGTTTGGACTGTATCTGTTTGCTAAGAATGAAGCTTTACCAGTTTATCAGCCGTTTACTCCACCCTCTCTCGGTGATCACGTTAAAACCGGTGTGTCATTGTTTTCATTGTCAGCTTCTATATTCGGAACATGCCGCAACTAAATATGTTGGAATGTACAAAGCAATAAGATCTGCAGTTGACAGAGTAGTTATGTGATGAAGGAGCAAGCAGCCGATGCATTCAGAGTTCATCTTATAACATTAACTATCTCTCCCATAACGTCATATGAGAGCCATGGCAGGTGACAGTAGCTGTGTGTGTGTGTGTGTGTGTGTGTGTGTGTGTGTGTGTGTGTGTGTGTGTGTGTGTGTGTGTGTGTGTGTGTGTGTGTGTGTGTGTGTGGAAGAAGGTAATGGTAGTGATGACTTATAGCAGAATTAAAAACATGAATTCTCAAAAGGTACAACAGCAGTCACTATGGCTCAACAACACACAACGCTAAATAATCCGGGCAGACACAAACATCGATAAACATTTTCCATGTAAAAGTTATCAAGTAAGTTAAACTAAAGGGAAATACAAGACAGTATTTGTCATTTTTTTCATGTTAATGGAAAACAACCTAATCAAATAAAAGTTGCCATAATAAAAGCAGGTGTCATGAGGTTTCATTCAGCATGAATTTACATATCAGACAATCAAATGTATTAGTATTGTTGCACTGATACCCAAATATTTTGGATTTGTGCATTCTGATTTACAGCTGTGATTCAAATATGAATTATTTAGGGATATTGAATTGATATTTACACAAATGGTAAAAGGTAAACATTCTTATGAATCTTTGTATACGTTTTGTACTGTGTGTTTATATTGTTCGTTTGTGTCCATCACTCACCATGTTCCTCGATGTAGTCGACAATGTGTTTGACCAGGGCAGGAACCTCATGGCCACTTATTGTCTGTGTGTGAGACACCTCATCCAAAGGGACACCAAAGACCCGTGTGGTGCCGGCTGAGCTCCCGCCCTCATTGCCTGGCAACAGAGACACGCTCTTCCTCATGGCCGCCTCCTCACCACGAACCCGCCAAGACCTCACGTCTTTGAAAAGAAAAGGGGAAAAAGCAAAGGGAAGGCGATAAGACAAAAAAAGTGAGATGGGAGGATTTACAAAATAAGAGCTTTGGTGAATAATGCAGAAAATGTGATTTTATTGTCTCCGACAGCTGATCTGGGATTCTTATATCTAAGATTCTTATTTCAGATTCTCTATAAAGTGAGCAGCAGCTTTGCGGACAGAAATTCTTTGTTGATGAGAGAGGTCAAGGATGGATTGCCAGACTGGTTTCTGCCAGAAAGGACAGCTCAAATAACTTCTCTTTACTAACCGTAGTGAGCAGAAAGGCACTTAAGAATGTTCAGCACATTTAGTCTGGAGGCTGATTAAAAAAACACATGGGTTTTCATTCCCGTCAGGCAAGAACTGAAATCTGAGGCTGCAGTGGACACAGGTTAACCAAAACTCTAAAGTTGGTGAATTTACCAGAGCATATCTAAGTGCTATGGCTGACTATGTGTATCCCCTTATGGAAACAATATACCTGTCATCTGTGGCTACTTCCAGCAACATGTCATAAACCAAAGCTAATCTAAAGCTGAACATGACAATGAATTCACGGTGGCCTCCACGGTCACCATATCTGAATCCCCAGGAGGTGGTAAATGAGAGATTACAGTATGAATGTGCAGCTGACAGATCGGCAGAATTTTGGTGATGCAATCATGTCAACAGGGAGCAGAATCCTAAACAAATATTTCAAAACTTGTGGAATCAATGCTACTAAAGATTTAAGCCTATTTTAAGAGCAGAGAGAGACTCTACCAAGTATTTGCATTTTGTTTATAATGAACAAGTTCTCTGAGTGTATGCTAAAGTGTCTGATAAAAGGGAAAGTCTACAGGCCTAGGATAACATACATAGTCTATGGCCAATCAATGTTTCTAAGACGGTAGAGTTTTTCCTTTCCAACCGGTTTGTCAACATGAGTGAGACAATACCTCAACTTCAGCTGCTGCAGTGTTTCCACCACTGCCTCTGTATCTGTGTGTGTGTCGGGGTGTGTGTGTGTGTGTGTGTACTCACCGTGCAGCAGTGAAAGTGTATCCTATCCTCTCCTCCCCTGGCCAGAGAACCACTGAATCATCTATGGCTGCTTCAGGTTGTGGCAGAAGATCAGCCGGTAGTTCCTCATTGACAGACCGCAAATCCTCTTGCAGGACTTCGTGTAGCTGCACTGAGGACAGACAGAGAGGAGAGAGAGTGCACAGAAAAGTAAAGGAAAGGAGATGAAGGCAGAAGTGAGAGGGGGAAAAGTGTGAAGGTGGAGACAGAGTTGAGGAAAAAAGAAAAAGTGGATTTTGGTAAGTAAAGTTATTTATATAGTTATAAACATCTCGTAACGTTTTTGCACATCTTCTGATTCTTCTTTTAGATTTTGATTCAAAAAGATTCTTACAATTATTTATATAATTTCAGCATAAAAATTTAAAAAGTATTAAAAGTAAAAAAATACATTTATTTTGTTATAAACAGCAAGACATGACCTTTTGAATTGAGCATTAACACCAACTCTACAACTTGGAATATAATAGATCCGGCCAATACAGACACTAGCTGCAACTTCATGTGGGCACCACAGATAATTACTTCCATGCCATCTGTGTAAACCAGCAAGTTCAGTTCTTCTAAGGCAGTCGAACGCAAACTTTCTTCCAACTTGGACGACAGAATAGCCAACTGGCTGTTTGAACAAGAAAGAGTCCAATTCACAGAAATTCAAACATCAACAGAATGTCCAAGAAAGTATTACAAGCCGTGCTGTTTAACACAAACACACGCCACTGCATCTGAAATAAATTAGAGATTATACAATGAAGGGTTAGAAATGACTGCTTATGGCTCTTTCTCATAATAGCTCCAGGCAAGGACGATGCTAACCCATATTCTAAACAGTTCATTAAAGCAGCTGCAACTTAAGGAATAAATTAAACGAATCAAGAAAACGCTTTGTAAACAACTGTCAAAATACCTTCTCACAAACTGGTCACAGAGGACACAAATTGAGGGCAAAGATTGAACCACAAAGACGATGAGGTAAATATAAGGAATCGGATTACAAACATCCTCAACCTTTAAAAGTCATGTAGTTGTGGGACGGCACAAATTAGTAATAAAACATATATTTGGCTCAAAAGTGACTCATACTCATACAAAACCCAATTAAAATTTCCAAAGAAGTCGTCTCAGAAACACTGAAGCTAAAGTAATTCACTGCTAAAATAATCCACTGGATTTCTCCTGGTTTTTGTTTTATGGACCCGTCCTCCTGTCTTTCCATTTGCTATGCTTCCTTTTTTCTTTTACCTTCATTTCTTTTGTACCAGTCATGTCCCCCCTTTTGTTTCTCTCCTCTCCTTCCTCTCTAATCCCATCCTCTTACTTCCAGGCTTGAGATGTCAATTTGCCCAAGAGTCAGCTGGAGGACTGAACACAATAATTAAACTAACAGAGGCGAGGCTCAAAAGCTGAGCATGTGTGTGTGTGTGTCCAAAAACATGTCTGTGCATGCCCATCTGAGGTAAAGTGTCACTTTGAATCTGACTGTGTGGGGCTGGCGTTGTCCATGTTAATTGTGGCCACTTCAGAAAATGTGTGTGCATTGATTTCTTGAGGATTCCTTACATGTGAATATGTATGTGTGTTCTTGATGAGACTGTCTAGGGTGAAACAGTGATTCGTGCACTCATGTTTGCTTAAGAATTTGTCCCTGTGTGTGGATTAAAAGTTTGTGTGAGTTGTAAAGGGTGACTTTGTCTTGGTTTGTGTGTCTGTAGTGTGGATGAACACAGATAGTCTCCTTTGAGTTTGTCCATGTGGGAATATGGCCATGGTCAAATATTAACATATCTCTTCTGAGAGCATTACAGAGTCCCGGAAGACACTGAAAAACCCAACAGATGAAAAATGAAACTGAGGGTTAAGTAAAAAAGAAAACTAAATTGGCTAGAGATAAAAAATATGTTTAGTTTAACTCCTGATTATCAAGTTAATTATAATTTAACTTGATATTTTAATATATAGAAATGTAAAAACTAAAAAGTGTCCCGAAGAAGATTATTGAAACAATAAATTCAGATGCAGATTCCAATTCAAATGCAAATGAAAACAATCACTTCAATCAATTTCGTGCTGGTCAATGCAAATCTGAGCATTTTATATTAGATTGGTTTTAGATTAAGTTTGTTCTGAATTACCGTTTCAATTAGAAAAGCTGTATTTCGTACAGATTTAACACTCACATTAAGCAGTAATGAGCTGTTAAGGAGCCATGGTCTTTAACATGCGCCAGGTTGGGTCTGGATGCGTGTTATACTCATTTACTTCTCCTCTTACTGGAGTAAGACTTGCTTTTCTACTCCCTTCTCCTCTTGTGTCCCTTTCTCCTTTCATTCATCCTAATACTGCATGTTATACAAGCCGTCTGACCTACTCAAAGACGTTCTGCATCAACTCTACGTCAGGAGGAGCAGAGGAGTAGAGGTGAGCTGAGTTAAGAAATACACCGAGCTCTGAAAGTATCTGTTCCTTTAAACTTTCCCTGCTCAATTCTTTCAAAGGGCAAAGACAAAAGCATCTATCTTTACAGAAAGAGTTAGATCAATAAATCAACAGTACCCGAAGCTCTTCAAACAATGCTCTATCAGATAACAGGGACAAGTAACAGAACTTTTACTAATTATACTAACAAGCACGTTTTTAGAAAGTTAAGGCAAAACCAAATGGAAATAAACCCCTGTGCCACGGTGTGAAAGCTATAAACTCAAGATAATGTGATCCATGCAATTTCTTTAAAAATTTCAGATCAGGAAGCAGCTATTTTAGGAAAAGCAAGGTGCTAAATAATTAACCATTCATTATTGTCCTACATTTTTATTTGGTATTTAAAATTAAATATTATATTATTTTTCTAACTCAGTCTGACTAAGCCCTTGTACTAAGATAAACATTAGTTTTAATCCTTTTTTGGGGTTCATGTAAAACTTAAATCCTAGGCCATGACCTTTTAAATACAGTAAATGTTATTACCAGTTTTGTGGGATAGTGCTGATTCAGAATTAAAGCTTTTAGCAGAAGCAACTTTTCTCTGTTTCCAGTTCAGTGGCAGATGTGATTCTGAACCAAACGCTTGTTAAAATGGTTCTTTTATCAGGTATATCATAAAATGGTCTGTCAAACGTTTACAACCAACAGTTTTTATACTACTCCTACAATGTTATGATGGTTATGCAATAGGTTATGTGCAGATGTATATTTCCAAGGTCGATTGTGAATTCTCACATCTTAATAGACGAGTGAAAGTGATGGTGCAGCGCTGTCGCCAAAGCAACACAGAACAAAAAACGGTAGGGAAATCTTTTAAAGGGATAGTTCACCCAGAAATGAAAATGCACTCATCTACTCACCACTATGCAGAAGGATGGGTGTAAAGTAGAGTCAGATTACGCTTTCCTCTGCTTAAAACTACAAGCTGCTTCATGAGATTTGTTCATATGTAACCTATATATATATTCATATGACTCACTGCTACACAAACAATATGGCAGGAGTAGGCAGGTTGGACTTTGTTTAATCAGCATGCGGATGAAGCCGAGTCGCAGCTTCAAGGTGTTTGATCAGCATGGTCATTACTTGAGCTTCTTTAAGGGAAGGATCAACATCCTGCAGGTGTAGAAAATAATGAATGAAACTTGTGCCTGCCTCTACCAGTCATTTCACAAGCACTACCTTGGTACACACAGCTGGACCTCGAGATTCAGGTGCATATGAACTTGTATTAACCGGATTTGAAATTTGTGCATGTCCCACCGGTCATTTTCTTTTACCCTCTCACCTCCCAACTTATTCATTTTTTCTTTCAAATGGCCTTGTAAAGGAATAATATGTTAATAACTTTAAGTGATCGAAAGAAAGAACCCAAAAGTGTTAGGTTGGATCGACAGAAAGGGGCAGATGCAGGGACTTTTTTTATAACTTTCTTTTACATTGTGAATTAACCAATATTTGACTATTTCAAAAATTTCCCAGGGAGTTATTCATGGCTCCTGATGAAAAGAAGACATCTATGGGACTGATATCTATGTTTGTCTATGCTGCTTAATTCAATTAAGTTGAATGTAGTGTATGGACTCTACTGAGTGCCAAAATATGTTGGTTATTCAGCTCCAGTGCAACTGCAATTTTCCAACTTTACTTTCAGTGTTTTCTTTTACTTAGCATCAGTAAATCTGGGATTTGAGAGTATTATGTTTGCTCACAAATTTAGCAGAATCCTTTAAAAGGCATTCTTCAGCCTCTTTTCTTTCCAAAACCAACTGAACTGGTCCTGTTAGGGTATAAGCCTCTTTAAAAGCCAGACAAAATCCAGCTTTTTGTGCTGAAATTCTTGTGTTGGGTCAGAGCCCCAAACACTGAGACAAAAAAGGTACAACAAATCAGACCATTTTGCTTTCAGCAAACTGACCCACAAGAAAATCTACAGCACTTTGTCAAATACAATAAAATAATGATGACTCTCAACTTTCTGACTTTCTAAGCAGCACAGTACCATGGTGCATACACTTCTAACCAAATGTGGCCCTGCTACTGCCAGGCTCAACACATTTGAGTTTTATCAGACGGATGAGGACCATGACAGACAGTTGAAGATAAGTGAACTCAATGTTCCCAAAGCAGGTTCTCGTCTGCTAACTGACCCTAAAAGGCCTCTGTAGCAAGGATTTGGTCAGTAATGGAACAGTCTAGAATAGCTGTCTGTGTTTCTTTCTGTCCGTCTCGGCGTCTTAATCCCAGCTATCATGCTTGACGGCCTCTTGCTCAACAATGAAGGACATTGTTAGGAGGGAAATTTAAAACAGTGCTTTTACAACTTGAGGTCCACATGGGAAAGAGGACGGAGGAGAATATGAGAACAGCACAGTGTACAGAAGTGAACAAGGGGAGACTCAATTAAAAATCCAGACAACATTAAACCTATTGTCGAACACAGACCTCATGGTTTGATCATACTTCATCGTCTTACAACAATTTCCCTTAGACACACTAAGACATCTGAACCAGTGCTGTTTGAACCTGTAGTTGTCAACTACAACAAATGTAAAAAAAAATGATTGACTTTACAATGAGAAAGTAATTAAGAGCCAAATGGGATAAAGACAAACTAAAAAATATTTTCCTATCTTAATTTGCAGATGCAACACAAGGTCTTAAATAAATAAACATATTTCCTCCAATTTACATCATTTCAATCTCAAAAGCCGGAGCTCAAAGCAGTGAAACAGTTTGTTCACTATAGAGGATTGCGAGGTGGCCGTGGGGCTCGGTCATCGAACACAAGTTTAAACTCAGACATTAAAAACAACAGAATTTGAAAATTTAGACAAAGTATTGAGAGCCAGAGGAGATGATAGGACGCTCTCGGTGTGACTCGATTGGGTTGACGGTGCGCTGCACAGAGAGAAGCAGTAAATTACTGACAGAGCCAGTAAAAACTGTTTTTATGGTCCACCATGTATGAAAAGGCTCAAAATGAACACTGCAAGCGGACTTAGTGGAGCTCTGCATGGCTCCCTGGGTGTCTGCCCCAGGCCTGGTACACCCCACCCCGGCTCAGTTCCAACCCCACCAGGAAAAAACAATGATGATAAACCCTGATCTTCAGTTTATCTGTTTACTTAAAATCTTTAAACGGCAAAACAAGCAATACCTCTGAGCAACGGGTGAACTTAATGAACTTAGTGAACTCTGTCCTTTGGCCTAAAAGTCATACAACCATAAATGAGAGGATGAATATATATACCCAATATTGAGTTGTCAGGTCCATTCCTCACACTTAGATCCCATGACCATGACACTGAGAGCAATTTCCTTTGACTCTGCAGTATAAGCATGACCTGGCACATTCAAATAAGCACACACACCCACACACACACCCACACACAAACACACACAGAGACCAAGTATGAAGAGACAATGAAATCTCTTCCCTACATAATTAAACATGTGAATTTAATCCTTATCTTCCGTGTCATAAATGTGACAAATGACAACACGACAAGGCATTTTGAGGGTCATATTATATTCAAAGACTAAGAGACGCCAGCTCCTACAGCAGCAGTTGAATATGTTATTGCAGCTAGGCTTGCAAATGTCTTCAAGACGATTGCATTACGTCTTTTTGACTCAATCAACACAGTGTAACCTGCAGGATTCCAGCAAGCTCATGAAACATGTCTTGCTGCCACAGATGAAACAAACAAACCTCTCCCGACATTTTTACTGCAGAGTTAGACCTTGGACTTAATCATCCCCTCAATCAGGCAGCCTAGATTTACTCGACTCAAAAATCCTGACTACAAGAGTAAATCATTTTAACAAGCTACACAGTTGTGAGATTCATATCTGCTTTATTAGAAGTGTGTAGGGAAACTTTCCGAACAGGACTTGTTTGAAAGAGTGTTGTTTCTTTAAAGAGTGTTTTTAGGTGTTGAAATTGGAGGGACATTTTAACTTGAAACCTCAACTCATTCACTTTAGTCATAATGTGTCATCTCATGGAAACTTTGTTAACTTTTTTTCAAACATTAGACTGAAAGTATATGAATAACCTTTGTCCGAATAAGCTTTTGTTTAACGTTGATGCAGTGTTTTCATTGTATACATTTTGCAGCTTCGAGCCTGGTGACGCCAAGGCTTTTATTATTTGTCTTCAAGACGTGTTGCCTCTCTTTAAAGTTCAAGAAAAAAAAAGAGAGAAGGGGATAAGATAGATTAGATTAGATGGGCACATTTGACTAGCTAACCTTAAGTTAGAGAGATTTGTATTATCCACACCTACATCTAACCTTTTGTATCACTCCACCCACTTGTTGGGACGGCAAAGGTTTGCAAATAAAAGCCTGTGGTCTAAAGTGTCCAATTACACAGAAAGGAAATACACATTCTATTAAAACACGCACACACACACCTAACAAACCCTCAGGATAGTGGTTGTAAAACTTGACCTAAAACCTGCCTGTTCACATTTTAAGCTGTCTCCTATCTGCACTGAGCTCTTATGTTTAACTGGGGCAGTGCGCCAAACGTGGAGACAGATTACAGGGCCAATATTGTAGCAAAACTATTTACAAATGTGAGTAGAGGTATGTTACTATATCTTAATTTGTGTGTGTGTGTTTTCAGATGAATCCTAGAATAAATTAGCTGTATTCAGCTTTGCAAGTCAATAGAGATTTCTAAATGTTAAGAAAAATCTGAAAATGTGTATTAAGATAATGATTGTGAGAATTACGGGCTTTTTGTTTAAAAAGTTTAGGGTTAGGGTTAGGGTCTTTTTTTTTAAACACTAATTACAAGTGCGAGATTAAGATAATTGTAATATTTTGACTTCTTTTAACCCAAACTTACTCCCAGAGTGGAATTATGTTGAAGCATGTAGACATTTTCCAGATGCTAACGCTGAATCTTCCTGTCTCGCAACCATCACATGCCTATCTAAGTATTCATCCATGTATCTGAAAAATATCTTAGTGTTAAGAGTGTTGGTCAACAACACACTGACATTTTAAGGCTCCTGAAACAGTTTAGTGGTGCAACAGTTTGAATTATAAGGTCTTTGTCATCCAAGTCAATTTGAACAAAAATGACAACCCCTCAACAGACAGGTCACATGATAGAAAATGTGTTTTGCCCTTCACCTGTAGGCAATCTTATGCATATTTGTAATATTCTACTTTGAATATGAACTGTTCATTTCCTTGTCTATCTGCACGGTTTCCACAATGCACTCAAGATACATGTAATCTCATCAGTGCAGTCTCTCGTTTGCATACTGTCAGTTGGTTTTACTAACTGACAAACTCACATCTAACGGGGCATCATAAAAACTGCAATAATTCAAACCATGACATTTTTATTTTATCTATAAGCCTGAAAAAAAGTATCCATCAGTTTATTAATTTATATCCTTGAATAACTTTTTTAATGCATAATGAATGGGAAAATGATGAGACCAAGCCATTGGAGATTGAAATTTGTTCAGCAGCCTAAAAATGAAATATGTCCAATCAGTTTCCATTGCAGCATCACACTATGTCACATAGATTATTCTGTAATATTTTGACATGATTTAATTTATTAATTTAATCATAAAATGAAGAAAATGGAAATAGTTTGAGGTATAAATCTATGAATTAGTGCGTAATAATGAATCGAGTTCATGTTCACAAAGTACCAATTTAATGCACTTATTATCCAAAACTTGTGGGTCAGCATTGGTTTTGAAATAATGAAGTGGTTCATGGAGGCGGAAATCAGCAGGTCAAGTCAGGCTATGAGGCGAGGATGCAGACGGATGGAGCAATAAAGCAGGAGTGGCAGCGATACGGGGAATAGAAGAGCATCAGAAAGAAGAAAAGTTGAGGGAGATTATGAGAGAGAAAGCAGCAGGGAGAAAGAAAGTGACAGGAAAGAAAGATGAATTGAGGTAAGGAGAGTCAGAGCAGGAGAGACAGAGGCAGAGATGCCAGTGTTTGCCCTTGAGTCAGTTACAGCAGCTCACTGTCCTAGCCTAGTTTAGCTGCTCCTCCCTGCCTAGCCCTGTCAGTGATAAATTAATAAGCACATGTCTACAGGGGACGTGAGCTTTTTCAGGCCTTGTTATCTCTTACCCTGAAAATGAAAAGAAGTCCTCCACTTATTTATATTGAAGTAATATCCAGCAGAGCACCCCACAAAAAGATGACTCTCAAACATTTGTCTTAATGTTAAAATTGGACAGCAGGAAAAATAAAATAGAAATCAAAATTGTCCTGATCTACAGAAAACTGATGAGCATTCATTTTCATAGATGACTATTTGCATTTTGAACATAACAATTTTTTAGACTGCTGATGAGACAAACAACAATTTGGGCAATTCTAATGGGAATTTATCAGTGTAAAGCTTCAAAAATAGATAAATCAATCAATTTAAGTTGCAGAACTATTTCAGTGTTTGCTGTTATTTGAAGACCAATTTGTAAATTAAGAAAATAATCAATAGGTGCAAAACTCCTGGGTGGCGTTCACTTTATCCAGCAAAATCACAATAACATATCGCACAATTTCCCCTCCCTAAAACCAAAGCCTTCTGCCACTAAAGGTCAACTGCTCCCACTCACTTCCACTTTCAGAGTAAAGTATCCTTGTTCTTAGAATCTGCCGAAGAAGGAGGAAGTTTTTACTCCTGCTTCTCTATACTCCAGGTAATCCTAGTGTGCCTACCCAAACCATTTGTGTCACTCTCCACAGCATTTAATACAAGGGCCAGCATCACATAGAAGTGCTGTTGTGGAGAACTGCACAGTAAGACTCATTCTTCACAGGCCTCAGGGACTGTGACACTGCAAAACGGCTTGGACGCCTACAGTGGAAACAAGTGCGGCTCTGTGTTGGCAACTGTGGGAGTTGAGGCAAGGCCGCATTATGTTTGGGACATTTGCATCAAGTTTGCTTGGTTGCCATCTGGGTGAACAGTCACGCAGGTTCTTTACTCTTTCCTCTGGCTTTTTCCTTTTACGCAATTAAACTTTTAAACTTTTTCTGGATTATTATAAAAAGGTTTTGGATCATAACAATTCCTCACCTTAAATCTCTTCTGAAAATTCTTGCTGCACACAGTATTTTTCATAATTTGCCCCAAAAAAAAGGCTACAACCCATGTCCTTGTAAGTACCACCTCATGTACAAGGCTGATGTCCAACATCTGTTAAGCCTCAGTGCAGCTCTTATCGTGAGTATCTGTCTATGATCCTCTAATCTTTTTGCAGGACTTAAACTGTAATTAACTGCATACAATTACTGCTGTTGGCACTTCAGAGGTCACATTTAACTACCAAAATGTGTCCATTGAAGTCACGGTGTTCATACTTACTGGGGAAAGTCATAAACCTCACTCAAAGGAAGGTCTCTACTATTACAAAGCATTGTGGTGTTTGAAGGTTTAAAAAGCAGCATTAAATAGAGGCTTCATTCAAGTTTTGTTCCACAAACAATGCTTCAAAGAAACCTATGAGAACCTATGGTGGCCTTGAGGTATTGTAAAAATGTGAAAAGCCTACTCTACAGCCAGTGTTTCGGCTCCCGTAGAAACACAGTGGGGCAAGAATGGATGGCTCTGCGGAATATGCCATTTCAGGTAGTCAGTATTGGATCAGGAGGTAGAGCAGGTAATCCACTAATTAGAAGGTCAACGGTTTGATACCATGACAAAGTGTCCTTGAGCAAAATACTGAATCCCAAATTACCCCTGAAATTGAATATCTATATATATTTTCACAAATGGATCTCCCTAGGCATACACACCCTTCTTTTTACAGTGTGTTGACAGCATTTAAAATTAAAACTTATAAATCCATGAATTAAGTCTCATTAATGTAAAACCTCATAAAGACACAGAAACAAATCTTCTTAGCCCTCCTGAGTGGAGCAAATGTTATTATAACATTGGATAATTACTACGTGATTCACAACACAGAACATACAGTTCACAGCATCTTCTTTGCATCGTGGATTAAGTGCGATACCAACTTGTGATACTTTAGTAGAGCCTCGTCTGTGACATTGACATGGAGCTGTATTAATTTAGTATTGAACAGTATCACCTCTCCCTCTTGCTCCGTCTCACACTGATGGAAATTTCCAGACCACTGCACGCTGGAATACAAGCCAGAGGGCTTCTGTCTGTGCTGCTTTAAAAAAGAGATCCCTCTCCATCTGTTGTCGTCATGATCTCTACAGTGGGTGCCTCACAGCTCCATGGAGGCAGCGGTGGTGGCACACGAAAGTGAGACTGCAGTTAATCAATGAAGAAATCTCAAGCCTGTTGTTAAATATCATGGAGTAAACAGCCAGTATATGAATGCTTGAATAAGACTCAATTACGGCTTAACAAATAGACTGCACAGCATTGTGCAAGTCTTGTCATTTCCATCTGTGTGCGTGTCTTTGTGTAGACAATAGACCGACACAGCAGCTGTGAGAGAACACTGACAAATGAGCAGGCAGAGGAGCAGGCAAACAGTTACCAAGCAGACTGACAGTGCAGTTTGAAGGATCATCTCACTGAGCATACAGGAACTGACAGATTAGTAGAGCTTATTGTCAACTTTGTTTACATTTGTAATTTATTTAAGTTTCAGGCTTTTCATGAGTTTTTGGTTGTTGCAAACGACAAGCCAGTTTGCCTGGTTTGCGAGACACACTCACATAGATGAAGGTCAATCTCAATAGTCACTAAACTGGACAACTAACGCCCTTCTCATTGAGTTCTGTATCCAGAGGGTTTTCACATCATGAGGAGACATGAGCCTAAGTTTGCAGTTTGGTTACAAACTGTTCCTGTGAGCAGATGTTTTCAAAACTCACTCAGTTTCGCTCAAAACTGATGAACTCTTACCTGGAAAAACCAGCTGCAACTACCATCAGCATCATTTCCATCTGACATCAGACGCACATCAAGAAGAAGCACTTCCAGCCGATGCACTTGAGAAGTTATAACACTTATAGTTTAATTAAACCTATGCAAGCTGATATGTTTACCCTTTATCAAACAGCTTGTTAGTATAAGAAGAAATTAAATGTCCTAATATGATATTAAAATTTGGTTCTACCCAAAAGTCAAAGACAACCAATTAAGGGTAGCCTCAGTAAGGCATCTCTTTTTTGTAATTAAACAACTTAAGCAATGGCTTTTTGTCTAACGTGACCTGAAAGGCTCCCGGACAGTGTGGGCTGGATTTGATCAGTGGGTCTGCTGCTTGAAAACAGTTTCCGACTTACCGATCCATGCCAAGCTGCACTCCTGCCAAACTGAAGCCAGGGAAGCTTTACTCTGAGGTCAAAGTCAAATTAATTTATTAGCCAATGCGCTCGCATTAACATCAGTCTGCCTCACACCGCACGGAAGAGATTCGATGTTGAGACAGTGAACAATATCTAGCTACATGTATTTTTGATCAATCCACAAAATGTAATTGTTAAATGTAGATTTGGCTCAGCACTGTGGAAATCCTAGACATACTGTATATACATTGATGCATTGGCTTCTCCATTTACTTGTGTTTATTTAAATATACATTTGGTTATAAGTTTGTGAGTATTCCCTCATTTTTCTTCCGTGTATCAAAGAAACCATTCCTCTTGGAGCTTTCCCATCACACTTATATTTGAAAATATCTTCCAACAGACATACACAGACTTAACCTAATGCAAAGATCCTGTGACTAGTGCAGTGGTTAATACAGATTCAGGCTATGACGTGAGTCATCTTTACAGTCATGTGACTTTCATCACTGTGCAATCTCTCGATTGGCTTGAGCAGATGCTGTACACTTAGAGCTCTGGCTTTACACTGACTGAGAACATGTTGTCACCCTCAGATTACTTCAGCTGCTCAGGGCAGGATTTCTCCATCTGCCTTCTATACAGTGAATCTGTTGCCTTCTGCTTCTTCTGCATGTCATAACAAATACCTGGTAAATGACAGGTGACATGTTACATGAAAATAAGTGTTATGGAAAAGAAAATTGTTGTTAAGGGGTTGATTAAATGTTCAATCATGTAGATGTAGCTTGTAATAAATACAAGAGGTGATATTGTAGAAATTCAATTGAGGAAAGGTTCATAGATAAAATGGCCACAAAACATTCGTTTTGGTGAACTTCAGTGGATTAAATGTCTGACAAATCAATGGGTTTCTTCAAGATGATGTCAACAACAGGAAATCCCAAAATGTCAAAATGAAAATTCTCAATTATTTTCTGTATTATCTGAAATGACATACTACAGATAAAAAAACAGAGAAGAAAAAATAAATATCTCAGGAGAAAAGACTACTACACACTATATCATCACATTGTCTTATCAAGTGAGCAAATTGTGGCCAAAATGCTGATGACAAATTGTTAAAAAATTAAAAAATGTATACATAGATTATAAGGAAACACACTTTTTTTTTACTTTCAAAAGTAATACTGAAATTAGTGAAAATCCCCTTTCACCTCTGCAAGTTTCGGTTTCAAATAACAAGTCTTGGTCGAGAGCAATCTCTTACGAAATTCTCTTTTACATCTGAAACAACTGGTCGACTAATCAAACAATGGCCGAGCTTCTAAACTGTGAGAATTCATAACTTCTCTTTTTACTGAGATGATCCTTTGGTTCTAGGCAGTTGGACCAAAGCAGTTTCCAAACATTAAGTTGGGCTTTTAGAAATTGTACTGCACATTTTTGTCACTATTTACTAAAATATATTCAACGATAAATTTGGAAAAACAACTTTAGGTTAACATACCTTGAAATGGTTGTAAGTTTTTGAGCCCTGCTCTTGTATTGTTATTTGCAATAGAAGTCCAAGACAAACATGAGTTTTATGTTCACACTTATGTTAAGTTGTTAACAACTCTACTAGTGTTGAAATTCATCTTTAACGTTGACATTTATTGATGAGTATGCATCCCAATGTTGGATTTTTTTTTGTCTAAATTAACACTAGGATGTGAAGGAACTGCCCTTTTGCTGCTTTCTCTCTAACATTCTCGAATAGATTGCAAAACACATGATTTTCCTCTGTTATTTCAGTCACCTAATAGACCATCTCTATTTACACATTCGTCACATTACATAACTGCCTGAAGCCATTTGGTTAAATGTAAACAAGGAGGAAATACTCTGGGTTTGCAGCTTCTTACTCGATACCTGTATTATAATTGCAGGTTATAATAGCTATTGTTTGATTCTTGTGATTATCCAATCTTACTCTAGATATGTACTTTGTTAACTGACTGATTAAAAAACTAAACATATTTTTCAAACAGGTGTGAACATAACACAGGGATTAGTCTCACCGAATCTGGCAAATTTGCGACAGTGTGTGTCCAACTCTAGAGAGATTTGGACCAGAGTCAGTTTGGCTTGGCCCCTGTCCACGGTATCTAAAACAACCACTGACTGACCTGGCAACAACAATCCCACACTGCAGGGAGCTGTGTGGTTATGACACTGCTGTGACCGCTGTGTGTGCACTTGTTTTCCTTCCATATAAAAACGATGGGTGGTCCTACGTACACAGTCTTATCTCACACGGCAGGAGGCTGGAGAAGTTTGACTCTGTTGGTATGTGCATACGTGAGTTCCTTCACGCAGACGGCTGCAGGTTCAGCTGAGGTGCACTTGATGGGAGTGAACACGACATTGCCTATACACTGATAAGGCTTAAAGATAAATGACATTCATATTATATTTCAGCTTGGCAACAGACTTCATAAGCCAGGATTAACAAGGCAACTGGGTGTAAAGTCGACGGCATCAAACCGAAGTGTATAACAGCAGCATGCAACCATTTCTCCAACATCAGCACCACAGCACAGTTGACCTTTACTCGGGACTGTCTATAGATATATCTGCTCCCTCTTGCACAATAACAGCTGTTTTGCTACCAAGTTAAACGTTAATGAGCCTGGTAGCCATAGGTCATATCTTGCACAAACCGCTCAGATAAGTGAACACATCACGTGAATACTGCAAATGAGCTGCAGATTTTTTAAATTGACCTTGTTTGTGTTTTTGTTGCTCAGTTAGAAATCAAGGGTCAGGAAGCTAAAAACACAAATACAGAGCAGTTATTGGTTCATCTTTGAATCTTAAATATAATGTAAATACTTTTGAAAGTAGTGTTCACTTCTGTATATACTGTGAGTATATATTGTATTGTACAAGCTCAAAGCCACATACACTCTTCGTCAAGTCAGCATGTAAAACATATGCAACAGAGCCTTCTGTACCACAAACTAACCAAGAGGCCTATAGCAAATAAATAACTTCCTCTGTCGGTCACACTGAAAAAAAAACCATCACACTTTCCTAGAACCCGAAATGATCTCCAAAAACAGCCTTGAGCAAATAATAAAATACAATAAAGTCAATATGAATCACTTGTATTTAAGAAGAGGGAGCCACCTCATTTCTGGCTTTATTTACTTTAAAAATTTACAAAAGCGGTCAACTGATCAATATGTCAACAAATCATCTTCGTCACTCGGCTCCTTGATGTTCGCAATATTGTAGGACTTCATCTGTGCATCCATCTTTCAAACAGCTGATCCTTACGTCAGTAAATAACCACTTTGAACTATCACTGAATCTATTATTTTAATAACTTAAACAGTGAATAATGCATCGTTACACCTGTAATAATGAACTTGAGTTACTTTGTTATTTTGTACATATCAGTCAATAACTGGGTTTAAAGATAAGACGATAGGTTGATAGATAATTTAGGAAGCTGTTGACAAAACAAGACATCTAAAGAGATCACCTTGGGTTCTGCGATATGGTGTGAGTAATGTTTGATTCAAAAATGTATATTTGCAGGTGAACCGATAATAGAACATAGTATAATAACTATTTAATAATCAATTATTGCTGAAACACTAGCTTGTTTCATTTCAGCAGGTCAGTTACGTGTGCGTGCACCACAATGTCGTCCTCTGCTGCACAATTGTAATGCATGACGGTTCCTTCACTTATGTTTATAAGCACAACATATGGAGAACAATGCGCCCTACTTCAAATCCACAGCCCCCTTATGTAATATACTGAGGATTTGCATGTGCATCCTTCAAACCAACGTTTCAGGGGAACATGCATAACACACATATCGGTGCACGAGGAGCGAGGGGCTTTGGCTTTGATCGCCACCGAGTCACAGAACATTCCAGCACAGACACTTCACTGTGACCGAGCACCAGCGGAGGTGAGGAAGCCAGGAAGCGAAACTGCACGAGCGTTTGCACTGCAACAAGAGGAAGAGAAAGAGAAGCGAAAGTCCACATTCACGAAGCACTGGATGTAAATATCTCCATAATCCACCGTCCGTCCAACTCCAGGTGATGGTGGAGCATCTCGGCTGGTTCGTGCAGCAGCAGCAGCCAAAACCAGTCAAATACTCACATAAACAAACCATCGAGTCAAATGTCATTAAAGGTGAAAGCAAGATGAATCGTTCAGTTTGTCTCCGGGCGTTTTAAAACGAGAATAAACCAGAACATTGATCTATTTTTAGGGGCATTTGCTCCTTCTTCTGCCACCGAGTTAGCTTTCCCGTGGCTGCGGAGGAGCTCCGCTGGAACGAACCGTTAGCCGTTAGCTTCCAGTCAACACATCATAAAGCCACAAACGACCTTTAACACCCGGGAAATGCTGGTGCAAATTACTCCCCGGTGGAAGACGTGGACCCGGGGAACAAATTAACGAGCCACAAGTTAATAAAAAGATATCAACAAGATACACAAGACACAAGCGTCTGACACAGTTAGCTTAGCGTGCTAGCATTAGCTGCTAAGATGCGCAGGGGGGTGGTGAAGCGCTGCTAGCCGGGGGAAGCTAGTCGGTCGCTCCGGGGGCAGCGGCTACCTTACCCGGTCAAAACAAGCAGCGTCGCGGCGCCCGATGCATCAATTTCTGGTCCAGTTTTTGAGGTCGACGTCCGGGGAGACGACGGGTTCGACGGGGATCAGAGCTGGAGGAGGACCGGCTTCGTCGAGAACATGGCAAAGATACTCGAGAATTATGTGGTTCCTGTTTTTTGGCTTCTTCTTCTTCTTTTTTCTCGGTCGCTGCTCGGGCTGGACTCAGATGCCTGTTAGCAGGTCGTCGCTCGGCGAGTGTAGTGTACAGACACACACACAAACACACACACGGGGACACACACTCAGAGAGACACACACTCACTCAGAGAGAGAGAGAGAGAGACTCACACACACAGCGAGCAAGCGAGAGAGAGAGAGATACACACCCTCCAGGGACGAACCTGCCAAATAATGAGCCAGCCTCTCTCAATGTGAACGCAGCGGGAGGCAGCTGCCAAATACTGACCCCGTCTCGCAGACAGTAAACTTCACACATTCAGAGAAAATTGAATAAATACATTTATTTTCACCGAAGAAGTTTCTCTGTCTGTGTTCATCTGGTTTCTACTCTTCATCCTGTTTATCTTTAGATCGAGTCTTTACTGATTTATTATGATTTTGACATTGTTTTTTCTTTCCCTAAAGTGGGGTTAATCAAGGATGATCTCATCTCGATCAGTACAATACAACTTTATTCATTCCAAAGGTTATTTAGTGTCGTAAAATTAGACAAAACACAGACAGGAACTGATAAACATCCACAGAAGGAATAATAAAACACAGGAAAAGAGCTGCAGTTTGTTCAAAGATACTAATTATCTTATTTTAATTACTAAAATACTGAGCTAATACTTCATGGTATAGTAAATACTGTGATCAAATAGCCAACAGGTCATTTACTCATTTGTTTTAATTTAGTCTTATTAAAGAACACATATGAAGCATAACTCGGCCCCCCAAATTTTTTTGTTATAATAACTAAGTAATTTTGTCTGTTTAAGGTTATATTGCTCATTAGGATATTATTTAGTGTTATTAAGATTTTTAAATGTAAAAAGCAACTACTTTTATCTATAATATCTCACTATGTATGAGCATCAATATGATTTTTCATTATTTCACTTTCATTTCACAGTAATATGTCAGTTTGTATATTCCGCCACCTGGTGGCCTGCTTGCCTCACAACACTTAAGTATAAACGTTTTCCTTCCTCTTCACTTCAACTGGTAAACTGTTTTCTCTCAACAAATAAATTACAAACACCAGCTGCTCTACAGACACTTTATTGCTGTTTATCGTTTTATATACTCAGTGGAACGTCTAACTGTGTGTTAGGTGGGCCAGTCCAAACACGCACCCTCTGAATATATGTTACCAAAAACAAAGATTTAAATAAACAAAAGCAAAGAAAACAACTCTAATGCAGTGATACAATATACAAGTATTTAGATGAATTCATTCTCACTAACATATAGGCTGTACTGGTCCATTTACAAAACGTTTCTTTATATATATTCATATATTCAAGATATAAAACAAGAGTAATGAACATTATTCAAAGAATAAAGAAAATGTGATGGGGTTTATTTTGTATACATGCAGATATATTTGTGTGTGAAATCAGTTTGTTGGCAACACAACTACGCCCAACAGTCATTATTACAAAGTGTCTCAACAGCATAAGAAATGATAACACGATGACAGTATTGTTCAGGAGATCTAAAGGTGAAAGAGCAGAGAATTATGACTCGGTTGTAGGATACAGCAGAATTAATATTAACAGAGTAAATGAAGAGGCTGGCATACATCTAAATATAAGCTTTATATTATACTGTGAGTAACAAGTGTTGTTTTAAATCAGAACAGTTTTTAGCCAAATTGTCCTTTTTCTGAGCTAAAATGAAATGTTGGGATTTCTATTTTAATAAGATAAAAACACAACCTATAGCTGTTTTAAAGTCTACAACAATCAAATGAAAACAAACAACAACAATGAATCAACCCAAACATTAACAATATTCCATGTATCCAAAGCCTGATATCATTAATTTGTCTGTGTCTAAAAACTGTAGACACATCAGTGTGTCTACTGCTATGGTTATTCATTACCATGACAGATAATAATTAAAGGACTATGTGATTTATTTGGAAATGTCATTGTGCAGCCATAAATAACCAAATATGTATAATTCCACTAGTCAAAATAGTCCCTAACATCTACATACTTCACTTGTAGTAGGAAGTTATTTAAAATCTTGACTGACCATATTTGAAGACACTGATTGGAGAGAATTTAAGCTTGAACCAGGAGAGCGAGCAAGTTTTTAAAGATTTACATCATCAGCAGGAACGAATGAGCTTCCTGTCGGAGAATTTGGACACACTGATAATATGTAAATTTTTGTTTACTTTGATATTTGCCAGGGATACTATAGCTCACAGTGACAAATAGATTAGGATATTGTGTGTTTCCCTTTAAGGATGCTGTCATAGTTTCGTGCTCACATAGACAGTTTGTGGAAGATTAATTGTTTGAACAGATGGAGATAAAAGAAAAACTAGAAAAGATGAAACAGAGCTTCTTTTGTTGATGTAAACTGCACAGTCTGGGTTTCTTTGTGTTATATGATAATCATTTAGTTGTTTTACTCTAATCCAGAGACTGTAAATTATGTAGGAATGGCACATGTGAACTATTTGTGTTTTCAATATCTAATGAGAGTAAACAATGCACGTTAAGTGGAACACGCGTGCTGCGGAGTGGTGTGTTTGTTTGACACATGTGACGGGTACGGAGCGTATTAACACACACAGACACACACACAGTGATAGATCTCTATGTGGCTGAACAATAGTAACATCTGTATTAGTGTATATATGACCACTGCCTCTTGCTCTACACTTTCAGAGAATCAGATTTAATGAGAACCTTCATCGCTGCATATACGACGTTTTAATCATAGGAGATCCTAAGTGTGTTGGCATTGTACAAATATTACACCTGTCATACTGAATACAGAGAACTGGAAATCTTAACAACAGAAGGACCTACGCTGCGTCTGTCAAAGAAAGGCTCGCTCGTTTCTTAAGAAGGACACGTTCTCCTTCTTTCAGTTTTGAAAGAAGCCTAGAAAGCAAAAAAGAAGTCGCTTTAAATCACATCAGACCAAACCTAGAGCTGTCTGAACACAGATGGCGGCATCTCGTCCACTATTCGACAAGTATAACTACAGTTTGTGAGAGACTGGAGTGGTGAGTGACTGCAGCTACGATGACAGCCGACTAAAATGAGCCCAACCGGCGTATACATGAACTAACGATATCTCTTAGTGCGTTTGACAGATCTCAGGCAGAAGAGGGAGAAGTACATTTTAACATCCTGTACTCCGTGAAAACAGTTCTGGTGGTGGTGGCGTCTTTTTTTGAGTCTCGCTCCATCCACGTGTGCTGGGTTGGACGACGCTTTAAGCCTCGTACACCCTGAGGAAGAAAACAAAAAAGAGTTATCGTTTTTCTGTGATTTCAAATATTTTCGTCTAAGATCATCTACTGCTGCAATAAGGTGTTTTTCTTTAGTCTGGGCCTATAGGTTTGATTTCTCTGTAACCCCCTGAGATCATGTGGAAGTGTGTCTTGCATCACAACTGCATCATCACCTTCCCCACAGGACTTTGGTTTGTGTCTGACCCTGACCTCCGACCTCCATGTGTCAGAGAGAAGGTGAAAGGAGGAGTTTCAACAAAACAAATCAATAACACATCACAGAAACACCACTGGACACGATCCGAGTCAAGTGATAAGAGAGGCTGGGATGTGAAAGGGTATCTGTGGGTGTCTGCAAGAGATACTAACATCCAGATATGAGTCGTTTAAGATTTAAGTACGCCTAGACTTATACTGCCAAAACTAATTTGGATAATTATGTGGATGATTGGGTCTTTGATATAGTGACCTGTCCGGTTGTGCTACGCCCCTCACCCAATATCAACTGGGATTGGCTCCAGCGCCTCCCTGTGACCCTCAAGGGATAAAGAGGTATAAATGATGGATAGATATATTGATTAATGGGCATTAGAGTGGGCGTTACCTTTGGACAAACATGTTCACTGTTGATTAGATTGTTTCTATTTATAGGGGTGATTGATAATGTTATTTTGCCCATTGTCTATTAACTAGAAAAGTCAAAACAGTCTTAAATAGGTATAAAAGACACAAAGACACATTTGTAAATTAAATAGTTTCCTCTATCCTGTCAGGGCATTGTCTTAAAACTATTTTCTATTAAATAATGAAATTGTAATGTGTACGAAATCTTGAGTTTGTTGCATCCTCATGGTCGGTGTTGAAAATCCCCAAGTCACATTACGCTTCATTAACTTGCTTCTAAATTAACCTACTCTCAGATTATGTGCAGAGGGTTCAAGATGTCTCACCTGTGCTTGTCCTTCCAGATGCGGAACCATTTCACCAGATTCTTGGTGCTCTGAAGTTTGGGATGAAGACAATACTCCTGCCCCTTGAACCGATACACGTTCTCCATCGTCACACTGCAGAGGGGAGCAGGGAAGGAACAAGAAAAACAGAGATGAGTAAATCACCAAAAAATCCAATGTTATTACCAACTTCATTTATTGAATAAATAATGATGTACTGGAGAAGACTGGAGAGGCAATTTGTGCTTATATTAAAAAAAGAAATGAATAAACTCATCATGCATTCAGAGATGCAGCCCCTGTAGCTTCCATAATCAGCTATATCTGTTTATAGCTGTATAATGGTTGTTGGTGCGGTGGTGAAAAACATTTCACGTAATCACATGAGAGCAAAATAGTTTGACCGGCTGCACAATGAGTTTTGGACAGCCGTGTAGACATGAATAGTTTAAGAGACGGCTTGAGATCAATCCCTAAAAGCCTCAAACTGAATAGAGTAAAAATGTCAGTGTGACTTGTTGAATGGAAACGGGACAGGTTGTAGAATGTTGGTTGACACATGCTTTCCTCCACATTTCAGCTGCCATTCTTCACCGGCTTCAATAACTTTTTTAATTTAAATGCACTCAGATTTCAAAAGATCAGCTTGAACTCAGAGGCCGGCTCCTTGGCAGCGACGCATCACTTTGGAGGTGACATCTCCGCTCATTGAATCGGCCGGTGGGTCTGTAACCCTCCGCTGAAGCCATCGGTACAGACAGTCTGCCTGCATGTGGCGCATTCAGGCTAAAAATAAAAGGGAAATGTGGGAAGAAAGCAGCCACCATGCCGCGGGGCCTCTTCACCCAGCGACACACTCAAAGGCTCGGAAGGAGCATGAATGTTCAATGAGTTGACTGGAGGAGAAAAGACTCCACTCGCAATAAAAAAATGTTGCATTCAGTGGCTACTGGAACTAGATTAAAGTGTTTTGCATTTTATCGCCCATTCAGTCGTCACTTTGTTTGGCTGCTGAGGTTCATCGGGCAGCTCCGCATGTGTTGTGATGGAGGAATTGGGCTTTGAGTGAGTGTTTGACAGAGAGAGCGTGAATGTGCTTTTTGTCTGACTGCTCTGGAATGCGAGAGGCTGTAATAAACATAGAAGTAACGTTTATCCGAAATGTTAACGCCGGTTTTAATCTGAGCTCGGGTTCTCTCTCATTGTCATTCACCTGAGCAGCTGAACAGCAGCCAGTGGCTCTAGAGGCTCATGTGGTTGTAAACGTGTTTGATGAGCACAGAGAGAGAGAATGGCGAACAATGAGAGCAGAAAGAGAACGAGGAGGAAAAGAAGAGATGGTAGTCGAGTGTACTTCACTGCAGTATTTCCACTTTCTGCTACTTCTGTTCCTCCACTACGTGTAACAGAGAACTACTGAGTCTGAAACCTGACCACGTGTATTTAACAGCTGCACCTGCAAGTTGCTTTTCACATTTAGATTCGGAGGAATGTGCTAAATTAATTCAAACTGAAAGAGGAAAATAACCAACTCATCTCTGCCTCTGCTAGCTGCAAGACTAAAATGCATAATTGTGACAATTATATACGTTATTGAACTATAAATGAGATGTTCTGCATAATCAGTGCATTGCAAAATACATTTTGCGGATAAACGCTGTGTTTTTTAAAGAGCTTTACTTCTAATTTTGTGTCCTTATAATGGAGTTAAGCTAGTTTCACTTCAGTGAAGGATCTGATTTCATCCTCATGTGACAAAAGGACAACACAGGGCAGAAGGAGAGCAATGGTGAGATCCAGACATGAATATAATATAATAAAGAGCACAAAGAGCACTAATAACAAACAATAAACAACAACATGAAAATGCGATATTTAAGAGGAAGAATAAAATGAAGTGGAATTAAGACTGAGTTTAAAGGCCAAACAAGAGGAAACTGGATAAAACTGGGAGGTTCGGTGGCTCTCAGCTTGAGTGTGTTTGTGGTCCGAAGTGGTCGACCAGAATGCCAAACTGGGCACCGTAAGCAAAACAGCCACAACAAAGGCCAGAGGGGGGGGTTGGGGGGGGGGCTCTCTCACTGGTTTCTCTCCTGGTCACTTTCTTTCTGTTGCTTTCTGGAGCCCACAGAGGCTCGTTTTTCACTGGGCACCAACGGCTGGTGGCCCCCATCTCATGCTAATAGAGCGGCCTGGACTAATAGCAACATACGCCACAGACCTGAGGGTCCTGTACTTTTAATTCCCAGAGCCAATAAGGGGACGTCTTTAAATTTCTAGTTTTGTCCAATCAATAGTTACAAATATTGCTGATGCATAAAATAGATAAAATAATTAAATCCTCACATTAGAGTAACCTGACCGAACAATCCCTCAATAAAATAGCTGCATATTAACTTAATTCTGACTTTATTTTGTATTAATCAACTAATAGTTTCAGCATTAAACAAAATAGAAGAGTTATTTGAGCAATATCCGTTTCATATGATCACTTTTCTTTAATTATCTGTACACTCCTATGTTTATGAATTAAGAAAATGCTACTGAAATGGAGTTATAGCTTCTATCTGCCCTCATATCCAATGTCTATAAGGAGAAATCCAATTCTTCTTCATCATCATCTTCATCATTATTATATGTGACTGTGTTAACTCATCCACTCATGTCACATCTACACAATCTGTTGCCGTCTCCCAGATTGCCCTCTCCGTGTCGAGTTGTAAGTGTCCAGCAGGTGGCAGCAGAGTGTGAGTCTCCAGCACAACATGGACTCCGGTGACATAACAAACCATCTGTTTTTTTTCTTTCCTGCAGCTTTGACATGAAACTTCAGACAAATTCCAGCCGCGATCACATCTCTCGTTTCTCGCCCTGGATGAGACCTGATCCCAACATGTTTTAAAGTCCTTCGTACAATTTGTAAATTCTAACGTAGACGTAACAAGAAGGTTTATTTGTTTAGGATTTGGAGTCTGAGCTCCACAGGTTACTTCACATCTGTTTGAAACTCTCAGAGGATTCTTCATCATGCTGCATTTAAACAGCTCAAATTGAACAAAATGGCTTGTGTGTGCGCTCCGGCTGTGACTTCATGGGTCACAGATGCAGAGAGTGTGAGAATCAAACAGTAACGGTGGAGTCTATCAATCCTGAATCGAGCTCTACCCTGGAGGTTAGGCTTCAGAATGTGAAGTGTGTTCAAACAGAATAACACTTTTGGAATGATCAGCTGTTACATTTAATTACCGTTTATATTTTTGCATCATTACCTCTGCAAAGGAGGTAACGTCTGTTTACTTGTTGGTTTGTGAGCAAGATTACACAAAAAGTTCTTAACGGATTTCAATAAGCTTGACGGAAGGATGGGACACGGGCCCAGAAAGAACCCATTACATTGTAGAACAGATCTTTATTTAACATTGTAAAATGGGGCGTTTTTGGACATTAGGAACAATTTAATGATCACAATTAAACATATTTAGGGGAACTGATATTCATAAGTGCACTTTTCTGCTGCTTGAATGAATTCATGGGCCTTAGTGGCATTCTAGTGTAATAGAGATGCATTGTAAGTAACCTCAGATATGAGACATACTATATAAAGCTTAGCATTTCACCACCATGTCAAGTGGAGAGCTCTGGAAACGTGCCCTGTCCTGTGTGGCGTAATTAAATCCTGACTTCATCATCACACATTACATCCACCATGAGCACAGGCGACAGGATGTTATGATACTGCTGGCAAATATTTCTTTAGGTTGGAGTACAGTTACCTGGCACAGTTACCACTGTATATCTGCGTGTCAAGCAGGGACAAGTACAACGTAGTATACACACAGAAAGACGGGGGGGAGACAAGCAGGAATGTGAGAAGATTAAAAAAGGCGGAGGAGCTGAGAGACAAACCGAGGATGAAAATGTCAAAAGATCCACGAGACGAGGTGGAGACAGAGAGAACACACACATGAGGAAAAAAACAATAAAAAAAAGAGAGTGGAAGAAAATAAAAAGTATCTGACTCACAATATCATCTTCTCTTGGCAGTACGGGTGTTTGGGTTTGATCTCCAGCTTCTGTACATCCTTATATCGGATCTTCGGTCCTTTTCTGGTGCACCTGCACTTGTAGGCTGTTGACAAAACACAAGGGTGTGATCATACCGTTTTCAGTACTTTCCTCATAACATGAGTTTTATAGCTCACTGTATTTGTTCTAGTTCTGGAGAAGGAGCAGTGATATAATGGAAACCGACCATCTGGAAACTGAACCTTGACAGATTATTACAGTCAGTGTCGTAATTACTTCCAGAAACGTCTCTGAACAGATAGAAAAGTCAGTCCTTAGTGATTTGAGAGCAAATTGGCTCTCACTCATCATCATCAGTGTAAAATACAGACTGATGAGGAGGATCACTGCAGCCAGGGCTGACATCTGCAACAGATTCAGATTTTTATAAAAGTAATACAACAAACAAACTATTGTTCTTCTTTTGAAGCTATTGTTTGCAAATCTGCTAAATGAACTAATTTGGACATTAATGCGGCAGCTCTGATGACTCATGAACAAAAAATGTTTTGTATTCGCATTAAACAGAGAAAACCTGTGGCTTTAACTCTGCACGTCCTGCTTTCATAAGCTTGTGTTGTTTTTCTCCATTTAAATCCCAGAGCAGGGAGCCAGCAGGTTTTTAACTGAGGTTACATGATGTCTCCCTCCTCAAGTATCTTGATGTGTTTCAATCAAACTTCTTCTCCAGGCTCAGTTTTTACAGCTGTTTTTATTATTTCATTTCCTGCTGCAGAATAAACGGCAGAGGAAATTAGTTTTCTTCCTGGGTTGAATCTTTGTGATGGGAGGTGATGACCTGACTCAAGGTTTCCTTCATCCATCACCTGCAATCCGTCCTGACTGCTGCCTCTAAATCTGTCACGAGCCAAGCGGTGGTGCCACAAACACATTCGACAACAATAAAACCACACAACCACTGTGACTGTGTGATTGGGAAAAACAGCAACACTCCACACAGTTAGATAAGACACAGGGTCTGCACTCCAAATCCAAATTCCTCATGGCTTCTTTGTTCTTCCTTCTATGTGAAGGCACAAGTCCATAGCTTTATAAACCGATACAATGATTATATGGTTAAAAAGACAACGTCCTAACCAACTGACAAAAAACATTTAACAAAAATATGATCAGATGTTTCACTGAAATATTTCTCAAGGAGCTGACAAACAAAAACATTGCTCCTAATCCATATACAGACATACTTTTCTCACAAACTCGACAGAGGCAGCAACAAATTGTAAAATTAAGACTATAGAGAAAAAGGATCATTAGGTTCAATCAGTTTTCCTCCACCTCCTCCCACATGGGTCCATGAATATTTGTTTTTTAAAGATCTCAGCCACATATGGTCAGCTTCACAGACACTTAAAGGCTCATGCTGAGGTTGGAGCTGCATCAATCACTCTAATCTAGTTTGAAGAAGCTGTCAATCTGTTTTTTGGAGACATTTAGGATCAAATCACTGTGAACAAAGCCCTGGATTGTGTGTTTGGTTTGTGATGTGCATCAACGTGGAAGCAAACGCATCTGAAACAAGTTTTCCAACGCTGTGCTGGACATGAGGTCCATGACAGCAACTTTACGCATGATTCAAACAAACTTTTTAATTTCATTAGGGTTAGGGTTGCATCTTCTCCACAGAGATTCCACAGCTTCAGATCAATAACAAAAAAAAGAAGAAGTGTAGTTTACCTTCTGCGCTCAGGAAGTACAAGGACACCACTAACACAAGTAGCACCGCTGTGCACCGCTGCATGTCTTCAGAAGTCAAGACGAAAAAATATTGGATTTGTTGGCTCCTCGAAAAATCTGGTTCTCCTTCACACAACAGACGGTGTTATGAAGAGCAGATGATCTCCGCCTGCAGGGAGAGCTGGATGGAGCCGGAGTGGAGGCGCGCTGAAGGTCTTCTGCTGGCTGGAGCCCGTTGGAGCTTCTGATTGTGCAACTGAGTCTGTGCGTCCTGAGCGCCTGGATGAATCTCCAATCACTCTCCCTCTCTTTCTCTGTGCGAGTGCGTGTCTCTGTGTGTGTGTCTCTGTGTGTGTTTGTGTGGAGCAAGGCAGCAGCAGCCCTTTTTAAAAGCAGCCCGCTGTCGCCCCTCTCATTAACATGCACGGCCAGACAGCGAATCAAACACTTGTGTCCAGAGAGGCACAAGTGGAGAGCGTGGAGAGGGAGGGAGGGAGGGGATGGAAAAACAGAAAAATACTCATATTGTCCAGTGAAGTGACGTCTGCTCTGATGGGCTGTGTGTTGATTCTGCGTTTTACACGTTTCACTGGATCAGAAGTGACAGAAAACTGCAGGAACGTCGGAGGAAAGGCGACGTTTACGCGCAGTATTGAGTGTATCGGTAATTTCAGCATTACATTATAAAGATATTCTTCTGTATGGTGGGTTCGCATGTGTAGTTTTCATTTTTTTTAAATGGTTGAATGGGGACAACTGTAATTTAAAGCTACAAGAAAATACATAAAGGCAATAAAGGCAACGCTCAATCAGTGTTTAGATGCTTTTAAAAGTTACATCATCATTTATTTAAGATTTCTGTGAGATCCATGTGCAGTTACACGTTTCTGTGGTTTCCATCTGGATTACAGGTCATCAAACATGATGGATGATGAGAAACCACAACACAAGAAGGCAGGGAATGCCAAATAATTATCTTTGAAGGGTTGTGTTCATCCCATGTGTGGTTACAGAGGAACTACACACACTATACTGACAGCTCCCCCCCCCATCCCCCTCCACATGACCTCTTACACTGTGCATCATGGACACATGTTATATGCGAATATCATATGTCAACCTTTCCATGGCATCAAATAACAACACCAATATGGAGGAGGCAGTTTAAGATCAATATTGCAGCCAGACACCAGGGGGAGATATTTTGGCTTCACTCTGGGGGGTCTGTATCACAAAATACCATGTGATGAATGATGAACTTTACATGGTTGGGTTCCAGTAGTTACAGAGCAGCAATGTGATTATGCTTCATTTGGAGTTGTGTCTCTTGCTGCCCGGTGAAATGTTCTTTACTTCCTCCGACTCCCGAGGGGAATATCTGTCTCTTTAGCTGCTAAACACATCACATTCTTCACCGGGTCTGTGTTTGCTGAGCAGGTTGTGAAGCTCAAAACAGCTGCAGCCAGAAATGTGGAAGTGTAGAGTCTCGGACCAGTAAGAGCTCAGTTGTATTTGGAGCCATAACTTTAATCCAATTTACAGAACGATAGATATAGTCAATCAATATTTGGGCATCACTTCATTTCAAATCCTTAAAACTGAGCCGTGACCTTATTTCTGTGAGTGCAGTTCCTTTGTGTATAACTAAAAGCAGCCATTGTATCTGGTGATGGCATCAGGCTGAACCTTTGGCCTGTAAGAGATAGCCCTGAGAAGAGGCTCTGACCCCTCCCACCTGGGACGCTCTGACCACCGGATTAAACAGCCTTCATCACCGTCCTGCATCATGAGGGATCTGTTTGTGCGTGTGTGAGTGTGTTCACTCTCTCGCTATGTATGAGCTTGGGCACGTGTGTGTGTGTGTGTGTGTGTGTGTGTGTGTGTTTGCGTTCACCTTGCTGACCTGGACACTGATACAATCTGCTGCTGTCATCACTCAAATCAGCGGCCATGAAACGTCTGTCTGCAGCGTCGACCTGTGCGAGTGTGTGTGCGTACAATTTGTTCCTGCGAGCATGTCCACATTTGGGTGTGTATCTACACGAGTACAAGCAGGTACATCTGTGACATGTCATCCAATGTGTGTTTTATGTGCAGTCGGAACAGTGAGCAGATCAGCTATGAATCTGTCCTAATGTCACGTCAGGACTGGTGATATGTTGAATTCAGAGGCTATGACACAAACAAGAGACGCAACATGAAACCACATGAAGTTATACATTTTCGTTTTTGCCTAAACATGGAAAAACCCGACCTGTAGTCGTGAACAAAGGTCATGAGACAGGACTCAGATCAGGTAGTGTGTGACCTCTGCTTCCCATCCATGCTCTGTGAAACCCTCAAGAGTGTTTTTTTTTATCTCTTTATTAAAGACACGGGTGAGCTGTCGGTTCCAGTTTTCAGCTGAAGAGGCCGATAGCGAGTCAGACATCTGTTGTCTTCATCCATTAGATCCCAGAGACTGAAGGAGTTAAACAACAGATGATCTAAGCCAATAGGAATCAGATTAGACAGGATGAAATATCACATCTGCCAATCAAAGATGATTTATTTCATGATCAGTTGGTGCCGAGGACAGAGAGAACATCCCAACAGTTGTATTAATATATATTGGTGTATTGGTTTATGAGTATTAGTAACAGAAAAGTATATACATTAATTTGCTTTCACAATAAAGTAAAGGGAACCGTATAGACTGTGATATACGGTTCCCTTTACTGTGATAATATGCTTGCACCACATGTTTAACAGATGCTTCCAAGATGTTGGTTCTAATCTCTAAATCTGGAGCAGATGTTACCAAATATGATGAACTTCATTATTTCCTCCTCCACATCAGTCCATGTTCTGAGTGTGTTCCCATTTAACTAGATATTATTCAACTCTATTGATCCTAGAATCATTCAGATTTCGGCCTGGTCTTAGTTACTCAGCTCACAGCCCAGATCTGTGGATACAATGTTGGTCGGTCGCTCCATTGCTCTGATCCAGAGTAAAATATCTGGATGATATTTTTACAAACATTTACAGTCCCAACATGATGTCAATTACTGACATGATCCACTGATTTATACTCTACTGCTTCCCTGAAGTTGATATTTTTGGGTTTTCCATTTGCCCACTATTCTATATAAATACAAAACATGTTTAATCCAACACACCAGATGGTTCGTTAAGCTTGTGTCATTGTTTGAATAAAGAATACGAGGGTCTGCTAAGGTTTGTGTGACGTCACCTCCATCACCAGAGGTCGAGTGAGGCTCTGTGCGTTATCACATATAAGAATCACGCGTATCTACCAGTAGCTCCTCCCTCATACAACGCTGAATGGTCCCAACCCAACAGCTTGCAGCGCAACAAGACAGTGGTTTTACAAACGGCTCAGATACTGAGATGTACTGGAGATGTACTGGTTTATTATGACAGTAAATGTCTTATAGATCAATAGAAACGCAAATAAAATGTATCATTATTAATAAAAGAAGATTCCCGGTTCAAATCCTGTCTTAGCCAGGGTATTTCTGATTGGATATTCTTCTCGTGTCATAGTTAGTTTTCTCCAGGTACTCCAGCTCCCCCAACAAGACCCTCAAGAAGATGGATGGACATATATTTATTGCATTTCCTCTTGTTTCATGAATCATTACTGAACTGATTAACAGATCCCTTCAACTTTAAGGAGCATCTACTCTGTTGCCACAACGGATTTCAAAGGATCTCTCTCATTCTGGTACTTTTCAAAAACACATAAAAGCTCAGAGAATTTGCTTCATGATAATATTTGTTCCTTTAACTGATGAAGTGAGACATTAGCTTCACTGCCATGTCCTTAGGAACCTCTACAATTGCTCCAACTTGACTACAGGCTTAAGTCTCCTTACACAAATCTGGGCTGCTTACTCTGGATTGTAAACTCCATTTGTGCTGCTGAGCCAACCTGCACAGCAACTAGTGGCTTTCACTGCAACTGGCAACGAGTGCAGAAACTAATTCACAGGGAAATTGATGCGTTTACCAAAGAGTCAAACATGGCAGAGGGTGAGTCAAGTGTGTTGGGGCTGTTTAGTTTTGGATGATACATGATGAGGGGACAGAGAGACAAGGGGAAAGTGGAGAAGAGAGAGGAACTGTGGATAAACAACCACTGGCTGCAACTACCACTGCTGAAAACATCAGATCTGAATGTATCTCAATCATAGATCTGTTTATAAAGATGGACGACGTGTTACCTCCCCAAATGTTGGGCCAAAGTGTCTTGATGGCCCCCTAGTGGCTTTTCCATGTTAATGGGTGAGTCATGGACCGCACTAGGTCGTTCTTATCACACTGATGTTTGTTCAGGTTTTATTTAAAGTTTGGGTCTCATTACTTCTTTGATGCTGTAGAATAAACAGCGGCTCCATTTTCCTGATCACCCTTGCACATGCAAATCATGTCTCCAGTGCAAGATGGCAGCCTTTGCATCAGAGATATTATGGTTTCATTTTGGGTTAGGAAGTGCAGACATGTTGTCCATCTTATACAGTCCATCCCAGTTGTTATAGCAATCTGTAAATAAACCCTTGGAAAATCAAAAGGTAGTGTATTCTCATAGCCTTTTCCGTGATATTTTTTTCCGTTCGGCCAATTGTCTTTAGGTGGATGTTTTACATCTTTTGTAAATTGGGATTCTTCTTATTTGCATCTTCTCCGTGAGTTTTCCCTTCAGGCCATGCTTCCTGTGACAGTTGGAAGGCAAAAAGCTCGTGAGAGAAAGACAACGTTGAGGATTTGCATGCACAGGGGTCAGCCGGCAGACGACAGACAGGTAGGCAGGTGTTGAAGGTAATTGAAATAATGATGGTTTGTAAGTGCCGGGTAACGCAGGCGTGTAGAGACACACCGCACACAGACACACAGGAAGCCGTGCAGATGCTGCCGGGCGAGAGCCGATGATAATGAGATGCTCAACAGTGGCCTTGTTTTTTGTTGGTTTCCCTGGAATAGATTATTAGAGAAGAAGCCAGACATTACGAGCAGTTTAGAAGCCGGACACACAGGAGACAGACAGACAGACAGACAGACAGACAGACAGACAGACAGACAGACAGACAGACAGACAGACAGACAGACAGACAGACAGACAGGTATGCAAACAAGTTGCAAGCAGTCAAAGAGGCGGGCAGGGGTTGGAGGGTAATCCTCTCAGGTGACTGGGTCGGGGTGGATGGGGGGGGGCTCGTTGCCCTGGGCAGGGATGTAAATGCTCTTTTAAACGCTCACATCACAGCGTTTTCAGTGGTGACAGGATGAGTGTGTAGTTAGAGGATGACTGCAGCTTGGGTTTGTTGTTCTCCCTTTGCTTACTCTTGTTATCACAACACAACATTAATGTCACAATTCCTTGGAACATTTGGCCCATTTCAGTCTTGTTTGCTATTGATTTTCTTTTCGCACAAAACTACACTAACTACACTTTGTTAAACATTACATGACTGTTGTGACTTTGCTCTTCCTTAACTACTATTTAAATGTGACACGATGGCCTACTGTATGTGCTCAGTGTGTGTTTGTGCAGCGTTCAGCTTCAGAACTTAACAGAAAACTTGGTTACTTTATATTTTCAACTTTTTTTTTCAGAGACTTTCATGTGATGAACAATGGCTCTTTGAAATAATGTGGAAATAAAAAACTGATTCCAGAGCAGTTCTCCATGAAGCCTGGTTTATTTATTTAACAAACACACTCCATACACCATAGATACTTTCAAAATAAAATTCTTCTGCTGATGTTATGCTCACGAGGACTCCGCACTGAAAGAGACTTTTCTTCCTTATACAGTCCTGAGTGTGGCTGGATAATATACACAGGTTAGTCTGGTGCAGCGACATAAAAATCACCTCAGAGGAGACACCATCTGTTTTAGCATGTTTGGATTTCAGTGGCTTCAGAAAGACATAGCTTGTGTGTTTGTGTGTGTGTCTTGAAATCTCTTATATCCATGTCAGTTAACACATAAACAGACGGACCATTAGCACAGAGCAGAGAGATGCAGTGTCGATCTGTTTTGACATGTATTCTCCGTGGAGAAGTGTGTGAGTGCACATTATGTCCACAGAGGAGAACGCACACGAGAGCTCGCCATGCTGAAACACAGCATTTTGAAAATATACGAGTACAGGGACAATAATACAGAGACTGCTGTTTCTAATTAACTTAAAAGAGTGGTTGGAAAGTATGGGGTGAAACCGGCTGAAAGAAAATAATGATAATGTTTTCAAAATCCAGATCAGATAGTTCTTCATGAGGCAGCAATTAAAACAAAAACTAACAAGAAATCCTAAAACTGTCACATTGTGAAGGCAATAGGTTTAAAACGTTCAAAAAGACAGTTCAAAGAAAATTCATATTAAAATAAACATAAATCAAACGGGAGAAATAAGAATTGATTAGAGAAATGTAAAACTAGTAAAATAAATAGTCAATTTATTATTCATTCATTTCTGGACATTCACATTTCTGGAGTGTTCAAGAACATTGATACAATCCTCAAGTCTGTCATTAAACAAGGAGCAACAGCCAGTTGGCTTAGCTTAGCATAAAGACTGGAAACAGGTGGAAAAAGCTAGCCTGTCCCAAACTAACAAAACTAGAGCATGTTTGACGCTCACTAATGGACAAAGTAAAGAAAACTTCAGGTCATCAGGTGTTTAAGGTATTTTTTTAACAGTTTCCTAATTTCCTCTCTGTTACAGTAACAATATTAAATCCTGTTATGAAACAACTTGGATTTCAACGACACCTTTACAAACTCACATTGGAGCGTGTGTGTAAATATGCGCTAGGGTCCCTGATGACAGAGACGTTAGGTCAACAGGAAAAAAAACACACAACACCATCATGACTGCGGTTACATTCACCACGAAGGCAGCACATGTTCAATCCCAGGACTCGTCCTATTTCGAGGGGTTGTCATGACACTGATCCTGGCCTATGTTGATGTTATGTAATTTTTTCTTTACACCATATTGAGAATGATTCTGAATAAACTGACAGCTCTCCGCGCATCCAGGTTATGTGGGACACAGCTGACTGGGTATGGAAATGTATATGATGAAATCAGAAGACACCAACGTCAAACTGAACTGAGGAAAAGGATATTAATTTAAAAGGGTTTACAAATATTTATTTTGTTAAATTAAGTAATTGTAGATGTGTTATCAAATTGCAAAATTACCGTATAAAGTGTTCAGAGTCTTTATTGTTGCAGACTGACATGAATAAATAAATAAATAACCGAGCACACAGATAAGAAATCAAGGCAGGATATGACCTAAAAAATGTCAATGCTGAATCCAGAGAGGAAATAACAGTAATCCAGATTGCATTTGTCATGAGATTAACAATGTTTATTCATGGAGATGAAACACACACACGCAAGCACACACATCTGAGGGTGTGTGTTTCTAGCCACAGCGCTGCACTGTCCCACTCCCTCCATACCAGTGGTACTTCAACAGAACCACGACCCTAGAGTTTGCTTCTTCATTTTACTTTTTCACATACAAACTTTCCAAAGGTAGAATCAGTGATCGATGGCTTTTAATAACCTCTACTGGTGCCAAGTGGGTATTACACCTGCAAGGAAGGGATTTCATGGTTCTTATCCAACAATCTAATGACCTGCTAAAATCAAATCAATGATTTAAGCCTTTTTCTTTTTTACAACAAATCTGAAAAAATTAAATGTACACAAACATTTTAAGAAGAGGTCTAATGGAAATAGAGTTTCATACGTTTGACAGATGTTGTTAAATCCTGTGACACAGTTTAAAACAGATCCTGGTCAGAGAATGGCAACATGAATAACAACAAAAAGTACACCCCCAAATCAATTTGACCAAAAACATGCCACGACAACTTAATAAAATCCAACATTAACAAACAGGTGGATACTATTTAAATCTCTTATGATCTGAATCATTTAATCAATAAGAATTGTTTCGGTTTACACTCTACTACTGCAGATAATATACAGACATGTACAGTACAATCTACAGACATTGTGCACATTATATAAACACAGGGCATTTAGCCTGTACAACCCAAAATAAGCGATCAAATGAAGTGTATTTGATTATTTATATTGTTGGAAAACTGAAGCCTAATTTGTATTTTGTTATAACTGTATAACTTCTGCCTGTTTAGTGATAAATAAAATGTCCTATAATATATTACATGTACAAATTTCATTCTTAGCATGAAGATCATCACCTCCCTATTATTCACAGTAAAATAGTGAGAGTGCTTCCCTAAACTCACCTTCAGTCTCTACAGGGAGGATTTAGTGTCTCAGTCTGACTCATGTTGAACTGTCACTAAGAATTATCATCTGCCCTCATCGCCTCAGATCATCATCACTGTCTCATCTAAATTACTTCTGTCAATCATGTAGTTCAATCATTCTTCTATCTGGGCTGTTTTCTTTGTCTCTTCTGTTTTTACCGTTTCCAGGAACCACTGCATGCTTCTGTCTGGATCCAGATCTGATCTCTGTGTTCTCTCTGATTCTCAGTGATTCACAGTGATTACTGCTGATTGGAGAGTCATTTTCATGAGGTCATTCCAGTCATGTCAAATCAAACTAAATGATCTGATGTTTTCTCTGTGTGTCAGTGAGTAATAACCTGGATGACTTTCTGTTGCTTTAAATTATAAATAATTATTTCATTTAACTATTTACTGATATGTAATCTTGGATTATTAATATTAAAGTCTTTTTGGTTCCATTGTGGTCACAGGAAGACAGGAAATGAGGAGTGACTGCACATAGGTCCAAATGACTGTGGGACAGGTGGATATGATTGGACGAGGGATTTTGATAATAAATTGATAATGTGAGCACTGATGAATAACAAACGTAGTGTGATGCAACGGAACTGGGATCGGATTGATTTAAAACAATGAAGCGAGAGAGAAACCACAGCTCATCCCCAACAAAGGACAGTGGTGACTGATCGCCAAACAAAATGGACACAATGTTTTCTGTTGGACATTTTAAATCAATAAATCGAATACAAAATACGCAGTTTCACAGATTGTAGAGTTGTATGACTCTTCTTGTACAGATCTCAGCAAGAAGCCAAATTCATGCATTTGCAAAACTTTATTTGAGATGTATTACAAAATATTATTGTGACGAAACTGATAAAAAAAGTGCGTTTAGCATGTATCATAACCAGCCTCATTCAACTGGCAGATTTAGTTTAAAGAGTTAGACTTTACAACAAAAACATGAAGATCAGACTGTCGTCCTTTACGAGAACTGATGTGTTCTGTAATTATAGAGTGTGTTGGCTCATCAGCCACAAACATTCACTGACTTGACCTTAACCCTCCAAGGTTCCTGACTGCTTTAACTGCGAGGCCTCAGAGCTCAGTCCAAAACACAGGGGTCATCGAGGAACTGTGTTTCTATTTCCTGACCATTTGAACAGAGCTTCCTGTCATCGTCCCTCATGAAAGACAGATCCTGTTAAAACATTCAGGAGTTATATTACAATGTGACAATATGGGACCAAACACTGTCCATCACCTGATCCGACAGATTTTCATTTGTGGTCGGTGAACAATGGTGACGCACGTAAACATCAAGGCTGAGAACACGATATAGGCCACCAAGCTAATGCTGGCAGGAGACAAGGTGCACACCCATGGAAACGTGACCGCTCTCCTGAATAATTCACGTGTCATGTTAAGCGATAGCTATGAGATCAGGCGTGCAGAAAGGCCACTCTCTGTGGAGCTCGAGGATATACGTGGAGTTGGCACAGACGATGACACAGAAACTAAATGAATAGAGTTCTCTGTGATGTGCTGCAGCCACACTGCAACTGAGTCATCTATTACAAAGGTTAATATATGATGTGCTGACATTAGAGCACTGTATGGAAACTACATCCCTTTCCAAGAAGGTTATGTTTTCATCCTACTCAGTTTTTTGGTTGTAACTAAGATTTCCCCAAAAAACAACTTGACCATTAAACTTGGTGGAAGGATATCATATGGGTCAGGGAGGGATTTATTCAATTTTGGCGCAGATCCGGATCAAAGGGCGGATACAGGATTTGTTTTATCTAACATGATGAAATATGATGTTTTTTACATTTAAACCGTATTCATGGGGAATAATTCATGGATCTAGATCGAGAGAACAGGCTCATTCAGGGAACCAGATATCTTGTGCAATCTGGTGCAGCTAGATAGGATTCAAGGTCACGGATCTTTATGCCATTCTGATTTCAATGTTAACGACTTTTTTCTGCCATAAAAGAAAATGAAAAACCAGAAAAAACAAGACACATTGTGTGTTCATGATTGTGATTGTAAACTAGTATTAAAGGTAATGTAAAGAACATTCTGGCTGAGGTTGAGATGAGATTTTTACTTCACTCTTTCCTAAGGAAAACGAATCTTCGCAGTTTGATGCGTCCTCTTACTTCCTGTAATCACATGAAGAAGAACAGATTTAAAATGTGGTTGTGATCAATGTAAAAGCAAGTGGACCCTGTGTTAAGATTTATTTTGGCCGAGATTGGTGAATGATTTGATCTCAGATCTGATGGTAAGAAAAATGTATTGAAGGCAGAGAAAAAGAAGAACAAACATAAAACATGATTTCATGATTCCAACAAGTTTAGGAAATAGTTTATTCAACATTTAATTGTATAAGTTGCACCACATAGAGTTGGTTCTAAATGTTTGAGTTCTGTGGCTGAGGAATTGTTCAGCAGCTTTGCATTGTGTTCATTCATTAGGTATTGATGAGGCTGGTTAATTATTAACCAGTTTGTGCTCAATAACTCCAACCACAATGACCTTAAGGTATATGAGGCACACTTCACAATGATGTCAACCAGGGCCTGTTAATCATGTGTGACACACATAAACACACACACACACACACACACACACACACACACACACACACACACAATCACACACACACAAACACACACTTATACAAAGAGGACAAAGCATATGCCGGTAAAAAGACTCGCTCGTGGAAAGCAGTGAGTACGCACACTGACACCTGAGACCTTCTATGATTGTGATTGACAGAAGATGGCTTCTTGTCTCTCACAGGAACAAGTGATTATCTCCGTCATTCTAGTCCTCAAATCCTCAACTCTGAAAGACGACGACATGAAGAACAATGCAACTGAGCTGCACTGACATGTAAGAGACGAGGATCTGTTTTCACCTGCACGAGTGAAACGTTATTATTTTTCACCTGTTCCCACTCACACAAACACACGGGAACATGAATGAACTGGTTCACAAGAGACAAGAAAGCAGGACACAGAGGAGGAGGAGGTAAAGCTGACTGAGGAGTCTCTTCCTATAACGACATCCCTGTCATGTAAGATATCGTATATATATTCCAGTCTCATAATCCTGCTTGAGTTTGCACCTTTTTGTGTTGCTCTAGTAGCTGTCACACATCATGTCACGGGCAAACACTGAGCAACAAAGATATTCCTTTATTTGTAGGTCCACAGGAAAGTGGCAGTTCTCCTCAGCTGATTGTGTTTAGACTGTGGGAGGAAGCTGGTGTACCTGGAAGAAAAAACCCACAGAGGCAGAATAAACAAACTCCACATAGAAAGGCAGCAGCTGATTGGCTCCAAACCCACAAACTCCTTGCTGAGATGCAACAGAGCTCGATACAGCTCAGGGTTGCTGTATTTATAGAATTTGGACATCAATCAATATGTAGATGAAACTTAACTTATGGTACAGCATAGTTTTAAAGGGAAGTTCTGTCACTCGGTTGAACTTCAAGAGCTGAAGGATGTTTTCTTTCACTCAGAGCAAAAACAGAGCAGGCAGGTTGAATATTCCTCACTCTCTACAAAACATACACACACACCTCAGTCTAAACTGTGTGTGTGTGTGTGTGTGTGTGTGTGTCTGTGAGGGCGAGCAAACACCATCAGCATCCAAGCAACTGTTGCTGACCTGTGGTGAAAACTATCTGTGAATGAGACACAGAGTCCTACGACACACACACACAAATGCATGTACCTCACACATGCGGAACAACTCTGTGTACAAGCCATAGGTTCACCAGGGTGGACACCTTGAAACACACCCAAACACACACACACACACACACACACACACACACACACACACACAAACACACTCAAACACAGACACACACACACAGAGACCCTTGTTTTTCAGCTCTCTCAGTGAGGAATGGGGGAATTTCGTTCTGTCTATAAAGGCTGCTCTGTGTCCTGACTATCTACTTCACACATGCATACACACACACACACACACACACACACACACTCTCTCACACACACAGACAAAAACATACCTAATGACTGCTTTGTGTCCACATTTAAAGGCAGGGACACTCACACATCCACACAGAGACCAGCTGCTTTGCACCCTCATTATGTCGCTGTTCAGCTCAGGCTACTTGGGATTGCAAACACGGGCCGGGCAGATGTCCAGTGGCCTAATAGTGCTGACCACACACACACACACACACACACACACACACACACACACACACACACACACACACACACACACACACACACACACAAACACACACACACACACTGAATAACTGGGTAGTTAGTAGCAATAACAACCACCAGTGTCTCTACAGTTCATTGACAGATGAACTTTGGGATTTTCAAAGTAAAAGTTCATGGTAGAAGCTCTGTGAGAGACAAGAAACCAAGCAGTTTGACAGAAAACTCATCGTGTTGAGGAAAAATTACTTTCTGATAATGGGTTATAATTTATTTATCCAACATTTCACCCTAAACGACAAATGCCCTCCTCATGGTGGCGCTGCATGAACAGTCAGCAGGTAAAAGTCCCGGGATATGTTTTATGGACGTAGCTTCACAGCTAGCAGGTGACACTTTCCCTCTGGTCCACCTGAACCCCTCTGAAAGACGTGGATGGTAGTAATGGGATCTGAATTGTCTTCCTGCAGCCATGTTTGTGTCAGGAACAGAACTCTACGCTTGAGAAATTCCCTCTGATTCCTCAATGGCAGCTCGTCCATCTTAGTCTCTCATGATCTCACGGTGCCCATGATGCTAGGAGGGAGATACACTGTTCTCCATCAGCCTCTGCTGGACCCTGCCCTCTTCCCTCATCATGTCACCCCCTCCCCCCATGTCCTCTATGTCCTCAGTCTGATTCCTGCCGTGATTCTTCAGGTTGGCGAGCAGGCCAACTTGAGTGGAATCAGCTAGTGCTCGATGTTACCGATGCAACCCTGGAGTTTCCCCCAGTAGCATAGCTGACTGAGGAAGAAGCAATTTCACGGTTAAGAAATCCAACCAGACCCATTTCTAATTAGAATATCTACATCATGCTAATTGGAAATGTGCCAATTGTACACTGTGCTAATGTGAATAAAACCGTCTTGGATGGGAGTTCACTCATTGACTGTATGTGCTTGAGTATTTATGGACTACAGAAATGTTCCGGACCCTTAAAGGACAAGCAGTATAGATAGTAAAAGGATCTTTTACAAGGGATAAAAAGTTGACGTGATGAGTTTCCACTCCTGAAAGTTTGCTCTGTGTGAGGCCTATGGAATACAAGGGAACCTGGGCAGCTCTGGAGAAAGCAAAACCACGAACGACAAAGAGCTTTACGCATGAGATGCACAACAATGGGATTTACTTTCGTCCGCCGCTTACATTCATTATCATGTTTGTTGATGAGTCACAAGAGGCCAAAGAGCACAAAACGTCTGAAGCACAGAAGGAAGTACAAAAGAGTCAGAGTTCAGTTATGTCTCTTCCAGCTATGATGACCGAATATGAATCTCTATGAATTCTGAGTCATTCTGACGCTTTAATGTGGCTTCTAGTTGGATGGGAAACAATTTGCCGTTGAACAAAGCCTCCTTTTCTTTGCCCCTTGCGTCGACTCTGTGAAGCGTTTGACGTCAGGAGCGGCCCTCGCCCACTCTGCACGCATACTTCTCCATGACACACTTTTAGCTGCATCGCTGGATCTGCGTGGGATTCATGGCAGCGCAGGGCCATTCAGAATCGAATCTTTATTATCGTCTCTGCGACATATTTTGCATGGAGACAGTCAATGGATTGACTGAAAGAAGGAAGTCGAGGGAGGTCAACCCACACGAGCACGTGGTTTTGAATAAACTGCACAAAACCCTGCAGAGAATTGTAGTATTTGAGCGTTTTTTGGCTGAGTGGGAAGTGCAACAGAAAAACATGGGCCAGCTTCAACCCACTGGGACCATGAGATCAGGGGGGAAATACTGGAATGTGGAATGAGAGTGCATCCTTAAAATTTAAGTGTCATAATGGGATGTTGCTGTCAACAGCTGACATCTCAACACATGTTGTCCTCAGCTGCACCCAGCACCAGGGGCTTCAGGCCTGTGAAGGTCAGACAAGGTACTTTTCTGCTCTAGAACTAAGCAAATGGCTTCCGGGCGCCTGAGCATGACTCAGAGTTAAGTTTGATGATCTGATGCATGGCACACAGCCACTCACCACACATTCATCTTCTTGATTAGGGCCAGCAGTGAAACTGTTCCTCTGTGCGATGGCATTTTCTATCGTTTGGGCAATCTACGTGATGGGTGGGACCGCGGCGCCATGAATCCCAACAGAAGGTGCACTGGATGCGTCACTCCCTAATTTCTCAGACAGCACAGATGCTTCCGGGGTGAGAAAACAAGGTGAATGGATGCGTTGGGTATAGTAAGGGAACGACCTGATCCATCCCACCCATGACAGGGCACCGCGGGCTGCTGCCGGAGCCAGATGGGCCCAGATGTGCGTCTGGGAGTCGCCTCGGGGAGCTGCAGCATGGACAGACTCCCTGATGAGCAGAGGAGCTACTTTACTGCTCATTTCACATTCACACATATTTAGTTTTTCCATGTGACTTTAGACTCTCAAGCTCTTTGTGTTATTTCCTTCAAACTGTTTCAATCAATCCACGTGTATTTATGAGAAATTCATATTCTAAAGTCGTCCTGTGCCCTGAGAGCGGCGGAGGGATTTATGAGCTTCCTGTGAATTCCCCAGCAGGGATTCCAAGATATCAGAGTCTTCTCCGGAGTATAATCCTCTTAGTGATGAGATCCGAGGCTTCATTTCCTAACAGAGCATCAAGGAAAAAAAACTGTTAACCATCACAGACTGTATGTTGTATATACCCAGCAATCTGCACTCATATTTACTTTCTTTAGTGTACTGCTATTCTCTATTTTGCCAAACCTGAATATTGGATTCACAACTGCCAGTAGCTGCAACCCTGTCTCAAATAATACGAGGGAAATATGGTGCAGAGAGAAATTTTCACGTGACCCAGGAAGACCCCATTGTGTTTTTGAGCAGATGGAATAAATGGGCAGATCCAGGTTTTAAGATTTTTGTCTTGGTTTGATACAGATGAAATCCAAGATGACTTGAAGAGCCAACCAAAAGTAGAAACGTTCAACAACCTGAACCAAAGTGCTTTTATTCTCTAAACCTACGGGGGAACTCCTCTGCACTTTGTACAGCCACCACTGTAAATACACCCTCATGTAATCCACTGTATAATAAGTATTTATCTGTCACTAGAGTGTGTTTACAGTGTACCTCAGAGTGAGGTAGCTTGGTAACTATATAAGTGTCTGTGTGTGTGTGTGTGTGTGTGTGTGTGTGAGAGGGAGTGAGTACAAATTGTTTGTATTTGTTTTTTAGAGGTATTTCGTGAACTTGTGCACTGCAACCTCCCAAATGTTCCTATCAAAGGTTACCTTGACCTCCCACACTCTCATTCCACCTCCATGTGTATAGGTTTCATTGGTATTAAAAAAGCACAAAAAAAAATATGTATTTAAAAAAAAACAACATTATTTCAAAGTAGTAAATTGGATCTTAATGTTTGGCAGGTCAGCTGCAGTGCACTAAGGGACTCAGAGAGAGAAGCTGCAACATGTTTTGCAAGAAGCAAAAAACCAAGTTTTTTTATGGCGTCACCCCCGCAAACAGAAACCGAGACATTTGTTTTGACATTTGTTTTGCAACGGAAAAAATATCCACCTCGCTGTCAGGGTGTCTGTGAGGAGATGTGACATTATGGAGGTAATGATAGTGGTTAACATGATTCTCACTCTGCATTGTTTGCCATTTATAGCTGGAACATTGGCGAGGGACGATAAAAATAACAAAATAAAAACAGTGTAAACATGCGGTGGAAGGTGTAATATTCAGAATGGAACGTGCCATTAAACATTGGAAGGTGTTAATCATTTTAATAGTAAACACAGGGGTGTGTGTGTGTGTGAGTGTTTGTGTGGTTATTTAAGGCTTGACAACAACAAAAAACACACGTTTCAGGAGATAATTATCTACGGTGCTCTTTCCTGGGGCAGTTTTCTGTAAGAAACAAACAAAAAACTCTTACACAAGAGAACATGTCTGACGCACACAACTGGTTGAAGGTTATACTTTCTTATTGACTATATTAAACTTCGGTATGTTACAGCACTAAATATCTTTGGAGTCGGCCTGTAGGAGGGAAAACTGGAGGAAAGGTATAAAGAAAAGTGCAAAAGATAAATAACAGGATTCCACTTTGTTCTGACGAGCACGTCCTTGGACTAACGAAGGTCACTTTCAATCTAAGGGGTTTCTTTGAGCTTCTCTGAGGCGGAAACTTTGTTTTGATTTATTCAACATATAAGATCTGTCATATAAAGACTAAGATGGTACTTGTTGACCACCCTGATTGTACAATGAAGTTGTAAAAGTGAATGAAAAACATTCAGGTACATATATCTATATGAGTGCAGTATAAATCTCCCTCTCTCTCACGTCCTCCCAGCGCGAAGTACAACAGGACTCATATTTCCTCCTCTCCATCTTTTCCCCTGTGTTACTTTCCTCTCTCCACACATACACAGACACAAACACACACACACAAACACACACACACACACACATTCACACAGAGTCCATCTCACGTGCATCCACATTCATGCTTCCCAGGAGGACTCGGCTTTGCGTGCATGATCATCAGGGTCAGATGCTCCCGCGGTTCTCTCTCCTGCCTGCAAACACAGATTATATATTACAGCCTGCAAATGTGTTCACCCTCTGGAAGCGCACCCCCCACGCAGTCTCATGTGCTACTCTGCTGCGCCTGTCCTACGTCCTCTCCTCCGTCTTCCGGGGAATCTTGGTGTCGACACAGTTCTCCTCCGACACTTCATACTGCTATCGTCTCCCATTCTCTTTTTTTTTGTCATCGCTGGCCAGACATTCAGATTATCTTCTATTTCCTGTTACTGTCCTCTCCTCCCCCCAAATCTTCTCTCCGTAACTCTCTTTCCATTTATAGGACATCTCAGATCAGCGATGGCTTACTAATGTTACTGTGGCACGCATTTCATCAACCGGGGATTTGGTATCTTTCTTTTGTGACATTTTGTGTCTTTATTTGTTTGTGGTTTTGTTTTGTCTGCTGGGTCGTCTCAGAAGCAGCTATTTGTGCACCTGGTAAAAGTTATCTGTGTTGTTGCTGATGTTGTGACAAGCTCAGCAAAGGAAAGGCTGAGTATTTTTGTAAAAATAGTTTTTATACTACTTGCATTACAATATTTTAATTTATGGTACCAGAACAAAATCACTTTTTAGATCTTATATTGATTTTTGTTCAAAGAAGAACAAAATGTATCATGTCTAAACCAAATCACTTTTCAACCCAGACTGCCCTTCCCGGGATTCTCTGCACTTCACAAACCCAGTTGATCAGATGAGAGGTTGTTGTGACTATTGAAGGACAAACAGACAAACTGACAGATTTCTGGATTTATCGGTTCAAGGACAGTCGAGATAAGGGCGCCGGGAAAATGTGATAAAAGGATAACATGGAGCAGAGATTTATGAGATAACGTCATCAACTTTCAAGGGTTATCGTAAAGATCTCAAGAGTTGAAAACTCCAGCAACATCTGTTGCATTTAGAATATTGTAATGTTGAGGCAGCACATTTCAGGTTTGTACATTCAGTACGCTCATTACAACCAAATAATTCCACACACATTAACATTAAACTGGATTTTTCATTACTGTCGAGGTTGGTTTATCAAGATAAAAGCCAAAAATGTTTTTTACTTGATTTCAGTCATGTCAAAATCTTCTTCAAATGCTTTTCAAGGGTTTCCCTCATTGTGGTGATTTGTGCACTTCAGTGTGTTAACAGAGTGAAAACTTACAGGGGAACAGAGGAAATCCTTTGGGCCTGTCGGGTCCAGTTTGGGTGAAAAATGGAAGCTGGTCACTTTCACGGCTTTTGGAGGTGATTTCTGAATCTTAAACTATTTGTCAGTTGCTCTGGTTCCAAGCAGCTACAGAAAGCCTTTGAACCAGTTTTCCAAGAATCTGACGGTCCTGCTTCAAAGCCCCTGAACCTCAGTGACTTACAAGGCTGGCACAGCTCATTGTTTCAGGTTTAATAGAGTCTTATTGAAGCCAGCTTCAGGTTATGCTCCTGTTGGCTCATGTGAAACATCTGGATTTCTACATTCAGTCTCAGTCTGCACTGTTTCTGACCAAGTATTGAACCTTACATTACAAGATGCAAAAACCCCCGTACCTCTATGTAATTAAATAGAGAAAGGACAAGTGACTGTCAGCCCAGCATGATCTTTACCTCTGCCGCTCTTATCTGCAAACTGAGCATCTAGCATGGTGGCTTCAGTGGTGGTTCGTGACTCACTAGGACTCACTCCATGGTTTTACATCGTATATTTTGTAGATTTTAAATATGAATGTTATTTCAAGGCGACAAATCAAAAGTGGACTTTAGAAACCAAAAATTTCTCTGTGGTTGAATACAAGATCTGACAATAAATGATCTAACACTACTCTCTGCTTCAGCAACACTTGCTATTCACTGAACTGATGACGACACTGGCAAAACAAACAGTCAAGCTGCAAAGAGAGAGAATCCTGTTGTGATAAACAGTTACAAAGACAGATGAAGAGAAACTGAGTGAGAGTGAAAACAAAGCCGAGGAACGGATGGAGGAATGGCAGTTGTTTACGATACCGTGCAAGAGAACCATCACTGACACTCCTGTGAAGTTGTTTGGGAAGCAATTTTACAAAACAGGTTTGTCAAAAACAAAACGTAACTCAAATAAACAAGGAGGTTATTATGAATAAATGTGCTTCTCTGTCTGTCTTTTATTTATTCTATTGTTTTGAATCCCTGTTGCCAATTTACCGTAGGGTTCAATTTCTCTGGTTTAACCTTTGCCACATGGACCTGAGCTGAAGTGGTTTCCAGTCAAAACCACACAGCTGCAGCGTCACTGGATCTTTTTCTTTCTCTGAGAAAAGGCTTTTCAGTAAAGTCCCTTTATATTCAATGGCATTTTCTGGAGCTTGCGGCCACATCTCATGATAATCATCAGTGATCGGAACTCGCTTGCTGTGCCATCCTGTATATTTAGATGGGAAAGCAGAATTGAAAAAAGGCCAGATATTGTAAGCTGGGGTTCAAACCAGCCAAACAGCCTGAAATACTCAAAGCCTTGGCAGATAAGATCAAATTCTCTGGTCTTTAGGAGGATGTTTGTCGGAGACCAACTCAATCACTGACCTGTAATCAGTGATGAAATTCTTCAAATCTCCTCCTAAATTAGCCTTTTTCTCACATTCTGTCAGCTTCTACAAAAATAACCTCCAACCAGTTGTGAAATGAATGAGAGCAGCTCTGATAAGAACAAGGATAAAGGAGGAGAATGTTGTGTGATGGGGCCCAGACAGACGATCTGAAAGTCATCACTCTTTATTGAAAGTTGTAGCTTGTTCATTTAAACTATCAGTGTTTACATTCTTCCCAGTGGGGGGTGTGTTGAAAAATACTGAGCTAGTCAAAGTTTTTGTTATGTCAGCACTTTTCTCTTCCCCATGAACTGAATAAATGAACCACTGAAACATAGGAGGAACGCAGCAGGAGATTGTCAAGGTCAAAAGTGGCCGGCAGGAAAACTTCCTGGAAATCTTTGAGGCAACTGACTCACACATTTGCGTAATATACAACCCCACTTGCTGGTTGTCGCAGGCAGAGGCCAAAACAGGGGCTCAGTAACATGTTTAGCATTTTGTGGTTTTACCAGCTCCTCGTTTAAATCTAAAAATCCTCACAGTCACTCATGACAAGATGCAAAAATATAGATAAGAGCAGCTAAACATTCAACCAATAGACATTGAGTAATACTTTGTGAGAAGCAGTGGAAATTAAAACTGGGATTTGTGTCATCATTTGGCTTTAAGTTCCCCTGCAGATATAATGACAACCACCGGAGTGTAAATGGAATTAAAACTTCTAAGGGCGAGAATTATGTAATTCATCATCAAACTTCAAAGATTCACATGTTTCAAGACTAAGACTTAGATGTCAAAGAAAACTATTTGGGTATGTTTAGATCTGTTTCGATAAAAACCATTGTGTGTGTTAAAAAGGCGAATGTTAAAGTTAGAGGACATTGGGGACTTTTTGTTGGAAATGGGAAACGAACCTCAGTCCCTCGTGTTCAAGTCCCATCTTCTGTCGACTCAACCTCATGTGGACGCCCTATACTTTGTCCTCATCTTCATCATACACTTGAGGTGAACGCGAATTGTTTCGAGACAAAAAGCTCCTCCATAAAACCAACAATACATTTTGCTCTTACATTTGCATTGTATTGGAAAGCTATTTGATCCTGGTCTAGTGAAAAGGCCATACTCTCCACTGGGAAAACAGCCAAATGGGCAGTAACACACACAAGCACACACACACATACACACAAACACACAAACACACTACAATAATAATAATAATTATACTTGTCTGGGCCACACTGCACAGTAATTAGGTCTGTTTTGTGCTGATAGGGAAACAGTAATGTGATACACACACATTATTCTCTGATTAAAGACAAATCCGATGGCAAAACGAGAGTGAAGAAGAAGGAGGAGGAAGAGGAGGAGGAGGAGGAGGAGGAGGAGGAGGAGGAGGAGGAGGAGGAGGAGGAGAGCGAAAGTAATCTGCACTTTATGACTCTGGATGTATTGTTGGTTGGTCTCTGGTAATACTGTTTATCTATCTTACATATAAAAACACCTTTGAGAAGATGGATTTAGTTCATAAAATATAATATGAGCATATAAAGACAAGGATAAGCATACATTAGTAATGTGAGTGTGTTTGTGTTTGTGTGTGGAGAAGTGTCAGGGGCAGATGGCAGTGCCCTGGGGTGAGGGAGGGAGGGAGGGAGGGAGAGGGAGAGCTGTCATTTCATTTCACACTTTTTAACTTGTATTATGAGTCCTCGGATCGATTCCTCTTCACGGTCCTGACAAGTATATCGTGGAACTGATGCAACGACTCAAATGAGCACAAAGCTGGAGCACGGAGCTGTGATGATGTTATCAGTGACATCATCAAAGAAAGCATGGTGTCCACGGATAAGCAGAAGAATCTCTGTCGGAGTTTCTGGAGAAACGCTTGAATCTTCACGGTTGACACTGCACTTCCACATGTCCTCAGAAAACCACAAATTCTGAGGTCGACTGGATGAGCAGTTATCAAAAAGTAGAAATAAATACCAACACACACACAGACAGACATTCTTCAATTTGTATTACGATTAAAATCATGGAAGAAAGACGTCTTGTGAACAACTAAACACCAAACCTGAGTAATAAATGCTTTGCAAACTTCTGCCCTTATGAGAGTGGATTGATTTATTACACTCAGATTAAACAAATAAAAGTAAACTGTATAAATGTTGATTAAATACATGCAACTGATAAAAGACTTACGTACTAATTAAAATCCTTCAGTACCAGTCAAACCTGTTTTATAATTGAGATATTATGTGTGTACAGCAGCTTGATGGCTGATAAGTGTGTACGTGTCTGTGTGAGCGTGTGTGTTTGTGATTGTGACTGTTTGCCGCGCCTCAAAATCCAGTTTTAGAGATGAAGTCCTTGAACGATATTGTTGTTCCCACCAAGTAATCATTAAACCATAAGAGCTTTCACATTCAGGTAATCACACAGGTATCAGAAACACACAAACACACACCCTTAACAACCAGGCAGCTTCATCTGGAGGGTCTGTTTTCTGCAGAAGGCCAACAGGGACAATTTAAAATGTTTTTCATGCATTTGATCTCTCAGAGCGACGAATCATCTCGACTTCCCTCAGGAACACGAACAGGATGTCCACCTGTTCCTGGTGAGATGAATCAGGGCAGAGAATTGGCTGCGGTGTCATGGCTGCCCCAAGTAACTGAGGGGACAGTTGACAGATGACAGCAGCTAATTGGAAAACTAATGAGGTCCAGAAACCCAGCCTGGATTCTGCTGTGCGTGTGTGTGGGAGTGTGTGCATATGTGTGTGTGTGTGGTTGTGTGTTTGTGTGTGTGTGTGCAGACAGAGAGTAATGAGATCCAGGAATAAGGACAAACCGAGGGGTCAACGTTGTCAAGAACAGATGTTCATAAAACAAACAACCTGTCAAATAACTTCTTCTATAAGAACTTGTGGGTTGATACTGAAGTCAACCCAACACAACCAGTCACATTTTCAGACTTCAGACAATATGTTAAAGACGTTACAGATTTTAAAGGCTCTGCACTGGACAAACATTTGGTTTAGTGTGTTTTAAGTTGATAAATCTTAATTGAAAAGTTGCTGAATGTCATCAAGGTCAGTGTTGATGTTTTTTAAACCTTAGTAAAGTCTTTATCATTTCATTTAGAATTGATGACTTAGTCTGGCAATTTGTGAACCATATAAAATCAGGAAATCAGTATTAGGTTCACTATGTTTTTGGGATTCTGAGGAGAGAGAGAAGTTCATAGTTCAGATGAATGAAAGAAAGAACGAGGGAATAAGTTCTTCAAGTAGAAAAGAGAAGAACCAGAAAAAGAAAATGTTGGGGGGCAAGAAATGTGTCCCTGACCTTGATGCTGACGCTGCAAACCCACACTGTATTTTAGTTTTATTATTAGAAGCAGAAGTTTTATCACATAATGTAAAAGTGTCACAGACACACCAGCACAAACTTACAGCGTCATTCACACACACAGGGAGTTATCCGAGGGCCATCGAAAGGCTGACAGCTAGTTTCCTCTTAAAGTGAAGATTAGAGAGCCACAGAGAGAGGATTAGAGAAACTGCCGTGAAAGAGAGGGAGAGAACGAGCAGGAAGAGGGTGGTACAGAAATAGAGGAAGAGGAGGAATAAAGGACAGAGGACAAGATGTGAGAGAGGGATGGAGAGAGGGAAAAGCCATCACATGCACCAGACAGAGGGAAGGGAGACATGAAGGGCAGAGAGGACTTATATGATAGGAATCATTATTATGTGTATTACAATGATGGTGGAAGGGGGGGGTGGGATGAGAAACAAGGCGACAATGAATTAATGAATCCATCAATGAAAGCAGTCGCATGAAGGAGACGGTCACAGTCTGAATTTGAACCTTCACATGGACAGCACGTGATATACACTGTAAAAATGGTAACTAGTAATTGTTGATCTCATAAGAGTTTTCAAATTAAACTGACTCAAAAATAAGGCTTTGCAATATGCAATCTATAAAATCTTGTCTGTCCAGCAATTTTCTCTCATTGTTGTCCTAACTACTATTTTAAATCAGCACAACAAGGATTTGTAAATTTTTGAGCAGATTTTTGAGTTAAGTTGGGCCAACTCAGTAGATTCCAGTTTAAACCGGTTTTAAACGGCTCTCTGCTGAACCTGAGCGACGGACATTTTCTGGATGGACAACGACGTGGAGCCCACAACAATTTTGCTCAAGAAGGTATGGTAAGTGCGTTTTTACTTTCATCACATTAAATTACGTTAGTTCTGGCATAGACTGGCATGTTTATAGCACTTCTGCTGTGGTTAAATTTGTTAAGATAACCCGTTTTGTATTTTGCCCATGCAAACGCGAGTGGTCATGCATACGCTTTCATGGGGCAGACATATAAAGCGAAGCTCGGAGGATCAAATATATATATATCAGTGTTTCCCCTACGTTCATTTCGGAGCGGCGCAGCTGAAACTGATAACCTTGTGCTGATAACCTTGGTGCACATGGTCTTGCAGGCTTTCAAGAAAGTTTTACTGTTGAAAAGTTCTGTCGGTTTTGTTTGATAAGAAAGGATCTAGAGTGGCGGCTATCTGCAACGGCGACCGCGGCCCTGCCGTTCCGCTGCAGTTCCGCGCCCGGTGGAATCCCGGCGTCAAGGCCAGATTCCACTGAACGCGGAACAGCAGCGGAACGTCTCCGCTGCGGTCGCCGTTGCAGATAGCCGCCACTCTAGTCAATGAGAATGCGCCCACCAGGCGCGCTGCGGAACGTCTCAGCAGTATCCCAGACGCGGCTCAGCAGCGGCTCGCGCTCGCTTTCCGTTGCACTTCTATTTTTGCAGGAGCCGCTGCTGATCCGCGTCAATTTAAACAGAGCAGATCGCACCAGCGCCGGAAGTCCGACACAGAATCAACAAAATAAACTTCCGCCCCCTTTCAAAATAAAGCACAATACGTAGTTCATGTAGCTTGACATAACTTCACATCAACATTACGTCATGACCGGTGGGGGGGGATGAAAATGCAAAGTTTTATTTCCTGCATCAAAATTTCAAATGCACAAACATCAGACTGCCCTCCTCGTATAATAGCCTAGCTCTCAAATTTGAATGTATTTATCCTGTTTATAGTCTAAGACAGACGGGCTCTGTTTCACTGGTAGAATTGATATGCTTATGGACAAATGACTCGTAAGATCTGGATCTGTTTAGTGACTCAGAAAGATTTGAATCCCTAAAAGGATTCAAGTTTGACATCTGTAGTTGTGTTATAAATTACAGAGACTGTTGTGAAAGTGATTGTAGCAAAACTGACTTTGTGTTATATGTGTCTCTTGTGTTTCAGAGGTGGATTTCATGCACTGTAAATTTTGCAAATTTGAAAGCTCCAGCCAAGAGACTCTTCTCAAGCATTTGCGGCTTCATCACGGACAAGGTGCACACTGGCCTTGCATTCATACAGACTGTGTTTGTGTATTTAAAACACCTGGAGCGTTAAAGAAATAAAGAAATATTTCAGATAACATTCAGCTGTACTGTGTTTTATTTATTATCTGTTTAGCATTTTATAATAATAAAATTACAGCAACATACATTTTTCTTGATTTATACAGATAAAATGTATGTTTATTCAACAAGAATATTTGTGTTTGGTGCATCTAGGAATATATGCCATTGAAGGGATAATTGTACGTTTATTCAACAAGAATACCTACGTTTAAAGGAGGTACAAATGCATGACATTGAGGGGCATAATTGTTTATTAATTCAACAAAAAAATCTGCGTTTGGTGAAGGTAGAAATACATGGCATTCAAGCAAGAATTTCTTTATTAGTCTCACATGATTATCCTAATTAGGTGAACAAGAAGATCCAAGTTGGCAGAACTCTTTGCAGAACTTGAAAACCTTAGTTAAGTCAACAACAGCAGGCAAAAGTTGAGAAAACTCAAAAATCTCTTGCATCATGTTGCCTTGATATTTTACGTTTTCTCAACTTTTTCTTTTTTACAGTGTACACACTTAGAAACACGTGATATAAACGCTCGGAAACATGTGCTGTACACGCTTGGAAACACATTGGTTTTGTATATTTGCACATTATACAAAACATTTTTTGTATAAGTTTTGAAGAAGAAATGTAATAGGAGCTATTTATAAAGTTAACGATTCACTAGATATTTAGTCACATTATTGTTTGTTATATTTCTTTCGTAGTTTTCAGCTGTTTAAAGATGATTCTAACTCATGACGACCGATGGGATAAAGAATTAACCTATATTTGTTTGCATTAAATTATATTTAACTGGGAATATGACATTTAACCGTGTCTCCTTAAATCATGACCACATAAATGACCCGAACCCTGAGGCTGGCCGGAGGCTCTTTTATTTACTTATTCATTTATTTGTTTGTTATAGTTGATCGGACAGAGTATAAGCGTGAAAGTGGGAGAGAGAGCGAGGAAGACACGAGTAGCTAAGGGCCGCGTGAGAGACAAACCTGTGGCCATGGCCTGAGGACTGAAGCAGACCTGAGGTACCTGCTCAACCAAGGATCAGCTGGTTCCACTCTGTTTCTTCACCCGGCTCACGGTGCTCTGAAGGATGTAATTCACTGTGAAGAGATGTAAATACTCTAAACTATTAAAATTCATATTCTGTGTTCAGAAGAGTAAACGGCTGCCATGAGGTTCACTACACGGGGTCATGATGAGTGTTGGATGGTTAATTAGGCTGATGATGTGTTTGCCAACCGGATAAATCCTGATATCAACAAGCAGCTGAGGCCCTGGGACCGAGCCCAGTCATCTGCTCTACTGCCTCTCTCCCTCTGCCCCCCTCAGTTCACTCCTCTTGTTGTGATCATGCCATGTCTTTGAGAATATTAAACACTATTGACTCTTGAAAAAATGAAAGAGAGATACAGTATATTAATTAGATTATAATTGAAAAGCTTGAGAAATCTGTATCTCGTTATTCAACTACAGCAGCTCCTGATTCTAGCTTCTGGTATTTAAGTCCAGTCCCGAGTCACATGATCCAGCCTGTGAAATCAATCTTCCTGTGACAGGGGGTTTGATGGGCTCCTGTAAAGCGATTGCAGATTAAGGCTTTAGAGATATAATATCTACTTGATTCACTCCTGTACATATAATGAGACGCATTAAACCTGCGATTAAATGAAACCATTTCTTGTCTATTGGGAATTTGCCCTCTATAATGTTCTGATTCAAGGTCAGGTGTTTCTTTACCCTCAGGTACAAGGTTACACTTCTCTCTTCGGCTCTGTTCTCTTTGGGTTTCTGCCTCGTTTTGGTTGGAAACTCAACAGAAGCTTAAAAATGGGGAAACAAGCTCTTTTGTTTGCTGTTCTCTTTCTGTATTTCAGTTTGCTGACATAATAAAACTGGTGTTTGGTATTTCAACAGCAAGTACAACTCTCGCACCCACTGAACTCATGAAAATGTCTGTTTTGGTCCAATTAGCAGTGTTTCTGGGGTGATTTTTCGGCTGGTTATCTATAGTTCGCTGAATAAATGGCAACAAATGTAAACATACCAGAGAATAAAGGTGAATGTAAAGATAAACAAAATACAACAAGCATGGTGGTGCAGCTGTTAGCACTGACGCCTGACAGCAAGTAGGTTCTAGGTTAGAACTCAGCAGCTGATCCGACTAATGGCTTTCTGGTTTGTCTTTGTGGGTTTTCTCAAGCTTCCTCCCACAGTCCAAAGACATGCAGGGTAACTGGAGACTCTAAATTGTCTTTAGGTGTGTCATAGAGCGTGAATGGTTGTTTGTCTCTGTATGTTGGCAACTCGATACCCTGATGACCTGTCCAGGGGAAACCCCGCCTCCTGCCCATTGTCAGCTGGGATCTGCTTCAGCCTTCCTCTAACCCCCAAGAATGAATGATATGGATAATAGATGGACAATTAGCTATTAAGCTAACTAGATAACATGTGACTAAATTGCAAAGGAGCCTGCAAGCTAATTTGTTTACTACATAGTAACCTCCTTCTAGCGACTATAGCTCTAACTTAGTGAACAACTTTTGCTTGGTGAACGTGTAGATAAGTCATCAGAACACCGCTGCTAGGCAACAGCACTATGGACACTAGTGTTAAAGTTACTGCACGTACTGTGTAGATTCCCAAAAAACTATTTAGCAAGCTGACAGGTGTGTAACATCCTGCAGGAAATGTAAAAGCATAATGACAGAGGGAAAAGAAGTGGCCTTTGGAGATGTTAACATTTTTCTACAGAGGAATTATAAAACGTAATAGAAAAACTCTAAATTATCCCATTTGACGGGAACAAGTTCTGATATCAGCCTGTAGGTGTAGATCGTGCAACTGCTGTTTTGAATACAAACAGTCAGATGTCTTTATTCTCTGACATTTAACTTATAGTTTTTAGACCAAACCAAACCTGCGTGTTCAGCCGTCATTCACTGAACCACATCCAAAGCCCAGATGCACCGAGGACACAGGCATCAGCTTGTTTGCTGTGACGTAACATATCTTCATCTGTTTCTGCTTCAGGAAATTCTGTGGTTTCACACATTACGCTGACATGTCATTGCTTCTCTGTCCCTTCATCTCTTAATGTTGTTTAGACAAATAACAACTCTGTTAATGGTCCAATTCAAAACTAATTTACGGCGAGAGAGGGAGTTTATTAAATCCTTTTTTACAGCGGTTGATTTTAATGCGTGGGAATCCGCCCAACTAATCAATCACGTGTGTCACGTCTTTTGTCAACATGCGTTGCCATGAACACACACAAAAAAAAACACACTTCAAAACACTCAGATAGCCATTGAGGCGCAATGATGCTGGCAGTGTGTTTGTGTGTGTGTGTGTGTGTGTGTCTGTATTGCTTCACTGGTGAGAGGGCATTGTGTGTGTGTGGGTATTACTTCATTAGTGAGAGGGCATTGTATGTGTGTGTGTGTGTGTGTACTTATGGCTTTGTGAGGACCATTTTGAGCAAAGACCATACGGAATGAGGACATTTTGGGAAAGTGGAGACAAACTTGGTTTTAGGGTAAAGGTTAGGGTAAGGTTTAGGGTTAGGCATTCATTTGTGATGGTAATGCATTGGGGGTGTGCCGTACATGTCCTCAATACTACAGAAGGACAAGAATTTGTGTGTGTGTGTGTGAAGCGTTGGGTTCATGCAGAGTATCATCCAGAGCGTGGGACCCTCTTCTATATGACGATAACATTCAAAGCACTCAGGCTTCTCTTTGATTTTACACATACACCCACACACGCGATTTATATAACACCACATAGACTTAGCTGTAACCCGAGCCCCTCACCCAAAAATCTGTTTTTAGTGTGAACAAGTCTTCACCAATTTAAAAATGTCTCCCCAATTTCACACACAAACGCTCACCCAGAAACACACACTCACTTGTGTTTCAAACATTTCTTCTGTACTTGATGAACGATGCAGAGCCCTCCTCCATGTTCATGTGAGAAAAAACAGGATCAGAGAACTTTTTCCCCGTCGTGATATATTAGCTCCCCCACCGAAGCTCTTTGTTAGATCTCTGCCTCTAATTAGCCGACTCACTCCTCTCTATTATTAAACCTTGATGTTATGGTTCATGCTAATTATAGGACACCGCAGCCAAACAGCGCTAGAGTCATCACTGTGCCTGTTCGAAGGGGTTGCGTGTACAATTCACTATTCTCACAATGTTTAACAAAAGAGGTGAATAAAGGTTATATACTCAGAGTTGGGTGGGGCGAGAGTTACGGCCATTGTGCAGGACAAACAGAAGACGTTGAAGGGAGTAACCTGCATCTCTGAACAGCTCTTGTTTCAGTCCTTACTATCGTATTGAGAGTAATATTTAAAAAGAAAAAAGTCTGAAAACAAGCCAAAACAAAACAACTTGTTCCACAGTGCAGCAGAGACAGCCATTAGGTTTTTATCAGTTTCATAAATCAAATGTCAGAGCAAAGTTCAACTCGTAAATCTCTATATAAAATTGTTAATCTCAATATAAAAGAGATCTGCAAACAACTTTGCAGATCACATGTGTTCATCTGGAACAAATCAAAAGGGAATTCCTGGAAAGGGACGTCACACAGGACAAATATATTCCCCAAAGGACAGGAGAATAAACCTAACCTTCAATTACCTGTGCAGGGTGAAGGACAGTTGCAGCACATCCCAGCATGCACCGGGTAATAATCAGGCTACAGAAGGTTATTAGTTCAGATCAGTTTTCAAACTTTGACACAAGGTATCAGAAGACATTTAGGAAAGATGAAACTTTATGTAATGATGGCAGGTTAGGTAAATACATTTGATTCTGATCATAGTATAATATACATATTCAGAAAGGCCACAAAATGAGCACCTGCATTATTGTTTTGCATGTTATGATAAGGGGCTAAGAAATGTACTATGTCAATGAGTGTCCTCGCTAAAATAGCAGTACAAAAATGTGTGTGTATATGTGTGTGTGTGTGTTTGTGTGTGTGTCTTAGTAGAAGAGAGAGAGAGAGAGAGTCCCTGATGGTGTCCCAGGCCCAAGGGGCTGCCAAGACAGCTTGACTGGTGAGAACAGATGGCAGCCCCACTGAGTGTGTGTGTGTGACAGACACAGTGTGTGTTTGTAACTGGGTATTCTATTCGATGTCCTCTCTCTCTCTTTCCTCTCTCTCTCTCTCTCTCTCTCTCTCTCTCTCTCTCTCTCTCTCTCTCTCTCTCTCTCTCTCTCTCTCTCTCTCTCTCTCTCTCTCTCATTCCCTCTGAGTGTGTTGGTTAAAAAGTAAAAAAACTCACACTCATCACTTCACACATGCACGCACGTGATGTAACCTACGCTGGGACCAACTTCAAACTCGTCAAAGCCTGAAATTACAAACTTTGCCTCGACATAACTCCTTGTCCTCTACGCTTCAACACACACACACACACACACACACACACACACACACACACAAACACACACTAAGGTGAGTGTTTGAAAAAGCTCAGGGTTGATGTATAAATGGAACTTATATAAACTAGGGCCTGATGATATGGATATTTGGGGCAGATGCAGATCACGTAATTAGACAGTAAAAAATATTGTGATAGAAAAATGGCTTTGATAACTAAGATGTGGTTATCAAACCCTTATGACAAACAAATGTAACTCAGTAACGACCACTTTCGTAAAATCTTGAAGTTACGTTTGGCGGTGGCTTTGTTCTGGGACCCCCCCCGCCTCCCCTCCCACGTTCATATGTGACAGATACAGAGAGAGAACACCTGTCCCTCCTTCCATGCAGGTAGAGCAGCAGCACGACTCCCAGGGGGAACAGAACAGATCAAATGACAACAGAAATGACACTGAATAAATCAAACACAGCAGGAAAGAGGGGGATCTGGGGTGGAGGTAGATTCAAAATGGCTTGCAGAGGAAGCAGCAGGCTGAGTCAAGGGCTTGTGAATGAATGCCTGGAAGAGAATCATTGGGTTTAACAATCTGTAGGAGGTGCAACATCCTCTTTCATTAACCGTCCACTAGAGAAAGAAAAACAAAAGCTTCTAACAGGAGAACAAAAGTGTGTCCGTATTCTTCTTCCTCTTCCTTTTATATCTTTTGTCACCTTCTTTTCGATCGACTCGTGACTCCATAAAAAACTCATTTAGTGTGAGTTGTGTCCATCTTGTGTGTCCCTCACTACGTGCCTTCTGCGTGTTTCCTCTTTCGTTCCCTCTGTGTGTGTCGGTTTCAGCCTGTTTCAGTCTGACCTTGTACATTGGGCCAAATCAATTGCCACACTTGAGGAGCCAAAGCCTCAAGGCCCGGCCGTGGCCCCGTACTCTCTCTCACACGACAAAAGCGCAGACACACAATTATGCAACAGGATCTTACGCGATAGTTTAGAGTTACCATTATGTATAGTTCACCGGGAGTCGTTTCTAATGAAGCCTGAGTTTTCTACAGCATGAAGATAAACAGAGATTCAAAGTGGCAGGGACATGCTGCACCGAGGGGAAACTAAAGAGAGGATACTAAAGTAGAATAACAAATCAATTCTACGCTTTCTTCATTCTTATCTAAACAATCTGTAAAACCCTGTTTGTGATAGCAGCATAAAGCAGCACAGTGGTGAACATATTCTCTATTAAACTAGAAAAGATATGTAAAGGCTGATAACATAGTATTTCAATGACATAGAACCTGTCAATCTAAAGCGTAGGTGACGACTATTGCGAGAAATATACCCGTGCAGAGGTTTTTAAAATGGTTGGCAACATGTTGTATTTGTCTATTGTCAACAAAACCAAAGACAAAACAAAATAAGAGCATCTCTCAGTAGTCACTTAACCTCAAGCTTTTAAAATAATCTTTTGAAAACATGTCAAAGATAATTAGCAGCTAAACACTTGTGTTTTCAGCAAAGCTTTCTGGAACAGGCTGAAATAGTGTTGTTTTTACTATTGTTGGCTGCAAATGACACAACATAGTATTTACTGCACTAAGATGCTTCATGTACAATTAATTCAAAATAAATATATATTGGCCATTTCCATGGTAATGAAGGAGCATGTCAGTGAGTACAAAGGTGTGAGTCATTAATGTGTAATTGAATAGTTATTGGACAACAATAAAGTTCGATGACTTGAGGGATCAAGCTACAGTGCAGTCTAATGCTTTGGCTATATGGACAATATACAATCATTTTTTTGTTTTGGAGCTAGAGCTGATTATTTTCAACGGTTAATCAAAAGGTTTTAAATAACTTTTGTATAATTAACAGTTTGGGCAAAATATAATTAAGATGAAAAGATAAATGAGAATCTTTTCATCTTCTCCTCCCAAAACCAACGGGTTGTTTGGCAGGTCAGGATTAAAGGTAATGTTTTCATTTAGCTGTAATAGTTTTAATTATAGAGCTAGTGTCCTAACATAGACGTACGTACGTGCGTGTGTGTGTGTGTGTGTGTGTTTGTACTGTTGCTGGAGGGAACCAGGCTTTTAGCTGCTGTTTCCAAACAGAAGTTAATGGACAGAGGCCAGAGGTTTGTTCTTCAGGGTTTAGAATCATCTCCACTCACGTTTGATGTTTTCGTGTTTGAGCTCATCATCTGCCAAAGAACACTGGAAGGAAACTCAAAAACAAACAGTAGCACAGAAAAACATTTGTGTTAAATAAATCCCGTCTTTACCAAGTCCACCATGTTCTCCAAGTCCACGAATAAATCTCCATAACACCATCTGCCCCTGTGGCAGCCATCACCAGCTGTGTGCTGGGAAATGTTCACTTCACACACACACCTCGTCATGCTGCTGCCCCCCCTTAAAAACACAACAACATGCACACACATGTATACTTTTGTATTTCTATATTTGTGAGGACTCCTGTTGACGTAATGCACTCCCCACTACCCTTAACATAACCTTAAACTAACCTTTATCTCAACTTTAAAAATATCTTAATCATAATATCCAATTTAAAATGTATTGATTTACTTCAGAGGAACTTAATGTTTGCCTCTGAAAGGAGTAATAACACACACACACACACACACCGACACATGCACACACACACACACCCACACACAGACATACACACACACACACACACACAAACACACACGCACACACACAAACAAGTCTCCCTCGGGCCAGTGTGAAATTAACCTCTGTTGAAACTTCCAAGGTAACCTCGTAGTTCTATAGCCACAGGACACATTGGGCTTTGTTTGTGTGTGCACTTGTTTGACCTGTAGTGAGAACTGAGAGCGATGATTAAACACTGCACCACTTTTGTCTTTAGCAACGGTCCCTCTGAAACTTTTGTGGGAAAACACTTTTCCCTACATTTTTTTTTAGCTTTGTTGGCTGGAGAGATAAAGTATTAACCCCTGTTCCCCCCCCTGAATAAACCCATGTCCATTCAACATGGCTGAAATGGCTGAAGTGTATCTGCATCAACGGACTGTTCTGAGCCACTGTGGCTGAGAAGATGTGGTTCTCTATTCTGGACACCAGAGGGGGGCAGCACTTCACCAGACAAAGATCTATCTGAGTCCACACACACACAAACACACACACACACACATACACGCGCACGCACGCACACACACACACGCACAACCGTCATTTCATCTTCACACATCTGAATTATTTTGAGACACAGACACAGAGAGGTTTTCCATTTTATTCCACATTATATATGCACTGCAAGGATACAACCATCTAATGGGGGCAGATACTGCTGGGAGCACATATGACTGTGGATCTGTATCAAACTGCCAGGGGGTCTTTGAAAGGTTTCCTGATTCATCCATTACAATGATCATGATATATGGGGATTATTTAAATACATGTCTAATATATTTCTAAGACAACTATGTTCTTAAACATGTGAAAAAAAAAGACAATGTCAAATGAATCCTTGGGACATACACAAAGGGGTCTGGGGTTTTAATGTAGTTTGATGTTGTGGCTGATCCTTGTTCACTAACAATGGAAACATCAAGTGTCCAAAATCAGAAACTGCAGCTTTGATAAGAGGAATTATTCAAGGTTACTCCCAGCTCTGCAAGTCAGAACACACATCACATATCTGATGATCATCAATCATATCTGTGCCGTATACTGTCAAACCCTCCAAAGTGTTTCTAACAGCAAGTTCAAATACAAGAAGGAAGAAGGCCTCGGAAGAACTTGATGTTTAAAACATGAGCTCCAGGATATTCTCAGGAAACAAGAATTAAAGTCCCCATGGAATATCAGGAGAAAGAGAAAATGGCAGACGGGCTGTAGTTATGGGTTTGATTTAATGTGACTTGAATGGTTTTAATTATTGGATGAATCAGGGATCCTGCTCTAATGTGATTCTCTCACAGAAGAATACGAAGCCAACTTTCTAAGTTGAAGAGTAAATGGAAGGAAAATGATCTGAGACAAACTGAACTTTAGAAGAAGAGGAAAGTTAAAGCTTCTGACTTTTGTCAAAGTCTGGACCTAAATCACAACGACACGTGGCAGGTTCCTGAAACAACGTCCTGCCTGCTGAGATGAAGCAGTGTGAATCCCATAATACTACTTATTTAGTTTTTATATTTTGTGTTTTAGGTGTGAAACAAAGCAGACATTCTTTTGAAGGTAAATTTGTTGTGTATTTTAACAGCAGCTGAACCAAAGATGCAACACAAATAATTTAAAATAGATTTATGCAACTCTTTGTTTTAATTATCATTATTAATGGAGCTGAGATGGCAAAGACCCTTTCAGAATAAGTCCAGATGAACCTTTAAATAAAAATAAACAATAATAACATATATATTTTGTCTGCTCTTTCATCCACAGCACCTTTCTGTTTCTCTCTTACCACTATCATCAACCCATTTCAAAGAGAAGCAAAAAGCTGTTTTCAGCGAAATGGCTGATAAAACCACTGTCCACTACTTTCCCAGCAAGGAGCAGCCAGCCCACTGAGCTGCAGGCAGGTGAACACAGTGATGTATCTAATGGCTTCAGAGCCACATATCCCACCGCACAAAAAACAACAACCCTGCACTTCCATGTCTGTGAGAAATAGCTAAGCTGAGACGATTAGTGAAATAAATGATCAGCTGATCATCGCAAAATTAATTATAATCCAAATTGTTTCTCGGGGGCACGCGCGGCTGCACCTAATTAAAGCAGTTTGAGATATTTAATACTTAAGACTTTTTATAAGAACAAAACAAGTTTTTGGAGACATCATGAAGAATTTAAAAAGGAATCAATTAACTGATAATAAAACAAATCATTAGTTGTAGCCTTTGTGCTTTAAGTGTTTTCGAACATGTTCTCCATACCAACTCCACAAAGGGGATTATACCACTTTTACTTATTACAGTTTTGATCATAAACTGTATAAAAACAATGGAGGCAATAGACACTCCCCAAAAGTGAGGCCATAACTTCTCGATCGACCCCCTGGTGGCCGGCTGCAGTATAGGACAGGAATCCTATCTCCTCCATGTTAGTGGATAGGATATGGGCCAAGTTAAAAAGTAGAAGTGGACAAGTGGAGATGCGTTGTGTGTTTTTTTTTAATAACTGACATAGATGTGTGGTTTTTTCGGTCAGATTTCTTCTTGTTGCCTTATTTTTTGACATATTTCATAAACTACAGAGAACACAAATGCTCACAGTGGCTGTTAAAGTAAAATAAAACATTTTTTATTCACTTCCCTCATCCACATCGTCCTTATCCAGTCTTGAGCTGAGAGATCAAGCGTCGAGTCCCAAACAATCTTTAATATCCTTTCAGCTATATGAAGCTCAAGGGATCACTCAGACAATCTTAGATTAAAGAAAAATGTTCATAGTCGAGATAAAGAAAAACAAAATACTGTAGGCGGTAGAAGTGTTTAATACTGTGGCTGTGTTCTGCTCTGCTCCCTGTTAGCTGGTAATAACAACCAAATCACACTTGAAGAGGCCTCTGCCTTCTGTTGTGCTGCTGTGCCACTGAGACTCTCAGGAATAATGCATTCTGCTAAACACGTGACCAAGGCTATTAAAGCTATTGCTGCTTGTGCTCTTATTTCAAAACCCACATGACTGAAGGTTTAATATATGTTGGCACGTATATATGTACTGCTTAATGCTGCTGGTGAGAGTCATCCTGACAAAGACTCTGTGCTTCAGGCGGCTGCACAGACGATGAGAGGGAATTATAAAACTGTCAAATCAGATTAACCTTTACTACATATGCAATTTACTTTGTGTTAATCAATAAAAGTGAAAGAAACAAATTAAAATTATATTTAATTCATATCAGTGGCTGTTCCGGGATTGAGCGTGTTAATCAGATTCTACTCATGAGCAGTGAAACTTACGATTCAGTAAATTATCTTTATGGACTAAATAGTTTGACAACTGCAGGAGATCATTTGATAAAACAAAAAACTGTTTCATCTGAAGACATTTCATTTATTTGTCAGGTTCGGCTTGAAATACACTTTGAATACCACACAGTCTTCTTCAGGCAGAGACAACACTAACTCATGAGGCCATTTATGCAAAATAAGAGGAAACTAAGTCTTGTTTTTATCAATGTGCTCTGCTCTGCTACTTTTTGTTTATCCTGGACTATTTGATACGGTCATGCAATTTATTTAGTAATGATACAAATACCATCATAATTAACCAAGATATAATTCATTGATCATGTTCACTACCTAATTTTGATAAATATCAGGGTAGAGTATATAGTAACTGGTTTTCTACGTCCTCTATAATAATGTGTCTGTTCTAAAAAAGCAATTTGAAGGTGTATCCATGAGCTCTGACAACTTTTTAAGTTTCTGACACTTTCTTCAGCAATACAGACACAATTTGATGACGGACATATTGGGGAGTTGTACAACAGTTAAGAATAGTAGCATGTGGCCATTTTCTAACTTCTAATTTATAGATTTTAAGGGTAATAATCTTTAAATCCTGAATTAATCTATAAAATCTTGTTTTTACACAAAGCAACATATACAGTTAACTTTCTCTATTGAGTATTTTCTGTGCAGAACAGTTTCCGATTCCTCTGCACATTCTGTTAATTGATCAAATTGCTTTTGTGTTGAAAGAGAACCGGTCAGAGAGAAACCTTCTGAATGTTGAGCACATCTCTCTCTTTGTGTTGAAGTGTGCAGTGGGAACATTTGTCAGCGTTGAGCCGCTCCCTTGTTTGTCGTATTTATTGAATCTGTGAGTTTTGTCACCGAGGTTTTTCCTAAACCTAACAGACGGCTTTAAACTTGTCACAAGAAGCCTCGGAGCACAACTTTCTTTATGGTGCTGTAGTCCTCACCTGTCACCTCTGTCTGGAGTCTGTGGATACTGTTCCTCTTCGCCTGCCTGCTGATCCTGAGGTGGCAGCGGAGGGGACAGGGTTTTTAAGTCTGAACGATGCTCAGAGAGAAGTCACACGAAGGATTGTTACGTCTGTCGGCTTGTGTGCTCTGAACGGACGAGGAGGGAAGCTGCTGTGAGATCTGCACTCGGAGTTCGGTGGATCTGCAGTGACAGAGCACATCTATTAACCTTGACATGTACAACAAAGCCATGCTGTGTCTTTCATTCTGCAGGGGCCTCACACTGTTCACGCATTATACAGAACACTACTCTGCAGATTCAGCAGACACATTTGCACGTATGTAAATATTCTGATATTACACCATTAAAACAGAGGGACTGATATCTGAATATACAAGGGAATATAATATTAACCACCTTTTTAAATGACGATATTGCTATATTAACCTGATTAAGAAATTTCAATACGACTCTGCCAAGATAACAACATTTTCTGATGTTTTTGCTGAAATACAATGACAAAACAATGTATTTTATATTTTTTATACTTGGTGTATATGGTGTCCCCGTGTAGGGAAACTGGAGAGCACCAGGTTATTCTTCATATATTTCCCTGTTGTCCTATATACTGTTATCTTAAGCCATTAGACTGTTCCCACTTGAGATTCATGCACTTATGAATGCTTGTCCCTTATATGTCACATCTATGCAGGGAATATGAGACCAGTCCCTTTGCAAACACAGAATGTGGGTCAGTCACTAACAGGGGCGTTGTTGTTTTGTTGCCCCAGCTCGTCCAGTCTGCACAGCCCAGGTGTCCTTGGGTTTTGCCGGCAGTGTGTGAACGGTGTTTGAAAAGAAAAGGAAAGTTTTGCATGTGTAAATGTGAATTGTATTGTAAAGCACTTTGAGCGGTTGATAATTCTATCTACTCTAATATATATATATTATTACTTGTAAACCATGTAACAAAACTCAATACATGTCTACATCATGACAAAGATACAAAATTGAAATGTCTAAACAGCCTTTCACATAGTTAATCCAAATGCTTTATATAAAGAGAATCAAAAAACAACCTCAGAACAGATTACTCATCTTTTTCTTTTTTGTTTTTCAACAGCCTTCATCTTTATTTTAGCTTCCATTAATGATTGAAACGATCTGGTTTACTTTCATCTCCTGAGCTCTGTACACAGCGGAGAGCCGTCGCTCTGAAGAGCTGAGTGGCAGAGGGAGTTCGATCTTCCATATTGTGGTGTTTGGCTCCCTGTCATCCAACACAGTCGCTAAAGACTCTCCACTAATCTGTCGACCAGAGGAAATCTGATTTTTTTTCTCGTGCATAAATCAATATGTTTCTAACAGGGTTTTAAATCTCAGCCATGTTAGTTACAGAATAAATGCACCTGAGAATTAAGGTAGGAATAATTGAAAAATAAAAAGTATTAATTCTGAAAAGAACCAAACTAATAGGAGCTTTGGCTGACCTTTGACCTTCTACCACTAATCCTTCCATGACTAACACCCTGCACTTTCTTTATTTGTCTTAGTTTTCATGCTCAAACTAATGAACATATCAGAGTCATCAAATCACGCATCAGCGCTTTAAGTAATTAAGGCATTAGTCATTTTTTTTTCATGTGTTAAATGATTTGCAATACTTCTTGTATAATTTTGGCCCGAGGACAATTATGAGTTGTTTTTGTATCCTTGATTGAACTTTGAAAACCGTCATCTAGAGCAGCAGAATACAGATCATCACACAGCCGCTGTTGCATGTTACGATTTGATCTCGTCCTTATCTGTTGCAGCAGAAAAGATCGGCTGCCATTGTTGTTAAGTTCTCAAAGCTGTAAGATGTGTTGCTCTGGACATGTGATGGTGATGTGTTCGTAAACAAAATAACAAATTCAACTCCTTTAAAGAAAAAGTTTCTTAAGCTTCTCCAGAAATCATATTAATTCAATCATCAAATTCAGAAAGTCTAATTAATAAGTTTTAATTGTGCTTAGCTCATAGACTGTAATTAAAGTTGCAGTGGCTGTAACTGTTGACTGGCTGCGGCATAGATCATAAACCCCACCTCCTCCATGTTAGTGGATGGGCCAAAAAGTCAAATAAATGTTTGTTGTAAAAAAAATTCTATCATTCAGGTGAATCCAGAAAGTTTGGTTTTAATTTGTTATTTAATTCTAAAACAACTGGTTAAACATCATCAATGACAGACTGACTTGTGATTGGTTGGTGTGTATCGTCAGGACCGGGCTCACTCAGCTCCCAGTGACGCCATTGATGCAATATGGCAGCGTTGGTCTCCAGGGTATTTGGGCTTCTTATGGATATTATGGATAGTGAGAGTTACGGCTCGTTGGATCGGAGCATGCTCATGATTTTTTAAAGGCTGCTCTCATGTGTTTTGTGCATCAGACTTTGTGCCTGATCAGTGATTCTCAACGAGCAGCCACTGGAGCGTACCTCCTGATGTTCAATTCAGAAGCTGTCAGCTCGGAGAAAAGACTTCACTGATTGTGCACTCCAGGATAACTGGGCTGCTTTCTGCTGTCTTCAAAATCTGCTTTAAAGATTTCTTGTGATGGGATCTTAACGAGCTGTGATGAGGTTCCAACCAATGAGAAGTCAGAAGAAATTACTACATTCTACATGTGTGTGTCAGACGTGTAGACTTGATATTTGTATGACTGGAACTTGAGCACACACAGACCCACATACACACATAGTAATGCTGTAATAAGTGGAGAATCGTGACTATGGAAACCAGGAAAAAAAGAGCACAGCAAAAAAGACAAGAGGTTCAATCAAAGGATAAACTACTAGAGGCAACGTGGAGACTACTGCAGCAGAAACACTGAAAAACTGAAATTACATTATAGCTGAGACGCCGACAGCGAGAAGGAACCGAACAAAAACAAACAAAGAAAAAATAGACACCAACCTAGGATACTCTCGATAAAGAAAAAGTCCAGAATGAGAAAGTAAAATGTCCAACTGTGGGAAAATAAGAATGACATCAACAGAGAGGAATGGGGGAGCTGCTGACGCCAGAATGAAGTGAGAGAAGAGGGAATTGTTGGAGGAAAGAAGTGAGGAGCTGAAGAAGTTTTCTTGATGACCTCAAGACTTCAAAAATCTGTGAACAAGTGAACTAGAGAGGCAGATGAAAGAGGAGAGGGATGAAAAGAATAATAAAACAGAGCTGAAACGAGAGCCAAAGAAGGCATCTGAGCGAATGGAGGAGATGGAGGGAGAGAGGCCTGGATTGTTCAGAAAGACTAGAGAGAGAGAGAGAGAGAGAGAGAGAGAGAGAGAGAAAGGGAGGAGACGGGCGGACAGGAAGGAGAAGAAATGAGGGAGATCTGTGAGGGAGAGGCCAGAGATGAAGAAGAAAGAAAGGCCTGATGAAGTCTCAAAGATAAACGAGGAGGTGCAGGTGGAGGAGAAGAGCGGACGAGGAGTCAAAGCAGGAGAAGAGTCGGTGGAGATCAGTGAATGTTCGTTTGGTGCTGGAGGATTTGTCAAACAGAAAACTGCTGAGACAGAAACAACAAGCAGACAAGGAGCGGGAAGAAAGGGGAACAGGTCTATGATGTGTTAATGTGTAACTGTAATAACAAGTGATAGAATTTCCTGGCCTCTCACTTCTGCTCTCACCGCTGCTCCCGAGACAAAATCACAAGACAGTTCTCCTAATGAAAACATGCGTCAAATCACTACTGCTGTCTGCCACCTTTTATTGGAATTGAGGAAGAGTAGGATCAAACATTTGTTCCTCTCCAAGCCCTGAGACAACTGTATTTACAGTTTTTATATATATACACTCTCTGAATAATGGTTAAGACGTAGGGAGAAATATATTTTTCTTTTTTAATCTTTAAAGTCGAGTGGATTACTGTGTGACACAGAATAAAGTTCTTTCTGATGAGAGAATGTCAAATCAGTAGCAAAGGTACTACTCTTACTGTTAAACTCGTTTTGAAAGTTTAAATCAATGTTATTTTTACAACTTCTACACAAAATAAGAAGCGAGTTTCTATTGATGGTCCAATGCCAAATTACATTTGTATTCCTCATTTACTGCAGCAGATTTAGTGGAATGAAACAAAGATACATTTTTCCGTTGCTAAGAAGTGAAGAGTCTCACTTAACAAAACAGCACAGGCTGAATGAATGACTCAGCTTGTTTCCACGTGTTCTATGGCAAACTGGAGAAAATGTGAGCTTATTCATCTTTGCCACTGATGACGCAGGAAGAGTCTGTGTGCAAAAAGATGAAGATGAAAAACGACCAGTAAGACAAAAAGAAACTGCAGATTTATGCACCAAACTGACCTGATTCCACAGTAACAAGTGAAGGACAAATTACACCAAAGTCTCATTATTCCGAGTACTGTCATTGTGTCCACAAATGAGACAAGCTGGTCATACAAGAATAATTGTATTCAAACTACCAAATTAATTATATGTTTTCAATGTTAGAGACTGGACACACCCTAAGAATCATATCTGACAGCCTGCTTAATGCAAGTCAGAAAAAAGCCCGATCACTTAAAATCTAAATGTCATTTCAATGGAGCTCTCCTTTGCCCTCTACTGGTGTTGGTTGTATGTTGTTGATAGTCACATATTGATTAATAATATGGATTTAAAACAATTAGAATGATCAAATATACATGAATTAATTGTCCCTTTACTGCTCATCAACCTGTAAAATTGATTATTAACACTAGATGGCAGCAATGTATCAGAGCAGCGTGCACATCTGACTCCATCACTTTGGCACGTTGTAATGACTGAAATTCTGTGTTTATATGAATCAGAGCCAAATAAAAGACGATTCACATCTTATCCACTTAGACGATAAATAGTTGAGTTCCATATGATTGTAGAATTGTGTATTGTATCATGGTTAACCGAGAGAAGGAGATGCTTTCTCCCTCGATGTCATGAGTGACTATCGGCTTCTTTAATCAATAGGTCTATCATTTCCTCGGTGACATGAGAAAATAATGGAAGGCTACTTCTTGGCATGAACACTGCCCCCTCCTGCTGATCTGGAACAGACTGAATTAGAAACTCTGAAATCATTTGGAGGCTCAACTGCTTCCTGAGCAACACGCTGAGACACTGGATTGGATCTCCCTCAAAGGAAATCATCACCCAAAGTCTGTATTAACACCATCTTGCCCCCCTGCCAAGTACGGCCAAACTGTTCCACTTGTCCCTTGCCAGGGTTACAACTGGCACAGACGGCAGCAGGTACCTTTCAACGGCGGCCAGGGCACGAATCTCCAAAGGTGGGCTTCTGATTAATTGATCCAGAGGACATGCGGCCTAGCCACTGACAGATACTAAGTGCAGGTGCCATGTTGAGGGAAAGAGCTTTCCATCTTGCCCCCGGTGACTCACTCTGCGCGGTGGAATAGAGCGGGAGCTTCCTTGGAGCTTCATCTAGAGGAGCTAAGCTGACCGGATTCACAACATTTGAACACAGGCGGCGTCCGGGGGAGACGTCTCCCGTGTGATCGATTTCTCGTCCGAAAACACACCTTCTCGGGGATTCAATTTAAATTCCATTTCTTTGAGAAATGATTCCCATTGGCTGATCATTGTCCGTACACACAATTAATTATCACTTTCCCCGTTAAGGGTAGATCAGTGAGAAATCAAACCGGGTACTACTATGGTAAGGATCTACCAGCCCTGCAGTCAATTTCAATCAGTCCACAAACCAGCTATTTCATTCAGTAAACAAGTCATGCTTTCACCTCTTTGTCCCACACTGCTGAGGGCTAACAATGCTTGATGGCCTAGTGGGAGGCTTGCAGTTAAGCAAGGCGACTGTGCGAGAGGTAATGATCGAAAATTTGTAAACATACATTTTACATATACGCACAGCTACAGTTAATCACGCAGCTAGAAGTGAATGTTCCCACAGAGACGCACACAAAGGGCAGGTTCAAATACAGCCGCTAACTGCCACAGTAAGACTATAGGCAGCTCCCCTTCTCCCTGGAGACAGAGCGAGCTTCTCTGAAGTGCCGCAGAAATGATCACTAACAACCGTCTGTTGTAAATATTGTCATGTTTATGGTATTTTAACAACTGGCATGAAAACAAGAAGTACCTGAAGTGCGGGGGCGTGTGCATATTTGTGTGTGTATGTGTGTGTGTTGTGAGTGTGTGTGTGTGTGTGTGTTTACGTGCCTGTGTCTTGTTAGAATTGTGCGCATGCATTTATAGCGGTGCCTGGATATCATGAGAATACATGGGTCTCCGTAGTTCAGGCGGCTCAAGCAGCTGAACCAGTCACTTACGATTATACTTATCACCCTCTTCCCGAGAGCAGGGGGAGCTGGAGCGAGGCGAGTGGGAAGAGAGAAGAAGAAGAGTGGGAAGGAGGGAAGTCGGGGGGTGGGAGAAAGTGGGAAGGCGAGAGAGAGGGAAGCGAGGGCGTGTGGAGGGAGAGAATGTGTGGTTAAGTGAGTTGTAAAAATTTACGGCTAAAGTGGGATTTTCGCTCCACGACCAGACCGCACTCGAAATGATATGAGCCTCGCAGACAAAGATAAGGCCAATATTTAATAGTTCTGCCAACAGAGGAGAGAAGTGCAGCTGCTCCACGTGAACCTGAGGCCTTACAGGACAGGACACAATGTAGGTTGAATATTCAATCTGTGTTCCGGAGTTATTACAGCCAAGAGGTCTGGACCGCTGTGTTGAGGTGCACGTGATGCCTGAGGTGAAGTTTATGCAAAGGCGTGCTATGATCATTAGTTTTTGTCGAATCTACATTTATTCTTCTGAAGGTGATGCGGAGGTCCTGTCTTCCCTCGGGGCATCTTTGTCATTTTTTTTTGCGCCATTTTTAAACTAATCTGAAGCTTAATTCCTTTTTGAGAGATATCTTGGCGGCGGACAACTATCCTCTAAATGTTTTTTATTATACATGGGGATTTTCATCTGTAATATATGGATATGGAGGAAATGTGTAGACAAAGAGACCAGGGAGTCAAGGATACCCACGGAGATCACAGTGTTACCTTTTCAGCGTCTCACCTTTCATATTATCTTTTAACCTTGCAAAGTTTTATCTCGTTTTATAGCTTTCTTTGAAATGTTTAAATCTTGACCCGATAATTGTGTCGCTCATTCTTCCTCTTTAGTGGAACAATCTCTCAGATCCTCGCTGAGATCGAAACGATGGCATTTGACACTAAAGACGTTATACGAGATAACAGATTATCAAAGGTTCTAAGATGTCTCTAGGAAGATTAAAATTGTGTCGGAGGAAAACCAGCATGTCTGGTTTGGATCTACACATGTGAGAGTGTTTTTAATGGAGCAAATTCTAAACAGGTTTTCACGTCATATATTTCAAATTTCACAAATGTTCTTTAAACGAAATAATATCTTCTATTATCCTTTAAATTCAGAAAAATCTTGGAGGTTCTTTGATGGCCCATATGTTACATATTTCAAATCTGACAACAGATGTAGGAGAAATAATCCTGCCAATGGTTTTACACATTCCCAGTTATCTACAGGCGGCAGGAAGCACAGCAACACACTCAGAGAAGCCTCAGCAAAGGAAGTAAAGACGACAGCTACTGAACATGAATATAAACAATCCTGATACTCAACAAATCTGACTTTCATACGATATTTATGAGCAAGGAAAGAAAAGGAAAAAACTTTGTTAAAACCTCAGGGATTGGCAAAATGGATTGTAATAACAGGGATCACGTCTGTCTGGGTCACAGAAACAGCAAGCACACGCAAGGAGACATTTGTGGTTTGAAAAGACCAGAGTACTTGATTACAGTTAGCAAATTATTCAAAGAGGTATTTTTATTAATATAATTCGGTCCCGGTCTCATTAAATGTAAGTGGCCCATTATTTTGATTATGATCCCTATGAACAGTTTCCACTGTATCTTCCATTATTGGTCTATAAAACACATGTTTCATAAACTATTTATGTTTTGTATGATCTTGTTCTGTGAAACAAATTGTGCAGTATAGGCCAAATTAGTCTATTTTAAATGTGATAATTTCAGGGGCACTGTTAGGATGTCAAACAAGTTTCTTGCAGTGAGTCCTCAGTGATACAAATGAAAAGTTTAAATCAAAGAAAGGAAAAACAGGCAGAGATCCCTCAATGTATTGGTCGAACTAGCACACAGGAAATAATTATAAATAAAAAAAAATCAAGCCCATATAAGCTTGTGTTTTTGAAAAGAACTTATGAATTATTCATCAAAGCTTGTGTTGCCCATTTGAGGCAAATGTGCCACATGCAAAGATGAGATGCATTCACAACATATCGGATTCCGCGCTGTAGGTTGAAAGTATGTCGGCTTCCTTTGAGCAAATGCAAATCACACATGAGGAAATCAGAGCTGCGGCTGTGCTGAATTATGTATACAGTATTTCATTTGTATGTCATGCTTGATTTCCAGCTGTTACTTTTGTCTGCTGTTGACTGCAGTTTACATTCATCGAGTCTCTTACTGTATGTGCTCCGTTTCTCGGGCTCCCCTCTCTCTGTGTCTGTCCTGTATCCGTGTGGGCTGGCTGAGGTTTGTGGGAAAGCTTAACTCTTATCGGCTCTTCATTACATATCCTATCATAACTCTTTGCCACGAATTGCCAACAATTGGAGGGCTGCTCGGAAGATTTAAAAGACTTCCAAATGGAAACCTTCATTCCCGTCTAATGCTATAATGCTTATCTGCTGGTGTGAAAACAGATTCATTCAGTGTCTTTTGCGGACTGATTTAACATGTTCAATTCACACACTATGATAAGTGGAGACACAATGGAAACTGTTCAGCTCTGTGTCACCATGTCGAGACTTCAAGGAGCAGTTTCTCTTCCAGAGGGAGATGGCCTGGGATTGCGTTCCTTTGTATCATGACTGTATGCAGCACAGCATGAAACTGTTTTACCAATATGACAAAAACGGAAGCACGGATGACAAATGGATAAATCAGAACAATGGACAGAGTCTCTTGTACGGAAACTATTTGATCTTGGGTGAAGCCAAACGTCAGCAGTTCAAAATCCACATGACAGACAATTTGTTCAAATGTTCTCAGTTAGACAAAGTAAAACTCTTTGCTCCGCTAGTCTGTGGAGTCTCCTCCTCACTTCGTTCATGATGTTAAAGGAATAGTTCACTGAAAAATTGTAATTCACTCATTATCCACTCACCACTGTGAAGTTGTGGATTCAACAAAACACTTTCAGAGTCTCAGGGGTAAACAGTGTTGCAGCCAAATCCAATCTGTAAAATTCTTCACATGTAAAAAACAGCAGAAAAAAAACACAACATGCCTCCCTACTGCTCGTGTGGTGTCATCCAAGTGTCCACAAGCCCCTATGTTTATATTTGACTCGAAACTGAGTTGTTTACAGCATGTTTTAAAGCCTAAATGTCCTCTGGTCTCCTCCCCAGAAGCCTATTTACGCTCTCGTAGACACAACGGAGAACTGCACACTGAACACACTAGCATAGCTACTTCCTGAAGTGGACTTTTAGGGTTTAGACCATTGTTAATGAACTCACTACGAGTCGAATATGAATTTCGGGGCTTGCGGACACTTGGGTGAAACCACACGAGCAGTATGGAGGAATTTTTTTTATTGTTTTGTAACTTCTGAAGAAGAGGTAGCCTTGGCTGCAACTCTTGTTACCTCTGAAAGTCTTAAAGTGTTTTGTTGACGCTCACCCTTCCATCGGCATAGCAGTTAGTAGATTATGAATTATGAATTTTTCAGTGAACCATCTGAAAAATTTGGACCGTCCCGATTCTAGACAGTATATGAGGTCATTATAAATATGAACTTTCTCCCCTATGTTGAAAAGAATAGCGACATGGTTTGGTCCATTTTTTTACAAACTGACACAGCTTCAAACACCTCACATATTTGCATTGATTTACATCCACTGTTCAATGTATAATGTTCTTTCCACCTCTATGCTCAAAAAGAGATTAAAAATCATTAACAGCCCTGACCAGCTCGCACAGGAATTAATGGCTTCTGTATCATTACCAGCAACAAGGCTTTTTAAGCTTCTGTCTCTCACGATGAGAGGAATCTTCCCTGTAGAATTCTCATTACTGTACCGATGACAATGCATCAAAAAATAAATGGCGCTGGGTGGCGGAACAACTTAAGCGGACGGGAGAACATGAAACCCAAATTTACTTTTTGTTCGTATCTTCGCTGCTGAAAGTTACATTTAAATAAAGAGTACGACCAATCTGCAGAAAGAAACTTTGAGTTGGAACGTCTGCCAAACATTCACTGACATTTAATTTGGTTTCCCCATCTGCTCAAACCAAAAAAAAAGCATGATTAACGTTTTGATTTATGATTTTAAGTAACTCAAAGCTCTTGGTTAAATACTTTGTTTAAAATTTGAAGAAGTCAATATTGACACAATCTGAGCCTCAATTACTAACTTACATTTTTTATTAATGAAGGGAAATACAGAGATGTGCTTATGCAAAATGTTAAACCAGTGCACTCAGAAGTACTTTATTTATATTTCATATGTAAATTAGAATTTATTAACCTTGTCTTAATATAAAATATTTCTATTCATATACCCGGAATGACACAAACTATATTTAATGATCATTGCAGCACAGTGTTTTCAGGGAGCTGTGCACCAGGGCTTTGCCAGTGGACAGAATTGTTCGAGGCAGAGACATTTAATGCATAATTTCACTGTGGTATCGTCCTCTTCCAGAATTGTATGAAAGAATTATCCAGCAGGACTAGTAACCCGTCAAAATGGTCCTCTTCAGATGAAATATTCAACTTGTGATGAGTTTGTTCATGGACCATTGACTAATGCGGCTAATTTAACTTATCTAGAACAAGGGTGCAATCTTGGAACAAGGGTAAAATAATACCAGTGAGTGAATATATCCGTGCATTACAAAGTGCTTTTCTTACTGCTGGGGTGAATGAGCGTTTTAATGGCCATCACCCAGTAAAGGGCTGGGTACCTTTTATCTGTGAGAACTTTATCCGAGAGTCAACAGCCGAACACGATGGCTGCTTTTTCAGATTAAATCATTTGAACACTCCAGTCACACTTCAGTTCTAACTCAATTACTCTCCATGTAACATTTGGGAAAAGGGAGGAATCGCACATATATACACTGTTCCCTGATATTAATACAAATCTTTTGTGAAGATTTGTCTTGATGACAATTATTCTCTGCAGGTTATTTTAAGTCCAAAAACAACAAACAGATAAATTAATATCAGATGTTTTTTTAATCCTCACACACCCAATAAAACATGACTTGCTGGGGTTTTTAAAATCTTTTTTCTTTATGTGTTAGACACTTCAAGAGACATTTTCCTGGTTACCAGCAACTTTTTAACAAAGTTTATTCTACATGTACAGTATCTTGACTTTTTAGTTTGGTCCATGCCCAATCCACTAACATGGAGTTCATATCGCATACTTCAGCCAGCCACCAGGGGGCGATCGATAGGCTTTGACTTTAGTGGAGCTCTCCTCATCATCCATCCTCATATATTGGTCTATGATAGACATTAAGATGTACTGAGGTAGTTTTTACCAGTTGAATAACATGGTTCTATCCCATTCAGCTGCTGAACGGCCGTTTGATAACTGCATCTATTCTGGTGCTTTTCTTTATGAGGACATCTGGTAATTATCCCTGTTGAGAGTAAACATTAAGTGAAGCTGTAGTAACTGAAGGTCCCTGCTCAGCCTGCTTTTATGCAGAGAATATTGAGAAACATGCAGACTCACACACTCGTAGTGATCCAGCCTCAGATTGTTCAATCAATCCAAGTCGGGTTTTTTTTTCAATGCATCACTGACAACGTGCGTCCTCATTTATTCCAGCAGCACATCCACACTGTGGTCGGCCCGGAATGACATTTGTGTCTCTGGCTTCATAACCGAGCAAACACATCATCTAAGCAACGGGGATTTCTCCAGTTACTTCCCTGCTCATTTGACACAGACCTGTGCTTCCAGGCCCCGGCACAACCGACGGGTAATGAAGGCGCTGCCGGCTGCGAATTCATTCATAGATCATCTGGTGATTTTATTAATGCATGAAGACTTGCTGGGTAGACCCGCGCCTCGCCCCCACTGCCCCCCCCAGGAGAGCATGATTAATGGTGTTCCCCCGAAACTGCATCAGTTAGCCGGTGCTATCTGGTATTTGTCTTTACACGATCGTATCGACTTTTTGGGAGATCATGCAGAAAATGAACTGTCATGTGCGAAGGAGCTCGCTGAACGGAGGGCGGTAATACCTTCGTTCTGCGGGCGAGCAGAAACAGGCTCAGCATGGAAACAGACACCACAGAGGGGCTGTGAGGAGGATGGTGCACACACACACACACACACACACACACACACACACACATACACACACCTCCCCGGTCTCTTTCTGAGAAGAGAAATCTTCCTCCACCTCTAATAAGTGTAGCTTCTTTTATGGAAATGTCTTTAACAGAGGTCTCAGCCAGGTTATTACAACACATCAAGCTGTTCCACTGTTTGGCTACACAACACAAAGGCATGATTATTACTGCCTTGGCATGGAGATGAATAAAATGTATCACTGAACACTGACATCCAGCTCTGCCTCTGTGCTCTGGAGATGGCTTCTTAATGCCAGATTAACATCTAACAGCAAACTTCTAACACCTTATTAATTTAAAGAGGCTTCTCTCTCTCTCCTCTGTGGCTCCCACACATTTGGATGGACTTCAGAAAGGCACTGCAAGCATATCGCAAGATTTACTTTGAATAATTACATGTTCATTGTTTATATGGATTTCAACCGCTATTATTACGGCCACATTCATTACAGGGGAAGGCTTGATCTCTTAAATCCAACATGACAAAGATTTTTGTGGAAATCACAAATATGAAGCAAAACGAGTCACTCTCTGACATATGGAAGACGAAAGCTTGATCCATTGGGTTAGTGTTATTTAGGATTTCCAAATACGAGAAATTGAAGTCGTCATTTGATGCTTTACACTCAGCCTTTAACATATTCAACATCAGTATCATGTATCTAATTCGGTGGCCATTTTTTCAGAACAATTACCCTTTATAAAATGTCCTGATAAAAGGGTTTTGCCTCCTTGTAATTCACAGTAAAATCTCAAAATCTAGAGTCAGGTCCCGGAAGTCATACACAAGCCAATTTGGGGCGGTCTGGAAAAAAGAGATTGCATCAACCACGCTGATAATGCAAGTTAAGCCGGAGGCTGATTTTTCTGACAGACCGGGGGTAAGGCATGGGGGGGGGGTGCTCGTCACAGCAACCAGTGAAGAGAGGGGAAATGGAAGGCAGCCCTCTTACTGAGGCGATTCACATCTGCCCGACAGAGGGTGGAATGACTGCTTCGGAAACATAATTGTCCCTCCACCTGCAGGAACACTCGGAATTTTATCAGCACACCAGCTTCCTAATTCACTGATAGGTCGGGTTCTGAAAGCTGGCGAGGTGCAGGTGGAGAGGCGGGGAGTGTCATTACCGGAGGGTCACCGCTCACACGATAACCCCGCCCGATCTTTCATTCCCTTCATTTTGTTTATGCTCTCCACGCGGGTGCGTGCTTCACGGGGTAAACACATCGGTCCCCCGGCTTTTAAAATCAATTTGATTCTGGATTTGTCTCCGCAGACACCTGGCAGACCCTGAGGTGCAGCTCGATGATGGAGCCCAGAGGGGATCTCTCCTCTCGGGCTGCCCCCCTTCAAACAGTGGAATAAAGGAGCCGGTGATTAAGTGTGACACAAGAGCAAACATCACCAACTCACAGGCATTAGTACATATGCTGCCACAGTCTCTCCTCACCCTGCCTCACCCTGCTCTCCAGCGGGGTTGCAGTCTTGGGTAGTGGCCAGAACTATGCAGTATTATGGATGAGGCTTGCCCCAGTGAGAGGCGGTAAAGTAGGTTGAGAGGACAGCCATACCCACAGGTCTCTACATAAGATGATGAACATTTTGGAAAATTATGAGTTGGATGCAGCCGAGTGTTGGAAACAGTCTTCTATCTCTTATTTATCCATCAGCCTCTTATCACTAGTAAGTTAATGTTATTTAAAGACTATTGGCAGTAAATAATGTGTGTTTTCTGTCTTGAGTTGTTTAAATTACTTGTGTCTACATTGTTATGAGAAAGGATGTGTCAGTGCAGGTTTAGGTATTTTGCTGTATTTGATAGTTGGGGGTCAAAGACATATAAATCCCAAACTGTCATAAAAAAGTCTTGTTAATTAATTTGCAGTGTTGCCCATGATGACCTTCTAGATAACAAGTATCTTATATGGTATCATTTGAATGGGAAAATCTATAACAAATACTGATTTATCATCGCAACACCTGACGCTTTGTTACATCGTTTGCTGGTAAATCACAGCAAATTACAAAATAAATAGGAAATGGAACCAGTAACATGGAACATTTACACACTGCATAATAGAAGAATACTTCAACACACCCGAGTCTTGTCTCATACAACCCTCAGACTCAACCCAGCCTTATTTCTAAACTCCACCTGACACAGACCTATTGTCTTTGTTTAAAAATACATGACCTTGTTAAACTCGCCTGTTTCCTCCTCCTACTTCTTTGGTGGAAGTCCAAAAGCGGCTATGCACTGGAATTAGCCTGATTACCGCCAACACTGATTAATAAAGACCCTCAGCAGAAAGTCCAACAGCGAGCTGACATGCAGCAGTTTTTCTCACTGCGAGCCGAATAACTCGAGGTGAGATCAATAGGCGAGGCCCTTTCTACATGAGGCGGGTCTCCAGCGAGTCTCTACCCATAAAGAGCCATTATTTACTGTTTGCTCACACTGCGACAAATGAACTCAGCGTGGGCCCATTAATGTGTAATTAGAGGAAAGAACGAGACAAATATTTAACAACACGAGTGTTTCTGCTCATTAGAGCAGCTTCAATGGGGGGGGGATTATTAATGGTTTTCCAGGTTTAAGTTGGTGGGGATGAGCTCAGGATACAGGGGAGAGTTCAAGTGTGATTTATTATATTGTTCTACCATCTTGAGGCCTGTTAGTAATAAAGATTTTAACTGTCACTTTCTAATTGTATTTGTTCAGTGTTTCTATATATATGTAAATAGAGGAGATATGAGAAGTGTAGAGACACCGCTCACATGCAGTCATTGTTAAAAAATAACTTGAAAAATAGGATTTATTTACCTGACTTAAATTTATTATTATCATGATGTATTTTTCAAGAATCCAATCCAGATATTTATTTATGTTTTTCTATTCGTCATTCTCTGCTCATACTCACTCATCAGCAAAATCGTTCTTTAAAATAATAACGTGACATTTAATCGAGATTGATATCATCTTATCATGATATATCGTAATTTTTGGTCTTTTTGGAAAAATACGAAAACCATAATGAAAAAGTAGCCAACTTTAATTAACATTATTTAATCAAAATTTCTACAGCTAAATCTTTACATTCAGACAGTGTGTGTCCCCATGAGCAAGAGTGAGGGTGAAATATCTGTGTCACCTCTCAAGGATTTCTTTAAATATTATTTAATTGGAGAAAGGAATTAATTCCATCACTTATAAATTGTATGTTCTTATTCCACTCTATAGTATATTTGTGGTAAGTTTGCACTCACCTGAGGTCGACGGCTTCCTGTCCATCCAGGTCTCAGTGGGAGTTGATCATGCTCCACCACATCCTCCATAATCCCTTGCTGTGCAGCCATTTGATGTCATCTTTCCCCCGGGGATTAACACGGCTGCCCTGAGGGTTCGTGATAAGCATGTCGTCCAACAACAGCCAAATCAATGAAAACCAGAATCATGCTATTTTAAAGTGTCACTTGCGCCCACATGCATGAACACAAGCTGCACACAGAAGACTGGAAAAACATGACCAGCAGATAGAAATAAATAAACTCATGGCAATTATCCATCGAGAAAAACATGTATAATGTCGTTGATGGAATTTTGGCAGCTTTGACATAAAAATAAAATAATACTGAATAAAACCACATTTTTTTCTCAGTGGCAGTTGTAGCTGTCAGCAGTCGCACACTGAGCCCTGGGGCGAGAGAACCGTATGTGCAGCAGTGTTTGGATAGAGCAACATTCAGTCAGTCACACAATGCAGGCGTTTGCCACATGTGCGGACTGTGTTAATTTCTTTTTTAGCAATTGTCACTTTGTCCAGAAAAAGTACTTATTTCAAAAGCCATCTGCACCTTGGCATTTAGGTACTGGAATAATATTTGGATTGTGGATTAAGCTTGTAAGCCTCAGACAAGAAATAAAAAAAAATACCACTTTGCCATTTAGAAGTTTATCTATTCACACATGAAATGGTAAAACCCAGAGAGAAAAGAGCTAAAACATATCTCTGTAAAGGTGGGATAAATTATTAGAGAAACACTTTAAAAGATATCTGAGAGACCAAAGTCATGATTGCTTTTCCCCCCCACAAAAGAGGCACGCCGGCAATAAAACCCGAGAGTGTGCAAATCGACTTTACAAAAGTTAAAATGCGTAAATGACAAGTAAGAGAAGTAAAGTGAATGACAAGGCTTTGAGGCGGGCTGTCAGATCACACAAAAGTGACGCTTTTATTCTCAGACAAAGCAAATATTTTTTTTAAAGCCAACCCCATATGTTTAACGCCATTCACGGGAACAGAGTGGGGGCTTTTGTTCAGAGCGTTTTTCAATTGTGCACTGCTGCCAGCTGAAAATGAACTTTTCGAGATAAATGGCACGTACAGTCACATCACTTGTAGCTCCTGTCAGCAACAATAGAATCAGAGGCAGGGAGGACGGAGGATAAACTTAATGAGCAAAAAAATATAAAAAAACGCGTTAACGCAGCCCCCTCGCGTCTCCCCAAATGAACCTGACACCTCGGTCTGCAGTCAATACCTCGCAATCAATACCTGGACCGTGCTGAAGCCAACATTTTCAGAGGATACCGAGCATAAATCATTTATGTCATGGCTGAGTTATTGACCTCAGGATAGGGAAACACAAACACAAACAGAAAAGTACTCACACACACACACACACACACACACACACACACACAGAGAAACATGGCCCACAGAGACTATGATCTCAATGTGTATTTAGGGACGTCGTCATTCTAGCATGAAATTCCACCACCGCTTAAAGTAGTTCTCTCATTTTTTCTCCACTTATGCACAGGAAACAGGATCTCTTGCATCTCCCTGGGGAACATCTATGCCGGGCAACACATGTACTAAACATTTTCCTCATTGAACTTCTAATCATTAAGCAGATAAGGGTGGGTTCTCTAGAGGAAGGGATCTGCTTAGCAGCAATGTCATTAGGCAGGAATAAAACTGAGACTGTTGTTTTACTGTGCGATCAATTTATTCGCTTTAATTGCATAAGCAAACTGTTAAAGACAGAAATAAAACAAGGGGAGCTGAAGATGCAGCTGTGAGTCGGACCAGATGTGTTATTCTAAAGATTTCTGGACTCAAATGCAAACACACATGAAGACAGGTTCCTGTTTAAAATGCACTGGCAGACAAAAACACGAACATGAATGAGAACAAAATCAATATGTGAAAAACAACAGCGGAACAAACACAGGAATAAAACAGACATTCTGACAGCAACTACATATACATGGACAACAAAACTCAGACAACTGACCATATCCTGAACTGAAATACCACTCACAAGAGTCTATACCTCCACCAAGCCCCAACAGTCACTTATGATTACACATATAAATTCACAATATGTGATTTGGATTTGTTAATTGCACACGCTCGTAAATAGCAGCTCTCTAAACATGCCTGATTTTTTTATCATCAATATCCATGAATTATTACCAGACAAATCAACAAATACATTGAACAAAGCTCAATCTCACAACATTAAAGAAAGTGAAAACAATTTGTGTCTCTGCGCCCTGATGCAGATCCACACACAAATTTCACGGAATCCATACATATTCTAATTTACATGTTACAGAGCACAGTCTGATCATGACAACCATGCATATTAAGTGCTACTACTTATTTACCCTCAAACCCAGGACATGCATGCTCAAGTTGTTGGTAACAGTTGTTTTGTGATGCACTATTGCTGCACATCTACATAATGTGGCTATGGTCGGAAAACATGTTTTGATTCTATTTATTATTATGTGTGTGACCTTATTCAGATCAGGTTAATCAGACAGAGCTGTTCACATGGTAGTGTCTTCTCTAGACTCTTAATGGAGTTAATATTGGAGTATTGGTGTCCACTTAAACGTGTCTATTGAGTGAGGGGAACTGGGAGACTTGATGATGCAATGTGGGAAACAAGTGAAACTAATCAGGGCAGGCAATTACAAAGGCAGGAAGAAAAAAAAAGAAGAACACCAAGTAACGTTTAAATACACGACAAGCGATTAGGAAATAAAACAGGCAGCACCGAGGCCATTTGAAGTCGTGCAGAGGGGAAGATTGTAACAAAACAAGCTTTCTTGTTGTGTCTCTCTCGCTTTTGTTTTTGTGCGCGCACACAAAGAAACCCAGTTGTCATGTTTTGCAGATGCATTTGTTCCAAAGTTTTAAACTGGAGCAGACTCGGTCCCAAGAGAAGCAATACATTAGCAAACAGCCTTTAGCGAGCTGGGCACCGTGTCCTAATAGTATTCATCTGCTCTTGGCAATCCATCGTGGAGATAGCAATCTCAGGCTGTCCCCTTATACAACAATAGACTTACTGTCATCGCACACACGGGTTCCCAGCATGCACCAGGTAATCCAGCACAACATGACTCCACAGAATTAGTATAAAACGGATTCAGTCTCGGTTTGATTACAGGTGACTTCAAACTTTATCAGGAGGTTTTATCAGTCTGCTGCGAAATTGGGGGAAAATAAATCTGTTCTCTGGAAAGACCAGGTCGGAGGAATGGACTCAGCTCAAGATGATGTCCTTCAAAGGGAAGCTGTCCCAATTCCTTCACACATGAGTCGTGTCCCCGAAACTAAAAGAAGTCCACAGGATAAAACAAGCCTCCGTGACATCTCCGGGAAATGTCACCTGTTGTAAGGTGAAGATATTTAGTTTCACACCTCCTGAATAAGAGCATGTGTATTTACATGTCACACCAGGAAACAGAAATCGACAGAGACACAGATAATGGGAACAAAGAAATGAGATTAACAGCCACATGAGGTTGACTTATCTTGGAATAGAGTTCTTTGTATTTACTCCTGTGTTAGAATCTGTGAACTGCAAACTAAAAGTGTAAAAAAAATCAACCTCAGGGTTAAAATGTGTTTACTGTTTTAGTTTGACTATATTATCTTGTCATGGTCGCGAAGCCCAGTGAACTGAAAGCAGCTGATTTGAACAGGAGATGAGTCTGTGAGGGAGAACAGTCACGGGCAGACACACAGAGAGACGGGGCACGGGCGGGAATCTGACAGAAGATATGTCAAAATGAAAAATAGTACAATTTCGTTTCATCTGTTTTCTTTGCTTTTCTTTCTTTTGTTGAGTGTGAAAGAAGAAATGTTATTTTTTTCTTTTGCATTTCCCTCTTTTTGATTCCCCCGCATGATGAAGGCATCCTTCATTTCCCCACAGCTGCCTCGACTGAGTCATGTTTTGTTCAAAAGCGTGTTAATATTTTCATTTGCCTGATTGCATTGTGAGGAAACCCTGGGGAACAGAGAGCAGGCAGAACAGAATGTGAGAATCCATCCCAGGGCCCCGCACACTTCAGCTGCTCCATCGCCACCACAGCACCAGACCTGTGTAATGGAACCTGAGACGTCAGGATGGGTGGCAACGACTCCAGGTGCTTGCTAAAAATAATGCTCTCTCATTGGACCCTCTCCTCGGGTTTGCCATTTTGTCATGAATTATGCTTGTATGCAAATAAGGGACACCAAAATGGATTACTTGAAAGGCCACCTGTGGTTCCCTCCTCAAAGATATATCCAAAAGGTGCAATGAACTGATCGGTGCTATCCTTTATCTGATGCACAGCTGTATGGAGAAGTGGAGGAACACTCCCTGAGACAGCTCTGCAATTCAAAAGTGGGTGATGACTGATAAATGGGGAATTAAATCCCGAGCAGACTGCAGGTATACAGAGGGCACGCTCGTATTTATTTCTGTTTGTCTACAAGACCATTAGCTTAATTACCTTTGAAACAGCATAGCTGGAGATAGCATCAATCCTAAAGCAGGGGGTGTTGTCAACAGTGGCACACACAATGCCTCTGGATGCCATTAGATAGACCTACAGCCAACCAGAGCTAGAGAATGAGTGACATGGCGTATCAACACACGCTGTAAGTGCAGTTGTTCGCTCTGCAAAGAGAAAATTAACCGCCCGGGGGGGGGGTTGTACTCTTCTGCACGAGTGAATAAACATGTATTGGTTTGCAGGCTATCAACGCTCACATCTTTAATCACGTTCATTACAACAACTTGATCAAATGCGTGAGTATCGGAAATGTATGGGGGTAATCAAAGCAAATAACGATCACAAGCCACCTGAAGCAGAAACACATGAGCCCTGCTTTATCCAAGACAGCAGGAAGAAAACTACATCTCAGCCGGCGTCTCTCCGTCAGCTTCACTTTGCATCCGGTTGTTTTAAATACCTCTTAAAATGTCCTGTCAACTACTCACGTCTAACTTCCTCCTGGTTCTTAAATGTTGCTCACTAAGGGAATCATCCTCTGGAGCTGCAGCCTTTGCATTCTGCAGATGTGACTCAAAGCATTCATTTTAATTGTAATGATATGAAAATGTATGCAACTTTAAACAATGGATTATTTTGTTATTGTATGTCTTGTCCCAGGCTCTACAGATTTCATTGAATATCAACTTCCGTCACGCCTGTGCTGTATACGTCCATTTCTGTCAAGATTCTGTAAAAGGATTCAAACCTGCTACACCTGCTATCTCTTCTTCCATAAATGAAGCAATTCTACAATTTGATCTTGGTCTTTTTAAGCTTTAGACCTGAGTGAGATAAATAGAGTGCAGCCCTCCCCACTGTGAAGTAATCCTCCTCCTTCCCTGACAAGGATTCATCCTCTACAAAGCAGACTGAGACTTCCTGTCATGTAAGCACAATAGAGCCACACACAGCCTCGTATGGAGTGCTGGAAGTGGACGGATGCAGTGTTAGTCCTGAGCAAAGGTGACTGTTCTCAGTCATCCACTCGCTGCAGGTGAAATTGGGGTCGCGGTCCCGACTCTGGCAGGGGCCGCTGTGACTTGGGCCTGGATTTTCTAAAAAGGCTAAAATGGCACCTACATGTGTGAAGCACAAGAACAGGGGACTAAGAAGTCAAGGTGCTCAAGGTAATATCCTTCGTCACACGTGTTGCGTGCGCCTACATATGGGAACTTCATGCACCGATGGCGTGAATAAAAAAGGTATTCTAAGTGTCTCTGAAGAAACAATGCAATTATCCCCTTTGTCTCCCTCCCATCTGCTGCGTCTTTGTGCCCAGGATGTGTAAGCTTTACACCGTACCAGTGCTGGTTTGGCAGAGAAGCATTCAGCCCATAAGCTTCTGTCTCATCAGCACAAGCTATGGAAGCTGATTTCCCAGGCGTCCGCTGGATACTGTATGTGATGCAGAGTTCACGAGGCACGGCATGTTTGTTTGCATGTCGCACGGCAAACATCCATTATTCTGACGCTGAGGATGTTTTAGTTCTGCCGGTACAAGCAACACATTTTCATATAGTGCACAACTGATTCACTGAAGCTGAAATCAATATCAATCTTTGAGAAAGTTTAGGAGTCTGACAACAATGCATCTGTCACTATTCATTTTATTGTTTGTTTAGGATTTTTAGGACCAAAATACTTACTGCCTCAGAAAATATTATCAGCAAAAGAAAATAGCAAGACATGCCCTACTGTATTTGTGGGTGCGTGTCTGTGTGTGTCTTTAAAACAGATGTAATTGTGACAGTGTGAGTGCATGTCCTTGTAAAAGGCGTGCATTTGGACATGTACGTGCCCCTGTCTTTGTGTACGTGTTTGTGTTCCGCTGATCTCCAGCCAGCTGTGGCCATTAGCCGAGGGGCTGAGCCCGTCCAGACGTGCAGGTCAGTGTTCTGATCTAATCTGGAGGATCTCTGTCTGATGAGGTCTCCGCTGTAAACAGAGTGGCCAGGCTAAGCCAGTCGCAGGAAACGTGAAGCCAACGGGCAGCAGGGGATGGAGTGGGCAGGTAACATTAGCACAAGGGTAATTGCTGTCCCCCCGGCAGCCCCCTGAATGACATGTAATATTGCTGGGGAGGGCAGCTAACCATTACCCGGTGCCGGATAAGAGCTTTTTCTGATGGCCGCTGAAGTCCAATTGGGCTCGAAAATGGTTCATCATACACCACGGTCGACCAATTCAGCCTCCTGTGCGTGGTGTCTGAGAAAGGTGTAGCAGCCACGTTATTGATTGTCCTTGAGAATCTTTCATACATTGATGTTTTTCCACAGACTTTGAACTGACAGGAGGGTTGTTAGGGCCAGAGTGAAGATGGGCGACTGCTGCATTTATGGATGTGGCGCATTGCAGATGCACACAAGCCTGATAATTGGGGGGACTTAATCCAACTGTAGGCTCCCTCAGCTGTGCAGGGTTTTAACTCACTAGAACAATATGCTTTATAAGCGAAACGTTGTCTCAAATGTGCTTTGTTTATTTGCAGCCTGTTTCGTCATTCTATAGTGATTCAACGTGACATTTTGAAACAGGGTTAGATCACACTTTTAAAGACCAGAAAATACCATATTTTCTCATGCACTATGTGTCAGAGCTCCTGCTCAAATGTACCTCATGAATATTCCCCCCTAGGAAGTGCACAGGATTCTAACTTAGTGATGAACGTATTCCGCAAAAAACAGAGTGAATCAATGAAGCCATATATTGGAATGATGAAACGGTTACTTCACAACTACTGTTTTTCAGAAGCCATCCAGCTGTCTCTTCATTTTATTACATTGGGAATCTCATATCCCGAGAGACACTACAGAGCAGGAGATTAAAGACACGCAATGTGCGCCATTTGTTGTTAGCAGGTAGTAAGGTTTGCCTTTTTCCTCTTCTCTATATAGCTGTGATTTTCTGAATTCATTTCTGAACTCAGATTCTCTTCTCTGCTTGCCAAGAAGCTTCAGTCGGTCTGGAACCCCATCTGCTTCATAGCTTTCCAATCACCTCTTCAGGCTCTGGTTTATGTGCACATGTGAGGTTTCATGTAATACATCAAATTCCTCCCAAACATTTGGCAATTCAAATGAACAAAAGTTCAGAAGTTTAGTCGAGCTGGACAATTTAAACCTGATCGTCGTGAGTCATATTTAAAAGTCTGCAGTTGCGGTTCAAGAACCGATTTGCTTCCTTAGACTTTGCACTTCCCACTTCCCGTTCCTGTGCAATTTTTTATCTATGAATTTGACTTGAACCTAACTTTTAGGTCTGTGATGAAGGGTTGTAATCGCTGAAAGGTCAAAAACACAGATCTACCAGCATCTAATTCTGTATAAATGAAATGTAATGTAATTCAAAATGTGCAACCCAGTCAACTGGGCTGGTCTCTTTGCCAAAATGGTGCTGTATCCTTTATTAGCAGCTCCAGACATCTTTCTCTACAGGAGAACAATTTGTTTATCTGCTTCACTTTTATCATAGAACGTCACTGAATATTATAATTAACAAAACAGGAAAAATAAGATTTGCTTAGTCATTGGACGTATTCATCGTTTTGGCTTTGTATCGGCTTCATCTCTCATTTGCCTTTGTCTCTGACTTCCAGTCAACTGATCCTCATTGCATCATTGTGGCTCTGAGGACACTGACGTCAGTTTAGATCGTTTCCAGTTGAATTAGGGAACGAGGCCTCTGCAGTCTGCTTATACACAAACCAATCAGCCAGTCATTCAGTCAGCGAGAGCCAGACTGGACCAGGCAGCAACCCAGCACTGGAGGGTAACTGGAGGCGAGGAAGACACGGTGTGAGATTATCAAAGCGAGCAGAAGGCTGTGTATCTAAAGGCTTAGCTAAGGCACACCAAACACCAACCAGAAGTAAGGGGGTGGGGTGTGTGGGGGGGTCATTTGGGTCGCAGAAGGAGTGGGAGGGGGACGGAAAAAGGAGAAGCAGACTGAAGGAGACAGATGAAGAGATGTGGTTCTGAAATAATTGAGAATGAAAATCCTCCTCTCTACTATTCTCAATCACATGGGTATTGTGTGTCTGTGTGATGAGATGTGTGCTGAGCGTGGGAACGAGGGAGACAGTGTGTGTGTGTGTGTCTGTGTGCACGTGCACACTGTGTATCCCCACAGCGAGGCGCTCACATGGGAAGTTTCTCCCGGGGGCTGTTGTTTGTTTCCTATCTGTCAAATCGTATCGAGGGAGATATTCAAAACACATTCAGACAGACACCTTGTTGGCGATGGTGAACCTCGGAGGTCACACAATCTTCAGTGGGAGACAATGCTCACGGTGCCAAAGACTTTACGCTTACAGTATGCTAAGTAGTCTATTATTTACAGAAGTTTGCATAGGTCTGGTGTTTTCCATACTATAGCAGTCTGCATTCTTCCTGATTCACAGCAAATCAGACGTACACAAAACGTATATATATATCACAGGTTCTGGTATGTCATTAATAAACCAGCTGTCCATCATCATGTCTATATCTGTGGTGCAGGATAACCAACGGGTGCAGATGAGCTCTATCCTCTCCTCTCCACAGCCTCTGTTTTGGAAGTCTAGGCAGACATGTGCAGAATAGCAAGTGGACAGTTGGTTCATGGCATTTTATTATCTCCTACCCTTTCTGAATGAAAATCAGCTTCACTTAATTCACCATGCACAATTAATGAGCAATACTTTGTCCCCGCAGACGTATGAACAACAAACCTAATAACATTATTGACAACTGTCGGTGTGCAGTAACTTTACGTGCTGACAAATAGTTCGCTGTCAGCTAAGTTAGGTGGTAAATGACTAACAATAACTTGATTAACTGATGATTTCGGTTGTTTACACAAAACTTTTCAAACTCACTGAAAACAAGAGAATGCATCACCATGGGCCCCGAGCATTTTTATTATTTTTCAGCAGTAATTAAGAAATAAACTGAATAAGTGATTAATCCAAAGAGAAAACAATCATTATTATCAGTGTGGGAATGGATCTAAAAAGATTTTAACATGTATAATTATTGTGCTTAAATAAAAAATGGAGTTACTTGTATATGACATACGTTTTTCCACTTTATGCTAATTTGTGCTCAACTAAAATAAATAGGAATATTGTACTCTTTATTTCCCCGCCTTTAATTTTACCATCGTTGCTAGTTACTTCATTACACTTACAAAACAAGTGAAGAACATAGCAATATAACACATTGCTATGTATTGAATGACTAAATGAATAAAACAGGTTATGTGTACTACTTTAACTGTGCAATGGTGTATTTTTGCATAATTTAGTTAAAGTAAATAATGAGAAGAGTTAGTTACATGTTGGGCAATAACACACCAAGATTTTATTTTTATTTGAATGGAGCAAAGGCTGTAAAAAATGGATTAAAACCTGCAGCCTGAAAGAGCAAGTTCCCTCCTCATGTTAAAAGCTTCCTTCACCTTCTCCTTTTTCTCAAACTACTGAAGTGAAATAATCAACAAACAATTAATGAATATATAAACTGAACAGTTAAGTTAAGTGTCCCCATCATAAAAAGCTAAAGACAATTTCTAGTTTCAGTTAAATTTATTCTGACAAATCTGTCTGGCTGTTTCCTCTGTTTGCAATAATCTATTTTCCAATCCTGTATTTTCAACTCACCTTGAAAAATTAGAGGATATTTAGAGAAAGAAAACATGAAAAAGAAAAAAAAACTGTGGCAAATCTGCTTCCCACGTGAGAGTGTGTGATACACTCTGTGTGACACTGCAGCTCTCTTGTCACTGTTAGGACATCAGAGTTTAGCATCAGCTCTCATTGAAAATTAATGCTATTCAGTTTGTTGCCTACTGCACAAATCTAAATGTAGCAGGAGATGAGTCAAATGGTTCGAGGAGAAAGATGTCTCCTCTCCCCTGAATGAACTGCCCTGTAGCTTACCTTAGTCATCCTTCAAATGTCACACACACACACACACACACACACACACACAGACACACACAGACACACACACACACACACATAGGAAAATTACTGTTGTTCATTATCATTGCCAGCTAATGCTAATGTGATAATTAAGACTGCAAAAATGTCCATGTCCATCAAAGCACCTCAAAGCCCTTTTTGTCTCTGCTCACACGCAAAGAGGAGATGATGTCAGATGTCACATTTTCATATTTGTTTTTGCACGCATTTCACATTTGCATTGGATTTAAAAGCTTGCAGAATTTTCGCAGAGCCGTCTCCAGGTTTGGTTCAGCGTTTACAGTATTTCAGCTCCTATTTAACACCACATTGAGCTCTCAGAGATCAAATGCAAGGCAACAGTGTCCAATCCCTGTGACATATTCACCACCCACACTTGCCACAGGTATTTTCAAGCTGAAATTAATTTTGACCATGTCAGCATTCATCCCCTTCCTCCGGGACATGTCTATTTCCCTCGGAGGGCCTCCCCTGCACCTTGTTAGCCCGAACGCTGAACATTCTGCCGACCCCGCAACACTGTCAACTTCACAGCTATCTAAAAATATCCCCACAAATCACCTCAAGCATTTGCCACTTTGCTCCTAAATTCACCCCCTGACAAATTTTCCAGCCCATTTTACTTCATGTGCCCACAAGAATATCGACCTGTTGTTTGGTGCTGTTCCCCTTCCAGCCAAGTGGGGGCACTGTTGCTTTTCTGAGATCAGTTTGCCTATGCAGGGGCTGATGTTCTTTAGCCTGTGTGATTAATGGTTGCAGGCAGAACCCCACTGTTTAGGGAGAATTTGGTCAAAGGTTTGGGCACAATTTCCCTTTCACACACATGCCAAAGACCTTTTAAGGTGCAAGTCAGCATGCTGCCACACACCAGAAATCCAGAGAAAGGAGTGGATAGAGTGAAGAGAGAGCGAGGGAGAGAGAAGCAGACTTGAATATGAAAGTGGTGGGTGCTGCACTGTGATGTCTCCTGAAGCAAATTAATATGACGAGTTCCTGCGGACTCGGTTTGTAGAAAAAATACAAAATCCGTCGTCGCTTTTGCCAAGACTTCACAATGGAGGAGCACTTCTCCTCCCTCTGCTGAAATACCCCACTAACAAGAGGCTATCGTTTCTGTTTCCTAATCTGCCATTTTGATAGAAAGAAACATCACGTAGAAATAGACAGGTTTTGTTTTTACCTTATCTCCCCACAGATGTTAATGTACAAGAATTGCGTTTTAAAGGATAATTGCAGAAAGTTCAATTTAATTTAAAATCATAGTGAAGTCTTATTACTACTCCAACACGTTCATTTAGACGACCGGGTGCATTGTGTGCGTAGCTGTTTGCATGCTTCCTGTGTAATAAGCATGCTACTGAGGTATTCCACTAGTAAAGCTACCAGATATATATTCTGTATTCTCCACTGTTTATCTGTGTACTGCATCTAGGGGACGCGTAGCATTAATTTCTGAGGACGTGCACAACCAAAGCACCAAATAGAAACAGAGAACGCATTTGTATGGATACGCAAATTAAAAAGCAAATGTAACCCTGTCCATGGAGGATTAAAAAAAACAAAGATATTTTGTCTGTAAAAACTCTCTTTTGTTTATTTTGTTTATTTTGAAAAGTGGAACTGCAGGTTAAATGTCAGCAGAGGTTTTCATTTGATAATTGCTTACTTACATATGGAAACATAATTAGCATCAACAACAACACTCACCATCTATTTCCTCTCTCTACTGAATATTTTGTTTCAGGGAATTTTTGTCGAAGGCTCTAGCAAAGAGATCTGATTATGTTATATACAATTATTTTATGGTAATGCCAGTATTTACTTATTTCAATCCCATTACCCAGGACGTAAAGCCTCTGTCTCCTTACATCCAGATTTCCTGACCAGCTCTCTGCACTCAGACGCTGATGTATCACAAGGAAAGAAGACAAGCGTGACACTAAAACAAAATTACTTGACGTGTTCATATGGAGTTAAGTGGGGTAAGATGTATGTAGACAGCACTGCGCCACACTGCCAACCTTGTCCGTGTTGAGTTTGTATTACAAATGCCATGCTGAATCCATTCCCCATGTCCTGCACTGTTCTGACAGATCGCTAGTGCCATCAATCAGGAAATCCCTTGATGGCAATTTCCCTTTTTGTCTCATCAAACCATCAAACTCAAACGTCTCTGAGGGAGGTGGTTGGCAAGGTGATGCCTGGACATGAGTGACAAGGGGAAAGTGGGAGCACGAGAGATAGGGAGGAAGGAATGGAAACTAATTTAGAGTTAAGACCCATTGCAAACATTTAGTGGGGCCACTGCTAACGCCACTGGTCTGTTCATACAGTGATACAAATGGACCATCATTGTTATCACGACTCGTGATCTTTCAAACCTTTTATCTTGAACCTTCACACAAAGATAGCGGCTAATGTTGTCTGTCACACAGTGAAGGCTTCGAGAATATCAACCATGATGTTTCTGTTACTAGACAAAGATCATAAATAAGGCAGCGAGACACAATGTAGCAGACAAACGCTACACAATCAACATGCTCACTCACTTGTGAGAGACTCGTTACATGGATTGATTAACTCTCCCTGCATCGATGTACAAGGCATCATGATTTTTTAAACAGCCTAATTTAATTTAAAGCTAATTATTGTGTGAAATCATCTAAATTATTCAAATTGATGTTTCTTTTTACCCTAGAATGGGTAATTTATATTTAAATAATATATATTTACATCAGGAGCAGGTCCTCTCTACAGAGGCAGCCATGTTGTTTACAGTGGCCCAGACTGGACAAACTTTGAGCTTTTATGACAACTGAATGTTCTCTCATGTTTGAACAGGGAGGGTGAGGTGAGGGGGATTCAGCTGCAACATGCTGCTTCAACACTAGACTAAATTCGACACACTGAACCTTTTAATCAAGTTCCTATATATCTTCGCCTAAGTAAAATGACTGGCTTGAGTTATCTTGCTACATCTAAATATTTACAAGCCCTCCAACCAATACAATTTGTATATTACTTTTTACTTAGTAGTTATTACTTAGTGAGTACCTTTACGATCATGGTGACCAAAATGTAAAATTGAACAACGTTCTCTGCTGTGACAGTCTATCTAGTCTTTGGTCGAACCTTCACCCCCAACCGCCCTTAATACAGAATATACTACGTCACCTAATCTCCTAATGTCCTCCTGCCACAATGACTTTCAACCTAATGTTTATTTGATGTTTCCCATTATGACCCAGACATTGGTGACCAAATTACTTCTACCTCCATCTCATAATGACCCAAATATGATTCACCTCATAACAACATAGAAGATCTCTAGCTTGTTGCTTGTGGGGTGCTCTCTTCGTCCTGCTACCGTTCTCTCTCTCTCTATTTCTCTACTCCTCACACACATTGACAAATTTGTCATAGTAGGACTGGCCATGAGAAATCCCACTGTGTTGGTGAGCTGGTGGACCGTAAAAAAAATCCATTACATTTTCACCAACTTCAGCAAGGCAGGCTGAACTTGGCATAATGTCGTTATTTTCCACTTTAGCTGTGAGTGTTCCCCCAACAGGAAGGCATTTCCCAGCAAGCAGGCAGAAGTCGGTATAGCACATGCCCTCGATGTGTACCTGTCACTTTAGTGTGCATGAGGGTTTACTGCGTGCGTGTTAACTGAGCAATCACAGTAATCAACACCTTGGCAGCTATTGCCACATAAATAATAACATTTTGTGGGGAAACAGTGGTTTAATGTATATATATGTATGCCCTGAGCCAGGAGCAGGTGTAGAGAAAACAGGGGGGGTTCTGGACTGTGGTGATTAATTGAAGAGTCCTGAGGGACTGCACGTGCCTCACTAAACAAAACACTTGTTTAAGGAAGATGCTCACTTGATGCCCATAATAACATAAATTACAGCACACATATTTTTTTAAATCTCCAAATTAAGGATTAACCAAGGTTTCATGTATCTTAGTGTCATGTAATGGGCCTTTACTACCATTTACTTTCCTTGTAATCTTTGAGTCATAAAATATTCCACATTTCGGAGGCTGGGATCACATTTGCTTCTCTTTGTGATTCATGATGTCCGGAACATTTGCTCCTACCTCAGACACTTAGCCTCCCGTGGACTTGCAACCTTCAGATCTCAGAACTGTTTCATCCAACAAGTGCTCAGCCCTGTAGTCCAGAGAGCACACAATGGGATTCAGCCTTGGTGTGACTGGCTCACTTCTCAGCATTATGCACACTCAGCTCCCTGCTACTGTTCAGACTTTATTTTCTGGGTCTGAATCCACAGCGACAGTCGCCAAAAAAATGTTGTTCTTGTAATTAGTTTTATACAAAATACTTCAACAACTACCTGAACTACTATAGTCAGTATACATACCAATAGTTAAAAGCTATAAACTGATATATAAATGTAATCCACACTTCTGTGCAAAGGTGGGAGTAATGTGTTTCTGCTACAAACAAATCTCAAGCTTATTTCCATATCTGTGTTTCAGTGAGTGGAAAGATGACTTTGTGAGTCATACATTAAACCGAACTATAGCTTTGCAAACATGCATACTAATGAGATGTTTCTGCATTAAAATTTTCCCCAAAACATTCGGCTCACTATGATAATACAAATTGTTTGTTTGTACACATGCGCCACATAAACAGGCAAACTCCTATGTATCACACAACACCATTAATCATGTGTCAACAACAATATCTCCTATAGCATGAATAGAAAACCACCGATGTAACACTCCAGTGTAAATATAGCTGCAAGAGCAGAGCACACTCATTGAATAATTCCCTATACTACCAGGATAAAAAAAAAGATGAACACACTTGTATGGTATCTAGGCTAAGAGTGGTACACCCCGCTTTTTCAGACTGCTACTGAAACACAATTTATGCAGTGACTCATAGCTCCTATAGACCACCAAGTTCTTTTAACTTTTAGGTCTGTTACGCATATAAATATCAGGGGACAAGTACTCTCAACCAAAAAGAGGCCTGGATACTTTATCTTTCATTGCAGTATATGTAATACGAAAAAACTCTGTATCCCATTTACAGCTCAAACATATGACGTGTCGTACCGTTCATATCCAGAGACCTGCAATGATATTGAGCTTATTAGAAAATCCTTCAACCCTTGAAATGCATTAGCATAATGTCAGCAGGCAACATGAAAGCTCCACACACCTCCAGGCAGGGTCAGATATAGTGTACCTCCTTAGGTTACAGCACTACAGTATGTTGTCTCTTTTATGGTGTGGTGCCGGGTTGTGTCATAGTTCCAAGATTAGCTGCATAACCAAACGTTACTGGATCAACAAGGCATGTTTGACCAGTACAAATAATATAATATATATATAAAAAACTGAAATAGTAAATGTGTTCTCTATATAGTCACAGAATGATCTATCTGTATTTGTGGTTTAAAGTTGTAAATTAGTGTGATTTACCATTAATTAAGAAGGGCAACCCCATCATGATACCAGTTGTACTTTATGCATAACATAACACACACCATAATGTACTTGCAGTAGTACAGGCTATTCTGCTTTATGGAAAAAATATATACATTAGCCCCAATCGGATACAACTGACAGTCTAAGTGACACAACTTATCCCCTCCACTACTTACAGACTTCAAATGACAGACAAGGGCATGTTGCTATGACGCCTGATTGGGTGCATTACCAATAAAAGCCTTTGGCATTTTAATTTCAAAAGCCGTCCAAAGCTATTATTTTCATCGTCACCAAATTCTCCTGAACCCAACGGGGATCCTGCTTGACACCTCTTAAATATACTCCAGAGGTAGAGCAGTCATCTCCGCTGACAAGAAGCATCAGTGCATTTCAATTGAGACTACAATTACTGCAACATTTAATCCTCTGCTCACTCCATGCACCATACACCAGCGTCAGAATCCCTGTAATGACCTTGTATATGAAATGTTTCAGTGATATTTCTCACATACCGACATCTGGCAGTTTTGATTCCGGTGCATATTGTGTTGCACAGCACAGACACACAAACATTTACTGAAATAGTGCTAATGAAAGAGCAAAGAAACCTCACACACAGAGCAAAGACGCTGAAACTAAAGGAATATAGGGCACAGACAACACCCTCCAAAACCTGCAGTAAGACTACCTGAATTGAAAACATTCTTTTTAGGCCATTATAATGCATGGGGCTGTCACTCCACTGCTGGGAAGAAATACACAGTGATGGACCCTGGCTGTGGAACTAACTTTGACCTGTATGCATACTGCTGGTGGTGTCCTACACAGACCTCAACACCACCCGTGAATGTAAACTAGGTGTGGTGTTGTAACAGCACATGTCTCATGGCTGTAGCACTGTGAACACCGGTGCCTGGCTGGAGGTCAGCAGGTCGCACAGTGTGCTTGTTCTCTTCTCCTCTAGTAGTGAAAGGTTTGGAGTCATGCAGCTGTGTAAGTGTGTGATCCATGTTTAAACCGTCCTGTGAGCTCAAAACGCCCTCACAACCTATTTCCTTTCCCCAGATCTTAGATGTATTACCTCCACCCAGGATGTTATCATCGCTGTTTGTTTGTTTGTCTGTCGAGGATTATTTTAGACGTGCAGAACAAATAAGAATTTCTGTGGTGGGATGGGATATGACCCACTAACAGTTTTGGAGCAGACAAATGGGCGAATCCACAAATGTTGTCCACTTTCTCCAACATGGGGAGAAACGTCTGTTAGCCTCTGCAGTGGTATACGCTCTTGAACCGCCCCTTCTAATTTTCTTAACCTAGAGTTTCATGTTATAGTCAGAGCAGCATGATGGTTCAGTTTCATCTCCTAGCAATCTGCCCTTGATTTGAATTCTGGTTTGATATGGCCTTTCTGTGTGGAGTTTGCATGTTTTCCCTGTGTCGGCGTGGGTTTTCTCCAGGTACTCGGCCTTGTTCCCACAGTCTGGAGACTCAAAATTGACCATAGGTGTGAATGTGAACCATTGTTCGTCTCTATATCAGCCCAGTGATACCAAGGCAACCGGTTCAGGGTGTACACCACCTCTAGCTCAATGTACTGGGATTGTTTCCAACCCCCACACAACCCTTAAACGGATAAGAAGTATAAGAAATGGAAAGGTGGACGGATGGATTTTATTGTCGGTAGAGCAGATAAAACCGCTCCAATTTCTTTTGACTGTAGAAATCCTCAAAATATCTGCAAGCCATCTGTGTATTTTGTCTGTCGCTGCCATTTAAGATTTGTCTACTTTCTGTCCTCGGTGTGAGGCCACAGAGAAGCTGCTCAGCTGTCTCTCCTCACATGCCTCCTTGCACTGGGTGCAGCTGCATCACTTCCCTCAGCCAGTGAAGGGATCAACACAGGCTGGGCGGGATAATCCCCATTGTGCTAATCTGGGAGACTAGCCTCTGGGAAGTCACAAAAAATGACTCGCGAAAAAAGTGAGCTGTGCCGCTCAGCATGAACCCCTTGACCAGGACACATAAACAAGCTGGCTTTTAGTTAGCTTGATATTCTGAATGGCCTCACCTCAGCAAAGCGGCCATGATCCAAATGGAAAGGGACAACTTTAGACCTGGAATCGCGTGAGTCACTTTTGTCCATATTTTTCCCACAAGGCAGTATTTACTATTTGTTACCTACAATGTGGCGAACTGCCATAGTGTAATATGTCTCACCAGTGTTGTTATGAATCGAAAACATTTATAGTCTTCGCATTTATTCTATTCTCATCTATTTGCTCAAAGCTCCACTTCCCCACTGTCTCTTTCTTTATTACCTATTGACAGTGGATCCATCTGTGATAAAAGCATGGCCAGCTGGAGCACTGGGAGAAATCCCACCACTTCACTGGTCTGTTGGACCATCGAAGAATCCGTAAAACTTTTGACAAACCTAAGCAGGCAGGTAGAACTCAGCGTGACAGTTTCCGCTTTAGTAGCCTGTGCATGTTTCCACAACGGTCAGCTGTTCTCTGCAGGCTGAGGGAACTTGGCATAACACTGTTCTCCTCTCTGTATCTGTCATTTGGGATGCACACATGTGAGAGTGCTGCGTGCATGTGCCTCAACACACACACACACACCCCCTTCCTCCTCACACATGCCGCCACTGATTAAATCTAATTCTGTGAGAAACACTGCTCTAGGTATCAAAATGACACACTATCTTAAGAAGACATTAAAACGACAACAATGACTTCAGGAGCAGCAAAGAGCTTCATGAATGAACGAGTCATGAATCTATTGCACAACATTAGCACAGATTTAATTTTGTTGCATGAAACAAACTCTAAAGCAAACAACAGGAAACATTCCAGTTTAGACACGCATACAATATTTAATAAGATTATATAAACTAAGTAAGAACACATGTTGAGTAATTGTCATATTCAAAACACTTTGTTCTCTTGTATGATTGAAAATCAGCTGTAGGCTTTTAAGCACAAGAGTTCTCCCTTTGTAATGATGTTATTCATAAATTCAATAGTTTTGGTTATTTAACATAAATTAACAGGCGGCAAAAAACCTGCCACACCACAAGTTCATCAAGACCTAAAATTAAGAACAGCCTCTAATTTAGTTTTTGGCACTACTCAGCCAACTAGTCTGCATGGCATTTTTAACACATACCCAAGTGCAGGCACTCAGTAATCCTTCATTATGGCTTTGGTTCTTAACAACACTCAATTAACAAGGGGAAACTTTATCTAACAGGAATTCAGGGTGTCTTTACCAGGGACCCTGAGGTTCACACTCATGCTGCCATCCTGGCACAGTCACCACACAGACTGTCACGAGAAGGGTGTTTGTCTGTTATTATCACCAGAACGGAGCCATGGCTCTCACAGCTCTGATGAGCAGTTTCCATGCTGCAGTTGTAAGAAAAATATGACTTCATTCACACAGCCTCACTCAAAGACTCTTGTGCATTTATATATATGTATTTTATACTGCTTTAAAAAGGGAGGTGTTCCAATTCATACCCTTTAAAAGATTGGTACTCTTCAGTCAACCTACAATTGACTATGACTTCAGCTTTACTGCTAAGTTTTTCTGACTATTCTTTTAACTTTATTGAGGCCAATGAGGTCCTCACAGAACATCCTTATTTTCTAATCAACTAGCTTTTTTTTTATAAAACAAAGGTTTTGAAAGTAAATAATCTCAAGTGCACTCAAGTATAATTATAAACAAAAGCTGACCACCTCAGTATTCTGACATTTGAACAATGCCATTTTGTCTGACGTATTTCTCTTAGCAACTGCTAAACATTTCATTCTGAATCAATATGAGCTGCTGCTATGTTATTGTGTGTTCCTGCAAAGTGCACTCAGAGCTTGTGCTGTTGGACTTACAGTACATTCCATTTCTCTAAGTGTCATTTCTGTGTGCCTCAAAATCCATTCCAACCTCGTGTTCGGTTGGAAAAAAATGTGTTTTCGAGCTCAACTTCGCCATGAACCACAAAAAGAACCGCACACAAACCTACTGCTTTTACAAAGACGCTGTTAGGTCCTGTGGGATGATCATTGTTCCGAGAGGTTGGGAGGTTTGTGACTTGTTGACCGAGAGAGGCATTCCCCCCTGAGGACTGAGCATTGAGAAAACACTTTGCTGCCAATCCCACATGCCAGCCAATCATTTGACCACCATAGCATCCTGCCGAAAAAAAATCAATGTCTACAAAGAAAAATCTCTGGCTTCAGATTCCTTACCCCTGTATCAGGGGGGAAAACACATTCACAGGTTCACAAAAAACATTTAATCCACACATTTTTCAGAAAAGGTGACAAAACATTTACAGCCGGAAAATAAACCAAAAATCAAGAGTAGTTTCTTGTTCAGAATTTGACCAGAGAGAAAAGAAAAAGCTTAACTGCCTGATAATATACAGTCAAATGAGTCATGATGGAGGGAGGAATACATTTACAAAGCCATACATCATTATGTGACCGCTCCTATAAATTGTGCAGCAAAGCACTCTCCAGAGAGAGAGAGATCAATTAGAGACACTGGTCACTAAAGGCGTTTTGAGCCTCACTGTGGATAATGTAAGTGCAATAATGCAAGAGCAGAGTTCTGAGACCAAGTCGTTTCCACTGGGAGATTGGGTTTCCCTCACGCAGGCGATGATTGGATTTGTGACCTGCTCAAAACTTAGGTAAAAGAAGTGTAATTATGGGCTTGACCTTTAGGGGCACTTTCTGCATTGGATTAATTTAACACTATTCAGTAGTGAGAATAAAACTGGTATTGGTTGAGTTTTGTACAGTTCATTGGCTCCAGTCCTGTTTCATGGAGTCAACTCATCAATCTACCCTACTCTGACAATCAGTTCTTCTTTTAGATAACCTCATATACATATAATTTTTCAAGAAAGGTAAGGTCAAGGATCAAAAATAGTAAAATATTGATGCACACAATCAACAGAGATGTCTGTGTATTTGCAAGAAAAAGGCAAAAATTACGCAAAGAATTATGTTTTTATTGTGTTTTTATTATTGTGTATTCTGTACAGTACCCTTGCTTCTATAGACAACTTAATTTGACGCCCATTGACTTAATTTGTCATGAAATGTGATTTACACACAAATAAAATGCAGCGCCCTTTCTGGATCAACGGTGTTCCTGCATTATATTCTGGGAAGTGTGTGTGGTACAGTTAATCCTCAAGGGAATCAAACCTTTTACCTCACATTTGGTGAGTTGCTTTCACTCAGTCGTATTGATCGACTTCCACTGAGACTGTAACTTTTTGCTGAACAGCTGCGACTTAAGACACAAGAGACTAGAAGCTTCTAGTTCTCGGTTTAGTCATCAGTAATTGCTCGCCTGTAATCAGATAACAAAAAAACAACGTGTTGAAAATAAACCAGAAGAAGACAGAAGGCACGTTGAAAAAACTCGATAACTCACAATAACAATTCTGAAGTGATTCTATGATTGTTACTGTAAAAGACACTTGAAATAAGCAGCTGTTAATATCACCACTCTGCAGATGTCAGAGTACTTTGCCTCCAGCATCAATGTGGGCATAAGTTATGTTTAATAAGACTGTGAACTCGTAAAGTGATGATCACAAATAATTTGTTGTAAATCTCCAAAATAAATCTGCATGAAAATTACCTTAAAAACTTAAAAAACACAGTGAAAGAAGAAATTATTTAGTTTGTGCGAATTTTTCCACTTTTAAACAGATGGGGATAATGGCAATGGGAACACAAGGCAGAGTGAACCTGTCTATTTAGAGGCCTGATGGTTCTGTTGCCTGACATAATGGACTTTGAAGATGGATGACGTTTGTGGGCTGTTCTGTGAACCAGGAGGGGCTTAATTTTATTTGATGACGCCGGAGGAAAATAATGGTAACCAGTTGAGGGGCTGCTTGTGAATACAAACCCAGCTGGGTCACAGAGGAGCCCTGTGGTATCATCCATCTTCCAAACGTTCACCTTTCAGGACACAGAGTGGAGATAAAGGCTGTGAAGCATCTGTCCTGTGTTCGGCTCGGTGATTGCATCGTCATTGTACAGTGGGAGTCAGGTGTGCAGATTTTATTTGTATTTGTGATCTTGTTTATTTGATTTTTTGACACATACAAATGTATTTAACAGGCTTTTTGAAGGTGGATTTACAACTTTAACATTAATTTGTATTATTTGTAAACATGCGTAAATAATGACTAATTTGAGCCCGATGTCTCAGAGTCATCACCTTGCTGAAGTGTCATCCGCTGTCACAATTTGCATAGGAAGCAGAGCTGTCACACACAGATGTGTAGAGAGACGTGCGACTGTGTGATGCTTTATTGTTTCTGACAACACCGCGCTTCAATAGCTCTTTGTCACGCAGCACTATACGCTGGCAAGTCACACATACCATTTATTCTGTACTGCTGAAGAAAGTGTGGAGCTCTAACCACACCAAATGTAAATACACTTCTAGAAAAAGACTCAGACGTTTTATCTTTTAACGGTGCTCAAATCAAAGCACGACTGGTGCCTTTGTTCCATCGGCTGCTGCCACGGTAAAACCAAAAATCAATGCGGGCAAGTATTTTCAGTTATTAGATAAAAATGGAATCGGGTGCTTGCATGTGTAGAGAGCCTTTTACTCCCAGAGGCAGTCAGACATCACTTACGTGCAAAGTGTCTCCTTTTTTGACAGCCTCTTTTCTGGGGGCCTTGTCGGCATGGGGGTCACTGTCCTCCCAGTTCACCACACTCACTGCCTGCGTGACTGATTCCGAGCCACAGATCTGCAGGGAAAGCTGTTTGGATAACTGTCAGCTCTCCCTCTCGCTCATCGCCATCAAAGATGAAGGGTCATTTTTCTCCATCTCTCTCCGTGGCGCCCCTCAAGACATCTCCCTCTGAAAAGCCGAGGGATGGCCTCCCCCCTCCCACAAGCTTGTAACAGATGACTGATTGTTGAGTGACAGACTATATTGAGCTTGTCCCGTGTTCTTCCTGTCTTTAGGTTTTTAATTTGAATGAAGCATGAATCCACAGGAGCTGTACTTACGTTAAGTAAATATGGCGGTGTGCCACGGTATAATTTTTCCCCTGCACAGTTTCATATGAATAGAAAAACTTTTTATATTTTTCTCACAATAACAAAATCTGTTGATTCTTCATTTAGCTGCTCACAGTGTGTCGATCGGACCCATCTGTCATGGCCATCGGGCGGACCGGGAGAAATCCCAGCACAACAGTGGCTTGGTGGACTGTCCAAAAGTTTGACCCACTTTGGCCAAGTGACAACTCACAGCGACACTTTGACAACCCCAACAAATTTACTTATCCTCCCATAGCCATCTGACGATAGGAGTGCAGTGTCTGGAGCTGCAGTTTACAGAAATGGTTTCTTGGTTAGACGCCTGGATTCTTCTCAGTGTCTCACCGGCCACTGGTGACTGGAGCCAGTCGATTCCTCTCTCACTCTCATTCTTCTTCACACAATAATTCTCTCTACATTATTTTTCCACACAGGTTTATTTGAGCTCATCATCTGCGACAGATGTTATTCTTGACCACTTGACATATTTTCTCCGTTTCATTTCAAGCTTTTGCTAGCTCCAAGCATCATTAGAAGGGGTTCTTGTGCAAAATACTGCTACGATATTACAAAAATAATATAGTAAAATAATAAGTCATATCTTAACCTAGTATTGGTAAATTATTTCTGTTACTATCTCTTGCCAATAGGATTATGGACAATTCCAAAATATTTGAAAGTGATCAGCCATTGCATTGTCTCAAGCCTAAATGCTGGTCTACCAATATTGTCACTTCTTTAAATCATGATAATATTCTTTCAATTAAATTCTTTCCATTTGCTTTAAAGCCTTCATATTTTAAAAATGTTTTCTCAACTTGACCCGATTTCTTTGTTTATACCACCTTTATTTATACCACCTTTTTCCTGAGCATGAAATCAAACACATAATATAAAAAGAAAAGTCTGTTTGGAATTAATTTACCTTTTGTTACTGACGTCTTATATAACTTTAACAAATAACGTAGAACGGCTCTTGAACGATTACAGATGAGTATTTATGCTGTGTTTTAATATGGCTCATTAACTCATTCTGTCAAAATGAACATTAATAGCATTAATACCAATGTTCTTGTATCAGCCACAATATGAAAGAAGACATAGTTTCTGACGTACATTTCTTTTCTTGCTGATCTTTCAAAGTCCCACTGCGTAAGTAAGACGACTGAGGATTTCATGGCTGTGCCTGCTGGCTTCTTAACGTACTTGTGTCCAACGTGTAGTATCGGAGCACCACAGACAATGGCAAATATTGGAGCAGTTTCCTCTCCTATGGTTGCCACCATTCATCATCCTCAGCCAGAGGAGTCCTGAGCATCTCTCCCTTCGGGTGAGGGATTGATGGTGACCTCAGTCCAGCTCATGGAGCATCCACCTACTCTTCTTGCCCACCGAGCACTAACCACACAGCCCCACCCGCCTCAGGTCAACCTCCTTCCTCTGGCTTCTGTGAGGCGAATAGATTTCTGTTGCTTCGACAGGTAGCTCGGACTACAGTGGCATGAAAAGATGTCAGTGCTCTATAATTCCCAGTGTGGATTGTAGGACTGTTAGCTCCTGACAGATGGGCTGAGGGGTCTCTGACATTCTCTGGTGACCAGTTTGTCTCAGAGACCATCATTTTAAATCTGCAGTGGACAAAGTGCCAGTTCCTCTGTCAACTCAGTGCAAAAAGGTGAAAACGGTTCCAATATTTCAAACTCTATCTTTACACAGCCATTTTCTATTTTGCCTAAAGTTTATTTTTGTAATGTGTAAACATCTTAAAGTGTCAAAAACACAATCTTCTCTACATTGCTTAATTTGAAACATGTATCTAATATTTGCACTTACTTTAAAAAACACACTATCCATTGTGACACACCTCAAAGAATCACACATCTCATCCATGCTGACAAGGGATGATTGATTTTTGATTTGATTTTTTAAATAGAGACGTTATTGATCCTTATCCAGGAAATGTAAATGAAAGCCTCCCCGACACCCCAACAGCCCGCGCTGGTTCTATTAGGGAGATGAGAGGGAACGTGTGGAAAAATGAAGGCCATCCGTCTTAATGGTTCCATGTCCTCTGCACGCCGTGTGGGATGTAAACAACTCCATTTGTCAAGATGTGATGAACCTCGGACTGTCATAACACACACTGCACCAACTGAACCCCCCCCCCTTCCGGTTTGCTATCAAGCCAAACTCAGCATTTTTCACCTGGTTCTTGCTCGGTCACGTCCAATGGAAGACGCCACAACGTGAGTCTGTGCTGCACTGATCACTCGTGGATAACTTCAGTGTGGACTCTTAAATTACAGTGGTGGGGTAACATGCTCGGTTAATAACATGTATATTACAGAGTGGTGACACTGAGCACACACCCTTATTATCCCACTCGGGTCATAAGGGCAACTCCTCCTTGTTGCTCACACACACACACAGAGTCAGCTTTCAAGTCAAGTGCCCACTCGCTCAGACAACTGTGGGGTGGATGCAAGTTAATAAAAATAACCCAGCTTTTTAATACTCAAGACAACTGAAAGAGAATATGCAGAATCCTGTCTACAATGCAACTATTTCAAAATGAAGAAGGAGTCATTATAAAACAATCCACACTTTCAGGAGAGCCATAGATTATTGTCATGCATTGGCATACCTATGTCTCCACAGTGCTGTGTCAGCGGTGGCGAATGGGCTGACTACACCTATTATCATTCAGTTGGGGAAAAACACACTCCAGCTTGTTTGTGTTTTTGAAAACCAATCACAACTGTCTTTTTACAGCGTTAAGTCCGGGATGTAGAGGTGATGTCTCTGAAAAATAGTGCTGGTGCAAATTTGTTTTGCGTTCACTACCATGAAAATTGCTAATTGCCCCTCAAAGCTGTATGCAGACTGTGACTGCACAATCCAAAATTTTGGTTGTAGCAAAGATTGTAGCTCAAAGTTTGTTGTTGTAGCAGAAGAGCTTTTGAAAGCGGTCACAGGTTTGAAGGGTTGCAGAATGCTGCATTAGACATGCGGCCAATGGCACTTACACTCTCAGCTTACATCTGGTGTGTCAGAGGATAATGATGTTGACTTCAAGGTACATGATATCGGCTGGGATCCAGCGCTTAGTGTTGGCTCGCTGCAACCTCAAGTCCACGTTTGCTCGTTTCCAAACATGAAGGGGGACTGTGAAATTGTCACTGAAATGCTGTGTAGAGGAGTGTGTGTGTGCTCAGTATCAAAAGAAGTGACTAGAATGATGGACAACCGAGCCAAGGCCAAACAATCCTCCAAGCCTGTCAAGCGCTAAAAGGAAAAAAAAAGTTAGCTAATCTACTCACAAACTTTACAAACTCATAGATTTAAACACAAATGATATGTCAAGTCCTTTAAATCAGCATATTATTTCTTGGGAAACCGACAAATGTAAATTTTAAGGAAATTAATTCCTCCTCTTTAACCAGAACTGCACCAAAATGTTATGGATGCAATTCAGTACTTTTTCATAATACTGCTGGAAAACAAAGGAACCCACAGAGAAACCAACAGAAAGACATAAAACATAACCTCCTAGGCTTAAATCATTCTGTACATTTTTATGATAGGCAATTACTCTGTCAATAAATTAATGATTGAAAAATGTAAACAACAATGAAACCGACAAACACAAATTATTCAATAAAAAAATTATTTGTATTCTCGTTTGGACCAAGTTAGAACTGCAACCAAGGGACATCATATTTTACAGTTTATTTTAAATTCTCATTTGCATGTGACGACGACAGCTTCACTTACATGTAGAGAATCTGATGCTTATAGCCACACAGACAGATTTGCTGTCTGCACCCAGATGGCTGATGTGTGTTTACTAACTGTTTGCATGGGTTGGCCAACACATTTGCATCGGGACATTTATGGGCAACTGTGAACTTGCTTTTATGGCTGAGATGTCCCATTAGAATCGACAGGAGATGTAGTTTATAGAATAGGTTTGTTTCACTGCCAATGGAAACAGTGATTTTGAACTGGATTATCTTACTTACTTGTTTACTACATATTATAGAGATAATTGTATATATTTTTGAGCGTATTTAATTGTAGAATAAAAGTTTCAAGCATTGCACAAATTCAACTGTCTGTTTTTATTAAAATAGGCTTCACTTGAATTTGGGCTGAAAATAAAAGGGAAATCTGTAAAGTAACAGAAGTTAATATCTATAATTCTGCATTTTGGTGCAAAAACAAGGTAATAACCTTGAACCATCACACTATCTGAATGCTTTAACATACAGTATGCTTGAAATTAACTTTTGATTATTGTAAAATGTAATCTCTTTAGCTATTCAAACAGTTACAATGTTTCATAAACCAGCTTCTAATAAACAGTAGAGCTCAGGTTGTTGTCCCATTAGTGGGGCGGTAACTGTAAAGCGTATGCCACAAAGCGGGTATCACTTTTACAATTTCTATTCTAATTGTGTGAAAATTCAACAATTTCTTCTCTCAGACGTGGGGGAACAGTTTGTATTTTATAATTCAGCCCTCATGCTATAGAATAACTTTACTGCCGGATCCGATGCCCTATTTTTGAGCGTGCAACACTTATACTCCCCTCGAAAAAACATGTGATACAATCGCATAGCCTTAAGCATGTTTTTAATGAGTTGTTGAACAAAAATAACTCGCTCTCTATGGTGTGTATAGATGTTTTTAAGCAAAATATGAATAATCTTGATTCAGTTAAGCTCACACGTATCTTTTGCGGAGACGTTCTAAAGCAAAAGGCTTTTACCAACACGGATGTGAATCAGGCTTTGAATCCCTCAAACTCACGGGGCAAACTAAGAAGGAAATCAACTTGTCTCCCATTCAGCCCCAAGCAATGCGAATGAACAGTGCTTCCTCTCTACACTGGACCACTGTTGCTTTTGATCAAGTTCCCAATCACAACTACGTCTGATCCGCTCACACTCCAGCCCTCTGTCGACACTCACACCATTTCCTCTGGCAATTTACACCTCCTGACAGGTTAGTGGATTGAATATGCACAATAGTATTCAAGTGGTTATGGGCCAGGAAAGGCCGGCTCCATCAAAAACCCAACTTTTGTTCCAGTTGTTTGGGGAGCAAATTGTCACATAGTCAGGAACATAGTGCAGATTTACTGCCTCTTCAGGGATATCGTGTTTAAATGAGGAATCGCCAAATGTTTTCACGTTAAGAAAACACAATTATCTTGTCTGTTGTTTGTTCTCTGTTTAACATCAGCCTGCCTGGAACTGCACATACTATTCGTGTAAGAGAGACAGAGTACATGTATATGAACTGTTGTTTTCATATAAATGAATGTACATTGACCCTTTTAAACAAATACAAGTTAAAGTCAGTAGCTTCATCATATTTCACATTAAGTAAAAACAGTCATGGCAGGGGAGGAATCAATTGAATTACATTGAATTACAACCTTTGCAGTTCTCATAGTGTCCTCTGATTGAAGAGAGATTCATCATTGTGCTTTGTGCATTCAGCCAAATCAAGAGTAGAAGCCTGGTGAGTTTCAAACCTTATTATGATTATTATAATGGGTATTATTCAATTCCCATTATAATAATTTCGAACAAATTGAGCAAATGTATTTTTTCAGTGCTTCATTGTGATAATATCCCCAGCTGTTTTACAGAACTAAAGAGGGGATGTGTGAGTGAGCCCTGCTGATCAATTGTACTGCTGTTGATCATAATAACTGCAGCTGCAGGGTGCTGGTAGGTCTGTAGGTGCTTATTTAATCCCCTAGTGGGGAATGTCTTTGTTGCTCTAATAGTATATTATCATATTCAAGAGCTGGGCATGCAAGAGAGTGAATTCTCGGATCACCCCACACTGTATATGAACATTTTGTTCCGGCAATTATGAAAAGGAGAAATCAGCAAAGATTCCCAGTCAAATCTAATGAAATCCACTATATCACATTAATGACATAAATAGCATATTCTCTTGGTGTTTCCATTAAAGATTGATCAGTTCTTCATTGAATAAATGTATTGAAATGAAAGACTTGCTGCAAACCTGATCATAAGGAAACCTCTGTGTTGATGTGGTATAAATCTAAATATTGTATGCTCCTCCGTATATCTTCCATTAGGCACAGAGGCTACTCAGGGAGCTTAGCTGGAAGCCCCAGCAAAACAAGACCATCTTGGGAGGGGAGAGAGAGAAATTACGTATTGTTTCTCCAAAATGGAGACAATTGCCCTATTGTTGATAAGAGTGTCTAGCAGACGGAGTGTGAATATATCTTTAGTGATATTTTGAGCAAGGAAGAGTGTCTTTCAAAGGGGATCGTGGTTACCAGGCAACAAGCAGCTGAACCAATTGAGGACTAAAGTGAGTTTCCCTCTTGCTCTCTCAATCATGCAGTCTCTCTCTCCCTCTCTCTCTCTCTCTCTCTCTCTCTCGGTCTCTCTCTCCCTCTCTCTCTCTTGCTCGCTCCCACACTGTCTCCCGTCCTTGCACATGTGTAAGTCAGTGCTTTGCCTGCAACCACAATCCCCTCTGAATGGGGTTTGACCACAGATCGGGGACTTAATCCATTTCTCATGCTCACGTGCAGGATTTCTGTCCAATATGAACTGAAAGGGAAAAAGCCTCGACAGCAGCAGAGGGTACACAAGTGTTTGTGAAAATCCGTGTTGGTGTTATCCTGTTGGTAGCGTCAGCTTTTAATATGCATGGGGGGGTTAAACGGCTAAAAACACACATGACGTATATGAACATTCCCATATGAAAAGAGGGCTTTGTACAGACTTGAACGTCATAACAACAATCCTCCAATTATGCATCCATCCATACTTCATTCATAATCTATAGCGCTTATCCTTTGAGGGTTGAGGGAAGCTGGAGCCAATTTCAGCTGACGTCAGACGAGGGGTAGAATACGATCTGTACAAGTGGCCAGCGTACAGCAGGGCCGACATGCAGAGCCAAACGACTATTCACTTCTTCATATAATTGCCCCATAAGCTCAACCCCATTTGGCGTGGTTTTGGACTCCACACAGGAAGACCCCAGGGATTCGAACGGGGAACCCTCCTTTGTAAGGGGGCAGTGCGAACCCCTGCCAGTACAAACGTGTGTAATTTAATGTAATGGTTTGCAAATGCATCATCAATACCAGATTCAAAAGATATTTTCCTTTTCCCTTCCTGTGGAGGCACCTTTACTTTTTCTCTGTGCCAGCACGGAGTCAATTAGCCACGCGCTGTGGGCACGGTAATTGAACACATTCCTGCGAGGACACATGTCTCCAGTCATTCGGATCTGGACATTGTTTTTTCCATTGTCTCACCTGTAATGGGAGGATGTGTAGAGGATTTAAATATAAACTGACGATCGTCCTGAACATAACTGCTTACATCAGAATCCTTGTAATAACCAACACTGTACAAGTGAGGACTTTTACCCCATGTCCAATTATTACCGGCACTCCCGCAGATGGCTTATGCTCAACATCCATTAAGGGAGAAGAAGGAATAACACACTGACTCCTCTTTTTCTTTTTCAACAGAGAAAGCGTCGGTTTAATTCTTGTGCTGTAGTTATAATGGCTGCTGATGACCTGGGTGGGAAATGAAAAGCCCACATTCTTGCGTGTTAGAAAATATCTATGCTTAATTTCCTGCTCCTGTAATGTTTGCACATCCTCACACCAACCGCGACAGGTATCGACTGGTAGAAGAATAAACCCTGACTGACTGCTGGGAGAGCATAATTACTGCTGGAGCACCCCCCCTCCCCCCCACACTCAGTGCAGAAGCTACAGCTGCCTGCGTACCAATACCCAAACCTGCATTCACAGTTGTCTCAGGTAACAAACCTATAAGCCCCCCATCATCTATCCATTACTGTTGTGGACCTCTGACGTTTGTCCCAATTCTCTGTTATCTCCTCTGAAGAAGTATGGTCGGAGGTTCAATTTGACACTTTAGGAAAGATATGGAAATGAAATTCTGTCAAAGGATAAAGAATGGACCTTTAATCCAATTTGAAGTCTTATTACAGCGACGGGTCTGTGTAGAAAGACGGAGGAGCAATTTGCTGCAGACTCACATGCAGACTCGCATGAGATTGAACACTTACGATTCATGTTTCATTGGCTTGACGTCGAGGGGACGTGCAGCAGAACCCTCACTTTGTCCTGCTCGCTACGAAAACACAGAACAGACGATGTGAAGTTTTCTTTAACGCTTGAAGGAGCGGGTTTGTTTATAATCTATATCTGCTCATGAAGTGTTTTGATTGAGATTGTTGTTGACGCTGCTTTACACTTCTTCATCCAACTAAATATGCTTTTATTTATTTTTTATTTTTTTACCGAACATCGCAATTAGGCTTGTGAGGCTGAGTCAAATCCCACCTCGGGCATCTTGTTAAATGTCAGGAATTTGAGTTGGCCTTAAGTGACCGCTGTTATTATGTGAATGCCAAAGAATTCAGCTTCACCCGTGTTTGTTCAAAAGGTAAAAACCTCTGATTATTATCACAGCACCTCAGAGAGGACCAGGGTGACCGGCACTGCACCTCTGGGAGTCAGTTACACCGCCTGGCCTTTCAAGTCCAGGGGCCTCCGCCTCACCTATAGTGTACTGTAGGGTGAAATAAGACAGGTGGGATCAAAATAAATAAATACTCAGGGAAGTGTTTGATTTAAATACAATAACGCCTGCAGAAGAAAGTCCCCACTGTTGACATTTCTTATTTTTTCAAGCAGTGGAGTAGATTTAATGTTCTGCCCCGCTCCACACTTAGACACATTTACACATTCACATCCAGGAGGTACCGCCACAGTCTCTCCTCTCTTGGCAACTGAGCATCAGCATTTGGGATTTGAGTGCCTTGCTTGAGGGCACCTCAGTGAATGTTTGTAAAGAGGATTTTTTTTTACGTGTTAATTTGTTATGAGCAATGGAAGAAAAAAATATCCTTTTTGCTCACAGTCAGATAACCAGCCTCCTACTTGGTTCTGTGGTGTAATCTCTCTGGGTAGATTGTTCCCTGGCTTCCAGCGTGTTTATCCAGATCGTGGTACATGGTTGGTCCGAACACAGCACGCAGATGATGAGTCATAGATCATGTAAGGATTGTGTTTATATGAAGACTGAAATAGTTGTGTTGCAAGTACACAAATCCTTTAGTTGAGTAAAAGTATAATAATTCCACAAGTAAAAGTTCTATAAAATTACCTAAGTTAACCTATTTAAGTATAATCAGCTAAAAGTACTTTAAGTATGAAAGTAAAAATTACGTTTTCAAATTGTTTAATATGCTTCAGAATTAATTACTGCTGCATTAATATATATGTTAGATTTAACTGCTGTTAAGGTTTGTGTAGCTGTTTGAGATTCAGCTCATTATAACTATTTTCCTGTTTTCAGTTTTGTAACGATGCATTTCAAACTAATCCAGAGGCTTTTAATTAAAAATTTTCCAAACATTTAGAGGAAACCTTCGTCCTTCATTCATCACTAACATTCAATATCAACACAACTGGAGATACATTGTTTACACTGTAACCTGAAAAGTAACTATGGCTGTGGGGTAAAAACTACATCATTTACTTCTATTGAGAAACAGCGGAGTGGAATTAGAAAACTGCATGAATGTAAAGTACAATACCACCAGTTTGATTGTATGTTGTAAGTCTATTTATACAACGTATGTAAGCAATCAGCCAAAGCCATGATAATGTTCTATTTGTTTGTGCCAGCTGCCACCCAATGAGGCTTGTTGTCGCCCAGCAGATAGTAACAGGTATGATGATTTGCTTTGTGCCAAAGCTCATTGTGCTGTTATTGAAATCCTACTGTGCTCAGCAATTTGTCCATGATGTCCATAATGTGTCTTCTATTCAGTCGCTCGGAGCAGATGAAAAGGTGAATAGTAATTGGCAAAAATAATGAACAGACCAGTAGGTGGGCTGCACCAAAATGGAGAGCCGGAGCCACCCGCAGCTGACACTGAGCGAGAGGGGTTACACCCTGGAGAGGCTGCCGGCCGACCACAGGCCTGACGAATAGAGACAAACACATTCACACCAACGGGCAATTTGCAGTCGCCAGTAAATCGGCGCTGCGTGTGTTTAGAGGAGGAAACCGCAGCAGTCAGAGAAAGAACATGAACTGTCCGTGCAGAAAGGCCCTGCTGGCCGAACCAGTTCAGACCATCAACACTCTCGCTGTGATTCTTAACTTTCAGCACTTAACAGGTTGGTGGTACAACGAATGACAGCAGGTATAACACAGTACTTTGGACCAGCCTCCTGTTTGATGTGGGGAACCACGCCGGGTTTGTAGTCTGAGGACATTTCTCCAATAGCACATCAACACACAGCAAAATTAAATTATAAAAAAATACCTTCTACTGCATGTAAAGGCAGTTCAAATTCAATAACTGCTCTGTCTAATCCCTCAAAGTACAATAGGGAATTACATTCAAAAGTAAATATAATGTCTCATTGCTGAGTCTTGAATTATCATCACTTTATAACTTAAGGTTAGCATTGGTGACAGATGAATAATATGCAGCCGGTGAAAGTACCTGAGCTCACAGCAGAGTGTGATGCCCTCAGGTCAGAGAGAAACACACAACTTCTTTAATATGAATTGTGGAAAAGAGGAAAAGGTAAAGGTTTTGCTGATGTCATTTAATGATGTTTGCAAAAGTGAATTTGACGGTTGTAGTTAAGTATAGTTTGGAAATTTTCATTAAATCATCTTATTTATAATACACCACAAAAGCTATAAACATGTATTAATCCAGTCAACTTTTGGTTGTTTGATTCGGTTAAATTTTGACTGAACTGATTTCAGATGCTATATACAGCAATTCATATAGTCTTTTCCCGTCATTTTAATTCAGAATGATTCTACATATTTACTACTGTTACTTTCTAAATATGTTATATGTTTGGCTTACAAAGGCTTGAATGCATGTTATGTACATATGTATTTACACACATATCTGCAAACACAATATTGATAATTTAATGCTGCTGCACCTATATCGAAATTTTCTGTCACAATAGAAAAAAAAGTTCATTCTGTATATCTTTGAAATTTTTTTCTTAAACCTATATATATATTTTGATTCACAGGATGAAAATGATCTTTTTATCTCTCGTCCATCTCCTCTCCTGAGTAGAGAGAGAGAGAGAGAGAGAGAGAGAGAAAAAGGCCTTTAAAGTATTCTTGTTTGCCAAATTTTTGTTTTGCCAAAATCAGGCTCCATTTGTGCTGGGAATAAACCGTCCCTCATCATGAGGCGTCGTCAGTCATGCTGTCGATCATGAAGATATAAAACGTTTTCCCAGATGAAGCCACGGTGGCTGCAGACAGGAAAATGGTTTATCATGCACCATTATCTCTATTGTCAAGTTCCCTGCAGCTCAAACACAGTCATATGAGAAACACTGATTTCCGTGAAATAAAAATGGAAATAATGTCAAACCTTTTGACTTGTGAACATCTCTGATGATCTCTTTTTTGATAACTTCTTGATCAAACATCCTCGGGACCAAATTCAGACTGTAAAATAATTCCTGTGGTGATTTTAATCAGAAAATTCAGATAATTCTCGCGTCTCTTTGCAGAAAACACCAACAAACGCACATGCTTCTTATTGAGATCCGTCTTTCTTGCCAAAACAAAACATTGTCTTAACTTGTCTTCATCCATTGTTCAGCTGCAGAGTGATCAGCATCATATTGAGCAGTTGGCTAATGCCTTTGTAAGCGAAGGATTATAAAGAGTGACATGATGGATATGGCTTTGACTGTATTTTCCTCTAACGTGAACACTTCTAGGCTAAAGGATATTTTTTTGTAGAATCCACAAAATGTCCCTGGTGCTCAGGCCAGCTGCGTGAGAGCCCCAGTGTTTCTGAGAGGCTGCACGTTGCTGTAAATCTGTTTCCTTTTCCCTGAACAGAAGAAAAACACTCATCCTTGAAATGTGTGCTGCAGCTCCAAGTCTCACTGAGGAGGTTCTATCACTGTCCAGATCTAAGCCCGGCCCCAGGCTAAATGAGGACAATTCGGCTTAATACACAGAAACCCAACTATTAACTTCTCATGACTAACTCATCACGTGTCTTTGTGTGTGTGTGTGTGTGTGTGTCTGTCTGAGAGAAACACAATTTATAGAGTGACTGCGAAACAACGGAACCTAATCTCTGTTCATGTATCTGCGATTACACCTGGTACATTAAGTTCCTGATGTGTGAAAAATGATTATGTTCCTTCCTTCTGTGGAAAGCGTTTCCATGTTTACAGGCGGTGAGTGCTGGTTGTGTAACATGTGTAACATAATGGATTGTTAATTCGGCTCAGCTCAGGAGTAAACGCACATATATCCGTCTGGAGGTCTTTCTGAACAGTTGCCGGAGATTTAGTTGAATACCAGCACCTGTCGATAGAAAGAAACTGTGCTGTCTCTTTGAATCCTATTCATCCTTCAATTATTTTCACCAAGCAAAGGTCAATGTTCCACTAGCGTTTGAGTGATTTATGCCTTTCTCCCTGTTTTGTCTTGTTTCCTAGAAAATGACATCAAAGCCAGTCGATTATTCATATCAGAGTATTTTCTCTGCTTTCATTCGCTGCTGCTGCTGATGTCAAAGCCTGAAATAACAAAAATGTCAAAAAATTATTCAGTTCCTGTGAATTGTTCTGGTTTGAAAAGGTGATGATTTCATAGAAAAAAATCTATGAATAAATATTTTCCTCATTTCCATGACGAAGACGGAACAATGACAAGATGACACGTTTTGTTTTAGATAATAACTCTGACTTTATACATCGTCATGCAGATGGTAAAATGCAGTGTAAAAAACGAGTAACACTTGGGGAGCACACATCTCAAGTAAGTCAAACATCCTATCTTGCTAAGTTAAAGAAAGTGAAATAAAAAAACAATCCTTCTAATGAATTCTGCTCCAAAAGTAAACAGGTTCTTCTTTGGTCTTTATCTCATCTTTCCACCACGTTTCAAGAAAAACGCTTCAGTAGTTTTTGCGTTGTGTTGCCAAAAGAACCCACAACAAATGAAAACAAAAAATCGTTTTCATGAAGGTGAAAATGAGCATTAACATAATGAGACAACTGTTGAAATATTAAATTTACAAATTCATTAAAATGAAGGAAACAAGATTAAATGATAAAATGAACACTTTCCCACCACGTTCTTCTGCAGGATTGTTTCTTCTGAGAGACTTTGTCGAGTTTCCTTTTTCCTGGATTCTCAGAGTTCGTGTTATCAAAGAGAAAGTTCAATGATCGACTCGTAACGCAAGACTTACATTGCATTGGATTTGCTAATGTTGTTGCATTTTTATTTTTTTCTGACTTCGTTGTTTTATTCTCTTTCATGTCTGGATGTACTGCTTAAATTAATATCATCAGACCAAACACCCTTGTGGCTTATTTGCATTTTCATTTTATTTTAGCCCCAAAATGAGTCGGATGAAATCTCATTTGCGAGCAGTTTGCGGAAGTTTGACCGAAATGCTCCGTCTCATTCTTGAGCTAAAACTGGAATAAAATGTTTTCAAAGACAAATCTTCTGATGGCTCGAACAAGGCAAACCGGATCAAGTGTTTTTCATCAACAACGACTAAACCATGATGTTTAAATAAAGGATTTCATAAATTTCAGTTTTAAACGACTAAAATAAAACACGCGACCTATATATGGGAAAGTGTTCATTTAGCTATAACACAAAAATTGACCTTTCATCTCAAATCTGACAAAAATAACAAGACTTTAAACAATTATATATTTTCACCCTCAAAACACGAGCTGCTTTCCTGCACTGAGATCCTCTGGACAATCTCTGGAGGGGCTGTATGTGTGAACACCGATGTTGATGTGCTGAAAACAATCTAATGTGATCTCCTGAGCAGTCTTCATGTTATGTCTGCATCAGGCTGCTGCCCCCCCGCTCACCTGAACGCTCTGGGGGTTTCTGTGAACGAGTCCCAGTGGAGAGAATCCCCTGCTGCGCTGCTCGTGTGTAAAAAGGAAACCTCAGGAGAAAGTCTGGACCCAGTTCTGTGGAAATCCTCAAGAGTTCAAGTCTGAAACATCTTTAATATGCTCCTGTTTATGTAAAGATCAAAAATATATTCTGGCCCATGTTTTCAATGTTATATTAGTCACCACAGAATAATAATACAGAGCTGAAACAGGAAGGAAATATCCAGGTCAAATAAAAGCAACAAATACATGTTTACATTCATAATACACACAGCAAACATGTATCTATATAAATATGTATATCCCAGGAACCTGAATTCCAGGCTCTGCACTAAAATTGGCCTTTTACATTTGCAGTGAATGCCCTCACATCAGAAGGTGAGTCATCAGATTCATCGGGTGTGATTGAAGGGTCATTCACGGGCTGCTGCCTGCAGCATTAGCTGCTTCTGGCTACAGCCAGCATGAGTTGGCTTTTCCTCATTAATGATTTCATAGCAGTATACGGAAACTGTGGCAGAGACAATAGTGTTTTCCATACTGGCAGGACTCCTGAATCTGATTTTGTAGAAACCTGCTCACTGGGAAAGCTCAATATGTCTGTGCATGTTTGGAAGGAGAGGATGATCGATGCGTCATGAGCGTCACGCAGCCTGATTATGGAAGGGAGCTCGGCGGCGGAGAGGTGAGAAGAAGAAGAGCCGGCCCCAGATGATAAATCTGTGGAAGCATGAGCAGGTCGCACCTGCTGCAGTGCACTTGATGAATATCTGGCTGTCACCGCGGCTCCCCCACAGGAAAACATAATTACAACCCTTTAATTTCTCCATCTTGAGTGAACCACTGGGTCCAAGAAAGGACCAGTGTTGGTCTAGATTCATCACATGCTTATTAACACTGGTCACAGCCCACAGAATGCATTTTTTTGATTATATTTAAATGATTGGAATATTTGTAATCTGTGTTTTACAATCTTGATATGAAAGGCTGTTATTTACTTTTTTTAATCATTCACACAACTCAGTCAAATCAGCAGAAGAGACAACATGGAATGAGGAAAGATCTCGGGTTTGCTGATCAGGATGTGACGGGAAAAAACCTGCAGGAAGCCAATTTATGAAATTTAATATGCTGTCACCTAAGGTTTGTCATGTCTCGCTTGCTGCTCTGACTTTTCGTCCTCGTGTTTTTGCCTCATCAGTGTTTTGTTTTTGTAAGTTAAAGACCTTTTTTTATATTAAATACCCTTTTTGTTAAAACCTCTGCATCCTGGGTCCATCTCCTTCACTGAGACGTAACACTAAATGTATTTTTTCCAAAATGGCCCCATTGAGGGTTAAAACAATTGTAGTGAACAAACTTACAGTTATAAGAAAAGAGAAGAAGTTCAGTTTAGCTCAGGTCGGCTTTTGTCCATTTATCCTCATAATCAAAACAGGAAGTTTGGAGACTCTGCAAAGTTTTGAAAGTTAACTTGGCAAACAGGACTGAACGACATATGAACCCTCTGGACACTTTGACCATCTGTGACTTTGTGCACGTTAAATAAATGCTGAGGAATTTAATAGCAGGATCCATACATGCAAATACCCTCGTTAAAGCCTGATTTAGCTTCTGTAATACCTCCGCTTTAATAGTGTTCATGTGTCATTGATGGAAAAGCCGCACACTTTACAAGCTCTGCTGAACATGCTGGTGTAATCGAAGCAGCGAATCCTCTGGGTGTCAGAAACTTGTAACTAAGACTCAGGCCATCTGCTCTCCCCACAGCAAATGTCAGCTGAATGAACAGATATGCTAAACGGTATAGGAGCCCTGTTTGTCAACATGACAACACCCCCGCACACGGAGCAGGGATTAGGAGCCAGAGTCTCCCTGCCACGACTTCCAAGAATCGCACTCACTTGACCAGTGAGATCATCATTAGGGCTGCTTGTTAGCGCGCTACTTAATATGCATGAGAGGGAATTAAATTTGGGGGAATAAAAAAAAATACTAAAAAAAAACTTTCACTTCACTCCAGCAACATAGTTGGCAAGAGCTGCCTAATTAGAACAAAAATAAATAATGTACAAATTAAGTGGCTTCCCGTGCTGCACTGTGCTGTATATTCAGAGCAGAAATATAACTGCACAATATATCAACAAACAGCTGTTGGACACAGACTATTAATGCAGTGAATATAACAACATAAAGAGATGCTAAAAATAATTTGCATAAATAAAAGTACCAGTACTAAACTGTAAAAGTACTCAGTCAAAGGCAAATGAAACTTTCATTACCTGCAGCTCAAGTGTTTTTAGAAAAATCTAATCTTAATCTATCTATCCACCTAAAAACACATCTATCTATCTATCTATCTATCTGTCTATCCATTAGATTAATACTGATTCAGCAACAGGTAATTGCATTTTACTGTTGTACTTGATCTAAACCAGTAGTTCAGTGATGTTTCTCAAATGCTCATAAAAAGTGAGAGAAAGAAAGAAAGAAAGAAAGAGAAAGAAAGAAATGTATCTTTTTGGGGTTAATTTTGAAATTAAAGATCTTCTTTAAATGTTGGATGAAGTACAAATACCTCAGTACGTGAACAAAGGTACTACAGTTACACTGCACATATTAAACTCTGTTAATTTTGAAAATATAGTGTGTTGGCATTTTTATAAATCTGCTCTTCCAGAAGTTGGTCCCATCCTTCCCAACCCAAACCAAACCATAGGTACCAATGCATATTGTTTAAACTGAAAATGTGAAACAAACGTAAGCAGTGGACCTAATCCTGGGTTTTACAGAATTGTTCAACACTGATTTTAAGTCTTAATATTACTTTGTCTGGCTTCTGAAATTCACTGCTTGTGATGCTAATGCCGCTCGCCTCCTCTGCGCTTTAATCTTAGCTTTCTGTTCCTGTTACCTCAGGGGAAGACGTCTTGCATCATGCTTTTTCTTTAACCTCTGTAGCCCCTCAAATGAAAAGCTGTATGACACAACTGTAGATCATGAGACAAAGACACATCGGGTCAGGAGCGAGGAAGGAAAAGAAATGTGACAGCCAGCCGGTGTGAAGAGTTCAACGCTGGAAAAACATGTCTGGACAGACAATCTATCATCTCTCCGCACATTTCAAATCTCACTGGTAGATTTGGAAATTAATGAAAATCAATCATACAGAGTGTTGTTTGCTCTGTAGACGTACGATTGGCCGCTTTATCATCAGGAAAGATCCTCATATCTCCTGGTGTTTATATTTTCAGCTATAAGAGGTGAGATCCTGGCCAGAGAACGACTGGCAAGGACACAACCACACACACACAGAAACTACTGCTTCTAGTCTTTGCAGTCCAGCTGAATCATTTATATTATATATTTTATTTTGTTATTGCACAAAGTATAATACAATTAAGAGGCTTTGTAGAAGTACCTTTTTTAAAACTCTGGCTTTGTCACAAATCTAGTTCACTTTAAAGGGACTCTTACCTTTGTTGCATTTGAGAATTACAGCACATTCGAATCATCCCGCCTTCCTCCAATGCCCCACCCCCTCGTTCCCATCCGCGGTGTTTTTTTGAAGAAACTTTATTTACAAGCAGATTTACAACCTACTGCCTCCGCGCACGCACGTGAGTTTTTGTTTACCAAAGCAATGGATTCGGATTCAGAAGCACCGGTACCGTCACCGCCTTGATGACGCGGGCCCGAATGCGCCACAAGAAGCAGACGAAAAAAACCTGCATGTCCATGCAGCAAACAGACAGGTCTGTCGGCCAATAAGGTCCTTCGGTCCGAAGAATTTTATTGGTTGAAGTTTTCACTAAATATTACGAGAGTGAAATAATTGTTTGTTTTAACTCCTGGTGGGTCTGTCTTGCATTTTAGAGTGTCATTACCTTATTAATACCAATTTAACCTTATCCACAAAAAGTGTAAAAATGCAACAAAGGTAAGAGTCCCTTTAAGTGGGAGGGATCACCATGGCAACATGTTGTACAGTCAACCTGCTCCACTTCACAGCCCTTAATCCAAATGTGTAAAAAGCCTGTGACTGGTTCGGTGTTGTCAGCTTTTGTCGTTTGTGCCTTTAACACAACGAACAGGAACACTTGATAAAATAACTCTTTTTATAGAATAACTGTTCTGAGGCTGTATTTCTTTTCAGTATCGCAGAATAAGACTGTATTGATTAAAGATATTAATGTTTCAGAAATCTCAGGAGTTAATGTCTCTCACAGAGTCACCATAATGCTCGAAGGAGGACGTTTTCCAATATTTCTGAAAGAAACTGTTTTACTGATGTTTATAATGTATTAATACAAGTCTTACTTTTACTCTTTATTTTTAAAATACAACCTTTATTGAACCAGGTGAGTGAATTGAGGAAATTTTTCCATTTTTAGAAAGTCTAAGATGGCAGCACAGGAGGTTGTGCAACACAACACTGAAAATTAGTATTAATTAATGTAATTTACTACAATAATCTTGATATATGAAATGAGATCCTGTTGCAGATGAGTCCAAGAGGCTGAGGCACACACACGCAGCTTCATGAGCCTGATGATCCACAAAGTGAAGCCTGAAATGAGATTCTGACTAAGTTTGATAGAAGCATCTGCACCAACTGTACAAACTGAGCTTTCAGCCACAAGTCGTTTCCCGTCCTTCATGTTCTGCTGCTGATAGCTTTGCTCGGATGACATCTCGCCGTTTGGTCCATCCACCCTCGCTGAAGGGTGTCAGCTGGCCCTCATTTAAAATCATCTGGCAATTCCCTTGAAGCATGGGAGACGACGAGTGTCAGGCAGCAGAGATGCCCGTGCCCGATGAAAGCAGCTCCTCCTATCAAACACTCGCTGAGATTATTGCTGATGACACATCAGTAGGGTCAATAGGAGGAAAGTGTCCTCCCTGGGGCAATTGACTCACTTAATCAAGAGCTGTGTTGGAGCGCCACGCACACTGTCGGCTCCGATGATGTGAAGACGGTTCACCTTGGATTTCTCTTCTTTGAGTGGTGACGTTAAGTCATTTCAGTATCTCAGAGTGGCTGCTGCAAACAGATTCATTTCAGACGTTATATTATCAATTCCTCATATGAATATCCATATCTGCTCTTACTGAATATGCGTGATAGTCACAGTATGCACAAAATGATGTTTGTGCCGTCTGATAAACATAACAATGGAGATACTCTATTTCTCCTGAGCACAACGGAACATTCTTATCTGAGAAATTTAAATGAAGTGATATCAAGATTTAAAAAAATATGGCTGCCCTAACTAATTCATTTCCTTTGCTTTACACATTTCCCCCTCGCCTGTCTAAACAGAGAACATTCGCTTGTTGAAAACAAATTACATAAAGTTTTTACTTTACTTATAAACAGACATAATGTAGTGAAATTCACGTTTCACAAAGAATAATCAAACAGGTAATTCTACTGGTGTCTGAGTCTTATTGTAGCTGAGACAGGGACATGACTAAGACTCTGGAAGGGGTTTGTGCACGTTGAAGATGAGTCACATGAAGGTCATGCAGATGTTGACACCTGTATGTCAAATTCAACATGTTTTAGTGGCAGCAGGTCACTGAAATGATTTTTAAATACAACAAAGCAAAAATAGTTTACTCCTGAAACTCGTAAAGTGTTTTGTTGGTTGTTTCTGGATAAATGTCTCGACTGCTGATACTGTGAGTTATTGACTTGCTGTGAAATCGATATTTTGAAAGAAAGACTTCAGATCTTGATACATCAAATACACACGCATGTGAATAATGAGTTTTGATATCTGCAGGGAAAAGATGATCAGAAGAGAAGTGATAGAAGAAGACTTTACTCAACATGTGTTAAGGGATTCTGTCTCTATGATTAACAGATGAGCATGTAATTAAATGAGAGGTGGTGGTGGGGGGGGGAACTAATTTAAAATGGAGACATGATATTTGAAAGACGCAGATGGACGGACATATTCTCACAAGAAGCAAGATGGCCACTACTGTCCCCTGGTCACAAGAAGCTCTGCATTAGCTTATTATTTTTCGTGGCTGATATTTTGGAATTCACAATGATGAGAAACGGCTGGCACGGCAGAGTGCCTGGCAGCACCGGTCTCCTCCGTGCACCTGCCAGGTCTCTTCACTGTAGTGATAGAAACCCTCCAATGAAAGCACATCCCTCATTTACATCTCCACCAGATAGGCCGGAGCAGGGACCAGGTTTTTCAATTTTAACCATTATGGAATAAAACGTTTTAAAGGAGGGACTATGCAAGAATGAGCAGTTTAGTAGATGACTGGTAGAATGTGCTGTGTGTCACCTGCAGCCGCTTTGGAGTTGTGTTTATACGTCTTTACATTAGCTGCTGCTTCATTCTGCTCTTTTCTTCTATATGAAATGACTGGCATTTGATTGATGGAGCTTGAGGCAGATACGTCTATGAACGCCCACGTCTATGCACTGAAGTCGTGACCTCAGAATATTGTTAAGATAAATCCAACAGTTTCCATATTGAGCAAGTAGAAACTACTATTATTATTACTTTATTGCAATATATATATAAAATGAGATCTTTCTGGTAAGTGGTAGTGTCAAGATGATTTATTAACAATTGATTAGTGTCATTTTTCACAAAGATTAAAGAATGGCACGAAATACAGTTTGAACACATGATACATAACCTGTCTATTGTCTGTCTTATGTTTTCTTAACTCATGTCGGTAGCAAGTGCAGCTGCCTGTGGTGAAATCTGCAGAGTTCCTCAGATAAGCAGGTGACTAACGCTTTGTTTTTCTCCGTGCCTTTAAACACACCGCACTCAGGGAGAAAAGAAGAAAGAATCCAATTCCTGATTCTGTCACAAATTAAGCATCAAAAAAGAAGTTGTCAAATTTGTGCCCTGTCTTCGTTGTCTGAGTTTGAAGCATCGTTTCTTAAATCCTGCCTAAAAAAACTTCTGACCTGTTTTAAAACCTATCATATTAATCTAAAAATACAAAATATTGTATTATTGTTTGCCACATAGACTAAATCTGCGGACAAACGGCGAGGCTGGACGCGGTTGGTATCGGGTACAGGTGGGTGATGAACCTGGGGCTCAGGCACAGTGTAACACGGCAACAAGCAGCCTGACTGGCAAAAAAGATCAAAGCGAAGGTAAGTGTGACCACAACGTTTAACTAGCACTACTGGATGATCTGATCTGGGGTCTGAATAGTGCAGCTGATGTATGAAATCATGACCACGGGCCCCGGACACAAACTGAGCCCACACAAGCAAATAGTACTTGAGTATTACTTGTAACGGTTTGAATTGTATTCTTTTAATTTGACATGTTAAATTACTGTCTTTTCACATTTTGTACGTACACATCAAATGTATCACAAAGCTAAATATGACCACACAGAAGTGCAGTGACAAATATCCTACATGAGGTGCCAGTCATCCATCAAGCCGTTAATTCAACTCCCTCCCTCCATTTTTACTGTTAACATTTTCAAAATCACCTTAACAATCTAATATTTCAAAAGCGAAAAGAACTCAGAACAGTGATTCAATCAGCATTTAATGAAATGGCTCAATTCCTGCTATTTGACTGTCTTGTCTTTCTAAAAGAGAAGTTTATAAAATGAAGGAGGTTATAAAACTCTTATTTTCCTTGTCAAGGTGTTCCAGCCGAAAGGGGAACCAAGATTTCCCTCGACAGACGTATAGAACTTCTGTTAACACGCCGGCTGCAGAGTCTCCTACTGAGCCAGAACAATGAATAATGCATGCAAATATTGAGATTGAATATCACAACAAGCACGGCATATTTTTACAAGCTAATTTTATGATAACCGCGTTTCTACAATTCCAAGCGGAAGATTCAACAAACCACCGAAATTAACTCAGTCGGAAAAGAAAAGAAACTTTCAGATTTGAACTTTTTCCTTCGTATAAAGAGGTTCAGATCATCGTGGCTTGTTCGCCTCCTCCCTGATCACTTTACCTCGTGTTCCCAATAATCCCAGATTACTAATATAACTTTGGAGATAAGAATGTGATCATAACTGATCGTACATGATAAACCAGAATTCCCTTTTAACTTAACGAGTACAGGATCAGTAGACTGTACTATGCATGCAACCAAAAACACATTTCTTATGTCTGGAGAATATTCTAATCTGTGGAGAAATGCATTATCACCATGAATGCACAGTGTGTGCAGCCTTGACATAGATGCAACCCACTGATTTTATTACGCAGACGCACTATATTCTATTCTATGTCTTGTTTCTCCATCTGAGTTCTGCGTGTGCCGGATATGAATTTATAATACAGCTGCTTAACACAGCTGGGTGATGAGTATTTGAGGCTGTGGGGAAACACCAGAGTGTAGAGACTTAATGGGGCAGAAAGCGTCCTTATCACGGCTCCGAGCCACACCAGTGTTGGCTGTTGCCATTGATTTCTCTTCCAAATTATTTCCCTGTCCTTTCATTGGTGTGTCGTGCCGTCCCTGCCAGGCCAGCCAGATTGGTGTGTTTGCTTGAGCACAGCCGAACGTTAACTTCCAGTTTTTGCAGTAATGAGTTTTGGACTTGCCCGTGGACGAGAACGGGCCAGTGAGTAGGAACATTTGAAAGAAAAAGACAGAGACCGAAAGAGAAATGCGTCATTTGCAGCCGTTCTGGGGTCATTTCACATCTCTCTGAGGCCATTTTCTGAATGTAGATGTTTCTTTCTGGTCGTTTTTCCATCCCTTTGTATATGTTTTGTGTTTCTTTGTGTATTTGTTAGTTGTTGCATCACAGAGTCATTTTAGATTTGCCGATGTCGCCTCTTTGTCGTCCCTTGAACGGGTCAAATGCAATCAGTCACTTGAAACCGATTTATTCTCCCCGGTGCAGCAGAGGTTTAAATTATTTTGCCAATGAAAGATCAATATGAAATTATTATGGATTAGTCAACAGCACATGTTTTTTCTACTGCATTTACTGCTTATCTCTTCCATCCAGTCGACTGCCTTTTATATCTCAACACACAAACAGCATCTTGTTATTACTGGTGTTTTGTGGCACAGCAGAGGAATCATCTCAAGAGCAGCATAGAAGTTGCGAGTCCTTTCTCCTGGCAGACTGTTAGGCTCCTTCCCTGCCACACGCCGGGTGTCTTTTGAGATCTTAATGGCCCAATTATCACAACTTTGGAACAGATCAATGGAGACCTGCCAGCCAGGGCTCCCTCCACAATGGGAGATGGGAAAGGTGTGACAAGATGCACGGAGACCCTTTGAACAGGTTGACAGGAGCAGCCACTTCGCCAGAAGTCTGTCTTTCTTCAAAAGGTACGGCCGTGACAGGAAGCCATCAATAAAAGGCAAGGCCTCCTCTTTTAAACACGAGGCACAATGGCTGTAATATGTGCAGTAAATCTGCTACACCACAGTTATATGGCAGTATGTTACTGAATGTCTTGCTGTCAATGTGGAAGTCTGGAGGTGTTTACTATATTAGAACCCAGTGACATGTTGTAGATAAAGCCAGGTTTTATTTATCTCTCGCCATGGTATAAAAAAACCCAACATATATATAGTCTCACACACATTCTCACAAAGATGCTGTAGTTCATTGTGTCAAGGTCAGCCTGCTGGCAGTGCAGGGGTTCTTTAAAAATCAATTTACGTGACAATTACATTGATAACATCATTTATTAGAGTTCTAATTTGTCCCAGGAAATGGTTTCCTCTTCAGGGCACAATCAGGACGAGTCTGCAGGTCATATACAAGGTAGGACCCTGATTCCATATCCACAATATCTAGGTGGCGATAAAGTATCAACGGGCCTTAAAACCCCAGAGAGGAACGCTGTGTAATGTAATACAGGATGTGATTGCTGGTGATGTGGTGCAGTGAAAGCATTAGAAAGCATCCTGAATGAGTCTCCTATGATCGGATCTCACTTCTCTTCTCTACGAGCAAATAACAACCTAAATCATTATTAGCGGAGATCAAAGGATATTGTCTTAGTTGTAGACTCTACGCAACGATGTACGAGGCGTCTTGACTCAGTCTCACATCCATAGATGAAGCCAAAGTATCCCGGATACGAGCCCTGACATCTTGTGCCCATGGAAGTCAATCATGACTAATCACTGCGTTTTGATAAAGCACTAAATTGATAATTCAAACCAAATTTACGGGTAATATGAAAAATTGTTTTGCTGTATAAAACATTCTGTTGTTGCTACCACCCATTTCATGAAGGGAACATGTGATCAAAATGATGAAAACAACCTGCTCTTGTTTTGTTTTGCCTCAGGTAGCAGCGGTATCTGGGAAACTAAACTCTTTTCTAGGACGTGCTTGTTCTGCAGCTTGCACCTTTGTACTGACCTGTCTTCAGTGAGATGCTGGAATCTCTCTGACGGCACCAGATTTAAATAATTGATGGTTTAAGTTTTTTTCATATTTCATTTGCATTTTATTCTGCAGCTGACAAGTCTCCAACGTCATTTACGGAGATGATGTGAAATTGTGCTTGAAATTCTATTTTAACCGGGTGTGAAGTGACATGCTGCCTCTCAATTAGCAGCGTCGAACAAGATTCAATCATGAGTAATTATGACAGTTTGAGTTAAGTCGAGATTTTCACAATATCCCCTACTGTTCCTTACCCTCCTTTAAGAGAAGAAAGGAGTGAATCAGAAATGACGTTACAATGAGGCCTCTACTCCCCGATGTCTGGCATGAATGCACCGTTTGAATTTTTAATGAATATGAAAAATAAAAACCAGCGGCGATACCTATTCAGCAACCAAACAACCGAGCTACTTTGTTTAAATCTGTTATCTGACTGCAGAGCTCTTGTGAACATGTGAGAATTATTCAACCATATTTCCTGTTTTTACATACAAGCTGCTGCAGGTCGCAGTTTATCTTTAATAAAGATAAACTGGATTACATGAAAGCTGTGACGGGTCAGACAAACAGGAATCTGCAAAAAGAACGACTTGGATACCCAGAGGAATAAAGGCCCCGGTTCTGAAAAGACACAGAGGGACTGGGAGCACTGGGAAAAGATACACGAGGGAGGCAGAGATAATTGGACACAGGTAAAACACATCAGGGCGGGGGGGTTAGACAATCACAGGAGTGGGAGAATAAACAGAAACAGGAAGTAAAAGAACAAAGAGACACACATCAGGAGAGAAACAAGGAGGCCACTGGTCCAGCAATGTTTATAAACAATATAAGAACTATATATATATATATTTATATACAATGACAACAATATAACAAATGTAAAACAATGTATATATTAAATGTAAAATCTTTCTTAGAATTCATAGACTGTTTATTAAGATGAATGACACGAGAGCCCCCTAACCTGGCCTCCTCCTTGTTAGCGAATGGGACATGGACCAAACAAAAAAAATCTTAATCCATCTTAACCCAGGACGGTCCAACACTCTACTGGTTTATAAAATACTGGGCCCATTGAGAAGTGTAATTAGAGGCTGAAAAGGGTAGAAACCTACCTGCTCATTTTCATCCATTAAAAGAGTGCAAGCGGTTTTCTGGAAAAAAAACTCTCTCCCCCCTGTTTGTCCTGAGGGAAAACACATCACCATTAAAACTGAGATTTTCTCTTTAGTTTTTTCCCCTCCTAATTGAATGAAGTGCTGACTAATGACGGCCGTCATTACAGCTTTTCACCCATCACAACTTCAGTTTCTCACTCTCTCCTCCGGTTTAGCTCATTTTAAATGGAGTCAAACACTGACAGAGAAAAAATGCATCTTGTGATTAACGTTCAGTGGATGTGAGCATGGAATCTAAATCAGAATCGACACCGCTGAATATCTGTATATTTTTGCCTCCTTCAGGAAAGACACAACATCAACTGCTGACAGTCCAGCTGGAGACGTAGGTGTATTATACTCTGAGCATGTGACCTTGAGATGTTAACAGACGTGACCTCTGAAGATTGTCCATGAAATCTATTATCCAGACTTTACCTAGAACATATGATCAACACAGCGGGAGATTATCCGATAAGATGCTTTCACAACAACTCTGTTGATATCTCTGCAGCGTTCAGGCGAGGGACGGCTTCTGCTTAGAGCATTCAGGATATAACATATGAATTCCATTGTGGGAATTCCATAGTTTTTTGTTTTCAGCAAATCCACACAGGCCTCAGACCTTATCAGCCATAATCTGTCAAATCTCTTTAGCCTTTCCAGGTCGATAACTAGTGTATGAAACCTCTTTTCCATCCTGAGGTATTTGTATTCTTCCAGTCTCGCGTCCATCGCATGTTGGACACGTCCCACTCTTAGATTCTCTGAAGATTTTACCAGGGGGCCGGGAGGAAAAACTTGGGATATTCAACTGCTCGGATATTTGCCTTCTCACTTACAGCACCTCCAGATAATTTCAGGAGCATATCCGGAGCTTTAAGGAGCCCTCAGCCGAGGTGAGGCACGAGCCACAGACACCTCAGAACCCTTTCCTCACTCCACAACCCTAGATGTATTATGATTTTTATACTTTGTGCAGCTCCCTCTGCAGCCACAATAAAGGCCTTGCACAACTTTTTTTGACGAATGCATTAATAAGTGCATTCGCCCGAGTTTCCTTTGAAAGTAGCTGAAAAGCTTAAACAGTTTTCTTTCGAGTTGGTTTAGCAGAATTAGAGTTTCATTTTTCTTGTGTGCTTTATCAGGTGTGGTATGAGTGAAAATAATTATTCATACCGCTCTGAAAGTAATGTTCCATAAAGTTGGAGCCTTCACAGCCATTTCATTAGCTGCATATCCTTAGGTGTCTTCAGAGCAACAATGAGCACATTGAAGCGAACAACTAGTTTAGCTCCGAGGCTTTGTCGGAGTCATTCCTCCCATAAGAAGAATGTTACAGAGTCAAACCCGGGTGAAACGCTGCCGTTCTCAGCAAAAAACAGAACGCTGCCTCTCTCTGGGGGCTCGAACGCCACCGTGAGACGTCTGATTATAACTACTCAAATTGGATTTTGAGTGAAACATCAATCTGGTTTAGCTCGGTCTCATTCGACAAACTTCCACGAGGGAATCCGACAGGGCTGAGGCTCGAATCAGGAGATTGCTACCTACGGTTTCCTGATTCTCCCCTAAATGGTGGGATGTTGCGAATTAAAACTTAATAAAAAACATTATTCATAATTATGTTTAGACACAGCGTTAGTTACAATGTTGACTTACACCCACAGTGACAGTTTGCAATGCCCCGCGGGCGCTAACGGGGTCAAGAGTGAGGAAAGGAGGGCTTAACAGGAATAAAGGCATTTCTAAATGTTTCCTGTCCGCAATGCTAATTTGGCCTTTGTGGTAGAAGAAAACAATAGGGTGAAAATAATTTAACTGGCTGCCTTCAGCCAGAGGAGATGAGAAATAATGAGCAAATAGCAACAATAAAAGTGGAATAATACCAGGATTAGCAGTGGCCTCACAGCTTCTGTCCGGCTTGGTTTATTATTTACAAGATGTGTGCTCTGAGGCCTGCAGCTGGAGATAATAATATTGTCTTCGGCAGGAAAAGCAATAAGGGTAAACAGAAAACTTCAGGCACCCCCCACATCACTCTCCCTCTCCCCGGTGGACGATGTGGAGGAAGGCGAGGAGGATCATGGGTAGTCATTAGTGAGCTGGAGGTGATGCTTTTTTATTGTTTATTGCTAATTCATCCAGTTTCTGTGGAGAACGTGTCCTGGTGGGATCTCGGGGGTGCAGGGATTTGAGTGAAAGATGGGAGCTTTGTTTAAATACATGTATTTAACTTCATTACCAAAAAATGTTAAGGGCGGACAGAAAAATTCTAACAAGACGTGGCTTCAAAGGATTTTCACAGGTAAAATAAAAATCCTTTGAGCTCACTTCAAACATTCACCAAACGCCTTGTGAGAGTGACAGTCTGATAGTGTACGTTTTGCTTTGTCATCTGCTGTTTTATTCTTGGCAGCCGAATTTGGACCCGTCAATAAACCGTCTGCTTTGTTCTTCGGAGAAATGTACTCACACAAATTCCCTGAGACAACACGAAAGTTAGAAAACTACGTCGAGATAAACTGTTCCACTATTTTAGAACACAACAGTGGCTCAAAAGCAGGTCACATACACAGATCTCAGCCTGAGTGTATTTCATTGATTTCTTCTCCCTGCAGATGGTATTTCAGCTCCGCGGTGGAAAGTCTGGCAGAGTGGAGGAGCCGGTGAGTGTGGTGAGTGGTCCCTCGTACCACACAGAGCCGCTCCTCTTCCTTTGACCATCATTAAGACCCCTTTGTGTTGGAGCCTCCACCTCATGAGGCTGAGCAGCCCTCTCGGGAGTCACACAGCCATCGCCGGCTGCTGGGGGGTGATTGCTGGTGGGCTCTCGTGGCTCGGCAGCGAGCGAGCTCAGCTACTCGGTGACCCCTTTTCTTCCCGGTTCCTTTAACTGCGAGCGGCCCCTTGAAAGCTCCTTTGAAAAACTGCAGCATTGGAACAAACAAGGGACTGTGAACTGTGTGTAGCATCCAGAGGAGCAAATAAACAACAACAAACTTTGTTGGATTTTTTCTTTTTTTCGCAGGAAGTTTAAAGGGATAGTTCACCCTAAAAAGGAAAATTCACCCACCCCTCCATCGACATAGTGGTGAGTAGATATTGAGGACATTTTCATTTTTGGGTGAACCATCCCTTTAATGAGACTTGTGTTGAATCTCTCCACAGGACGTCAGGATAATAAAAGTATCAGGTAAACAATTATCCAATAAATCCATGTGACTTTTGTTCCAGAGCGCTTCCATTAGTAATTTCACAGCTGGAACCTGAAACAGATCAAATGAGAAAAATGGACTGAAGTAATGGTGCATTTTGAAGGATCATAATTTAGTCTATATGTGTTTCCATTTTACCTCGTACTGTGTCTGCTGGGTTGTAATTTGCTCACCTCCTACAAGGCAGCACAGAGGATGTGAGAGCTGCTTCTTTTAATGACCACGGCACCACAGCTCCACGACCACGACTGTGCCGATCCCAATTGTGTTGAATGTGCAGAGTGGCTGCTCCTGTGTTTGAGATATTCTGCCTTCATTTTTGTTCAAAAGGAAGAAGTGCGACCAAAACCCAAATATGAGAAAATGCTGCAAATGTTAATGCTGAAAAAATTTGCAATGTAGAATCAAGGAAATGCTTCTTATCCCAAGTTCTACAGTAAAGTCACATTCACATAATATTTGACTTCCTTTTGTTAATACTGTTTACTGTCGACATCCAACTTCTAAATCAAACCAACATTTGACAAACAAGTAAAGACTCGTTACAGGTTTGTAAACCTCAATTTAATGGATAAATTACTTTAATTAGTGTTGAAAAAATCAACCAATCGGTTTATAGACAGAAAATTATTCAGTATATGTAAACTATTGTTTAGTGGAAGCTCTTCAATTGTGAGGATTTGCTGCTGATATGAGTCTGATTGATAAATAACTGGATGAATGGGAGATTAGTAAGAAAACTGTAGGATGTGCTTTTCCCACAGTTTTCCAACATTGGATTAAAGAATGAATCAATAACGTGGAAGAACAACTCTGTCTTCAATCAACTCTCTTGAATTGTCCAATGCAAGTTGCACACATATAAATCATCGTCTCCACCATCCATCCCGATGATGTGACCATGAAACGAACAACCTCTGTACTTCATATGTCGGCTGCTCCGCCTCCACTGGTGCATGTACAAAAGAGAAGCAGCCGCCTATTAACCGTGAAGCTCTTCACGTATTAAACTGCAGCGCCAAGGTCATACACACAGATTGCTGCTTTCTGCCGAGGTCGATTAAAGAACACTAATTTTTCTTTGTGACATTATTGCTGCATCATGTCAACAACTCAAATCCCAGTACACATGTCGGAGGGACGGCCATATTTCACATTTAGTGTTCGGTGACTATGACAAACAGCGGGTGACTATGACAAACTCTGGATGGACAGGTTTACATTCCCCAAGGTCTTATATCATCTCGGGAATTGATATAACTTCATCTTTCCATAACTCTCCCCCCTTAACAACTATATGTAAAGAAATGGTTTGTACGAGGCGTTTCACAACTCAAAAGGAACACAGTGTTTCTTATCCCTCATCACAACTGACAGACAAAGTAAAAATGCATCTCACTGAGACAATCCACTCTTCACCGGCTGTGTCTCCCACGAGGGAACATTCTCCCCACAACAATGAGCTACTTAGACTGCCAGAGGACACAATGCCTGTGCAAAGAATAGAGATAAAAAGACAAGTTAGATGTGTCGGGCGAGGGCCGATGAAGAAAGGGAGGAGGAGAGGGAGGTTATAAATTTAACATGGAACAGAAGTGGGGACATATTGCACCCACAATGAATGAAGGGATCGGCGACAGCAACCAAACGCTGAATCAAAGTGCACATGACGGGAATGAGACCGCAATTAAAGAGATGGATCAGGTTGTGCTCACGTACACAACGACAGACATGTGGATTATTCAGAATACAGCCAGGTAGATTGAGATTAGGAGGAGATTAGAACATTTAGGCAGCAAAGGAGAAGGAAGGAGATGCTTTGTTAAAGGAGAGAGATAAAATCGCCATGATCCTGTGGCCAAATAACTACTTGGCTTTTTGGGGGATAATGGAGATGTCATGTAGACTCCATGATATTTACAGTAAGATATTGCATTCAATTTATAGGTAATTATTGCTCGGACTAAAATAAATTTAGATAAATTATTTGTGAAGGTGAAACACGTAGTTCCCTTGCTCTGTGTCATGTCTCAGATGATTTTGTTAATCAAACCAAACACACACACACACACCTCTGAACTTCTCCTTAAAGTACTTTTACTTTCTGTATTTTAATAAAGGTAGGATGAAAATACAGAAAGCATTCGTAATGGTAAGATTTCGAATGCAGGACCTTTGCTGGTAATTTGTAGTAATAGCATGATTTTATTTTATTCTTCCGCCGCTGAAACTTCAGTCTTTAAATAGAAATGAAATCTGCAGTCATTTCCCCCTGACTGTCATGAGTTCAATCATTTGGAAATTACTTGAATGGATCAGTGGATTGGAAATGAAGGGATGATGCAATGTAATTTTTTCTTTTTTTCCGGTATAGACATCAATAGTTTATCATTAAATATGATTCTCCACTGAGCCACACAGGGAGACTCTTTGCTTGTCTGAGCTGAAGATCTATAGTGACCTTGCCAAGGACTAAGCAAGCAGAGAATATTAATGAAATCCAACAGTTTCCCCGTGTGAGAAGCAGCATTTTGTCACATTGTATTAATGTAAATGTTTAATCACCGTCCATCCGATACCTCGTCTGCTCCTCCCTCGACAGTACATCTACACATGGACGACGGGGCTTATCTCTTCAAGCTGGTCCCTGTGGTCCCTCTCGACTGGACAATAATATTTCATTGGGTCCATTCACAAACTTCAATCACTCAGTCGTTTCAACCGACCTTGACAAAGGGAGGTAAAAATCGATAGATCCATGCAGATCACTCGTCCTCTGAGGAGTAAACCCAGAACAACCCCCGATGCTTTGTCTCTGACGGAGGATTACTGCGCTCCATCGTCCCGCTGACAAAAAGAGGAGCCCATAAAAAGTAGAACAGATTTATTTAATCTCCTCCTTGATAATTTGATCTATATATCAAGCCTCCTGGGCAGCGGGCCTCCGTGTCACACAGACATATCGACACACAGAGGGTTATTGTCACCTGCACATTGAGGAGCTTCATCGTTATTACTTTGCTCAAAGCAATAGCTTAGTGTCGAAGCAATATCAGCACTGTACAGTAATTTTTCGAGTAGAACAACTCATTGACCATAAAAAAAGGGTTTTCCGATGATATCTGTGAAAAGAGCTCGTATCAGTAGAGCTGTAAACTTGTCCAGCTGAGCGTGAGAAAACAAGACCGTGAACACAAGCAGCAAACAGCGCCCGCACTCATCATCACAGCATTTACAATCCCAAAAACATCTGTCTGCCAAACCTTTCATTAAAACATGCAAAGTGTGAAACTTGGCCTCGTTCCGCGGCACAACTTTCTTTCTGTGAGCTGCCAACATTGGGAAACTGGCAATTTTCAGGCTTATTATCGAAGTCCCAAAGAGAAACTAACAACACTGTGACAAAAGCCGCCAGCTGCTCGGGCTCGGCCCAATGTTCCCAGTGGCCTCACCTCTCGTGAATCATTACAGGTGCATTTCTATTTCTCAATTTTCAACACTGCTTATTCAAAAGGAGCCACGTGAACTCTGTTTCCTAACAAGTGACCTATTTTTAAATTGTGCTGATAATGACTGTCGGCGTGGAGAAGGTGAAAGCAGCTGTAACATGTCTGAGGTGGATTGACGGTTGCATAAAAAAAACCTCGACTCAGACACTGGAGACTGTGGGTTTGTCTCTCATCTCCCCCCAATGATCAATTTGACTTCACCCGCAACCTTTACCAATTAGTTTTTGTGCCCTTTCTGAAACAACAAATTAATCAAAGTTCTTTTATTTTGACACAGAGTGCAAAAACTCACGCAGACTTATCCCCCAACCCAGCAGCTTTATGGAGCTTTTTAATCTCTTCTCAGTCAGTTTTACTGTGGAGGAGTCGGAGCCAATCCCTCAGCTGGTCCCAGCTAAATAACTCTCATGGAGCCACTGTGCTCTGCCCAGCACCAAACAAACTGCGAGCGCACAAAGTCACAATCTAGCAGCTCAGAATGGTTTATTTCCAAACAAGATAAATTGACAGATAATTCTCCAAGAAGGAGGCGGAGACGATAAGTGTTGGTCTTTCACTGTTGTTTATTTCTCCGTCTTTTATTACTTAACTACTTTATTTCATGCTACTATGAAGCTTTCCAGCAAAAGTTTTTCTCATGATTATATTAATGTGACAATAAACACCTGTGAATCTGGTATTGATGTTGTTCTGCCCCCTAGTGGTCATCGTTTAAAGCAGCTTAAATCGCTCCTGTGTCCTGATGTACGTAATAGTTTGTGGATGCTATGACGTTTGGAGTTGTTTGTTGTTTTAAAGTTTAATATCATTTTGTTTCATTGTGTTATGGACTGAAATGGATTTCATTCCTTGACCTTTAACAATCATTTATAACTTGAATTGATTTGTTCAGCTGCGAATGAGAGAGAGGGAAGCAGAACAAAGACTCGCCGACGTTTAGATCACTTCCTCTCAATATATTTTTGATCATTCTGTTTATCTATTATTTACTATGATTATTTTAATCATAAAACAGAATGAATGCTTAAGAGCATGCACATAAAAAATACTTCTAACATTTATCATAGATCATTATTATAATTTACTTCGAATGCAACACGTTGGAATGCAGAACTCACAGGGAAGATGAGCACCATCTTAAAGTAGCACCTTTTTAAGTAGGAGGGTTTAATATATGTTATCTGCTAGAAGCAGAGCTGTGGGTGATCTGTCAAGAAAGAGTTCACTCATATCTTGATAATTATCCAGGTCTTTTATCTTTCTCTCGCTTTAATGATAATAAGAGATGAATCCCAAAAAATAATTAATGAGGAGAATGAATCTAAATATGATTTGGCTAATTGAACCTGTAATGATCATAAGGTTAAATAGTTTGCTACACACTACATTTGCTCACTAACAACATTAAGTGAAGTAAGATGTCAAACATTCTGGGTTGTTTATAAACCATTACACTGCTTCACTTACTTCTGCTCCGAGTCTAAATTTGTGGCGATGCTGCTGCTGACGTCCCTGTTTAGTATTCATCTATGTGATGCTGCTTTCATTTGAATACTAGGTGCCAAGTGCAGTTCCTCTGTTCATGAATAAGTCATTTTACTCGAGGGTTATTTTTTGTCTAATCTTAGACATTTAAGGGCAACGCAGAGATACAAATGGAACATGTGGATTTAGTATAATTTGAATGAGCTGCCTCTTCTGAGCAGTTTCAAAGCTACATCGTATTTACACCACAGGTCAGAGGGATTCGAACCCTGCAGTGTTTCAGGCTGTTACTGGAGTCAGAGTCTCAGTGGAGTGAAATGAGAACAAATATATGGTGAAAGGAATCATGGAATCTTAAGTCCTTAATGGAATCTTCATGTTTTGACTCTCTCGTTCAGAGATTTGGTTCCAACTCTGCTGCAGAAGTTCCCACAAATATGTTGAACTTGTAGTTTGCTTTGTTTTCACCTCCTGTCCGGTTCACCCCAGAGCAGCAGCAGGGGGTTTGAGTGTGTTTCTTCATGTGAAGCTTCCGTCTGCTGCTCCTCTCCAAAGGTTTGGGGTCATATCATGCTATAGGATGAACCTCTGACAAACCAGCATGTCTTCATTTGTTACTTCACATCCTTCTCACCATTCTGATAGTGATGTACTCACAGTCTCATCCTACTGATGCATCAGAGGGTGGAGCAACACTTTGTTTGTATTCAAGGCTTCACTTGCTTCTCCTGCAGCAGGAAAACTCTATTTAACCAATTTCTTAATCTCTGCCTTTAGTGATTTAAACTTAATTTATTTCACCTGGGGCAGTTTACTGTTTTACCTTTGCACTGTTTAAAAGTATTAATAGAAAACAAAGTGCTTTTGTTTAAACAGGAAAAACGATAGAGATGTTCTGAACATTTAATTTTTAAATTTAAGGATCTAAAATTTGTATTTCTTCCCTTTATTGACAGGATCTCAAATATAAAAGGAGGAGAAAGAATTGGGTAAAGAATCTGGACTGTGCCCAGAATCCATTGGTACTCTTGGTGTCCTTTGGCCCAAATAAGCTATAGACACAACCCTGTCCCCTAACATTACACATATTTATGATTTACAATAGTATAATTAATATTTAAAGTGACTTAGTGAGCCCATTTCCCATTGTTGTCAACATAATTAGAAGATACTGTTAACGAATGTTCTGTATTTTCCAGAATGTCCACAATTTACATAATCAGCTAAATGTTTATCGGCTCTTTATCTTATTTGTGTTACTATAACAGCCATTCGCTCATTTTAATATCTGCCACTGCAGCATGATTACACATTTTAATGGTTATTCAGAGCACTTGGTTCAGGCTGAGTAAAGATACTGGTCTTTGTTAAATACAGGAAAAGCCCACAGAGATGTGGAGCTAAAGTCATTGTGTGTTCACTTAATTATTTAACTAACACCACGATTAATACTTAAAACCACAATCGGCCTCAACCGGAGAGCATTTGTTGCCCACATTTAACTGCACAGTGGAAGCAGGCCCCAGTATCGTGTCACAACTGGTGCAAACAAACACAGGGGCGCGACACGCAGGCACACAGCTTATTCAGTTCAGTGATTTAATAAAAACAAAGCGGGACCGGGCTTATGGAGTGTTGATGCAGGCGGGAGTGAAAAACCTGGGAGAGCGGTCCAACCACGCAAACAAACCCCGAGGGGAGCGAGCAGAAATCCAAAATCTAGGGAAACAGTCCAGAAGTACAAACACAGGTGAAGCAGGAGAAACACGGCAAACACAGACGAGGAGCTCACAGGCACCAACACTATGTTCTGGCAACCCGGAGCAAAAGGGGGGAAACATGCAGGTAAATACACAGAGAACTAATTAGAAACATGAAGACATGAAATAAAATCAGAGAAGAGACTCAGAAGAATGGAAATTTCAAAATAAAACAGGAAACAAAGAGAGAAAAGCAAATGGCTCTGGATCAGGAGGAAACCCGAAGATGATGATATGTTTCTAACTTCTGTCGCAGGTCGAGTCCCTAAACAGCCGCTCGTTTAAAAACAAAGGAACATCCCAGAAACTCCACATGGTACAAGTTTAACAAAGTTATCATCGATAACTCGATTTGTATTCTACACACATACTATTACTCCAAGTCTCATTCACCTCAGTTAAACCTGCACGATGGAAGACTTAAGAGTTAATAAGAAAAAAATGCAAAGTGTTTGTAAAGTCTCTATTGATATAGATTTGTTAAGACATTTAATTTGCACGGTTACAAAATTCATTGCAAATGACTAGAACTGGTTTAAATCGGCTTATTCTATGGCCTCTTAATGTTAAACTATATATATATTTTATAAAGCTAAAATAATAATATTCACAATAAAAACAATATTATTAATATGATTGTGTGTTTCACCAACATGCTTTGTAGCAACCACATCACTGTTAGACCTGTGAAACATTGTGTTCATTGCAATGTGATAACTTTGCTCAGTATTTATTTAGTGGCAGCAGAGGTCACAGGGCGATTTGCAGGATATTTTCATTAACTCAAAAGTTAAAGTCGCCCAGAGTCTTATCCAGATAAACATTTCCAACCATGCAGTGGGAGAGTACTGGAGAGTTGTTTGAGGTCATCCCAGCAGCCATGTGTGACAGAGCAGGGTTTGTTCCCTCTCCTTGTCGACCGTGCTCGTCTCGGCCTCCTCTCTTTGCGCCCATCTGTGCCTCTTCCTGCTTCATCCCTCAGGCTTCACCAGTGATGTCCGTGCATCAAGCGCTCCTCTGAGTCGCCTCACGACTCCGGCTGCAAGTCGTCCAAACGGGTGCAGCTGTCCTGGCAGGAGGCCCTGAGCGTGGAGCTCTGATGTGGCCACACAGGAGGACGTTTCTCTCTGCAGCCGGGTTCCTCGGGTCTCTGCTCACGTGACACGACACAGTGCCGCCGATTGTCTGAGGGGAAACTCACTGTGAGGAGGTTCAGATGCTGTTTGGTACAGAATCGTGCATGTGCCACCTAACAGGGGGAAACAGATACTGGGAACTGGACCGTGTCTATAGGGAGTTTTTTTCCAAAAATTCAAAGTTCTTTCTTGATCTGGGATTACTTTTTCTTTAATCGCTGGTCAAAAATGCCTAGATTTGTTAAGAGTTGTAAATATCATACTTTTTATACTATGACATATAAAATGGTCTGTATTTATATTACCCCCCAACCTTCTGGTTAGGGGATGACCACAGCTGAGGGGCTACAGTGGTATATGATTGGGTAATTGTCATAATATGAAATTTAGAGAGAGAGAGAGAGAGAGAGAGAGAGAGAGAGAGAGAGAGAGAGAGAGAGAGAGAGAGAGAGTAACTGTAGTTCAGGGATCTGATGTCACTGTGTCACAGTCTCATCTCAGTGGGGGTGAAAAGTGTATTCAAACTTCTCTGCAGGCATGTTTTGGATGTATGAGCGTTATAGCAGGTGTTACATTAATATTTAAATTCTGTGATATATGAAGCTCAGTCTGTTGCTTATCATGGAGTTGTCTCCAGTAATTGAATTTGTTTGAAAATCTTTCTGATAGAAAACTGGTAAATTACTTATCCTAACAGGAGCAGGAGGGTGGAAGTCATTAAAACCTTCTTTTCACAGAGCTTCTTAAGAAAATACTTTTCTCACAGACCCGTCAAGTCTTCTGCTTCTACCTCACACCTCTAATGAGTGAACTCTTTCTTGACAGATCACCCACAGCTCTGCTTCTAGCAGATACCATATATTATACCCTCCTACTTAAAAAGGTGATACTGTAAGATGGTGCTCATCATCCCTGTGAGTTCTGCAAACCAACTTGTTGCATTCGAAGTCAATTATAAACAAAGTTACAGAGAGAAATTATAAACAGGTTTTATTGTGTGACATATTAAAGTACCATCAAGAAACAATAATATTTTTACAGACATTGAACATGAGCTGCCTTCTCAAGACTTATCGTGAAATCTCTGTTCATCAATAAACTATTTTCTGTTTTAGATGGAAAATGAACACAAACATTGATGTAACAAGAACAAAACGGGTCTTGTGAATCTTGATTTCTGCTGAAGCACGCAAATGGTCGGGGGTCAGAATTTGTTGTCGACAGCATTAATCCACGGACCCAGTCTGCCTGGGGTCAGCGGTGGAGGCTGCTGGTGGTGGAATGGTGTGGGAAATGTTTTCTTGGCACAGTTTAGACTCTTTAATACTGCACCAATCAATTCAGGGGGGCATGGGGAAATATTAATTAAATCACAACAGAATGATATTCCTGGAAAATTAAATTGGCATTGATGAAAAAAGATCATTACAAATAAAAAACAGAAAATCCATCACTACCTGCAGCTTCAAGTGACTGTCAGGGTTTGAAACTTCAATCTGAGGGGTTGTGTAGTCGTTAGTTGTTCATAAGTTATTAAAACTTATATCTGTAATTAAAGGATAAAAAGAAGAATAAACTCACTAAACATGCGACTGAAGTTTAAGCATGACCATCTGATATAATAATAACAAATAGAATTAGGTCAAATCAGGGGATATTGACAGATAAAAGCTTGTTTGAAGCTTTGATTTAAAGGAAGCTACTGACTCAGGCTGCTGTATTTCCTCAGGCAAGGTGTCACAGAGTCACGACTTCAAAACACAGAGGATCCCTCGAGAACTTCATCACATGTAGAAAGATCTTTGTGTAAAGTTAAATACATGGAAAGAAAAATAATGAAAAAATACTTCTTCCATTTGCGATGTAACCAACATTTATGTAAAATCCTCATATCGAGTCTGTTCCTACTTTGGTAGAGAACCCTGTTCATTCTCTTCCTGTCGCTTCATTGTTCTAACTTGGCTGTAATTTCCTTCCCCAACATGGCTGCAGACACACAAACACGGATCTGCAGCGTTAAACAAACGTCTTCTGGAGCTCAGCGGCTGGATGCAGGTGCAGATTATAGGATCCAGTTGAAACCTGAAAACATCCTGGCTCTGCCTCAACAGAGCTGCACCCTTAAAATAGCACATGTTCCCAGAAATCCTTGGGTCAAACCACTTCAATGAAATACGGGGGTGGGGGGTTGGTGGGAGGAACTAATTTTAAAAGGTGTGTGATGTCATAATTTATCCCCCCTTTATTGAAGGAGCTGCTCTGGCCTGATAAAAACCCACGGATAACATCGCTGGGTTTTTACGGCGCAGGGTGGGTAACTTGACATGGATGAATTTAACTGCTCCTCGTGAATCACTCCACCGTGCGCCAGTGTTGTTGAATATTACAATGGAGTGCTCTGCCTCCACGCTTAGCGCCCTCACGGGTTGTAAGCATGCTCTATTGTGCTATTAAACATCAAGGCCTCCGCATTTAGTCGAGAGGACGGTCGTCTAAATATTTAACATACGATATAAATTAACCACTGCGGCAATTTGAAGAGGAAAAGCTCAGCGTGCGCTGGCATTAATGTTCAGGGATTTGTGGAAAGCTGCTGTACTTATATTTATTACTGAGCTGGAGGAGAACTGGAATACCAAATTTCAGTTCATTTCTGGGGCTGTTATCAGATAAAACTAAAATAGATTTCATTAGATTCAACTTTATTGGCACTGCACAAAGTTCAGAAGGAAGCAAAATGCTAATTAAAGATATAATTATAACAATTCTTCATTAAAATGTTATGTAACGACTGGAGCTATGTTATGTATTCTGTTGACGCTGACATTTTATTATTATGTTTATTTTGCTCGTCTTTGCCCATCACTGCGGTAACTTCAAGGGGAAAAAGACGTACAACAAAGGAAACTCACTTCTAGCCAGTTAGCCAAAATTATTTTATCCCACTGTTTGTTTTGTTCACTCCGTATAATATTTGATAAAAAACCTAATTTGTTAACATGATTTTTTTCAGCAGACAACATCTCCCATGATCCCACGCTGCTTCATGACGTTTTCAAACTATCGTTCTTCTGTTAGTGTTTTGATTGAGAGACCCCTAGTGGCTGAAGGTAGATATGTTAAGTTTAACATCAAACCAGAAGCAATATGAACGGATTTAAATCAATACACTGACAATAGTGTAGATATCAATAATGGTATTCGACCATAAAGAAAAGCTCCTGGTCCTTAACATGAGCTAATTAATAAGGATCCATTTAAATTGTTTTAACAACATGTGCTTATGTCGCCTGCATTAAAAACACTGGTGGTGATTTGACTTTAAACCCTTTAACAAACACAACAGTAAATGTGGAACGACACTGAAGTGAGGATGTCGTCTTATTGTAGGATTAGAAAATGTCTTTCTGTGAGGCCGAATATGACATTTCATTTTTAATTTGATGGAAACACGCAGGTGGTTGCATTCATTACAGAACGGGCCGGCTGCCGTGTTTACGTCTCTCGTGAATTCCCCCAATTATTTAACAGAAGAGTTGTTGCTCTGAGTTGTCAAGAGAATACAAATGATGTTCTACAGTAAATATGGTAAGGAAGATGATAAACAGGCTAAAAGTTCATGTAGAAAACAAAATGATTTATGAATATTAAACTTCTTCCGAGAGGAAACAATGGTGTGTAAGAAAGAGATTCAGTGAGCAGGCGGCAGCTCATTAAACACAGGTGACCCTCACCTGAGTAACAAGCCACTAACGCTGAGGTCATCATTTATCTTCCATTATCGATAAATATGACTGTGCCGTCAGATCAATAATAATATGTTTATGTGCTTCAGAGATCAAACCTGTGTTCAGACATGGACTTTAAAAATCTCCCAGAACGAACCCTGCAGTTTAAGATTCAAGGGAACGTTTAGTTTGTTACTTTGCTCTGGGGAACTAATTATCCGTGGCGCAGTTTGTTTTTTAAATGTGCAAAACAAAAATCTTCACTCCTCTGTGACATTCATACGAATTCAAAGAAAACAGCTCAGGACGAACTGTCGCTCTTCACACATTCATTTACATCTTTAAACAAATTCCTGTGAACTTTTTAAAATCTAAATATAAGAGTAGACACAACACAGAACATTATGGGAAGATTAACCTTGATGTAATTATAAAGCGTTAATTACTGATTTGTTGAATAATAATGAACCCTCGTGCTAAATTTTAAATAGGAGTATGAATCTGTCCGAGCTCGAGTCTGAAACTCACAAAACGGAGCAGTACCACCAGCGATCAAGGGGGGGCAGTGTGGCCAATAGTCCAAGTGAGACGACTAGAGGATACGAAGAAGACATTTAACAGCGGCTGAACTTTTTAAAAGGAGAAACTTTGTCACACATTTATCATTTGTGCAATTTACGTAACTTGCACCTACAGATGCATTTGCTTTTCAAGCGCCATGGAATCAGGTGAAATGTCGGCAGTGGGCGGGGGGGCGCTCGTTGGTTAGCTCTGTCACCTCAGCGCCACAACGAGTCATGTTCCCTGCGTGGGTTCCCTCCCCCGCTCCATTGACACACGGGTTAAGTGAAATGGAGACACACAAATTGCCTGTAGGTGTGAATGTGTTTATCTGTCGTTGTGCGTTAACCCGGTGATAGACCGCTGACACACCGGCTCTGGTCCACTGTGACTCTCACCCTATGTGTGACTGATGGATCTGAACTCTCACTGCCTGGTGTCAGAGTGTGGGATCTCTGAGGTGGACAGTAACTGAGTACTTTTACTCAAGTACTAAGGTGGTACTTCTTTCTAAGTTGTTTCAGTGAGGTGAAGTTTCCTGTGCAAAGCTCTCAGATCAGTTTTATATCAAGTAAATGAGGCTCACGGAGTTAAATCACGCAGAAGTTCACAACAAAGGCAGAGATTAGAAAAAAGTTCAACGGATGAAAACAGACGAGTGTTGGTGAATTACGTTTTTAATCATCTCACGACCTCCAGTGTGTAGAGGGAGCCTTCCTCTATAGGTTCAGAAGTAATTAACAGAAGCAGCACACTGTGTAGAAAGTAGTTAAACTGGCTTCACCCCATCGTACGACACTCTGTGGACTGTTACCTGGAAAATAGGACCAGGAAACAGGAGTCAGATGCAGCATAGACACAAAGTACGAAGCATGTGTCATTTCAGTCCAAATCTCTCAGGATATGATCGGCCTTCGTTTCCTCACAGGAGATAATTCAATATTTTGAGTTCAAAGTCAGTTATTTGGGCTCAAGCCAAACATTTGGAACAAGTTGAGAAAGTGCTTAGCAGCAAATTACAGTTTTTTATAGTTTCCTTCTCTGTGAAACCAGGAGCTGCAACACTGACCAAGCAGAAAGAGTTTAAAGAGACTACAGGCAGCGAAAGGCACCTTCACCCCCCCAAGCTTTGAGGTAGAAATAGTATTTAAAGTTGTATCTGTTTCTTTTTAATATGTTAAATAGATACTTGCTTTAAATAAATCTACAAAAATAAACCCATTTCAGGAGGAGTATGTTTGAGTGGCAGGAGTGTGAATGTCTTTTCCACCATCTGCTTCTTGTTTCCAGCAGCATGAATCATAAAAAAACAGCTAATTATGACCCAGACACTCAATGCCAAACAAAGGCTGATTGTTCAGATATATTTAATCTGAATGTAATTAAAATAAATCCAATGGATCCTCGTTTGTTTTTATCGTTTGTTTAAACTCAGGTTTGAGGCCAATGACTCTTCGTCATGTGAAGAAGCATCAAGGGTCAAATTTATTTACATTTCACCTTTCAGTCACCTTCACTCTCATTATTTCAAATTAAATGCACAGAGGAATTAATTGGACATTTTTCTTTTAATCACACACATGTTACTCAACTCCTTTTTCCTCTTCATCAGCGTAGATCAGTATATTGTATCATCACTGCAGAGTTTGTCCTCATGAGCTCACTGATTGTTTGTTTACTGCTGGTAACAGTGTAAACAATCTTAAAGCAACAATTAAAAATCATAAAAAAAAACCATAATCCCCCCCCGCTGGGTGTAGAATTCCCAGCTGAGTGGCTGAACAGATGTGACTCAGTTACTCTGACATCATGAAGACGTTCAACAGCAGCTGTTATTATGAAACACATATTGATCATAGAACAGGTGGACACTTAAATCTCCTTTTCATGAGAAGTGAAAAGGAGTGTTAGTGTTTAACAGAAGGTGAAAAATAGAAATTAAAGACATTAAAACAACTGAAAGATGATATTTTGTGCAGATTATCTTTCATCTTTGTATACATCCTGTGACGCTTGTCTCCTCCTTCCTGTCAGACGAGCTCAACCAATCAAACGTGGAACCAGTTGACCTTGGAGTCGTGATAAACTGGGCTCCACACTCGTCACATACCAACACTGGCACACATCTTCATTTCTGCTCTCTCCTCCTCCACCAGCGTGACGAATCACTGCGAGGAGGTGACGCGGTGGGAGACCTTGAAGCCGGGCGGCGGCCTCGGTGGCACCACAGGGCTGCGTCTCCTGGTTTCAGCTCATAATGCAGCAGCAACCGGTCCCGACGCGTTGGCAAATGAAGACGGATTGCGTTTGATGACACAAGTCGAGTTTAATTTGCTCTTTTCCCCAATAGGGCTGAGAGCTGAGGGAGAGAGATGCATCGTGGGGCGTTAACGCAACATGTAACAAAACCCAGAGGTGAGGCTTTGATCTCCTCTCGCCGAGGATTGTGACATTCCCCCGTTCTCGCACATCCCGGACTCGGGCGGCCTCTCGCACAATGGCGCGGGAAAATAACTTCATCTCACCGACTAAATAAGGAGCTCTTGAAGTCCTGCCTCAATCTGTAGAAGGAAGGAGATGAAACGACCGGATAAAAGTGTGTTTTTCTTCCCTGATGTTGAAAGTCATTTTACAAATAAAGAGCCATGTGCTGCTGACTGAGACCTCGGTGCTTTATTTAATCTCTTATCTCTCCGCAGCACTCGTGGGGGGTCAGCTCGTTTCCAGAGCAATCAATTCACAATGTCAGAGCAGATTCTGGTTCAGGTTCCAAAGTTGAAACATTCAGTCTCATTTATTTGTCAGCATGTCGGAGGTGAGTCCTGTCACTCGGCCTCCTCCTCACTGCAGAACTCACTTCAGTCAAGGAGTCTGATCTGCATTGACATGACTGCAGGTTTTACACTAAAATCACACTTAGGCCGAGGCCCAGTTCCTCTCCCCTGGCCCCTGGATGTGAAGTGGCCCTTCTCTGGGAGTGTCCTCCTCCAAACGGAGCCACAGGGGAGAAGGATAGAAAACCTTCCTCTAGGAACATACGGATGAGGGGGTGTTTATAGGACTAGATGGTCACTAGCCCCAAATCACATAGAAATGTGAAAACACTTCCACTTCATGACCACGTGCAAAAGCAAGTGGTCGGGCTGATGGCTGGATTAGGATGGGGCCTTGATGTCGGAGGTATGGGAACACGTTTTGCTCTTTTTCACAATATGCACCACTTGTCCTCAATGTCAAAACTCCCCCTAATCACCTTCCCCATGATAAACCTTCTTTATTGAATATTAAATTCAAAATCTGTCACTCATTAATAACAGGACTGATGTGTTTTACTCTTGTCAGTTATTTAACAGTGTGTACAAACCTCATCTTTACACCAAACACACCTGACAGTAAATGTTGTTTTTGTTCGTGTTGTTGGTTTTATTCACTTGTTTGCTTAAGAACCCTCTGAACCTCTTCCTCCTGCAATCTCTCTCTCTCTCTCTCTCTCCCTCTATCTCTCTCTCTCTCTCTCTCTCTCTCTCAGTCTCTCTCTCCAACACATACACACAGATACGAGAGACACAGAGAGAAAAAAACATTGGTTCCCCAGCCGATGCTACCTGGGTGGCCGTGTGTGTTTGTGCACATTTAATAGCCCCAGGTTATCATCTACACTCCACAGCTATAGAGTCACTGTTGCATCAAGAAGAAAAATCTGTGAGAGAGACAAACACTCTGTGGTGTTGAGCTGCTGCTGGTCACCAACAGAAACAATCTGTTATTGGTGGAATTTCTGCGGCAAAAATCACCAATTTATAATTTGAACTATAGACCGTAATGATGGATGACATGTAAAGTGTTTAGATTGCCCCCTGGTGGCTGTCAGCAGTTTAGGTGAAAATCCCTGCTTCCCTCATGTTAGCAGGTGGGACATGGACTCAACCAAAAAGTACATTGTTAAAAAAGTTTGTCTCATTTCATGTAGTTGGTATGATCGACAGCTGAGACCACGATCACTCCTCTGCAGACTCTGGCTCCAGATGACGTCAGAACTCGAAGGCCTTAAAGTGGTGGAAGTCACCGGATGAATAACTGAACCTGACACGTCAAGGTGCAGGTTGTGATTTTAAAAGTCACCGACAGCGGATCCTGAGGACACGACAGTGGGCAGCAGCATCGCCGAGGAGTCTGTATCGTATACACAAACCATCATGAGCCTGAGTCAGAGTCAATAAAGGTGCCTGCAGAGGAGGGAACAGCCCACAAATCCTCTAAATTTACATTTGACAATGTGTGTTACGGCAAGAACGTCACAAACAAGTGTTTTCTCATTCACAGCTGCTGTTGTTTGCTTTGGTTTGGGCATGAAATTGACCACGGTGTTAATAATGGTGATTATTAAAACCATGTTGACTATCCAGAAGCAAACAGTGGCCGTCTGTCACAGTTTGGGAGCTATTTTCATTCAGAGTTTGTGCTTGTAACAGGTTTTTGTGTGTGTGTGTTACTGGAGTGAGTTGTGCCACAGATTGAAGGTTTATCATGTTGACAGTACATTGGGAGTCAACACACTGAACTCTTACAAGATGCAAAACACAGCAGCGTTAGTCCTCCCCCCCCTGTAGTTTCCTCTGTAATTACCAGTTCATGTGTGAGGAATGGTGGATATGTTTTTATGACCCCTGGAGAATTGGGCACTTCCTCACATGGTAAGAGGCGCTTGTCATCTCCCACCTAGAGCACAGGGCTGCAGCTCCCTATTAAAGTCAAAACAGACACCATTAAATTGGCTCTTTGTTGCAGTTTGCATTTGGAGACTCTGCTGGGAAGTGCTTCCTCCTCCTGTGAGCTTCAGTCTCCTCTCCAGCCGAACCACTGGTCCTCTGGATGATTGCCCCCCCGTCACTCACAGAACCCTGTGGTCACTCGTCTCAGTCAAGGCTCCTCTCTTCTTCTGGCCCTACAGTGGTTGAATGAACTCCCAGCTGAGGTCAGAGCAGCAGAGCCAGTGCTCCTCCACCGCTGCAGGCTGTATCCCAAATTTGTCCTGCTCCTGCACACGATGCTAGTATCTTACTTCCTTACAAAAAAAAAGGTAAGTCAAAATGTGGCTTCCTGTCCTTGTACAGACAGAAGGATCATCTAAACACGCGTGATTATTTTATTATGATGAGCCGTTAAAGGTGAAATGAGGACTCCTAAAACGAGAGGTTTAGGTTAACTATTCCATTTGATAGTGACGATTAGAGCCAGGAGCTTTTGGTCATAATACAATGAGGTAGAAGTGCCAAGCTGCTCGGGCACCGATGAGGTTCTACTGATGATATCACATTACCAGAATCCACTGCAGCAGCCAAGTCAGAGCGGTTAGCAGCGATTTCACGACATCCATTGGAAGACAGGGATGAGAAAGGTGGAAGGGAAAAGACTAACCGCTGACTCCACCGGGTCGTGGAGGCCAGAGCGTGTGTGGGAAGGGGATCGAGTACAAAGACGAGGTGTTGATGACTTATATGCTGTGGGCAGAGTCGCTGTGTTGGATGATGTCTCGGAGAATCTCTGTTTGGTTTAACCGCTTTGCTGCAGATTGTTGGTGGATTCTTCAAGGTTGGAGGGCGGCTAATGGTCTAGCATCTGCTCAGCGAGGACAAAGCAGCCGCACAGTGTGACAACATCCATCGAGGGAAGTAGCGCAGCGGGAGGTCGGCGCTCGACAGTGTGCAGTCTGTGACAGAGAATAAGTGGAATGGGTTTACCGAGGCCGAGGGATGTGTGGTTGGGGAAAGAGACGGGGGAACTGTGAGGATGGAGCTCATGTTTGGATCTGAACGCGCTTTGGAAAATGAGGCGCAGACTGAAGTGTGTCAAATTAAACACAAAGCTAAGTCTGCGCCCCGCATCAGCTCCCAGTTAAAGGGTTTTTAAGCATCTGACTCCCGGTGTGAGCAGCTTGGTGCCGACCCACTGCAACGTCACCCGTTGGTTTGGAAACCGCAGAGAGTTTAGCGTTTTTTTGTCCAGCGCCAACCTTTTATCTTTTTTAGAAGTAGCTATATTTAGAGCAGCGGGGGGGGGGAGCCTGACTGGATTGAGGACACTGCTAGCCCACCTACACCTGCAGCCTGCATCCATTGGACGGTACTAGCTGTCAATCACACAGCGTGAACATAAACTCCTTGTAGAAAATGTTTACTGACGTTATTAATCAAGTGAGAAGTAGAATAATTCATCACAACCAGTTGAGTCGCCCCCTGCTGGTCATTGGAGAGAATACAAGTGTTAGCATTGGCTACACCTTTCGGACCCCGAGACTACGATCAGTTTTATATTCATCTGTGGGTTTTTCATTGGCTTTATCCGACATGTGAGATCAATGAATAATTTCAATTCACTGTATAGGAGCTCGTTAGTCGGCTGTAAATTGATATTCTCCGTGTTTTTATACCACAACAAATCTCCTTGATATAAGTTTTTCTTTCAGTATCTTTCCGCCTAGTTTCAGTTGCCTTGCTCTGGTGTTACTGAGACTTCAGAATGTCAGCTCATGTGATATGATGAAACTGGAACATGGAATTTTTAAGGCCACTTTTTAATTACCTCGGCTCCTCTGAGAGCGTCTGGCAGAATGTTCTAATTAAATCATAGCGCAGGTATTCAAAGCGTGATATGCCTCTCAGGTGGAGCGGCTGCGCCACGAGAACTAAGCCCAGACCAATTATCGATATCTTAACTTCTTCTCAAATCCTCCATAGATAAACGCTCATGCAACATTTAAGCATTTATGAAACAAATCTGTGAGACTGTTTCTTCAGGGGTGCAGTTCATATCACATAAGCCCACACGTCACATAGAAGATCTCATCTGCTCTTCTTCAAGTTTCAGCTGAGACTTTAAAGTATTGTTCAGAGTGTTTAATAAATCATCAAAATGTACTCCCTGTAATAAAATGCAATGTATCTCGGGGACAATGTTGCCACTTCACCAGAATAAGCAAAATAAATAATTATTTAATTTCAGGGAGTGGAAATATCGCATTCACGTCTGCAGGGGAGGAATGTAAAACTTTCCCTCTCTTTGCACCCATGTATGGGTCCATTCATCATTAAACAATTACATAGGCAAAGAATTCAATTTCCCTCCTCTCATTTCTTCCCTCACGACCGTGCTTCCCAGAAAGGGCAAAAACATAATTACAGAATGCAGCAACACGATAACAAAGAAATGTCGTCTGTTGGCTTATACAGTCGAACATCCAGGGTGAATGGTGAAGGTTTTTTTTTGTTGCTTATAATATAATTTTTTCCCTCCATTATCCTGCAGACGATATCCACTGCCGTCATGCAACGTGGGAGAGGTTTTTATTTCCAATCGAAGGAATATGTCTTTTTCCATTCCCATAAATCCAATCTTTGTCTTGTGACCACAAATCAGTGATGGGAAGCACAGGACGCTAGTATGTACATGCACCTTAAAACATGCTAAGGAATCTAAGCATTCCATGTCGTCTCTTCACAGAAGCATGTGTTCATTTCATATTAGTGACTGTTGAAACGTGTGTAGAAGATGCATAGCAGCACACGCTCCTCTGCAGCCAGGCGCAGATTTTGGACGTGGGCATGGAACTGGAGTCGGCTCGCATGGGAGCTCATTTGGCCGCCTGGCCCGTCACCGGGGAGAGTATGAAAGCTAAACCTAATGAAAGCGCACGCAGCCAAAACCTGCCGGCTAACATCTGCCCCGCACTTCAGCTCCAGCCAGCTCCAGCCTCCCGTTCTCCAGCCTCTCTTTATTCCTCACTTGAGTTGCAGGTCTGTCGGATCTTTGATGTGTTGCTCCGCGGCCTCTGGGGCTTGGAAATCTATCAAAAACGTGGTGCGTAATTTCAAAACTACAGGGATCTCTGTGAACAAACACGGATTCCTTTCCTATTCCCGGGAGTTATTTTGCAGATATGTCTATTTAGAGATAAACAGAGTCTCTTTATCTTTTGCTGACAGGTTATTTTGCGGGAGCTTAGTTATTCATTTTTATCCAATCTATCATATTTATGTGACTTGGTAGTGGAAAAGTTGCTGCATGTGTAGGTGTGTGTGTGCAAGTGTGTAGGAGTGCACTCTGTTCACGTGATGCACTGCAGTAGATGGTGCTTCTCTGAAGTATTCACAACCCTCCTACTGCTCCTGTGTCTGCAGTTGTTAGGTTTTTATCCTAACTGGGTATATGTACTGTGTTGGTGAATTGGATGAAATTTCAGATATTGCAGGTCCTTGACTTTTTCCAGAGAATGAATCCTAAATTTCTGGTTATGTCCTGATTTGTGCTGCCATGATTAAGCATTTATAGATATTAGTTCCCTTAATATTCATGAATTGCCTAAGAAAATGAGGAAAAACTCAATTTTCCACCATGTTGTGTTAAAATCCTTTCCATTGTTTATGTTGAATGTTGCTCACAAAGAAAAAAAGGAAACAGACAAAGGTGAAAAGGGAACCTCCTTGTCTGAGGTAATTACCTCATTAAATACATGGCTGTTGATCTCTATACATATTTATTCAGACAAAGTGAAGTTTCTCTCATCAGCACAGAGAAGCTGTGAAGCTCATCCTGGGCCCATTGAAGTGCTGCCAGCTGTAAAGTCTCACTTGTTCTACAATATGGAGGCTGCTCGACTCCTGGGAACCTTCAGTGTAGCAGATTGTTTTTAGTATTCTCCAGATCTACATTAAAAACACTAATGAATCCTGTAACTGTCTTTTATGTTATGTTCTTGTGTGTGTGTGTGTGTGTGTGTGTGTGTGTGACAGTTTGAAATGTTTCCTTTCACAGTGGGAGCCATGAACTCGTCTGTGTTAATAGAAGAGATGAGAGAAGAGCGACTCCCATCTGCTTTTTGAAAGGATCCTCACTAATTATCCTGAAGAATAAAAGTTGTCAGATCAGTAAATAACTGAGGGCGACAAACAGCCACAGAGAACCAACAGCTTTTCAGATGCAATTCAACTGCAGTGGTCCAATCAAAATGCAGTGAAATCGTATAAATAGATCTGCATGTAATGAAATCATTATTCTGCACCTCAGATTTCAAGTTTTGCACGTACCTGGATATCCAGGTCGTCTCCAGCTGTTCGGTTCCATGACACACATCTGGGTGACTGTGGAAGCATCTTAGTGACAAAGCAACTACTGGACATTATAGGTAAGTGTGCATATAAACACAGTTTGTGTAGGTGGACGACATCTTATGATTCTTTTCTATCCAAACAAAATGAAAGGCATGAAACACATTGGGCAGAATAGTTCTTTGTTATTTAGCACATACAATATATGGACCCCATGTATATGAATACACACAGGCAGACCTCATTAAACAAGAAAAGAGACAGGAGCTTCAACTTTGGAGGCTTAATTTGTACAGGAATGAGAAAATCCTGCTCGCAGGTCCTACATCTTTCCTGTGATTGGACTAAATGAACACTGTGGTCGTGGGCAGCACCGGCCTACAAAGTTAACCTTGTTTCTTTTGTATTTTTGGAGGAGCTGTACCACTTGGTGCTCTGATTTCCGAGGCAGCCCAGGGGAGCACAGGCTTAGAAACCAAACATCCACTGTGGCTGCTAATGAGACGGAGCAAATGAGGGACAGCACCGGAGAAAGATACTGCGGAATAAATAGAAACCAATAATTTCTGTATAAGTACATCCAGTGGTTAATGTCTGCAGAAGTGTAGTCTCACTACCGGCCCTTAGGAAGTAATTCTTTATGTATAACACTATCTTTGGATCACAGCAGGGTAATGATGTAGATATATTATCATTACTAAACAAAAGTAAAGTCCATCTGCCACCACTACCTCTCGTTAGTCTGATTTCAGAATGTTAGTTAATGCACCTCATTAAAATCTCTCCTAATATATTTCCCCAAAAAAGTTTGATCCAGATCCAATCATTACAGATCCCATTGAACCTGGTCAATTTTAGAAGATGAATGATTTTCTTCATGTTGTATGGACTTTAATCTGTCACACTCTGGGGACTCTTCCTTTTGGGGACAAAAAGCATGTTCCCGATAAGTAAATCATTAAATCTTAAGGTGAAGACGACATGTCTTAAGGCTAGGTTGAAGGGTCAAGCAAGGTTAGGGTACGTGTCTAGGAAATCAATGTGGGTCAATGTAATGTGTTTTGTGAAACAGAGATAATGGTGCAGCGGTCTGATGGACGTTTACCTGGAGTCTGTATCCTTCAAAATGAGAGCAATTAAAAACATTAGTCTTTCGGCCCAAGAGCAAACAATCTATAAGTGCGTCTGCTTCACAGTTTTCAGCACAAGGTAAAACAGATATTTAGACTCTCAGCCCAATAGCAACTTAACAAAATCTACACATTCAATACATCTCTGTGAAGAGAACAGCTGATAAGCTCTGCCCTGCATGGCCTAGCCAGAAAGAAAGAAGCAAAGTGATGAGTCTGATAACAGGAGCTTTCTACTCAGCCAAGAAATGGAGGAAAGATTAGGGCTGTAGTCAAACAATGAAACGTGTGGTCAACTGAAGACATAGATACTCAATAAATATCGATTGGTCTGTAATAACCAATATATTTGAAAATGTTTATCAAGATAACATTTGAATAGGCCTATGACACCTGGGCCTCGTCTATTCATGGCAACTGAAATGAAATGTAATTAAGAACACGTCGATGATGATGTGATCCGTGAGGCCGGAGAATAACAGATTTCATTATGTAACAACATTTATGCCCGACTCATTGGTACAAATACATCTTCATTTATTTCACATACATTTTTTTACTTTTTACTTTTGAAGTTTTCACAATCTAAATGATTCAACAACAAAATGAGAAACTACCACAACAAAGTCCAAATTTCCTACTGGGGAAAATGATGCAAATGTCACTGTAGTAAAATTGACACATGTAGTTTGCCAACCAGTAAAGGTACAGTCAAAGGAATAAAAAGAGACAAAAATAGGACGAAAGGTGGTTTGTGTCTGCAATTTGACCGATTCTGGGTCATCTTTATGCTGATCCTGCTGTTATGCTTGATCCTGGATGGTGTCTGAGGACGGATTTTTGAAAAATACTCAACATTTCTCATAAATATTTTTTTTCTCCTATTGTCTTTGATAAATAATATATATGTATTAATATCTAGGAGTTGGTTGGGTTAGCAGGGACAGATATTCACCAATAAAAGCCCTTCCTGAAATCATGGAAACTTCAGAAGTCTGAAGAATGTTCACGTGGGGTTATATCAATTTTGGCTACTGCAGCCCATGAATATTGCTATGAATAGTTCTTTTGAATGAATTTGTACATACATGTACAAAATTAAGCATCAGGTACACATATGCAAAGTATTGAACATAGGAAATGGTCAATTTCATTGATTTGTCCAGTGAGTAAGCATGGAGCAAGACTAAACAAAGTAGGTTAATAGCTCAGATACAAATTTGTACTGTACATGGTTCAGCAGTCTCTTGATCCAACCCAAAAGATTATTTTTGGGTATATAAATTTCAAAAAGCTGATAAATGACACCTACTACCTCAAGGTCCTCTTGGCGCCAACAGTTTTCACTCCTCGTCCGTGTTGAAGAAGTTATCCGCTGTCAGTTGTTTAAGAGGAAGTCCACCTACACATTTCAGTTCATGAAACACAGTATCCAAGCATTTTTGTCATGATCCACCGGTTTAAGATACCGCTCTTCTTGATGATGCCCCAGACCTTTTCACTCTCCCTGCAGTATTGGGAAGTTCAGTAGTCCTATTCGCAAAAAAATACACTGTACTTTGGGCATTTCCACAATCCAGAATCTTGAATGTACAAAATAAGTCACATCATTTTCATATTAAAACGACGAGGACCGGCTTGTCCTTCTGCCGAGTCAACATTGGTGCCGTTAGACTTAGACCGAGGCACATATTCAACATCTATGTTGTTTTTATGTTTTCCTTTTCCTCTGCTCCAAACAAAAAGGAGCAGGAAACAAAACAAGACCACTCCAAGGAACGTAAAACAACCCATCGCCGTCGACACCAGAATAGTCTTTAGGTCCAAACCGAGGGTCACACCGGTCGTCGCATTGGCAGTGGTGTTGCTGGGATCTGTGTAGTACTGGGTCCTGTTAGCGTACAGTGATCCCAGGCTTTTCACTGCCAATGAAGTCATCAGGGTGTCATTCCCGGCAGTGTTTGATGCAAGGCAAAGGTAGACTCCGCCGTCTTGTACTTCTGCTGACTTGATCTCCAGTGTACCGTTGTTGTGGACGGTCACTCGGCCATGGCTCCTACTCGTCAGAACCCGGCGCCGAGGGGACAGCCAAGACACAGTGGGTCGTGGTGTCCCCTCAGCACTGCAGCGTAGCATCGCCCGCTGGCCCTCATCCACAGTGATGGTTTGTGTTTTATTCTCACGAATTTTTGGCTTGGTGCATGTCACGTAATAAGACAGAAGAGTCTCCTTAAACTCCTTAAAAGGCCTTCCTCGGATACCTTCAGGTGTACTGCACTCCGGTTGTGAATCCCCAAAGAAGATGGAGTGCCTTTTCTGTAGGATCCACATGAGACGACAGTCGCATACCAATGGGTTGTTGTCAATCAGAAGAACCTCCAGAGCCTCAGGGGACTGAAAAACGCCTTTCTCCAGTGTATCCAGTCGGTTGTGAGAGACATTTAGGACTCTCAGCCCCCGCAAACCCTGGAAGGCATACGGCTCGATGGCGGTCAACTGAGCACTAACCAGGTGAAGCTCTCGCAGGCGAACAAGCTCCATGAGCATCCCTCCTTCAATGTGCCTGATGCGGTTGTGGGACAGGTTGAGGTGTGTCAGGAAGGGCAAATGCTTCAGGGCTTGGTAAGGAAAGGAGGACAAGTTGGTATTGGTTATAAACAGCTTTGTCAGGTTCAGGCCATGCAGGGTATTGGCGGGCACATGGTCTAGCGAAGGCCAATTATCAATTTCTAAATGCCGCAGCCTGAACAGCTTTTTGAATGAGTAAGGATGCAAAGTGTGGATGCCAAGGTAACGTAGATGGAGGCCGACAAGATTGTGCAGGTGGGAGAGGGCCTCAGTGGGAACAACTGTGAGGTTGCATCTTTCTAGGGTTAGAATCTCTAGGCTCAAAAGTCCACTGAATGCACGGTGGGAAATGTAAACCAGATCGTTGTCACCCACTTCCAAATACTTTAGATTGTGCAAGTCCTGAAACATATAATCCAGGAGGATGACAATCTTGTTGTCACTTATATCCAGCCGGGTAAGATTAGTTAAACCTGAAAAGACTCCCAGGGGAATGAGCTTGATGCGATTGCTCTTGAGACTGAGCGAGTGCATGGTAAACAGGGCGTTGAAAGCTCCAGGCTCAACGTAACTGATGATATTTCCACTGAGATCAAGTTCCTCGAGCCCAGGAAAGGCCACAAAGTCATCAGGATTGATCATTGTCAGCTTGTTCTTGCTCAGGTCCAGTATTCTTGTCTCTGACGGGACGCCATCCGGGATTGTGGGCATGCGCTTGCGGTGACAGACTACTGCCTTGGTCGGCGCAGAACAATCGCAGCGTGAGGGACATCCCTGGGTAGAGCCCACGAAGACCACCACGAGGGCCAGCCCCAGGAAAGGTTGCCAGCATGAGACGACCGTGTGCAGCATGACTTTGCTCATACAGTCGACCATTTTGTCACGGTTCTGCAGGAGAAAGACAGAAACAAGAGAAAGAAGACGGATGTCAGTGAAACAGTCAAGATGAACTCCTTTCTCTGCATTAGCATCAGTTAAATGTGAATGGTTTTCTCAGTAACCAGCCAGAAAAAGCTCAATGTTTCTGAAAGTATTAACTGATTCAAAGACAAGCAAACAAACTATACATGTGAAAAGTTGCTTTTTGTGATCTCAGCCAACATTTGAGCATAAACAAGATGAGAGAGATATCTGGCATTTTGAACATATGACTCATGCATATACTTTCATGGAGCCTCTTCAACCTGGTCGTATTTACATCTATATATGAATGTGTGTCTTTCATCCGTAGGCATACTCATATATATCACATAAGCACATGGAGATGAGCAGATATACAAACTGAGTGCAGTATTTGCCACAAACAGACTGGGTGACAGGTTGCAAAGATTGCAGACCATCCTTGCCTCATTTGATGTGTCATGGGCTGTGCTAAAATTAAACGGTGAGAGGAATAATCAAAATTTCTCTCCAGGCTCTTAGTATGCTCGTAGATTATGGTGCAAAGAGCAAAGATAATTTGAGAGCAGACCCATTAAAAGAGAAAGATTATGTAACCCTGAGAAGTCTATTGAAATGGGATTAAAAAACTAAAATTATTATTCAAAAAGTAGAACACAATATTGAAAGCTAGTACTGCCACCATCTTGATCTGAACCAGCAGCAGAGCTTTGAACAAGTCAGTGAATATTTACATTTATTTATAGCCACATTTCAGATGATTTTCTCCGGTATTTTGTGTCGTTGACTTAAAAAACAAATAATGTAAATATTTGTAATAATCCCCCGGATACTGATTAAGGTCTATTTCCCTCTGTCTGTGTTTTTACTTTCCCTTTTCACCAGTTTGCTCTAAAGCTGTATTGCTTCAGTTAATGGGCACCATATGGTTGGATTTCCTTCGCTGCAGATTTGTAAAACATTGCCACAGGCTTGTTTAAGTGCTCAACAGCTTTCTAATTCATTTTATTTTAAATAAAGCTAAAGTTAAATCCTCACTATCTGCTTTAAATGCACCACCCTTTCCCATCCTGCTCAACAATTGCCCACACCTGTACTCCTGCATCCATCACACATTGCTATTAGAGTATGTTGTGAAGCATTATGTGAAAAATTAGTAATGTTTTTGGTTGGTATTTCTCTGAGATGATTCTTTTTATTAGGGCCTGACTCTCATATTATCAATTGACGCAGAATAGTTTGTCAGTATCACGACACTGATCTATTCCTAAATAGGATATTTTCTTTTCAATTTGTGTAATATAGTACGTGGTTTTGTATTTATATTTAGAATTACCAGGTTATAGAAAGATTGCCTCTGACATGGCCACAAATTGGCAACTTTATTGGCAAAATACAAACACTACTTGTACAACAGTCATTATACCGAGTAAACAAATTACTTTATTTAATGCAATAGGAATGTTAAATAAAACGTGTCTAATGTGATTGTCCCAGCATGCACCCAAACATCCATGTCCAGATTTTTATTGTGTCTGTGCGTGTTTCTTCACACATACCAACTACACAAACACACACACGCACACACTCTCTACATGTATTGCGGCACCATATGAATCAAGGGTTAACAAAGGGGTGTGTAATCAGTATAATGAACATTGTGTAATCAGAGCAACGGTGAGTCTGTGATCTGACCTGGGTAGGATCATAATAAAGAACCTAATCAGCAGCAGACGGTGAAGTGCGTTGTTCAGCAGCAAACACTGCACAGAATTAGGCTGATGACCTGGGGCCACATCTACAAACAGAAATCCAAGCAACCTGCTCATGTAAGACAGATTTTTCTCTGTGTAATACTGTGTGTATGTGACATACACACACAGAGAAAAGTGTATGTATGTAAGGGCGGCTGTGGCTGAGGGGTAGAGTGGTCGTCCTCCAACCTGAAGGTCGGCGGTTCGATTCCCAGTCTGAACCATCTGCATGCCGAAGTGTCCTTGGGCAAGATGCTGAACCCCGAATGGCCCCCCCTTAGAATAACAAAGTGCTGGGGTAGATGCACTGTATGAATGTGTGTGAGAATGGGTGAATGTGATACTGTAATGTAAAGCGCTTTGAGTGGTCATCAAGACTAGAAAAGCGCTATATAAATGCAAATCCATTTACCATTTACCATGTCGACCTCACTCCTGAATGTGTGCTGTTCTCCAGTCCAAATACAGGACGGTAAATGTTGTGAAATGTATTATTCAATAGTTACAGAGGGAAAGAGAAACACATTGAAGTTTCACCTTGGTTTTTCTGGCCTTGAAAGAAAAACCTCTCCCCCCAGCAAATGGCTTTAACGTTGCAGCCTGCGCTTCTGAAAACATCTCTGATTAATATGGACAACTGGTACTATGTTAACAAAATGACACCAAGGTAAGAGCACTGTCTGATAAAATCTGATATAGTGGTGGGCTTGTTATCAGTTGTTCTTCAGCATCAATGGGCACTGGCTTTTTTTTTAGAGACGCACAATTTATCCAGTGTGATCACACCAAACACGTATTGAGGCGAAAACAACAAATATCTTCTCCAAAAGACATCCTGGTACAAGATAGGAAGGTAACTAAGTACTTTTACCTTATCCGTTCTTCCCCCAGTAAAATGATTTGCCTCTGTTTCCATTTCTTAAAGTGTTCCCGAACACTGGTCAACTATTCCACTGCAAAGGAGTTTGCATTCTAACATTTTTCCAAGCATTGCTTAAATAATTGATTCTTAAAAAGGTAGAATTGTTCAATAATTAACATTAAAAGCAGTGAAAATTCTAAAATATCTGATCAATATTTTATCAAGTTTTCTCCTCCATTAATTACTTAAATGTTGATTAAACACTTAAATGATGCATCAGTAACAATCCAGTCATCTAACATATGATAATACGTCAGGTACATAATACTACATAGTACTCAGGTGCTGTTCCTTCACTTAAGTGGGATCTTATAAGACTTGTTGTATCGGTACTTTTACTTCAGTGAATAATCATCTACTCAGTCACATGTTAGGATATCTGGCTCACAAATAGCCTCTACTTTGTTTCCCTCACATTTTTCCTCAGCATTTCCATTTTATCTCAATATTCCGTACATTGGCAGCGACATTCATTAACAGTCCGGTGGCGGCGGAAATCCTGCAATGCAGAGTGAAATAAGTCGGCAGAGTGAAGGTGTTTCTATAATGTGGCCCCTTGACCCACATTAGTGCGGGGCTGGATCCTGAGAGGGGGATGATAACGGCTAATGGCATCTGACTCAGCATAAATCAGCGAGCAGCCGCTCCGCAGGGGGCGCTGAGGTCAGCCGCCCGACGCCATCCCCGTGAGCGTACGTACACAAGTGGCCCCCAATACGGAGCTCAGACTTACGTGATATACATTTCCTGAAATTATGTTCTCTATGACACATACAGTATATGAGGAAGTATTTAACGTAGGCCCATTCTTCAAACAGGGAGACGATTCTCTATTTCCATCATGAACTCGTTTTAAATCATTGAAAACACAGGGGCTCTTCCATCCCATGACGCCTCTCTTTTACAGCCTCGGGCCAAATAGTAGACGGGCGAGTAAGGAAGTTTTGGCCAAACACAATCCTTCATGTGCCGTTCATCATGATTCGTGTCTTTCTCAACTCGTCCTCTGTGTTTTTGTGTGAATGGAAAGTAACTGATGTAGCTTTGACCGCCTTGCTCTTGACACAGTGTCCAGGTGAATGAAGAGGTTTTATCTGGCACAGATCTAGAGGTGAGAGTGGAGGGAACTGTATATGGAAGATTGCAATCGCACCCCGGGCTGCAGTCGAGTGATATCTTCCCTCGGTCATCGCTGAATTTCTGTCTGCGTCTTTCTCCCACTTTGAGTCTTTCATTAGGTTCACACCTCTGTGTACCCTTTCCATATGTTGTATTCTATCACCGGCCTATTTATAACTGTGTTCTGTGCTACTCTTTTGTGTCGCACTGTTGTGTAGACTCCTGCTCATTAATTATCTGGTTTGTTGGAGTTTCCACACTGACAACACAAACCAAGTGAGGTCTGAAGGGCAGAGAGGAAATTATGCAGTTAAAAACATCCGTCCTTCTGTGTCCAATAGTTCCAGAAATCTCTGTCTGTCTGTGGCTTGCATGTCTTGTGGTAAAACAATATTAATACACTTTTATAAACATGCAACCACTTTGGACTCATCAACATACACTGACTCAAGCATCACTGAACTGCCCCTTGTGCAGCTTCAGGGTTCTGTGGATCCAGTCCTGCAGCAGGTCTTCACTCACAGTGTTGCAACTTCTGCAGTTCACTTTTACAGTTTCAGAGAGAAGGCTAATTAACATTACCACAGGCAAAAGCAAAAAGACAAGTTTAGAGCGACCACTGCACTACTCATTGTTCAATAGTAATAAAAAAGTCTTTAATATCTTCAGATTCAGTTTTTTCACGAATGCAGTCCATGAAAATTGATAAACTGGAAATATCTGCCGTCTGGACATTTAACTGGTTTAATTCAGAGAGGTGATTTTAGAATGAGCTTGACATTTATATGTATTTATTCATTAGTTCTCGTTTATGGTAAAATCCACAGTGAGGATCTCAAATGTTATGTCGCGTTCTTCTTCAGGATTTTTAAGTGCAGTTGTGCATTCATCCACGCAAAAATAAAAAAACAATACCTTTCAATTTACCAAATCAAAGAACGAGTTCAGAAGCAGCACATAGAGCCCTGAACATATGCTCTCCTGTAAACTCCTCCGACTCCAGAAACTCTTATTTTGTTTTAATTGGTGCAAATTGAATCAGGCAAATCATGGGTCAGTTTGCTCATCAGCATCTCTCCCCCTGCTGGGGAGAGTGGACACCCACTACTCACGTTTGATTTCAAATTATTTACCAACTAATTATCCCCACAGCTCCCATTTGAAGGAGAACATAATTATGCAAAATGATTAATTAAATCACTCAATCGTAGACCTCCCTGTATAGAGGTCAGCCTGTTAGACGGCAACACAATCTTGGCGATGCAGGATTTTGTATCTGACTCAGTGTAGTTGTACACACAGTATTACTACTCCTCAAATACCTTTTGAAAATCCTTTTTTTGAATTTGTGTTTGAATGCCGGCTACCAGAGCATGAAACCTTTTCATCCATTAGAGGATTATATGAGCCATCGGTTCAAGTGACAACAGGAAAATCAAGCAGTAGCTGTGACAGTGTACTGTAAAGTCACCGTTTGACTATGTAACCATCACATCCTGTTTGCTCTTCGTCTCTTAAGCTATAATCTTGGCACTCTATTGGTTGTAAACATTTTAGGTTTGGCTTTAATCTCAGGGGGACGTTTGCACACCCTGAATGCTCACAAGGCACTTCCCTTTTTGCCCAAGTAGTTTGAGGATTTAGATAACAACTTGGCCTCAGTGCAATCAACCAATAAAAATCCACTCGTGAAATTGGCCTGCCTCTATCTCCTCTGGAAAGGTTTTCAGACTTTGATGTGGCCCCCAGGCACTGATCATCGAACATAATGTGATTCCTCTTCACACAGAAAAAATGCCCCCGCTGCTTTTATGGTGGATTTGGTTGGGAGACAGTTGCTTACTTTACTTGGCAATTATCAACAGCCCTCAAGCATAATCAAAGCGTCAAATTTCTGATATTTTGACTTGGAAGACGGCTCTGGAGGAAGAACCACCGTGAAAGGCCGGGAGAAAGAGGGGAATTAACTTGGAGCTGGAGCCGAGCCGAGGAAGGAGCAGGGCTGTGCGAGCGGAAGAAGCAACGATAAAAGCAACATTAGCTGTAATCACGCAGTGGGAGAAAGTGTTACACACTGGGTGCAGCAAGCTCTTTTGTACATTAGCATCTGACATGGCTGCCCTCACGTCGATGGGTCCCTGCACACTCACTGCCTTCCTCCAATCCATTTAAGAAAGACACAAAACCATGTCACTACTTTGACATATGCATATTCAAAGTGCTGTTTCTGTTAATGTATGCACTTTACAGGAACACTGCTTTTTGTCGCTGGGTAATTAAAGTTTCTTTGGTGAAGAGTTTTGCTTTCTGCGGACATGCACAGAGTTCGAGGCCTTAATTTCCCTGACAACAAAAAAAAATAATAGTACGTCCTCACAAGGGTCACTGTAAGGGAAGGTTATTAAATCATCATTTTATTTTGATGAGGCTTATATCTTATAATGATGCTACCCTGAAGGATAGATGTTATTAACTTGCAGGTTAGTTCATAGTCAGACTGAGCAATTAACCCACTGTTTTTGAACATGGCATTGGTGTGTAATCAAATGGGATCCTAATGAGGGGGAAGAGACTGCGACGCTCTTTTGCCTTATCCATTATTGAGTGGGTCTTTGAAAAGGGCAGCGAGGCTTTAAGGTGAGCCTGCCAACATGCAAGATGACACTGTTCTCCTATAATAACACACTGTCAATCTGACTTCTCATGCAACACAACGCTTCCTCAGGATGTGACCTGGATACGAATAAACAAGTCAGCCCACATCAATTTTTCCAAATGCAAATAATTAAGAGGAGACGAGAGTCATGTTTCCAAAGGCAGAATAACAAAAGAAAAACAGCGGCAGGAACCTTGATGGTTTTTAACGCACACACGGAGAAAAAAAATCAACAAAAAAACCCTTGTAGGTATTTGTTCTATTTTCACAAGTTTTCATGAATTGCAATGAATGTGGCAAACTGTATAATTCATTAACACACACAGTGTAAAAGCAACAGGATCATAACTACACGAGCAAGGGTTTTGGGACCGAGAGCACTTAACGGAGAGGATCATGAGCCTTGGGGCAATAACAGGCTTCCATGCACAAATTGCCCTTCTGCTTGGCTTGCAGAGCGAAGTCAAAGCTCAATTAATCCGTGTTAATTAGAGATAAACTTGGTAGATCGAGTCAGCCGCTCTATCCCTGTGTCTGATAACCCTTGGTTTGGGAAAGAGTCAAAACGGCCGCATCAAACAGCCGGATCGTGATTATCCCGCAGGAGAAGCCTCTTCAGAGAAGAGAGTTAATCCAATGCTTAATAGCTATTAAACATCCTCAACTTTGGAGACAGGAAGGAGCTCGTGAAAAGGCAACAAAACTTGGTAATTAAATGTGCAAGGATAAAAACACAATGGCAACAACGTGCAAGGGCTTAAAACAGGGGGAGCCGAGCATCGTCAGTCACGTCACACGGGAAAAAGAAAAATCCACCAATTTGTCACTGCAGCACAGAGCAGGCTGCTACGTGTTAACAGCTTTATTGCAGCGTATTTTTCTGAATTAAAATGACACCCACTCTCCGCTCCCACTAGACTCATTCAACATAAACATTAATGCCCCTTTATATTGATGTGGAGGTGATGTTATTGTGCTTATAGCCACACTTAAGCAGGTCAGAGCGAACTCCAGAGAGGAGTCTGTGTCCTCTCGCTGGTGTCCACGACTTTCAGGACATTAACAAGGGTGAATAGTGGAAATGGGTGCGAATTGCCCAAAGGAGATAAAACAGATGTGTTTTATAAAAGATGTGAAACATTGAACTCTTTTTTTTAACACAATCTACAGAAATATTCAACCAGATAGAAGAAACATCACTAAAAACTGTCGATTTTGGATTTGATTTGTTTGAGTCTGACTGGACATAATCAATATTGCAATAATAATAATAAATATTGCCTTGTGGTCAAAGATCATCAATAAATCACACTAAAATATGTTTTGTGTTGCAGGAGAAACACTATCTCCATTAAACTGTGAAGTAAAATGTTTATAGAATTGCTGAAATCGACAAAAAGATATTTTCCAAATCTTATTGCTCATAATTTAGTCCTCGTGTAAACTGTTCAGTCAATTTTCTTTATTATTTACTCATTTATTTATATTATAGTGCTTCTTATTTATCCAACTGGAAAATGTTGGAATAATATTTAATGACTTCTCATGAACCCGGGCTGTAGACGTCGATTTATCCAATCAAATGTCATTTTGGATGATGAGTTAACTAAGTCCATCATATAAACCTGCACTATAGACCATTAGCTGGAGGTTCAGTGTTAGCAGAGCAATATACAGCACCGGGGGGGCAAGGTAGGCTGTATAATCCAAATTTACTTGGCACATCATACATCACATAAAAGGAAAATAAAAGTGCTCTTACTACTGTTTCACTGTTACTTTAACAACCAGAGATAAATAATCCTTCTCAGAAAAGTCCCCATTTTATATTGGTTTACCCGCCTCTCAAGTATCGGCCTCAACAAAGTCCACAAAGCATTCAAAATGTCTTGTGTCAATGGGATTCAGTGTATAATAAACAATAACTTATATAAATCATTGCCTGTCACCTGTAAACCTCTTGGATTCCTCCACTCCATTATCTGTAACATGACATGCAGCTGATAAACATCGCTGTTGTTTTAAATACCCAGAACGTATAAATATTCCACTTCAGCAGGAACAGGACAACCCCGCACTCATTACTCACGGTAACTAGCAACATTTTTAGATAATGAAAAACACGTCTTTCACCATCTGCACCCTGATCACCACTTAGACTGATGATGTACAACACACACAGCATGATGCACTGTGTCACACATCCTCTACAACACCGACAATAAATGGAACATGCAGTTCACCAAACTACACCGGCTACACTCAAACCGAACATCGATATCTGCATCAGGGACCGGAATCGATGTCACGCAAGCATTCAGGTTCTTTATGTGCATGTAGGTGTGCAGGTATAAGTATTGATTAGTTAATAACAAGCCCCCCTCCCCGTGGTACTGAAGACAACAACACACAACACGACACAAAGCACGATCCAGGTTCGACATTTTATTTCCCTGTCAAGCCACGCTACTGTCAGTGATTTTCTTTTTTCTGCCTCAGGCCCCCACGGAGAGATTAGCCCACAACAGCACAACCCTGAAGCTGCGAAGGAGGCAGGCTCTTGCTCGTGGGCACAGCCGGCAGCTTGTGCACACGCTCGCCAACAAAGCCTTGGACCTGGGAGCAGCAGGTGTCTGAGCACTGCTCCCCTCAATCACGCCTGACTGCTGCCAATAACAGGTACATAAAGGATAAGGAGTCGAGGACAGGAAGCGAAGAAAGAAGCTTCTTTTAATCCCTTTTCCTTAATCTTCTCTTCCCTTTAATGACTTCATCAGAAACTTGCATAACCAACAGGACTGGGCTGTATTCTCTCCCGTCACCGATCTCTTCTACCTTCCACTGACCGAGCCCGGGCACCTTTTTCATCCTGGCGTCTGCAGATCGTTTTTTAAAAGGGTCGGCAGAACCTCAAGTGAATCTCTTCCGTCTTTGACTTTGAACTGAAATAAGCCTTTGAGAGATACAAATTGCGCGCACTGATTAAAATGCAGCAGCAGCAGCCGTTAACACATTGTGTGGGCCCGTGAGAGCCCTTGTGGATTCGCTCCTTGCACCCCCCCCCCACACACACCCCCTCCCCGTCTGGACAGCCTACATCAGGTCTGAGTCTGGGGGTGTTTCATCAGTGCTATGACTCAACCACAGGGGCCGTGAAAGGTGGTTGGCAAACCCCCTTCACCCCTCCACCCACACACCTCACTCTGGCCTTTATCATCCAAACACTTTCAGGAAACTAAATATACCACACAGCCTGAAACTAAACGACAGACAAACAACAGCGCAAATATATAATAACAATGATAATGATAATAAAAGGAAGACATGTAACAAGGAGGGAAGAGTTATTCTCCATGAATGCCTGTAGCACAACTTCAAACAACAAACAAGTATTAAGTGCATCAGCTCAGGCCAAGTACTTTGCTAAGAGGATGATTTTCAGCAATGAGTCACTGCGAGCACATGCTAATGAACATGACAACGCGTCCGTATCAAACATGTTGTGACATTTTGCACGGGCTTTAAGAAATTGTTCTCGTGTCAGTGCATTTTGTGCATCGAGCATCCTTCTGCACACACACTGTCTCCAGCTCTGCAGGGAGAGATCCCAGGTTAGGACGTGTTCCATGTCCAAATGAACAGATGGACAAACGCACAACTGAGACGTTGTATTTGTAAAGCACATATTATTCATGACATTCTCTAAGAGAAACACATGCAGCTCTGACATACCCATGGATCTCCGTGGTGCCCCAGCAGCGCTCCCATGTACTTGGCAGGAGATCTTGCACAAATATCCGCGGGACATGTCTCCATCCCTTCCTCTGAGCCAAAATGGATCAACAACTTCCTGTTTTGAATCTCAATTCTCGTGTGCTATGTTTTTTCTGTGCGTACGATGGTCCGCGTCACTCTCTTTGTCTTCCCCTCTCTGCCTCCTCGTCGGTTTTCTCTCCCCTCATTTAATCAAGAGATCTGACCTCTGACCCCGCAGCTCAATGCCATTACACTCCCTTTCATTGTGCAGCTTGTAAAGACAACGTAGCCTCATGCATCCCTTAATATCAGCCCTTGATATCTGCTCGAACGCTTTTCTCTCTCCCATGGTCTGACTCATCTGCTGGTGTGAGGTGTTCGACGACGAAATATATTGAGTGTTGCCGGATACATATATATGTTTATGTAGCTTTACGGTGGTGTTTCATGCAGTGTGTAATAAAGGTAATGGCATATTGATTGACTCCGATGGATCTGCTGTGTGACCAGCGCTCCGCATCCAAATCAAATTCTTAAACAAACAAAAGAACATGATCAGAAAAGGTCCGGAGGATTATTCTGTGTTCATAAACAATCGATGGGTTTCATCACAGTTTCTTATATGACTGCAGTTTGTTTACTGGCATTCGGTTTATCCATAATTGTATAACGGTTATTTCTGTCTGTCGTGTGTATATACATGTATTATTCTGTCCGTCCTTGAAGAGCAATGTTTCTCTCCCTGACCAAACAAAGGATACAAGGATAAAAGCCATGTGCCACTAAAGGTTTTACAGATTGTCTGGCAAAGCAACTATGGGCTAAACAAATGAATTAACCTCTGGATTCAATACTTGAAAACAGTCTTATATTCAGACTACTACAACACAGCCATTTACTAAAAAAACTAAACATAATCTTTAACAAAATAGAAACTAATTTCGTTTTAGTTTAAAGGATTATTTTAACAACTGCAGCACAATATGTTTGTAGTAATCATCCACTTTCATTTAATACATTTCGATAAGACCTTAATTGTTAAAAAATAAATGGTAAAAAAAACTATATTGGCTGAATAATTATTTGCAGCCCGAACACAAACGGTCATGAAGATGATTCCACTCGACCGCCCTAAAGCTGAGCTGATGATATTAGTCCCGTGCGTAGCTTCGCCTCAGGTGAAATATCGAGGGCGGTTGCAAATGTGCTATGAAAGGTGCAGGACGAGCTATAGCAGCGTTAATGTTATTAATGCTAATGTTAGTGCTGCACGTTCAACTCCATTGCACAAACCTCTGCTATCTATACAAAATTTATCAGCAGGGAAGAAATATTGTGCACATTTCACATCACTGCTAATTCAAGTAAAAACACTGCCCACACATCAACCCAGAGAGCGTAGCCTGGAGAGTGTGATCAGTCCCCAGGGGATTCATCCAACAGGGCTAATCTTCCTGCAGTTGTATCTGCAGACTGAGGCTTTTCAAAGGGTTGATGAACTCTCAGGGGACAAATCAAAGCGGCCATTTGAGTGATTTGGCTGTTTTTATAGCTTGTTGTTATCAGCCATCCAATATGGCCCTCCTGTGGGATTATGGTCCGTGCAAGGATCACAAAACCTTATTGGATATTGATCAGGTCACATGACTCAGTTGTTGTGTGGGGGGGAGGGAAACGGCAGCAAAATAAAATAAAAACTACAGCAGGTGGCAAAAGATAATGTTCAAAATGACCGCTCTGACAATTCTTGTGTGTAATGTCTTGGTCAATAGCGCTTTTATGGCGCCTCGTGTTGTTTCCCTTTCACTTCAAACACTGTGGGATTTCCTAAAGCTCCCATCATGTTGGTAATAACAGAGAAATTATTTGTCATCATAACAACCCCCCCGCAGACACATCATTTCCTGCAACTGCTCCTCAGCAGCCGGAGAAGACAATTGGCTGTTCCCTTTCAGAAATAATCACAGGATTCACAATCTAGTAGCTTTTATATATATATAAGTGTATTTAACTTTATAGTGATTAAGAGCAGGTATGAGGATCAGAGATAGGTACAGTGTTGTATTTCCATTTTTTTTTACCAGCCCTTAACTCTTTCTGTGAGGACGCAGCTGACATTTATCATATATGTCCTCAGTGTAGATTAGAGGATAGAACAGAGATAATAAATAAATGTCTCTTCCACTGACACGGTGTGATGAGATCTGACCAATAAATCTGCCCGGTCGATATTGTAATCTCACAGTTTATCTACCAGGAAATTATTTTCAATTCAAAAATCCCTTCAGTGTGCATCTCAGCAATAATTAAAAAAGGGGGAATTAAGGGATAGACCGTATATATAGAAATAATTTATATTGTTCAATATAGTGTTATTGGTTAAAATAAAAATATGTATTATATGTACCAGTCTTAAACAATCTGATTAGGCTATATATATATATATATATATATATATATATATATATATATATATGACAAAATCTGACAAAATTCAGTAAAAAATAAAAGATCAATCAAATATATACATATGTCATAATGTGATTAGTCAAACAAATAAACAGTTTCTATATATTCCTTATAAATGCAATTTTGTGTCCTTTTCTCATAGCCATAATAGCAGATTTCAAATTTAAATGAATTAACTTTTTTTTAAATCTACTTCTTTTTGATTTATCATTTAATTCGAACTGACCACCTTTTCGACTGGTCTATCTGTGTGACTGGTGTTTGACCCTCCACGAGATTCCATTGGTCCTGGATCATTGACACGAGATGCAACTAAAGAAATCCTGCTTCAACATAACCCCGAAACAACTTGAATGACAGACAAAGCTATATCTCTATTATTATTCATGAGAAGCTTCCATGACCTGATTTCCTCTTGATTCATATGTTAATCTGCCTCCTCAAGCTGTGACACAAAGTCTGTGGTATATGTCACACAACGCTGCTCTCCACAGTACAGACATGAGCGCCGCTGTTTATTTCCCCGCAGCTGGGATGTAAGTTTCATGTATTGTCGTCAAATCAAAACCTGAGCAACAAAACACACTTCATCTATATTTAGTTGTGTGATTAACACCACCGTGATGCTTTATCGTTTCATACGTTTAAATATTTCATAAGCACAGTCCTGGGTGGTTTCCTATGCATCTATAAAGGAAGGTGAGCGATGGGAAACAGAAAGTCTTTGAATTTGAATACTGATCTGTCAGAAGTACTTGTCAAAGTCAATAGCCACAGGCAGCATTCAGTCAAATGTGCATGGGCGGGATAGTATTTGCATTGCCGCTGGGCGCTCAGGTAATATCACCGCTTAAACAATGTTGACGTGCAACAACAACACACAACAATGTAGCTCGAATCCAATCAAAAATAAACATGTTCAAGATTCATTTACTTGCGTTCTCTGTTACAGATGGCCTCCAGTGCAAACTCTGGAACACGACTCCCAGGCACAATTCGAGCAAACTCGGTTAATATTCAAAAGTGGAGAAGTTTGTAAAAGTGCAGTACTGTACAGAAAAAAGCAAGTCTGATGTATTAAGTCACTTCTGTTTCCAAATATCTAAACTCAAGCTTGATGCACATGGTCTTCCTCAGGTGGCTGTTACTGTTATGGCAAAGTGAAACACATTTCCTGCTCCGTTGGTTCCCTTGGGGTTTAGGTGAGTGAGGCAGGGGAACAACCTCAGAACTTATCACCGAGCTGCACTCATCCCTGTAAGATCACACTTCAGGTTTTTTTGTGATTATACCAGGCAAAAAAAAATGTCAGCACTTTTCCCTAAAATAAACGATGAAATCTGTGATGTTTTTGGTTTGGGTTAGATTATTACTATGTAATAGATATTTAGTTTTCAGCTGGTGCTGGATAACAACAATGTGCTGTTTAATTTCCCTTAAGAAGCTTAAAACACTCAGAGTTAATGTTACAGCAAGAACCACGTTTGCATTTATATGTAAAGTATATCAACCGGTCCAAAATGGCTTCCACTTACTGGCACTCTCTACTTTCCCTTTATTCTATTTCTTGTCTCCTTGAAGACGCTCGCTTCGAAAAGGGGGAGCGGAGAGAAAAGCTTTTGGATCCACCTAGGGACTCGCTACAGCAGCGGTTTAGTGAACAATAGCCCTGGGTAATTAGTTTAAACATGAGGAACGTGGTGGTGTGGGAAGCTAATATTTTAATAGTGGGTCTGCCAAGGCAACGTGTCTCGGTGGCAACCGTGAATGGAGGATTTGATGTGTTCTCCTGCCTCCAATCGTCGAAATGTGAATCAGCGCAGATCAAATCAGCCTCCCACAGACATGCAGTAAGTGAAATATCAATCAAACAGGCTATTTCTGTAAAGGATTTACACGTACGTTTGTGCTTTGGTTAAAATTCAGGGACAAGCAATAATTGAATGAAGACACAGCGAGAATCAGTAGTTAACGTCATTTGATACAAGGTCAACACGACCAATATTCAGTTTCACAACACAGATTGTATAACTGTATTGAAAACGACCACAATAGCACAGGAAACGGTTTGTAGTTGCAGCTTTTTTTTTATTTCTACTTGGGTTGAAAGTTATAAAGCAACATCTCTTCTAGTGATGGAGCGAGTATGTTGGATAGAGTATGTTGTATAGGCAAAAGGAAAATTGGAAATGCGTGTTATTGGCTTTTTAAAGATGAGTTTCATTGTTAAAAAATAAAAGCTATTCATGTTAAACTGTGTCAGAGCAGTTTGAAGGTACTTGAAGAGGCTCGATACAAAAATAGTTCTTTAGCCCCGTGCAGCTGCACTGTTTGTAAATCAAGCAGAAACTGCAAAGATACCACCCTAAAGTGTTTACAAGGGCTGCAACAATCAATTCTAAAAAATGGCATCAGATGTCAGCACCACTGTAAACAGATGGTTGCATTTTGCTCTCAGTACCACACTGGTCTGGATCAGCCTGGTCAGCACAGTTCGAGTCTCTACCTTTTGTTTTAACGTGTTTGTGTGACGATGGACCAGATTCAGGAGATCAGAGAGAAACAGGGTTGTGACATGTGAGGCAAAGCAGGTTGTTGCATTGAGCTCCAGGCCGAGAGCGAGCCCGCCGGACAGCGGTGGAGTTCAATAGTCAGAAATCAACAACACGTTTGTGAGAACCCCCTTGAGTTCAAGTCAATCAGAGACATACAGGAGACTGCAACAACACCATGGTCGTAACCCCCCCCCCAAACAAGGCCCCGTGCCACAAGCATTCTGCCAAAAGCTTTGTGATTTTAGAGGTTTGGTGGGGGACTTTAGAATGAGGGGTTTGTTTTGGTTCGATTTAAGTTCCCCCCAGGTCCCTTTTGCCTGGAGCCATAAAAGTCTCTTTAAACGTCCTTGCTGAGTAAAACTGCAATGGATGTAATTTACATCATGTGTCAAGATACTTCTCAAGTCCAAGAAACGGATGAAAACGGATAAATCAGCAGCTAATTGTAGATATACAGGTACTTATTTACTGAATATAGGTTGTTGTGTAGTAATGGCTGAGGTTAAGTGTGAGGTTATCCTCTGTTGGATAGTTTGCAATAAAAACAGAAATGAGTAGCTTATTTTTTCAGCTATAAGATGTTTCCCTCTGTCTGCAAGTCGGTCACAGTAATTCATTATTTAGGGTTTATCAGTCTCAAAAACTAAGTATCGGTCCAGCTTTACTTTACAGTTTCTATAAATACTGCGACAATCCGCAGAAAAAGAGAGAAGCGGTTTACTTTTATCTAAGAGCCGCGGAGTGGAGGTAATTTTCCAGCTAATTTGAAAAGTGACACGTTTGGAGACACACATACCTCAACAATCCTGCGTTCACTCACTAGATGTGTTGTGTATTTTTTTTGGTGGTGGGGGGGGGCCTTCTCAAAAACACTTCCTCCCACATTAGAAGTTTGTTGCCACCTGGAGACCTGGGGCGGATTCCATCCAGGGTCTGTTTGCCGGAGATAAGCTCCAAAACCAACTCCGCAGCACACGGCACCTTTTTCACAGAGAAATCATTAACATGGCCGCTTCTCGACGCTCTTCACCAATTCCTCCCGTCGTCCTCGGCATCCTGAACACTGACAGTGTCTCCTTATTGACGTTCGTGACTGCTGCTACCAGGTAAGTGATTGGGAAGTGTATAATCGTTTAAGAGGACCGAGAGGCGACGCTTGGAGGCGGGAAGAGCTCATTTCGTTTTATTATGAAAACAGATTAAATTAATCTTTGGATTAATTATTTGCTCAATGGACTGACCCTCAATTATCTTATTATACCCCTCCCCTGCAACACTGAAATATTACTAAGCCACTCTCTCAACCTGCTGTACACAGTGCTACCTCTAAAACACTGCCTTTTATTATATTTAACAGTTTAGGGCAAGGATATCCGTCCATCCATCAATTATCTATACCTCTTATCCCTTAAGGGTCACAGGGGGCTGGAGACCATCCCAGCTGACATCTGGTGAGAGGCGCCTGGACCGGTCTTCAGTGTACGGGTGAGATATATTCAGACATGAACTCTGGGGAATCTTTGGTCAATGGGGTCTGAACTTTCTCTGGAGTTTGCATTTCACACATGAAGACCGCAGCAGGAGATTCTCCAGTCTCCATGTTCAGGAGTGTACAGGCAAGCTGGTGGTGTAGTGTGCTGGAGGCAGGACGTAAAATATAAATTCAGCTGAAAAGAACACATGTTTGTGTTTGTTCTGTACAGCACATCAGCACAGAAAAGCATCCAATCTTTCTCATTCAGTCGACATCTAAGCAGCTAACAACCATTCACATATATGGGCGATTTAGAGTCTCCAATTAACCCACTCCAATATGCATGTCCTTGGACTGTGGGAGGAAGTACCCAGAGAAAACAGGGGACACAGACACAGGAAGAAAACTCAGAAAGGCCCTCTCTGAACTGGGATTCGAACCAAGAACATAAAGCCAATAATCCCAAACACTTGAATTTGTTAGAAACTACAGGCCTCAGTAATCCAGGTATAAATTTAGGATGGAAATAGATCTTGACTTGTGTCTATCTTTCATGGCAGATGTTTTATAAGGCAACCCTTCTGTCTGGCTGACACTTACTGCATCTCACAGCCCTTCTGCCAGCGTCTGCTGAATACATTAATATCCTCCATAGACAAGCTATATATTTACACCCGATAATTGCCAGGTGTAAAGAAGTCAAAAACATTCGGAAGTAATACAGACAGATTTAAACTCGAGATATTCTTCCCCAGCTTATTCAAACACTGACCTATGAAGAAATCTAGCAGGCTTCAGAAACAGCTCAGGAATGTTTCACTGACCCAACACAGATGAATTGACTCAGTGATTTAAGGACCAAGCGCTTTCGGAAAATGTTCTCGAGATGAAGACAAGTTCTCTTTTCTAACATGTATCTGCAGTATCTTTTCGTTAAATTGAGTAATAATACATGTGATATTTATTATACACGTTATATTGTTGAGTTTCATAGCTTGGTCGGCCTTCCCTATTACTTTGAATTTAATCTGATGAAAGTCTGCAGGTGAAAGGTCATTAATACAATATGCATCCAACAACATTGTTATCATTTTTACTACATTGAAATGCCACCTGTTGAAAACAGCCACAGTTGGGGAGCCCTGGGAAAACCCCTGAATTATGCTGAATTTGACGCTGGTTATGTTTTTTAATTGTTATTAGAAATGGAATTTGATGCTTTACATATATCACAGTTTGCGCCTCTTCTTTAACACAGTACATCCATGCTATAAACTTCATGTGACACATAATTGTCCTGAATGGTGGCTGGTTTTTTAACTGTGCCTCCTCCCAACCATTTTCATTCAGGTCTCAGAGAGAATGGCCACAAAAACTACAGCCAAAAACAGCCCTGCAACGCTCTACTGATTTCAAGGTGTCCCTTAGGGTTCCTTCAGAGGACGCTGTGTCATGGCGGCAGAAAAGTTCAGGCGAAAAGGTTATAGCTTCCAATCTGGCGCGGGGGAGAAAAAGGATACATGATGACTCTCAGCTAGAGGGAACTACAGTGGCCTAATTATCGTCCAGATGGTCTGAATAGGTAGGACTTCCAACAATTAATTACTGGATGCTGCACATGGACAGCAAAGGCTAAGCAAACACATCCTCAGTTCTGATTACGTGGAATAATTGAGAGAGAAGATTTAAAAGAGATGATTGTTCATATAAGCCAAGTGTGCCTTGATGTTTATATCATAAAATGCAGCTTCACAGTCGCTGTCTCTCTTGATTTTGCTGAACAAATCCTCTCCAGGGAAATTCCCTGATTTATTATTACCTTGTTTATAGCGACCATGGCACCTTTCAACTCAACACTATCACAGATGTTTGTGTGATGATATGAAACCTCAAAAATAATTACCTCCTCCCTTGATCATGGCCACAGCACCAGATTCAAGGTGGCTAAGTGATTGTGCTCCACTGTTTACGGGGATTTGTGTGTTCCAGCCAAGACAATTACATTGCTTTCAAACATTTAGAAGGAGGGTTATACCATGAAATTCTGGCGCCCCCTGCCAAAACAAGAGAGGAAAGAAAATAGCACAATGCTTTTCCCAAAAGATGTGGGACTGGTCAAATGGCAGGAAGTTTTTACTTTTCACTTCACAAAGTTGGACAACCTCCTTTCCCAGCAATATGAAGATGATGTGTGGGTTTGTCTTTGCCACCGGCCACCATCTTTTCCAAGTGACAATTAATTTGATATATATCATGTATCATGACAAAGCCCATGGGGCCCATTATAGGATCCTGGATATCCAAAGGGTCTAGAGAAAACCCCTCACACCCATCTTCTTTCTACAGATACAGTGCACTCTCTAATAACAGATGAGAACTGCATGTGACTTCCCACAGACCCATTTCCTTACTAGTTGGTAGTGTCCTTAAGTTTGGGGAACATTTTCACTTTTTAAAAGGGGTCTGAGGTGTAATGGAGGAGAGGGAAAAGAGGAATTAAAGAGGACTGAGTCAAACCAGCAGAACGAGGCACAGTCACAGTGCTCGTGTGACCATAGAGTCAGAAGTGTGAGATATAGGACGAGCGTATGTTGATGCAACGATGCCGAACATAAAGGGATTTTACAGTTGGCCGATGTGCGTCACACCCTTTGATGTGGTTCGCTTTGTGCAGGGGGCGTTTTCCAGTTATGTTAATGAGGTACAGAGAGCTGTTAAGTACTGTGTGATGTTGTTGTGGGGAAACTGGAAACTGGACATTTGACATCATAACAGAGCTAATTTCATTTCATCGAAATCTACTTCCAGAGGGATGAGTATGGAGGCTCAGGTGTCATGTCAACAAGATTGTGTAATAAACAAGTCGCTGCAACAATTTGAATTTAAAGTATATATGAGAGTTTTAATTACTCTGACCTTGTCAATAGGGCAACAAACAAAATCTCATCAGTGAGCTGGGCTAAGACAACACATATCCGCAGTGAGGATATCAGGTTACCCCTCTATGGGAAGATGATCCTCATTAAAATTGCATGCGACATAAATAATAAATGAAGCTGGAAAAAAGAGAAAAATACATATATGCAATGTAATACTTTGAAAGGGCTGTTGATGGTAAACGTGAGCTGGGTGTGTATCGCTCTTAGACGCTCAAAAGCTGTAAATCAACCGCAGGGCCTGTTCTTTTCTTTCTCATGAATGCATATGAAGGAAATTATGTTAACAAAACAGGAGTCCTGGTGTCTAATGCATTAAGGCTTCACTTTTTCTATTTCCGGAGATACCCCATGCTTTGATAATTCACTTTCACCGCGAGAGCTCGTTCGTTTTGCCCAGTCACTCAAAGAAAAGTCTCGACTTGACTCATCAAATTCTCAAGGTGCAGCTGAAAGCAATTACGGAGCCTCTGGTCGGAAGAGCTATCGTCAAGGCCCTTTTGTTACACTGCCCCTAATAAAAGCTCGCCTTCCAAACAAGATGAATCATGCCCCCTCTTTTTCCTTAAGCCTCAGCACTTTGGTGAAACCTCTCAGACTAGCATTGTGTGCTCATTACACAGACACCTCACTGCTGAAGACAATAATGGCTCCGATTTCCACAGCTTTTTAGCAGAAGAAGATTAAGCCTGAAGTACGTCTGCGGCAGAGGCAGCATGTGTGAGATGCCCCTGCACAGCTCTTTGTTTCACTGTGACGTAAGTCTTGGTTTTCTTTTTCCAATCTGAATCTCCGGATATGTGATGTTTACGTTTCTCTTTCTTTGCAAGAATGTAAAACGATGAGTATGAATCTGACACACAATACTAACACAAGGAGTGCAGGTTTATACGGTGTACGTTCATGGTGTAATTGGATATTTATGTAGAAATTATGCATTCACAGCTCAGTGTACAATTCTCCTCTGCTGCAGCATCCTCTTACTCATCTGCTCCACAGGAGAGCAGATGAGTAAGAGGATGAGAGGCTGGGTAGCATACACAAAAGTTCTGTTGCAGGGTGGATCGAGGCATCGCTGGAGTAGGCAAGCTGTTCTGACTTTCCACAAAGGGCAGCTGCGCAAAGTTTTCCACTGGCACCAACTTTAAGGACGTGGATTTACTCCCATCTGTGAGAGGTGTCTGAAGGCAGTCGCTCTCAGTGTGGCACATGTGACAGATTCCAGACAGCAAGAGCGAGAGAAATCCAATACCCCCACTTAGAGATGATATCAAAGTCAGAAAACAGAATTGATATAGCTCCAAGCACCGAATTGAGGTGTTTCCACCTGACTGAATCCAGACGTACACACTCGTCACGTGAACAATACACATTTATTATTTCTGATATATTTAATAGGATTACACAAAAATAAACAGACTGTAGATATGACTCCCCTCTGCTTCCTGCTCCCCCCTTTAATCCATTCTATGCAGGTGTGGATAAATGTACGTGTCTAATGAAAAGACAGTGTTTATATAATAAGAATCCTCCAGAAAGATTAGAGGCACGTATTCAATAAGAACATCCCGAATCATATTTTAAGTGAAAGTCTCTTACCAGTCTGTCAGAGAGTTGTCCACCGATACAGGTATTGCACCGAAAAAACAAATCAATCCAGAAAACAATCCGTTAGAGAGCAGGCTCCTCATTTTCACCCTGTGTGTTTGCTCCTATCTCACACAAAACGTCTCTCCAGGGCATCACAGCTGCAGGGAGCTGCGGCACATTCCCCAAACACAGAGCGAAAATTAAACTCTGTTGGTTTTTTAGCTTTATGGCGTCTTGAAGGCTGAGTCTGTGCAAACTTCGTGAATAACATCCGAGAGGAGCAGAGAGAGGACAGACAATGAAGAGTCAATGGGTCTGTTTGTCTGCTAATGCAATAGGAGGCTGCTAGCTAGTTACCTAGTCGGTTTAATTAACCCCCAGAGGTTGTGAGAGAGCATAGGCTGCGATCTCGACAGGCCTACTGGGCTCAATCAAGACCGCAAACTGAACATTGTATATAGCATAAAAGTGTTGTAGTAAACACATTCTCTCCCTTCTGCTGAACCCCGGGGAGCTCTTTATCAAACCGCAGTGCACACATGATGGGGCCTCTGCAGGGAATGACGAGGACAGGAATGGAGAGAAAAGACCGAAAACTTAGTGAACTCACTCCCTTGGCCTTTAATCTCCACTTCCCGGGGATATTTTACTGCTGCTGCTCTCCCCGGAGACTGTTTGGCCAAGTAATGGGAAGAAAAATCCCAATTTAATGTCATGAATTATGCCCTGTCATTACTTATCTTCTTCACTATGTGTGCTATGGTTTCTCACAGTGAAGTGAGTGAGCAAAATGCAACTCGGAGCCATTTTACTGATCTATTGTTTTTTGTCGTTCAACAGCAGAATGTGGCCAAGAGCACTCTGCTGCAACTGGTCTGCCATTCCACTCTAACGTTAGAGAAGTGAGTGGGATTTCCAAACAGCCATTTGCTTTTTACGTGATGAGATTTCACGTCACTTTCGTTTCTGATTCAGTTGCTATTAAGAAGCCTATCTAAACCTGATTAAAAGCATTTCAAAATTTCTAAATGAGCAGGAAATGCATTTATTCCTGATAATGTATTTACCACAGATTCATATTTGTGCTGCACCTGTTACGAGGAAGTCGGATCATGCAGGAAAGAGGTCGGACCCCTGAAACAAAACACCGGATGACGTGTGAGGATTAAAAGACTGGCTGACTCAATGGCAACATGCTCCTATGATTTGATATCTGATTCAAACTTGGCTTCTGAGACAGAAAGCAACATATCAGGAGTTAATTCAAAAGCTTTGTATCCAAGTTTAAATCCACCGCCTGTCCTGGTATATGGAAGAGTGCACTAAAAATATCCAGAAGCTTGATTTCCATTATCCAGTAATCTGACCATTTTAAACCATTTGTTATAATGTGTTAATTGTTAACTTTATTTTCTCATATTGTCCTATTTAGGAATTGTATCTTCATTTCTTAAAATGAATATGTAGTCTATAGTTTTCTTTCAGGACTTTGAAATGATTGTAGACACAATTTCAAACACTGTGAGAGAGACTTCCCAGAAGTGGTAACTGGTGATAAATTAAAGAAGAACAAGCAGATGGAGGATGACACTACAGGTTCCAATCAAATCACCATTTATCATCCATCAAGGGCCTTCTTGTGAATCACCACGAGGTCTTGAACCCAAATTACTAAGGACACAGCCAGAAAATAAATAATTAAAAGCACATTTTCTGATATGCGGATCCTGAATGATTAATGATGAAGCTTGGATGTTGAGCACGAGGAGCCAATCGATTCATGTCCTTCAGGAGGTGATGTGGGAACAGGGGTTCTAGAATTGTATAAGGAAACTGTGGAACTGTTGTATCTCCAGACAATAGGTGTGGAGAAAGTTCTACATTATGTAATAGTGTGCACTGGTCACATTGCATTTTACATTGAACCGTAGAGAGTTAACCTTAACGTAAAGCTACAGTGAGTTTGGCTACAGTCCTGATTCTCTGCGATGCTGGAGGGCTTTGTGACATGAATGAGATCAGGTCGTGGAGGAAGCTAAGCAGGATGTTCCAGACATCCCTCCTTCAGGCTAGACTTTTTCAGCTCCTCCTGCGGACCCCTGAGGCGTTCCCCAGATGGGTTACGTAGTCCCTCCAGCAAGTTGTGGGTCTACCCCTGGGTGTCCTCCCAGTTGAGCATGCCCAGTAAAGCACCTAAGAGGCATCCTGAAATAACAAGTCCAATCCACTTCAACTGGCTCCTTTCGACATGAAGGAGCAGGGAAGCTCCCATCAGATGTCCGACCCACTGGCGCTATCCGTACGCCCGAAACGGAGATAACTAATGTAGCCATTTGTATGAACAATGTTGTTCTTTTGATCACAACTGAACATAAACATACAGACCTAAAGGTTTTGTGCATTTGCCTAAAACACTGGTTCTTTCAATGAGTCCGATTCAATACCGGGCACCGAAATATCTAATTTAAAATTACTTTGTTTTGAAATTAAATGTATTTTTATTTGATCTACAAATTTGAAATACACTCTTGATTTATATCTTGTGAGACCTGAACATGGAAGAAACTTCCCTCATAGGACAATGAAGACCAGCCATGTATCTGCGGTGTGACACTAGGTTTAATACAACAAGAGAATGTTATCTACAATACAAATGTACTTGTTATCTGAAAGCTTCAGCCGACTGTTTATCAGACCATCCCATGTTTTATATGTAATAGTTCTCACTGTGAATCATATCAGATATTAGATTACTCATCTCTTATTTGAGGGCAACTGCCGCCGTGTCTGGTTTTTTATCTGTCAAGCTCTGCCCCAGAAATTACCCGCCTACCTCACATCTGCAAAAGAAAAAAAAAGATAATAACAGCAGAACTATCCAAAGTTCAGGCCGCTGTTTGGGTTCCTGATGAGATCACCAACTGATAAATCTGCCCTCTGGATTTCATTTAACCACAAAGTGACGTTGGGGGAAGCAGGTTTCCTTTTGCCTCGATGTTAAGCTGGGTTTTGTGTTTATGTTGAAATCAACACAAAATATGAAATATGTGCTCATAAAATAATAATCACGTCTGTGTGGCACCACCGTCCATTTCTGATTTCAACAGTAGTGGCTGATAAATCAACTGATGGAAAAACTGTATAAATGAAGCAGGAATATATTCGGACAACAAACAGAGTGAGGCTCAGTGTAAATGTTAATGACTCAAAGTACAAATAATAACCACATGACACACCTGAACAGTACATAATGGAATATTAATACTTCCAGGCTAAACAATAAAATGTGACCTTCTGTTTCACAGATCCTAAGGGAGGAATTTCCAAAGTTTTTATTCTGTTATTTTAGTAAAAACAGTCACTACTATAAAAATGCAAAACGGTCCTTAATTCATCCGCTGGAATTAATCTGCTGACATTACAACAATCTAAAAACTGTTTTGCAAACCCTAAAATATATTTTTAACGTATGAGAAGCTCATTGTAGCAAAAGGCCAAACAAAGAAATTACCAAGAGCACCATCACCGGTCTGAGTCATATCGTAAAAAAATTTTTGCAACCGGAGAAAACCGATGAAAGCCTTTGCAATGCAGAAAAACTGTCCTTTCATATTAATCTAAATATGCAATGGAGATGAGATCTTGTACAGTGGAATCCAAAATGGCTTAAATAATGGCGTCTGAGGTTCAAGAACGACTCTCTGACATACCTATAGGTGGATATTTCAACAAGCTAAAAGTGAAAGTAACATTCTCCATGTGTCTTTTTAGGTCTCCTACAGGATGATACTCTTACCTTCCACACAAAGCAACCAACTAGCCACTGTTCACCTCCTAACCAGATCACTCACAATTACCCCGGGAGAGAGTAAAACCCTCTGGTCGCGTTTGGAGAAAGATCTTTGACCTTTAATCAGGCCGAACTGAAGAAGCGACAATCAAGATGCAGTTTGGGAAAAAGAGAAAAACCCTCGGGTAACATCTGAAGAACAATTCAACCACTGAGCTCGATCAGCTCTGAGTCGGTGCAGTTGGATCTAGGTTAGTTTTTTTCACACAAAGCAATGCTCTCTTGTCTTTCGTACAGAAGCACAAACATAAACACAATACACAGAAATGTGTCAGGTGAAATCAGCAAATCTATGAATCTGTATTTGTAACAAAAAGCTGTGATGTTAAGTGAATTTCTGCACGAGCACAGACACAACCACACTCCTCACCTTCTTCACGGTGTAACCCTGAGCTTGTGCTTCCTAAAACCTTTCGACACTCTAAACTTTGAGCTGCGGATGCCAGGTCTCTTATCCGCCCGGCAGCTTTGGGATTGTAACACATTGTAATATAAACCCATATGAAATGAGCCTCAATTTGCCCATCTTAGTGGCCCTGCTCAATGTGATTCCATCAGCTGTGGCAGAGAACATTGTGCCATATTCACTCCAAGAGATGAGATTAGGTCAGAAGTGAGAGATGTACTCGTCCTCGCTCGACCCACCTAAATATGTCACTGCGACACGGAGGCAATTCATAAAACCTCTAAAACGTTAAGAGTTTTTTTGTCGTGAAAGCTTGTCACCAAAAAGCTTTCTCATTACTGTCTAGTTCTCAGAACTTTCTAGAGTCAGGTGTTTTTTCACATTGAGGTGAACAACGTTAGGACCTGATTTCTAGTTACGAAGAAACCAGACGTGATGGTTCCCGTTGATAAGTGGTACAGGACATCTTGAGCTTCTACATGAATCGACAATAGCAGTTTCTTATTTTGTGTTTAACTTCACACGGACTGACAGAGTTTGCGACATGTTGGATAAATATTAGAAATAAAGGCCCAAAGTCACCTGCACGGCCCTACATCGAACCAAACCACCACCAACTTAAAAAAAACACATGATGCCAAAGCATACATCATTTCAATCATCATACGATTCTTTTAAAATCAAAATAATAAACATTCAATTAAATAAGAGTAAAATGGTTAAGTTTAATCTGCCAAAGCCGACAATTAAATGATCGGCTCTTCAATCAAACCTGTAAAAGCTTTTGGCAGTAAGGGGGCATGGGGGCCTTATCACAGAATTTAATTTAGTGGCCTCTCACTGAATTGTTGCTTAGGACCAATCCGCCGTTCTCGAGGCTCCAGGCAAATGCCTGCTTTGCCTGCCCTGTAGCAATGCCCCTGGTGTTACCCACAGTAAGGAGATAAAGGTATCAGCTAAATCCTATAAATCCAAAGGCTGCATGAAATGTTAACTCATCAGCACTGCTTGATCACAGTGAGGGGGAAAGCACCCTGGATAATGCAAGTGGGCTGGATTTCAGATAATGGCTGGTAGTGGATAATTATATAAGTGTGAATAATCAAATCTTTAAAGCACTTGGTTGAGACGTCAGTTTCTTGCTCACCTATGCAGGAAACAGCCTGATGTATATACACCCTTTTTTTTTCATTAATAGAAGAAGACTGAGGCTGAGCTGCAGTAGATGCAACTGTCAGGTGTTTTTTTGTATTGCACATTCACTCCCACTGCAGCTACGATGAAAATAGCTGAATTATTTTCTGCTTAATTCCCTGCAGCCATAATGCAGTAAAGAAATTTATTTTTTTTGTAATTGCCGAGTTACAGAAGATGTGCTGTTGCACTGGAAAGTAAACACAAAGTTTTGTTCCAAGAGGAAAAAAAAGACAGTTTAATAAACAAAAAGACACCAAATATGTAATTAACGTCCACAGTTGACGTTATGATGTGATTCTGATGCAGTATATATTTCCTATTATCAGCGAATGACAACATGTTTACTGCAAACACGATATGTAGATCAATCAGAGACTAATCCACTTTTCCCCATGAGTGAAGAACTCTGCTTTCTCATTATATCAGCAAGTCTGTTTGATTAAGTGTTTTATGATTGATTGTAGAAGCAGAGCAAAAGTAAGATAAGGAAATATTATGAAAACATCATTTTCAGGTGCTGTTAGCACTCAGTGGCATTCATGTGATTAGTAGAGGTTGAAATTATCAGCTCCGGCCGCTGCCTGAGCGCCGCGCCCTGCCTTAAAGATCTTTCCCGTTCAATTTAACGGCATGTTGCCTCTGTCCTCTTTAACTGTTTGCCTGTGCTGTTCTGAGGCGGTGCATCACTTCTGCTTTCTCATTGGCCAGGACAGAGCACAGTCCTAGCTGGAGATGGGTGACCATTACAACCCCGACTCTGCCGCTTCACTTGCCTCAGATTTAATTAACTTCAACCGGCCTTACTGCATCGGGGGCGATGGCCGCACAGGACCACCCGTCGGGGGGGTTTCTGATCAGCGAGTGGACTAGGAATACAAACGAGGGCTTCGAGCTGAAGGAAAAAACTGAATCGCAGGCGGCTGGATGTGATGCTGCAACTTTGCGAAATGCATAGAGAGCAACAGCCGGATTATGTTCTGCGCTATGGGCCAACGCTTCCCCTTCCACACCAAACCCTTTATTCTACTGGTATCCCCCCCCACTCCCCCACACCCCCCCTGCTCCCAGCTCGCTCTCAGATTTTTCACTCCTGTGCTTAATTAGCCCCTACAGTTAAACAATGCTCTCAGCTTCTAAGGGTCGTACTTTACCAGCATTAACAGAGAGCGGTTGGAGAGGGGGGGGGGATTCATATTCAACTCACATAAAAGTGCAAGAAAAAAAAACTCTGCTGACAAGCCATAATTCATCCCTGGCTCCACTTGTGGGAGGAAACAATCTCACACACACACACGCACATTGGGGTTGATAGAACATATAATATTTTCTATGGGCTTCGACAGAGCAGGTGGTCAGATGCTGTATTAAAACGGCATGTGAGGATGGCATCTCCATTTAAATCGACTCGGGCCCGTGTTCTTCCTCGATACCAAGTGATCCATGAGGACTCCTCCGCAACAGAGTCAGCAGCGCTTGACAAATGTGCGAGTCCTGCAAAAACGCTTGTACAAGCACAAACATATCTGGACTATTTATCTTCCTGCTGGAAAAAACGTATCAGAATATGAAAGCATATCAACCGCATCCATTTTGTCTGGAATCAAATCTGACAATAACGGGCAGGCGTGGGGCAGATGATCGATGGCGAAATGCCGTAGAAAACAGAAAATGGCAATTTCTCACTGAAATTATTTGATGTTTAATATCTTGCTGGTTTCCTTCCAGCTACTCACATATCGGCCATGAAGAAGCCACTGGGAATTTTGATGTGCTTTGAAACAACAGTGGTCAGAGATGATAACAGTGACGCAAACACAGCATCAAATATTCAGCCCTTAGAATCAGCTTTTATTAGACCTCAAATGTATCAACTGCACCAGAGGAACATATAGAAAATAATCTACCATTGTATATGATGACATCTGTGGATCAGTTCCCAGTTTATCTATTATGAAATGTTCATAGGTTGACTTGTCCTGCGACTTTAGTGGTTAGTGGGAGATGTCCTTATTGTTTCTGATCATTATGACTCTAAAAAGGTATATAAAAGTTTAAAATAAAATAAAATAAATAGTTAAAAGTAGTAAGTGCACTGCAACCATGTCATGACAATAAAGGAAACAAAGATTTTTTTAGCAGCAGCTGTTGGCTTCGCACAGAGGTTGTTTGGAGGTCGTCTGGTGCTGCCAGGCACATTTTGGACAGAGCCAGGTTAGCTGTTCCCCCGTTTTTAAGCCTTAGTGCTAAGCTACACTACACGTTCGCCTCAATCTTCTCACCTAACTGGCAACAAAAAGCAAGTAAGCAAAAATGTCAAACTGCTTCTTTAAGCGCTGACGAGTACTCCACCAGGCTTTGAGATGGCTGCCTTTTAACGTTTTGGCTAATGCTGTGTTGAAAAAGGTCAAAGTGATAAATGGGGATTTTGAGTACATGCACAAATTCATAATTGTGTCCTCCTCTGACCTGCTGCTACAACTCGATCACGTTTAACTTCACCTGTATTTGAGTTATATGTTCAGATAGCAATTATCCAGCTTGATTAATACATGTCATTACTTCACAGTTCTGCACATTAGGTTTAATCTCACCTTGGCATCAAGTGTAGAACCACTCTGCCCCTCAGCTAACGCCTGAATGACAAAGCAACTGGATTCCCTAAAAAGAGCTTCACTGCCACTGTATCACGGTACTGTACAGAGTCAATGGCACATCTCTCAGTCGGCCGGCTCTCTGTGAGCAGCTTGAAGCCTTGCTGAGCACATTAATCCTCCGGGATGGGGCCCGTTAGAATCATTTATTCACAGTCGGTGGTAAAGCGCCGAGGAGTCAAAGGTCAGTACTTGACCATTCATATCACCATAACCCTGGGGCTGCTCCACCATTGTACACGCTCCATTCTGGGTGAGAGACCACAGAGGTCGAGGCACACATTGTCGGGAGTGGCGCTTTCGGTAATTTTCTGGTCACTGGCATCTCAAGCAATATTGTCACAGTTGGTTTAGCAGACGCCATCTGGTACATATTTTCATATTTTCTTTTTATGTAAAAGTGTAATTCAATTTTGGCAGGACTTTATAGCATGAAGATTTGAAAAGTCAATTGGCCTTTTTCGCAGCAGATATTCTCCACATAATAAAATGCACAATGGTTAAATCCTATTTAGATACACAGGTTTCAGGTTACACACGCAGAAAAAGGCAGATTTAAAGCCGTCAGCATATTCTCACAATAACTGCATTTATGGATAACTACAAGCAGAAGACACGACCACACTTAAGATAAATAAGTATAAATAAATAAGAATAACGGTATGTATGTTTTAGAAAATGGCTCCAGCAGCATGTGCGTGAGTCATTACAGTAAACACCAATGGCCTTAAGCTACGGCAGATATTTTGTGGGCATGCAATCACATTTCTTCTGTGGGTCAAGCACTGTGCTACACAATAACTCTGAGGCTAAACTCTCATTGGGTATTCTTTGCCAGGGAAACTTCCTATTCGTAAACAGGAAAACAATAACAGAATGACACAGTAGCTGGGTATTTAAATAGCCTGAAGAATAATTCACATGATTTCACATAATTACTATCCATGGAAGTCTATTCAGCAGAGGAGCACATAATTGCTCTTGGCAAAATATAAGGGGGAAATTAATGTTGATTTTTTTTTCATAAAGACTGGATTTTCAGTGGCACAAATCCATTTGGTATAGTCCAGGTCTACAAATGTACCGCACCTTTCTCTACCACTGCTTGTTTAGTTTGTAAATTTGGTGGTGTTACATTGTTCACGTCATTTAACTGACAGTAGGTCAGTCTTTTATTTTCAGCCAATCGCTGGAAACGTGTCCAGATTTGAATCTCTGTAACACGCCCGATTGAGAGGTTGATAAAGAGAACGAGGGACTGGCCTGATGCCTAGATAGAGGACTGAGTTGGACCCGATCTGTGTTGTCACATGTAAAGAACTTTCTAAGCAGAGATGACATGCACACTGCTTTGCTATGTGGTGCGTCCTCTCATTGGCAGTTGTGTCTCCACCCACCTTCCATCCTGTACTTTCCCTGCAGCAACTCATCTTCATGTACTCAGTAATTTGCCTTCATTGTTGCCTATGGAGCCATAAAGCAGAAGCAATGATGGATATAGACGGATATAGACAACGGTAATTATGTTTGAGATTCTATCTTGGTTCACAGCCTTGTGTATTCAGGCACATGAAGGGTTACGTTTCTTCCCTTAAAGCAATTCTGACCGAAGCTATTCTTCAAAATGAGTGTATGAACCATATGGGAATAGATTTAACTTCATTCCTATTGAGTGGACATAAGCAATGTGTCTTGTAAAATGTTCTTTTGAAGTTTCTTTTATAATTCGTTTTGCATTTATTGAAGGGAAAAAAGAAAATTAAATGTAAAGGCATGTTAAAGGCATGGGGTCGATTTATGCTGCGATTGAATGACTTAACCGTCAAGAGTTCGGAATGGGGCGAGTCCGCAAGTCAGACAAAACCAAGCTGGAGCTGAGGAGCCCGGAAAAAAAAGAGGCCTGTGATTTAAGAGTCAATCATTTTACCAAACATCGGCGCAGAAGCAACGTGTACTATTTCAGCCGCCTGATACAACACGCCTATACTGAGAGTGGCAGAGGAAATTACAGGGCAGATGACAGGTCCTCCATTCAAAAGGACACGTGTGATGTTACATAAAATAAAATGAGTGTGTAAAAAAAGACAGTGCATCTATAGCTCCTAGTGACTGTACAGTTAATGGTTTTGATTCTAAAGTGCCATGATGAGCCCTACATTCCCAACGCCTGACCCTGAAATACAAGATAAAACTGCCTCTCTGGAAGTGTAATGCACTTGAATTGTGCCCTCAAGTTTAGAACCAAAGCTTTATAGAACACTCCATCACATCCTCATAGAGGTCAGACCTCTGGAGAATGCACACTCTCTTTTAAAAGTTTTTTTTTCTTCTTCCAGGTGTAAATGTAGCCATATCTCTGTCATTGCATTACACTTCAGGCTGCACCATCTCTCTCTCTCTCTCTCTCTCTGACTGAGTGCAGCAGGAACTTTAAGTGCCACAGGACTGTTTGAAAAGCCTAAAAGCGCCTTAGATTTGTCTCCGTGTCACTTGCCTTCTCCCTTTTATATCTATTCCAATACACAAATGAAAAACAAGGCAAACAGAAAAAAAGCAGGAATTGTTTTTTTCAACTCAACCGGAATTGCCTCCACGAAGGCTTCAGTTGAGTTTTAGCCTTTCGGTATCATAAAGCATCAAAGGGCTGATATTTCTAACACAGTAATAGCCATGGTGCAACCGTGAGGTGGGTGTGGGTAAGCAAAGATGAATGTACTCATTCAACACTCCACCCCACCATTCAATCCAGTGGAAGTGTCCTCGTATGTGCAGCCGCTCTTGAAGGATATGCTTGTCTGAGCTCTGAGGCCACGCACTGGAGGAACAGGCAGCCAGCAGACAATCACAGAGGAGCTGAGCGCGTCCATTAAGGCTGTCAGTTAGCGAGGGCCTTGATTAATTGCACGCCGCACAGTGGCAAATTAAGGCAGGTCTCGAGCCCACCCCCACCAAATAATTAGGTAAGAACAGATTGCCGGAGAGAGAAGGGTGAATACTTGGTGCCTGGCATCACTCAGTCCATCCTACGTGTTATAAAAGGTCTCACACTGCATAATCATGGGCAATAAGTGTGTTTAGCAGTTTATTAGGATAGCAGTTAACTAATGCTGTGATGTAATTTATTCCGCAGTGGGAATTGCTTTTAGAATTATTAATAAGAAAAAGCTGAACTGCAAGAAGTACATATATATTATATCATTTTTTTCTGTACAGTTTATTGAGTACTTTTAATTGTTTTCTTGAAAGCAGCTCAGGTATTCTTATTAATTATGAAAGAAATTAGATTACTAAGCGATAATATTTCAGCACTATTCTCCGCCATGGTTCTGAACACAATGCAATGTCCATCTGTTGGTTCTTGATATGTTTGTGCTGCACTATACAGAGTTGAGTCATCTGCAAACATAAGCACCTTGGCTAATTAAATACCAAATGGAGATCAATCGTAAATATGTTTGCATTGGCATTTGTTATGTTTATCTACATACATGGCTTGTGTGTAAGACTAAGTACATAATGATGACGCATTAATTTGTTTCCCCCTCTATTCCATGTAATTATATGTTTATATACATATATATATGTTTCGTGTTAGAGTAAGCATTTAAATTGAATTGCAAATACAGCAGTGCATCATGGTTGACAGTCTTCCCATGATCCCCTGGAGCCAGCAGCGCCTTGTGTGCAGGGATGTAACAAGCTTTTATGCAACAATACTGCAGCTGTGGTCACACTTGCCTTGTCAATGTGAATTTCACCATCAGATCATGCCAGGATGCATTACTGATGGTGGTAACTGCCGAGAAGGGATTTTTAAATCCAGAGCTCAGCCACATCCTGAATTCCACTAACACCAGACTCTGGGGAAAGGTGAACACAATTTAAGCCCAATCTTAACATTATTGTTGTTGTGTCAGCAAAGCCATTCCCTGCAGTCAGTCCCAGCACTCTGCAACATTCTCCCAGTGGAGACACAACCCCACCAGCTATGGCCTTGATCTCAAACCCATACTCTGTATTTTCAGTGGTACTAAGAACTGGTGCTTTTGGGCTTTAGTGCTTAGGTTGAAAGAAACACCAATGGGTTGCACAGTAATTATTAGTGCCTTTAAGCTTGGAAGGATATGATCCATTACCTCAACACCCTGTCTACATATAGCATTTCTCTGCCACACTTTTCTCTCCTCTGTCTACCGTCCATTTGATGGAACTAATGCATCATCAATGCTGCTGTCTACTGAGGAAATTATTCGCTTTTTTCCGATGCATCTGGATGCGGACGACTCTGCATCGGTTCAGAGACAGAACATAATCGATTCATGTTTTCCGCTATGTAAATTTTTTCAGCAATGTCCCACCGCTGCTTAATTATAACCACCGCTGCTTCAGAATCAGGACAGACGCAAATTAAGGGACCGGTCGTATTTTACCATGTCAGTGTCCTCCATCCACTCTCCTGATGACCTGAACTCACTTTACACCAACACAAAGTTATTAGGACCTGAACAGTACAGACCTTTACTTTGGGTTGTGTTGATTAGCTTTAGAGTTTCTGAGGCACGTATGTTCATCTGCTACGCAACACGAGATGCGCACAGTCAGGACATCAGGGTTAAAGTGGTGGGAACGATCTGGATTTGTGATCCGTGATTAACAATTAATATCTAAATACATGCGGTTGTCAGTTTTTGTGAGCAACAGAGACGGGCAGGTTTTTGTAAAGATAAGCTCTAAGTGTGATTGATTAGAAAAGAGCAGGGGAACTGAATCTAATGTTGATCAGCAGACTAATGGGCCAGACGGAGCCACCCTGAAAAAGTTAAGGTTAAAGACGCAGCACTCAAGTCTAAGCTTATCGGGAGAGCACTGACCACTGCCATCGACTGTTGAGTCAGATTTCGAATCAAAAAGCTAATAGACACTACAGATACTTTTTCTATAGCACAAAGAGTCTAGTGAAGTCACGTAGAGATAAAAAAATCAATCATGTATATAAATATAATTTTACAATACATTGATGCATATATAATCATTTTATAATTAAATTTGTAGCCCTCTGAACAGGAATCAAATTGAGAGGTGCCTATAGATTCCCACACCTACTGTCAGCCACATAACTAATACTAAGTCAAAGTTATGCATGCAACTCTGATCCAAATCACGTTTCAAGTACACACAATTTTATCTGACATGCTTAAATACATAAAGAACATTGTGTATGGGGCTGTGAGCATTCATGTCTGCTTAGTTGTGTAAATACTGTCATGCAGCTCTCGTGCTGTTTCCAGGTCAGACTAGGTATTATTGTTGCTGAATGACAATGACATATATTTCTTTGCACACAAATGAACTAGATGCATAGACAGCAAGGGTCAAAACCTAAAAAAACCTCTTGCAGCCACATATGAGGCCTTTAGTTGTGTTGTTGCGTGTGATTCTGCTTGTGTAGCTTGACTAACCGTTAACATGCATCTCTATATGTGGGCAACCAAACAGAAGTAGAATGTCTCACAATGCCCTATGGGCACATTTTTGTACGTCATTGCTTAACAGCAGACAGGGTTGAATAGTGTCCAGATGTATACAGCATCTGGCACGTATGTTGGAACTGCTGTGGTAAACATCATTACTGAAAGTCCAAGAGTGCAAGGACTGGTCACTGGCCTTTACAGTACATGTTGTGCAACAGGGAAATGGCCCCTAGGGGAGAACAGTTCTTTTATGTGTTGGAAGGAGAGTGAGTCCATTAAAATGGTTTATCCCTTTTCTAACAGGCCATGGCTCTAACAATGTGTTGGAGAAATGAAACAGACGAACCCAAAACATAACTTAATGAGCATGTATTGTTCTAGAAACAATGGGGACCGAGAGACTTGGTCAACTTGTGCCTCATTTTGTAACTGTTGACAGCAGCTTTGTTGTAATTTACCAAGTCAGACGACAGTTGCTTCTTAATAGTAGACAGCAAAGTTCACTTCACCCGCTCATCACCAACACTGCTAAGTCTATCTCATTGACAACCAGGGTAGGAGGAAGCAGAGGCCAACTCTGTGGCAGAGATACAGGAGATGACAAACTCCAATTATCATCACCACGGTCCAGCTAGTCTGGGTTCAGTGGTCGGTGAGATATAGGGGAAAAAGGGGGCAGGTTTTGGACAAGCTTCCACCACTCTCCTCTTACACAAGGGGCTCCATAGGGAAACGCTTTGACACCCAGTGGTGGTCAGATCAGGGCAAAAGGGGCAAAATCCGACAGAGTCAAAGGTCTGAGTCTGACAAAGCCACTTGTAGCTGTGTGTACAAGACATGTGGAAGGGTAAGAATAAAAATAGTGGTCAAGATGTATAGTAATAGTGTTTTGAAGCACATGAAGCCACGCAACATCCAATGTGACTGGGTTTATCGGCTTCAGTCTGAAGGTGCATAATATTTTGATGCACTCTTTCTTTTTCTAAAGCCAAAAGGATAGTTAGGTGCTTTTCATGTAGGCAAATTACTATCAGAGGGGTTCATGAGCTTTTTCTTTTAAACTAAGGATTATGGATTTTGAGAATAAGATTTGTGCTGTGTTTTCTCTGCTTAAAGCCGAACTCCAAACAGGATCAATCACTCAGGTCCTTGTGTATTTTCTCTAAGGTGTTGATGTTTATCCTTGGACAACACTATGGTCGGGGCTGATAGCCCCCGACCATAAGCCTGCTTTAGGTGGATATTTTTTCCATATAAAAAGTTTGCTCATGCAGGGAAGTGCATTTTTTTTTGCTTTATAATTTTGAAAAGCCTCAACCTTGCTCTGTAAAGTTCATCAGGTTTGTTATTGATGTTTTACTATGATCTAAATAGCAAGTAGAATAGTACCGAGAAGGCCAAACACCTCCCTTAATTTCAATCAAACCAATCAACATAAATATCAGTGTCCTGAATATGTAGATTTTCGTCTATATCTATGACTGGAAATTGGTGAACATGTAAAAGTCTAGAGCCAATTATCTCCCCAAAAAACCATACTACATTGAATAAACTTCATGCGACCTTGATATACTCATATGTCCAAACAGTAAAAAAGGAAGTATGACAAATATGGTGGTTTGCCGCAGGAAGGACAAGACAAATGGAGACTGGCACTGTGCGCAACACAGCAGGGGAGAGCATTTAAGAGGAAACGGGGCCAGATCTGCATCAAATATTCAGCACAGTGACAACCCTTAAAAACTGATAAGAGTCAGACCTGCCACACGTTACGGGTTATTGAATTGGGACTGCATGTGTCACTCTCCCACGTCTCTTTCGCTTTCTCATGAAACAGCGAGCCATTTGCTACGCAGCCAGAGTGTAAACATCATTGTCAACAGATCTCAGCATGCGTCTTTCAAACACTGATCAAATGGGCTTTGAGATGTGGATCCCCCCAGGAAGTGCACATTGTTTTTCTGTTATCCAATTCAAGGCGGTTGGTGCAATACACCTCAGCATAAAATTGGAATTTTCAATGTCACTAGGAGAAAAAAAAGGAATCTAAAGTTGTGCTGTATGGTGTTTGAAGGAGAGTGGGCGGAAAGTGATATAGTGTGACACATCAAATGCAGAATATATGCCACAAGGGAGCACTATAATAAAAGAACTGCTGAGGAGAGGGGGAGAATATGGTTTAGCTTGAGCATATGTAGGTAAAGCCGTTTTCTGACATGACCTGCTGGTAAAATCCAGAAAATAAGCTAGAGAGCTAACCCTCAGGTTGCCTTTCACACATGCACAGCACAGCGGGAGCTTCTCTGCACAGTTGCGTTCACCACAGAAGTGACGTATGCATCCTGCTGCATCCATCATGCAATTTTCTTGACAACACACAGACAGCGGTGTCGTCTCTTATCACCACAAACTCTCTTGACATCTCTGTCGGTGTCTTCTTCGTGTGTCACCCCTTTTTTTTACCAGAAGATTTTAGTTTTGTACATTTTTGCATTCTCGCTAGTGGTGAATCCAGCAGGGGATATTTACAGACATCATAAAAGGAGGCTAGGCAGACATTTACGTTCACACATGCACCCCCCTCCTGAGAAAATCCATACAGTAGATCAGTGCATGTCCGAAAGCAGCTTATGACGGCCATGTGTGAGACTGTGCTAGGTGCTTGCATGGGGGAGCCCAGTGTGTGCACTTGCCCGTGTTGTGTGCTGCTTACAGGACCTGAGCCAAACGGAGATGCAGCTTGAATTCTTGTTGCTCGATCAAAGTCCCTGGAGTAATCTCTCATAAGAACAGAGCAGGGAGAGGCAGGAGGATGCCCATTTTATCTCGAGTGTATTAAATCCCCTACACTCTCGGACCAGTATGCCCCCGCATGGAAATGCAATTTTGTGAGGGGTAGTGGATACAAGTGAAAAAGAAACTAAAAGAAGTATTCATAAGGCTGGTGTTGACACTAAACCAAGATTGGAATAAAGAATAAAGGATGACAACACACCTCAGTGATTGGCCAGTGGAGGAACCCCCCCCTGTGTCAGAGCAGATATGTCTCTCCTTCTCATCACGGTGGGGGCAATTTTGGTCCCGGCTATAGCTCTTCCATCTTCTCCCAAGCTACTCCGTATTTCAGCATTTCAATTTCCTCCCCTGTGCAAGCGGCCGAGTGCTAACCTACTTCAGACTCTCTCTCAGACAAGAGAGAACATGAGAGAGGGGGAGTGCAGGGATGAGGAACTGCCGGGCTCTTAGTTCACTCCTGCTTCCGGTTTCCCCCCGAGGTGTGAGAATGCATTCAAAGAGATGATGTCGTGGCTAAGATCCCTGTCTCGTGAACTACATGTGCCCGTGTTGGCTAACGACTGCCGACTGAGACAACTTCCTCTCCCGTGTCTCCTGTATTTTAAGTCACTCTCAGCTTAATCTAAATGAGACTAAAGAGTCTGTGAAGTACCTGAATAATTATCATATAGGATAGAAATAACCTCTTTTCCATACAGACACATGACACTGGAGCATCTTGGAAAATAACACATATTTATCTACCTGCAAGATCTGTATTGCCATTAATAATAAATACCTGGTCTATATGTCAATCTTAATGCACTTAGAGATTAAGGAGTCCACCCTCACTTTGCACATCGACAAATCAATTAAAACAAAACGTGCTGTTGGTGTAATTGAGCTTGTTGACATGTGCGGTCCACCTCTGCTGCCGTCTGCAGTTGCATTGTTGTGTCATCACATAATACCACAGAAGAAATATCCCTCATAGACACAGTGAACCTCCTGAAGGGCCTGAGCGTGAAGGAACGTTTCCACTCTGTGTCTTTATAACCCGACGCGTTAGTGTTCACATTAATCATCTTCATTTTCATTCACCCCCCCCCCAATATGTTTGTCACTGTCGCTGTAATCCCTGCTCTCCCGTCTTTTTTGTGTGCTCATCTTTCACAGTTTTCACATTTGCACCCCGCCCTTCAACACTATCTTTGCATCATTCTCTCTCCATCTTCATTTTTCAATGACTGTTTGCAGTGCATCATATCCTCTTTCACCCGCCCCACGACTTCTCTTCCAATTCAACACCCAGAAAAATATCTTTTCCCCGTTGCCCGATGGCGATGAAACATTCATCCACTTCTGAGACATACCCCCCCACCCCGAGGTCCTCAGAAATTGTCCTTCAAAGGCTTCTGCACAAGCTCCCTGCGCTGTGTGCCGCCGAAATGACAACCAGTAACATACGAATGGGGGTAAAGTTAAAAAAACAAAGATATAATATAATATAAGCTAATTTCAGTGTGTATCACCAGTGATGACCAAACTCCAAGATGCTGGTGCTATTACACTCATGTCAAGATCTGCAGATTTGAATTGTATAAAAATGTTAAAATAGTTTCCTGCTGCTTTCAGGAGACATGAGTGTTAAAGAATAACCAACTGATTTAAGGTTTAAGAACGCCATCATTTCACAAAACTTACTGATCAGATTTATTATAGGATGGATGGGATATGGTTCCAAGAACAAACCTATTACCTTCTGGATGGATCGGCACAAAGGGTTCCGATACTGGAACATTGAAATTCTCACCAATTTCCCAGGTAATAATGCATGAAAACCAGGCGTATGTGGAGAACTGATATCTATGAGTGTATAATTTAGTGCAGCTTGATTGAATTTGTAGGGAAATGTGGAGGTAGGCTCTCTCCTAAATGTGAATCCAGTCACACTCAATTTCTGTGTTTTTTAAATAAAGCATATACAGGATCGATTTTAAAAACAACATATCAGGAAATTCTTTAAATTAACTATTTTACTTATCAAAATTTCTGACTCCTTCAGCAGCCGGACACAATTGTGGCATTCTTCTTTGAACGATGAAAACAAAACTTTGGTTTATTTCCTACAGAAGTTGCCACAACACACATTTGCAGTAACACTTCCAGGTTACTTTGCTTTCACCTTCTGTCCAGTTCATCTTAGATCAGCTCCATAGGGTTTAAGTCTGGAGACGGTGCTGCTCGTTCATCATGTGAGGCCACAGCTTGTTTTTCCTCTTTCTAATGGGTCATTATCCGGCTGTAGGTCGAACCCCCAGTTGTCTGTTTTTGTTATAAACCTTTTTCTAAACGTTTACTACTTCCTGCCATACAGTAATGATCTAATACACCACACGATCATTTAGTGATGTTTATATCTTATATCTATGGTTGTTTTCGGTAGTTCCAAACATTCAATAAACTCAAACATCATCTAAACATGAAATCTGACCTTTAAATGAGGAGTTTAAACAATTTGTGCAAAGTGAGCTACTGTCAAATGTAAAACAAACTGCATTTAACACAAAAAGCTTCATAAGAGTGCACTCCTGCTGTGCACATCGGCATAATCAGTTACACAACGCACACTTTGCGTTGTGGGAGGAACTCCCGTCAGATTTTACTCCTCACTTCACAAGTGTGTTCCCAGAGAAGGGAGGAAGTAAGATGGAGGCCACTTCCACAGAACCATTTGGGACTATGAATGTCCTGTTACCTGCTGCCACAGCCTCCAAGTGATGCCTGAAGTTATGTGAAGGTACCCCCCCCGCCCCCCACACTCTAAAAGTGGGACATTGCTTTTCCCCAGAGAATCTAAGCTCCCAGCAAGTGCCTGCTTTTTTCCTGAGCTGCTGTGTCTCTCAAAGTCTGCCCGACATTTAAAGGATTTGGGCCTTCGACTATCAAAGGGTGGCATAGCTGGGACTGTGGGAGAGCCTTGGCTTCAGCCCTGAGTTTGATCTAGCCCGGGGCGGAATGGGTCAGCCTCCCAGATTAGGCCTGCTTTAGGAGACACAGCTTCAGATAAAACCACAGAAATTCAGGTATAGCAAATAAGTCCTTCTACAGTTTCTTGGCCTAGATAGACAGCTATGGGGCAAGGGTCTGAATTCATTACAGGATAACGGATGCTTTCTGCACGTATTACGCTCAGTGTGGGTGTAAGAACTCACGCTGAAATTTCAAACTGATCCCTCCCTCATTTCTATCTTCTATCTTATTTCCTCATTCTGATATTAAATTAATGCATGTCGGACACAGGCGTTTTCTCAGCTAGTTTTCTTCACCTGAGAAAGGACAGGATTTGCGGAACATTTCCAAAGAACATCCACATATTATATTAAATGAGTGATTCATAAATGTAGAGCTTGCTCGTGTGTTTCCTCAGATGGTTGAGAGATGAATGATCAAAACACATCGTACTCTGGGAGGACACATTCAGCTGGGAAAAAAATAAATGAAGTGGCACAGGAAAAAAAAGGGCACACTGATATTGTCTGTCTGTGAAAAAGCCTGGTCTCAACCCCGGCTTACCGAGCGACATTAGAACAACTCCAACATCCACCTTTCACTCTGGAACACCCTGGTACAAGCTGCAGCCTTCCAGATCAACACTGTGTGGAATCCTAATGACCTCTCTGAGCTAACTGGTCTGAAACCCACTGAAACTGCACCACAGTGCTGGATGAGTAAGAAGTGAGTCAGTCAGCCAATCACTGCAATTTGTCTTCTATGGGTTCAAATGTGAAAAAATAGAAAAATCCCTATTATTACTTCTAAGAATCCACCAACTTTGTCAGCACTGAGATTCATACCTAGTCTTTCTGAATTAGCCGAGGACAGATTTGACATATCACATCCAACACAATTGGATTAATCATTTGTGTATCTGCTCTATTGCCAGGGATTCCCGTTGCAGCTATTCGAGTCAGTATCTAACTGATGCACACTATCACCATCTGATTGGTGCATCCTTAATTAGTGCATGAATTAAAACCACAGTCGATCAAAAGCGAATCTCGCCTTTCTCTGACAGAGGCCGTCCTGTCTTTCACTTAGTTATTAATTAACCCACGTAACAGTGCATCAGACTTGTTTGGGATTTAAATACTGACTGGGGCTGCATGTTGAGCAAATACAAGTCTCCATGGCAACAGAGGAGCCGAGTTGTTGCTTCACGCCTGTCGAATAGCAGCGGAGCCGAAGAGGAGCACAAAGAATTAAGTTCTTTCATTGAGGTTTAACCTCGGATGCAATTGACATCTGACATATAGTCGAGGCCCATATTAAAAAAACTGCAGGGTAGTAACGTTATTATGCTGTGAATAGAACATATTGGGCCATTGTGTTGAAGTAGTAAGTAGAACCTGCTGCACTCGCCTCAGGGGAAGCTCAGTCCCATAAATACAAAGGATTACGGAGAAGAATGAGTCTATTAATTGATCAAAAGATATTACAAGTAATGAAAAAATTCTTATTATTTAATGTCATAGTTTTCTATGTAATATTTGAAAGTTAGTGCAATTTGGGGGTTTTGGACAAAGACATCAATCACCCTTGGGATATCATTTTCTTTTTTAAACACATAAGCAAACCCTCATGGCAGAAATACATCAACATCTCTATAATTTGTCCTCAATCATAAATGCCATTTGAGGCATATATGCTTTGTGGAGTTGGTCTGAACTAGGACAACTTCTCTCGTAACAAGAAAAAGTTTTCACGAGTGATTTCACAAAGAATAATAATTCATGTCTGAAAGTTTTTTCTTCCGTCAAAAGTTTCCCATAATTTCGCCTTTGTCTAGGCTGAGAGCAAATTGAGTAAAATGGAATGGGTGAACACACAGGTACACACGGCAACATCAATGGTAGTAGTAAACAAAACACTTACCTACATCAAGGGGAGCGGAGGAGAGGGAAAAAAGGAGAGAGAAAGAATAATGATAAGGCCTCTGGGAAAATATTAAAGACACAAAATACACACTGTGTGTTATTGAGCCTTTTAGTCAACAAACTCTGCAATATAATTTATGCCAATGTACCACAGGGAAAATACATTGTTTCTTCACTAAATGAACATAGTTCCATTATCACTTTGTGGGTTAAAACCCTATGGAATAGAACGAAAAAAAAAGACATTACGGTTTTATCAATGGTGCAACTTTCAGTAAAATTGTTAGATGAAGTTCTGTTAAACTATTAATTGCTTCTTATGGGAGATGATTTCTTATTGCTTGTGGGCAGCTGAAATACCACATCCATTCGAAACTATGAGGAATAATTTATGTGATACTCCGAGACAAAGACTGCAGCCAAACAGTGTCAAAGCGATCAGGTAAGTAATGTAATGATTTAGAGAATCTCTACTGTGTGACAGTGCTCTTCCCTGAAAGGCTCTGGCCGGATAGAAGAGTATACATCATGTGGATTTACTCCCAACCATTAAAAATATAGATGCTGGGGATCACATTTTACAGTGTGAGAGGATCCCTGGCGCAGGCAGCCTAGCCAGGTATCCAGCAACCCGGCGAGGAGAGTGGAGAGTGAGTGGATGTGGTGAAAAATGACATCCTGTTCTCACCCATACATCATTCAGAGGGCAGTTTTTTGATGGAGTGTGAAAAGAGGGAATGGAGACATTGGGTGAAGGCAGTGTGTGTGTGTGTGTGTGTGTCTGTGTGTGTGTATATGTGGGTTGGTGGATTGCTGTTGTTCTGCACTGTGCCTCCTGTGAAGAACTACCACCTTGGATGTGCCACTGTGCTGATATTCAACCCTCTCCAGGATGAGACCTGATTAATATTCATCACTGACGGTATTGAATTTTTTCTCGGCCAGTTTTTCCTGGGACTCTGAGTCACAGAACATTACCTTCAAAAGGTCATAAAGATAGCACAGTAATTATTTTGTGGGTTTATAGGGGATGAACACCTTGCATTCAATCAAACCAATCACTGACATTAATAACAACATAAAAACAAAAGCAAGAATTAATCAGCAGGGTTATTTTTCTATATGTATAATGTGGTAGCAATTCTAAATTGCGAACCAGCATTTTGATAGGACGAATATTGCTGGTGCTAATTTAATTAAATCCCATAACAAATAAATAATATAAATATTTTGGTGAAAAAATCAACTGCAAGTGAAGCCATGTCTCACCGATGGTTTTATCAATGCTATTATACAGTCAGTTATTGAATCCACGTCAAATCTCAAAGAGTTCAGTCTACAATTATTACTACAACTGTATTTATGTATTTATTTATATATTATTTATTTTATTTAAATAATAAATTCTTATATCTATTCAACGTCAACTCATTCCCGCCTGACAGGTCCTCTCCATTTTGAAAAAGGCACTAACACCCAGAGTGCTACTCAAAGGGGCCATACACAATTCATTATCCCACTATGAGCAAAACAATAACTATAAAAGTGATGGCAGGGGATTTCTTCTCCCAGTTGTATTACACAAATCTGAAGTCCATGTTAAGTTGTTGATAGTTGAATTATTTAGCTCATGCTGACGATCCGATCGGAGAGGAAGAGGAGGCTGAAGGGATTTCCAGTCGTACGGCATTAGCTGCAGCTGAGAAATCGCCTTCCACAAGAAGCCTCCTGTGGTCGGAGAGCGAACGCGACAGAGCTTTAATTACCCAAGCAACACCGGAGAACAAGGTAAAAGGCGTGTTAATGAAATACTAATAAGGTTCCAATTTGAGTCCGTCGGCTTTGTCATCCTCTAAAGTGAACTCAAGGTCTTCGGCTCCTTCCGTAGCTGATCCCTGTTATTGCTAATTACCGTCGCTGACATGACAGAAGGCAGTTTGGAAACCATTATTTCTGGGGAATGAATCCTCTGTGTGTTGTCCTTTGATGGAGGACACCCAGGCCCTGTGTAATGGATGTCAGAATTGAGGGACAGGGGGAGAGAAGCTAAAGCCCCTGAAGAGAGAACATGTTCATTGTCTGCCCGTCAGTCGCCTCCTCCCTTCTGTCATTTCAGAACAACCTAGTTTGGGTTCTCAAGAAGGATAATGATTGTTCCTCATCTAATTTAGTTACTCTGTGCAGCTGCAGTGTTCAGTTGGAAAAGTTGGAACCAAGCGACTACATGCATTTTCCTTACAACTAAAGAAAATACGAGAGTTGAGTTAGAGTTGCTACGTCCTCAGAGCTGTCTGGTAACTGTAAATCTGAGGTTAGGATCTTCAGGAGAGGTAATGAAATTTCCACTTTGGGCATCCTGCAGGACGAAACAGCCATTTCACAAGACTGTGCACCGAAACGAACCACAAACTGATAACATAAGTCAAAAGGAAAGTCTTCCAAGTGTTGGCGAGCAGCAAGTAGAGGAAAAGCATACAGGGGACGGGAGATATTCTCAAAGACATTTGAAGATACAGCAATTTCTCCGAGGCAATCATTTGATGCTCTCATTCCGTGATGGCTGAGTGTCACTACTTCTCCGCTCCCATCACTCAAGTGCATCCAGCACTCCAAGAAATTGATTGTTGGAGGATAGAAGTACACATCTCGCCCAGAATAAAACAGTTTGCCGTCTGTGCAGCTCCGTCTGAAAATGTGTTTCTTGTAGATGTTTCAGTCTTAGCAACAGTGCGAACACAGTTTATATGAGCTTTATATAGATGGAACAGATTGTTAGATGTTGTGATGAATTCAAAGTAAGGGCTAAATGCTTTTTAGATAAAATCGAAATTTCAAGCTACTATTATTGAATTCCACTGAATTGCATTGTTTTTGCAGAGTACACTTGCATGTTTCTTTCCATCTAAATGTTGTTAAACTGAAAGTATAAATCTTGTTTATTTCGACAGATTCAAATATTAAGGTATTGATTTATACGTGTTTATTCTCAAGTGTGGTGGACAGCTGTCACAGTATCTGCTCATATTGCAAACACTGGATCATATCAGGGGTAGAAATGGATTAGTTCAGCACATTATTTTCCTCCTATAGCCACTGCAGGCTCCACTGCTGGTTTCATTTCCCCTGATCTCATAGAAAACAGTCAATGCATCACACTGGGTTTGAAATGATTGAAGGTCGCTGGAGGTTTAGTGTTAATTAACATGTTTCAATTATTACTCGTCCGATCATAAATTTGCTCCGTACAGATTAATTCCTCTCCAGCCTCACATTGAAAGCGTGTTAGCATTCGGACTCAAATGGCAAATCCAGAACCAGACAATCGCAAAATGTCACCATCAATTCCAGTATGTCACAATATTCTAATGGTTTTCTGTCAGAAACACAAAAGAACTGAAGCCTGAGAGTTTGTTTTACGCTGCGTCACTGCTCTGAAAGGAATATGTTCTTCAGTAAGATGTAGCCTATCGTGAAAGACCTTTTCCCTTCCTGTTGCCTGCTTGGCAGCTTCGTGTTTGCTTCAGCCCTTGCTTGTGTTTCTTCTCCCCATCAAAATGAAATGTCAGGCTCAGTGTCTCCCTATGGTTGTGTCTCGATTTTTGTCTGCATGCTACTTTTAGAAGTCGAATAAAATCTCTCCTGCTTTTGTAAATATCTCCTGATTTCAAAAAGACTGAAAGGGGATTTTTGAAGAGAGCCCAGTAAATCTGCTTCCTCTTCCTCTGGCTCTGACTCAGAGTACAACTTTGACGCCGTCACTAAGACTGTATTTGCACTGCTCACACAGCAGCGGTCGATAATAGCTATGATGATGATGGGATTCTGGCCAGTATCACATTACCCACAGATGATGGCATAAAATGTGATTATCGTTTGCCACTTTTCCTTTTTTTTTGAATGGTAAATTTAAACAGTGCCAGTACAGCTGTCTCTGTTATCATTAGTAAAGTCGAGCGTTAAGCGTCTTTTGGATCCTGCTTATCATCCCGCTGTAATGTTGAAGCTCACAAAAAATAATCTGGCACATTTGCTTTGTGTAGCTCACAGTCGTATTTGAGGATAATATTTCATACTGGATCATGTGTGCACGATAGAAAAGAAGCTTTCAAAAAATAGCTCAACACATTAGTGCTCGTTTGGCGTTTACTTGAGTTTTTGACTGCGGATCATAAAAAATATCATCCAGCAAACAAGTAGTTTAAAGTCTTTAATTAGGTCTTTATTAGACTGACTTGCTGGAAACAAATGGAGAGTAACAGTTTAATTATCAGGAAACACCATGAACACAGGTGAATTACTAGGAATTAAAAATTAACTTTTCAATGCCTTTGGTTGTATTTTATTCGCCAAATAAATAACAATAAACAAATGTGAACAATAATTCCATACGTTGTTGTTTGGCAATTGCTATTGAATATCACAACTTCTTACTGTTTGGCATCCGCAAACCAATTAGATGAGAACAGAGAGAAAATTATGGCAGATGATTAAGTTGCTCCTTTGTATTTGTAGCTAATGTTTGTATTAATAATAATCTAAGCTGCTAAAATATATATATATATATAGTTATACATAATAGTTTGAGTTGTAATAAACTGCAATTATGTTAAATGACAGTTTTCTATTAAATTAGTTTAAACTGAGAAAGCAATTATTTACAAGCAATTTGATTTATAAATCCCAAAAATAATATATAGCGCATTTCCATTGCAGGACCCGGACCAGAACGGAAGCTGTACACATCTCCAGACAAAAGTCAAACCTATATTTTCCTGAAAAGCTCACACAGAGCTTTTCAGTTCAGGGACACGCCATCTTTATTCAGCTTGTTTTCTCTTCTTAAATCATCACTGAGCCGGTGGACAGCCAAGACAAGCCTCTGTTTTTTGTTTTGAGGAATGGCAACGTACTGGGGAAGCATGGTGGCGTGTTGAAGTGATGCTGCCCTAAATTGTTTGTCAAGCCAGAGGGTGTTTTGTTGGTTTGCTCCTCTGAAACATTCCTCTTGTGCTCTCCCAGCATGACGTCTACAGCGCCACACTTGGCTGCATGACATTCGACATGCAGGATTCACACATCTGCAAAAAACTCTCCTAGAGGCTGGAGCGGAGCTAGAGATGGTCAGAACTCAATCTGAACTGTAACATACACAAAGACTGTTTGACAATAAAGAAATGTGTAGACATAGCTTCAAATTATTCAGAGTTTTGATTTAGAAAATCTGAGACCGAATTCTGTTACTGCGACAGACAATTAAATTAACAAAGAGGTGCACGTTGTTATCCGTCAGATTGTAATAGGGAATTCAGCACCATATTTCTGCTATAGGCAACATCTCATGTGCAGTTTTATATTACAAACTCATTTCAACTTTGAAATTTGCAGGAGAACTGCCCCTGCATCCTAAAATGCAGCGTCTATGCAGTTTTTTCTTTTTCTCTTTCCTAGAGAGTTGGGAAGGAAGAGATGGGCATCCGCCTCATTTGCATTCTGCACAGGCCGTACTATTCAGGGCCTGTCAGGCGAGAGCTCTCTTCCTCTGAGGTGCCTTTGAGAGCTCGGGAGAAAGAGACGCATGTGAGGAGTTCTGAAGGAGGGTGAACTTCACACTCGCCTAATCTCTACTGTGGATCTGCCTGTCGTGCAGCGGAAGCACCAACTAGCGAACCTGGCACTAATTCAATCTCTGTTTCTTGATTGGCAGGGGAACACGATGTAACCCTGGGGAGGTGGGGTGGGGTGGGGGGGGAGTCCCTTTTGTCCTTAAAGGAAGAGAGATAACGGGGGGGGGAGAGGCTTTCTGCCTTTAGACCGAACCAGACCAGTGCGAGCCATCTGTTGGAGAAAGAGCTCAGAAGATCAGATAAGAGCCAAAGTATTAAAGATGGAAAAGAGTTTGCATGAAGCTGCACTATATGTGCCCCAAATTAAAAAAAAAGAAACCAAGCCTCACTTCAGGCAGATCGGAAAGTCGAGCTGCGAATTTCTGCAGCAGATCTCAATCAGCTGATAGCAAAGCAAATCCTGGCAGGTAGCGATATCCATCTAGTTTAAATTATACCGAGGTTCAGAGGTAATTGACGGTTGTATTGAGGATGGTGGAGAAGTGTCAGTGAAGCAGAGGGAAGGCAAGCACTGAAAACTCTAATTGGCTGAACTCTTATTTGTGAAATAATGTAATATTCATGATGTTGAGACAGTGAGAAGCCATTAAATATATCAAATTAGAATAAACACAAAAAAGACTTGATTGGTACACAATATAAAAAAGAGACAAAACAGAACCAGATCCTCTTAATGGTTGCAGACCCTGAATTAAGCCAAATGATTAAATCTCTGGCTCCACTTTTAAATCTGAGCGTCACTTCTCCAGAGAGGGACAACATTATGAGAGGAATAATTCCAGTCAATATGAATAATTAAAAATAGTTATCAAACTTTTTTTCCCCCTCTCCTGTCTTTAATCTCCCAAAATATCAATAATAAATCAGAGCGGCCATCACACTGCTCATATGCATACTGTGCTATCTTAATTATGCAGCTGGAATATTCCATTAGAATCGTTATTTGTATACAGTACTGACATTAAACCTTTAAGGGATCTGGCCCCTTTACTTAAATTCAAACCCCTCTGACACCCAGAGGTACGTCCCGATTAAAGATTGACGTTAAAAATAAACGCGATAATCGAATTTCATGAGCAGATACAGTGTTAAGTTGAAATGGAGGTGGTTCAGGTGAAAATGTTATGTAGAGGGAAGATTTATGTGAGAACAGGTATGATTTCTGCACACTGCACTTTTAATTGTGAGAGTAATTAACAGTAAAACATTTAATGCAGCAGGTTATCAGTTTCAATATGCTGTTTTTACAAATAGAACGTTTATTTTAGACTATGTGCAGCTCATGTTGGCGTGTGCTGCTTGAAGCTGTGTGAGTTATTGCTTGCATCCATATAGGACAGGAAAAAATATGTAACAAACTGTATTTGACCCAAATTTGACCCGTTTCCCCTGTTCTCACTTGTTTCTTTGTGAGTTGATCTTTTATTGTTATTAAATAAACTTATAGAAAGCCTGTGATGTTCAATGAGGAAACAGTTGGACTGAACAACAGACAAATGGATTTTTGTCTGGTAAGTTGCTGGCAGCCCGATGAGAGAAAGTTAAGGAGGAGGAGTTGGACAGGAAGTGAACGACTGTGAGAGGAGCTGCTCATGCCAGTAATTGACTTGACTGTGCTGTTGGGGACGAGTGGAGGCTCAGTGGAAGCCGATCCAAAGTTCCCCTGTCAGGGGATTTGGAGAAGCATCCTCCAGGGCACATCACTGGCTCCAGGATTGGTGATAAAACAAGCATCAATACTTTTTAATGACTCGGCCCCTCTGAGTCATCAGGAGTGAGGAAGACTGATGAAGATTCATGTAATTTAGCCATGTCAGGTTTCTGTCATTAACACAGTTTGCCATTAAATCTGTTTCATGGGTGATCTGACAGAGTTAAAGTGAATTATCCGCTGATTCCTACTTTTAATCACTTTGTATTGTTATTAAGACATGTTCATAATATGGCAATTAATCTGGTTTCTAAAGACTGTGATGTATTGAGGGGCTTTGACTTTGTTTTTAGCTAAATGTTTTTTTGGGAGATAGCAGCTGAGTGAATATAAATATGACAAAACCCATTTAGTTCATTGACTTGTTTTTCAGATAATAGGCATTTTCTTGCAAGAAGTTAATTTTGATACTTATCATCATATAAAGCTAGTACCACAGGGGTTATACTAAGACCATAGCAGATATGTACATGTACCTGTGCAGACAATTACTACTATTAAAATAGCTGTATGGAGTAATGTGCTTCACTAATTTTCAGATTTAATTTCAAATCAATGGAGGAACAGTCTGTTACTTCTGTCTGGAGGCCAAGTTTAGGGAATCCATAACATTTTTAGATTCCCAAATATGTTCTCAGCTGCTGGATTTATGCAGAATGCTTTGCCACTGTTGCATAATGCATTGCACTTTCCTAGTTTAAGAAATGCAAAGCTGATGGAATCATTCCACGGGCGTCGCTAGGAAATATTTGCCATTTTTCACGTTATTGATGACAGGAAAGTAATAGACTGAGAGATGGATGCAGAGAGGGAGAGAGAAAGAGGCTGAAAGGAGGGAGGCGGCGCTCATGAAAGAGTAAAATGAGTCTAAAGTTTGCCTTGTAGAATTTAACACCAGCGGTTACTGACTTTCTCTCCCACTGGTATTAAACAAGGGATGAGGGATGTTGTGTATCGCCGTGTGTACACTTTTAAATGAGCTTAGAGAAGTCATTTTGTAGGCAAATGTCCCATTCATTCAGTGCACCAATGTGACAAATTACAGAAGCATGTGTTGTTTTCTATTTTTTAAACAAAATGCCCAGTCAAGCAAAATTAAAAAATAACCCTCTGTGTGCACTGGCAGGCTTTTAAAGCCCACTAACTGGGAGTGGAGCTGCGAATGCTCGTAAATATACTGTAGCTCCGGAGAAAATTAAAGTATTTCTGAGACAGCACGGGATGCCTTGGTTTAACAAAAGGCTAAATTTATATGTTGGCAACAAAATAAACATGTTAAACCTTTTTCTTCTTTAAATACAATAAAAACAAATGTGCTGTTGTACGGGGTTCTTGCACCATTTTTAAAAGTCAAATTGAATACTTTTAAAGACTTCAATAAACATAATTTAATACCTTAGAAATGTCAAAACAATTTCTTAGTAAGTGAAGAGAATTTATATAAACGGTTTAATAAGCTTGGTGAAATTTCAGAATAATAACATTGCATGAGAGAAACACTTCCTGACAGAGGGCTCAAAATATGAGGACAATGTTTTACTAACACACACACACATTTTACAAACACCCACACCTATGTTCTTTTTCTTGCTAAAAGCCTGTTCAAGTACAATTATCATCGCAGTCATTGTTACTATTACTAAATTTACAGCAAATTTATGGTCAATTTAAGACAATTTAAGACCTTAAGTTCATTGACTTGAATTTTTATATTTGAGATTTTTGAATGAGCCGTGGAAGCCCGGTTATAAAATGTATTTGGGTCAATCAAAACAAGATATGTGGCCACTACCGGAAACATCCTGCTGCTCAGTGCTCAATGTAATATAAATCAAAGCACCACATAGTTCAAGTGATCTTCTTGTTAGAAACTATCAGGCATCTCTATCGATCAGACACCACATTCGATCACAGGCTATTTGCCATTGTCCACTCTCTCCAAGCTGAGCAGAGGCTCACTTGTTACTTCAGTCAATAACTTTTATATCAGGTAGTGAGGGACGAGATGTACTCGTATCAATATTTGTGGATACAGAAAGTACGGTGATGTTTATAAATCGATGCCTTTAAATGTTTATCCTGAACTAGACTTACTGAGGCCATTCAAACCTGCGTTATCGTTAATAAGTGAATCTGATTCTAGAAAATATAAAAAACAATAACAAAGGGCTACATTATAAAGCAGTAAACATAATTTTCCTCCACAACCGCCGGAGAGAGTGATGATATGTTGGTCATTTCTTTGTGTCCACAATATTTCGTCCATTTGTCTCTAAGTGGACGAGTGGACGGGGACGACAGGGTGTGACACGCGTCACTTTGACCGTATGACAGCTCCTTCATTTGAACCTCAGCTCCTCTTTGAACCTCAACCTTCTGAAGAAACAGGTTCAAACAACTAAATCAATAGCAATTTAAAGGGCAACGCTCATGTCACTTCCTCCTCCTCCATCTTCTTCTTCTTCCTCTTCATCATCTTGATTCCACCTGCACTGCATTCTAGTGCACAATTTGCTGTGTGTCATTACTTTGAGAGTACAACAAATAAAGGCCCAGCACCAATTGTTGTTTTGGTGGAAACCGATGGGACAGAGCCAGGGATAAACACCACTAGGTCTAAAATGAAGCCATGTTTTTTTTGTGTATTGTTTTTTAAGTGTGCTATTTAAATGACACTGTTCTTCTTTCTAGCAGCACAGAGAAGGTTCTAACCAGTGCCTCACAACAAGAAGTTTTCCTATTAATTTCCCAGTTTGGCCCGGGGTCTTTCTGCCTGGAGTTTGCATGTTCTCCCCCGTCAGTGTGTTTTTCTCCAAGAACTCCGGCTTCCTGCTCTAAAATCCTGCAGAATGCTGGTTAGCTGTCCATGAAGTACACCGCCTCTCACCCAATGTCAGCTGGGATTAGATCAAGCCTCCACCGCGACCCTCAAAGGAGAAGAGACACAGAGCTCGGAAGGATGGACGGGAACATTCCTACCTGTGCATTTCTCTTTTACCAAAGCTATATGACATGCACAGACAAAGCAAGAGAGGGATCTTTTCAAAGTTATCCAATTATGACAGTAGCAGTATAAACTAACAAAAAGAGAATGTAAAATCGATCATCAGCTCACACAGTGTGGTCCGTTTTGGAATCTAAATACAATGGATCTCCTGGATGATATTAAGTTTTTGTGGAAGTCAATTAAAAACAAAATTTCCATTCATGCATTTCAAATGTCACCACGTCGAAACACCATGTCAAACCAATCCAACACTCCTCCTGTGGTATAGGCTGCCGGATGCTGATATTCTGAATATTACAGTTGAACCTGCCATCCTCTGTTACGGAGCACTGATTTGCAAATTGCACAGGCCACCTCCTAATCCATCACCACCTCCATTATCCTCAGAGTGTCCTGCAACAATAAGCTGAGAATGAGGTTCCATCATTCACCTGCCGGTTCTCTGCCATCACCACAATCTACACTCCAGGGAGGGTGTGTACAGACTCCCACCCTGTCATCATAGGACTGGATATCATAGAGACTGTTCAGCTTCACATGGCATCACAAAAGCTTTTTTCCCAAATTACAGGTTCATCATAAATACTACTTATTGAAGTGCTTGGTCTGTTTTGAATAAGGCTGACAAGTTTGACATATGTAATAAGGTGTCAGCACATTATGGAACCAGGAAGCTGTGTTGCGTGTAGAATCAACTTAACAACAGACATTTCATATGATTGTGTGACATCCTCACAACAGATATATAAAAAGAAAATAGTTGTTATGGTTCTTATGACGCTTGTTAGGCTAAATAATCCTGTTAATTTCTCTGTAAGGGTGATTTTTTGGATTTCTGGTTTTCAAACTGCAGAAGCAAGTACGTGTTCAGCTCCGCAGCCTCTGAACTAGCGACCCTGCCGTCAGCAGAGTTTATGAAATTGTCGCCCCACTGTCTTGCCCTCCTATCGAGAGGTAATTGAAAGCTACTCTTCCTTTTGAAAAAGGACACAACTCGTCTCCGCAGTCGGAGCTGCCGTGTCTGAACAGCCCTTAAAGGTCAGCCACATGATCCGAGCTGTCACTTTGGGTTTCTACCACTTCACATGATCGGCAGCTAATGTGAGTGTGTGTGTGCAGATTCCATGAGGAAACACTGCCCTGATTCACATTTAGCTTTTTTAGATTAATTGAAAAAGTCAAAGAAGAGAGATTGTAAGAATCATTTATTTCAATTTGTTGAGGATTCCCTAAATCTTTCTGAAATAATATAATATAATGAGCAGAAAAGATTAACATTTCAGTTATTGGTTTTTGAAAGCTCTGCAGCTTTGAAGGAGCAATTCAAGTTACATTAAGCAGGATTTTATTCTATAATCCAGGTGTTGCATTACCTCAGATTACAATATAGGCTACAACAATGATGTGTTCCCCCCGCCCCCCCCAAGGTTTGCATTTCTTACAAATCAAAATCTGCCACTGGGCCCATTCACATTCAACATTTATATATAATCCAATCTATCAACAGAGGCTAATATCACCACCAGAACATCTTCAGAGTGTCTTATCTCTTCAGTATAATTTGGTTTTGAAGCATCAAACTGTAAAGAGGATGTTGTTTTAAGTTTACTGTGATTAGTTGTCTGCTGAATCATGAACTTGTTATACCCAGTTTATGGGAACAGGCGATGTGCGAAGCTGAAGAGTTTTATTTTAAAACATCCACACAATGGCTCAGTAAAATAAAAAAATAAAAGTAATAATGTGAAAACATACACCAGCTCCTGCATTTTGTAACATTACAACATCCGTCAGAGATTGCTGCACTGCTGCGATAACACAGAATAGAAATAGACTTACACCCAAACACTATATATGTACTTAGGAAAACATCATGTCAGTTCAGCACAGGGTCTCTGTAAAGGCTTATTTTTAAAACCATAAAAATGGGGATTCAATCTAAAGTGAATTAAGAGAAGAGGAGGCCTAAGAAGAAAAGGCAATCAAATATTGAAGACTCTCTTGGGCACTGGCACGCAACGGTCCTGTTAACCCGACCCAACTCCAGGGCTGTCGCCAAATGCAGCTCCACTGCACTGAAATATTAACTGGCTGCAATCTGTGACACCCACACACACACACACACCAACACGCACACACACACACACACACACAAACACACACAGGTACTGAAAAGCCTTGGTGGAGCTTCACTATTGATCCACATGTACTGGAAAATGCTAACATGAGGCCATTCCTTTAATAGCTATGATGGTACGATTCAAAAATAAAACCTACACTATCAAAAGTCAAATGCATATTATTCATATACATGCATTTGGGATTGTGTGGGTTTAAACAAGCATATACACACATATATATCAATAAATATAAAGGATTTTCCAATATAAAGAGTATTGAATTATTTATCACTGAAGACAAGCTTTCCACTTTTCCTTCACACATTTACATAAACACAAGGCTCTGTAACTACACGAACAAAAACAGGATGCTGAAGTTTGCCGAGACGTGAATTTCTTTGTGTGCTGCACGGAATTAAAGAAATAAAGATTGGTCACACATCGGCTTCCCCCTTTGGCCAAAACACTGTGTTTCTGCTGAACAGAGGTTTTGTTTCATAACCAAAGCGAAGACTGATGACGCTCTGTGTTTGTGTGCAACTTTTCACTCATCTTTTTTTCATGGTGACATACAACGGCCGAACCTTTATCAAACTTTATCAACATGTGGGAAATAGGACATTCACTCGTCTATCTATCACACTATGAGTCCAATTGCACTTACTAGAACAACAAAGCTAAATCAAAGCCAGTCTATTTATGTTATTTAAAGAGGAACACAAACGTCACCTCAGGACATTGAAATTGTAACACACGAGACAAAAAGCATCTTGCCCCGGTTCAACACAGCGGTTTTATATTGTTGTAACTCTTGGATAATGAAGTGGTGCTTCTGCGTCTCGCTCGCCCGGCTCATGCTTCAGTAGCAGCCAAGGCTCTGGGCTAAAGAGATGATGAAGCTGTTGTTGTTGTCATCTGATCACCGCACTACTTTCACAGTGGATGTAAATCAAAATTATCTTTCGTTTTTTACTCATTCGGCCATTTCAGATGTTTTCTTCCAGATATCCTCCATGTCAGCTGGAGTTTAACTGTTTATCAGTACATCATACGTATCAGTATATACTCTCAAATATTGCAAATGACAATATCTGAATAAAAAGCTCTGGTAACACAAATGGTTTCTCTTTATCTCGGTGAAAGAGATTATTGTGGATCCTCAAGGTGATTTAATTGGGAGGAAAATGTCAATATGAGAACATAGAGAAGACTTCCTGTGCAGCAGTTTTTTTTTCCTCACTTGCCCTGAGCAAGGCTGACGAGATGAAACCAGACTGGCCTCCGAAACAACAAGGGCTCATGTTAGGGGACTGCTCTCTGACTCATCCTCTGCACGTCTTCGTCCAAAGCAAAGCAGCGTTCACGGTGTTCATCGCCGCCTCTTTGGTTGTTGTTCCTCATCCGTGCTCACTCACATGATTAAACCAATGATATGAAGAACACACAAATACAACGGTGCTATACACAAGTCTCCTTTCCTGCTTCTCTTTCACAGTTTCCTTTTATGTATGTGGCATTTTGCATTTCCCGCTTTCGGAAACTCTACTGTCTAAAGCTGTGACCATTTTAAACACACCACCTATTCAAGGACAAGAAGAGAATGGAAAATATGTTTTATATATAAAGTATTTGACATATTTTGCTGAATATTGTATGCTACTAAATCTTAACACTGTTATTTTTCATACAAATAATGGGTTTCAATTTACTCCTTTAAGTGTGAGTGAGCTTAATTTGCTTTGTTGTGAGTTTGGCACAACGTGGCTTCTCGCTGTGGTATCACCAGCAGCCCTGCTCAGCCACAGTCACTGGTAATCTGTGAGGGGGTCTTACACTTTCATTTTGTCTGGACAGAAACATGATCACAGTCTGTATTTATAGCTAGTCCGCATGGACGCCTGATAATCCTGCAAACAATGAGCTCAATCCCGCCGAATACACAAAGATAAACACCAAGCGGTCGCAATGACACAGCTCGAGGTCAAGTTGCTCATTTTCAAATTTTTCCCCCTTTTCCCTTAGATAGAGCTTGAGACACTGAGATCTGCTGCTAAATGCCTTAGTTTTCTGGGATTTTCACTCGACAGTGCCAAAAGAAAATAAAGATATCTCTCCCAAGAACTCATTATCTTTTCTTCTTTGTGCCAAGGAGCAAAAAGGCACATTTGTGAGCATTGTTTAATCTGAGACTTGAGGTCAGGTTCCAGGTCGGTCACACAAAGAGGAACAAACATTTCACAAACACATTTTCGCAGTTGATGAGTAACTTGTGAACATTGATTACTTTCATATGAATCACTGTTAAATAACAAAGTGATGAGGTTCAGACTTTAATCAACTGCCGGAACAAACAGCAGCCGAGGTAAATTGATGTTTCCTTCCAAACAACAGGGCACGTTCATTTATCTCAATGTGATTGGTTTCTGCTTCTTAAAAAAGACTCATTTGGTGGTTGTAATTTAAATTCAATTGTTATTGTCAGTGCCATCCATCCTTCTATCCTTCAATCCATCTATCTATCTATTTATCTATCAATCTATTTATCTATGTATCGGGTTTGGCTCTGAAACTGCTCCCTCACTTCCATGAAAGGTTTCCTGCCGGTGACACTCAGCTCATCCACTTCACGTGCATCACTGCAGACTTTGCTGAATCTTTCCTTTAATACACTTGAAATGTTTGTTGTCAGGCTGCTGGCTGACTCAGACAGTGAAAACCCGTTTGGGGAAGAAATAAATATTCCTAATCTAATCAATACAGCAGGGCATTAAACATGTTTTCGTTTTATTCCGTCCTTTTCTCCAACTTCAAATGTGATGGGATTTCTCTTCACAATGAATGGAAATGTCTGGCTCAGAACATTCCCCTGCACTTTACAACTCGTTTCCCCACATATCAGTGTGTGCTCTGGCTCCGGCTGTCACCGGGATAATGAATAGTGGCAATGAATAGCGGGAGAAGTAAGATAAATAAAATAAAATATTGCTTTGTCACCGGCTTCGTTCAGACTACTTTAACTGGCACACACGTCTTCCTGCTGTCAGCACAATATCTGAGCGGGGGAGAGCAGGTGGGCCACATTATCAAGTTATTAATCATCGGGTTGGACGGGGGAGCACGCTGGAGCCCCTCGATCTCCATTCAGCCTGTTAGAAGTCCCTCGGATACCTCTCTGCTTATCTTAAAAAAAAATCCTATTTCTATTTGTTTTTCTTATTGCAGTGTAATTGCCTCCAACCCCCTCCCGGATTCAATTAAGTGCAATCCCAGCACAAGCACATTTCCATATCCTCGACATTATCCCTCTTTATTAAGTCCAAGTCCCATAAAAACACACTTCATCAGCGAGACCGTTTCATTAAGTGCTTACATGTGAAAGTAAGGGGCCACAGTCTCAGATTTCAATTTGGATCACATCTTTTCTTAACAAGCTTCACACATAAAAAAACAGGATTTCTGCTTTTCAGTGTGTTAAAAATAAAAAGCTGTAATAAACGGTTGTAATTGAAAAACAATTGAGATATTGTCATTCTCGAAAAAACTTGTAAAATGTTGCACGTTTGGTAAGTGGGGTTGAGAAATGAAAGCTGTAGGTGTTGACACATTTTGACCAATGTATAAGGGACATAGGCCCATATAGGACCACCAGGGGCCAATTCTCATGAACCTTAATAACATACATTTGCTTTGTAAGCCTCTGTAAATAAGAACATACAGATTGAAGGTAAAAGAGTTTTTCCTGAGTTGATGGCAGCTAACACAGCATGATTTCCTTCGGGGCTCTACAGCCAGAGAGCCGTTCAGGGGCTTTGCTGTTTCTTTGAATCAGATTTGGTTTGATTTGCATCACAATGAATCACTGTCACATTAATTCACATGAAAAAAAAACACAACATGTACGTTTAGAATCTACACAAAGAGCAGTCATTTGGACTGCCACACATCTAATTGGTACGCCGCCCACCACCACACCTGACAACTTCTCCCAGTGGTGTGGTATGGTATGATGTGGCATTGTGTCGCTGTGTCAGAACAGTTGTCATACCCTAGCGGGGGCCTGGATTCAAACCTGAGTTGTGTCATATGACATTAGTTGTTAAAATTGAATGTTCTACCTGTGTTATTCTGGTGTTCCAGATTCCTCCCACATCGAAAAAGTCAATGTGCTCAGATCTACATCCTAAAATATGTGGTAGCAAGTATTCATCAGTGCTAAGTAAATGTTTCCACACAATAAAGCAAAACATTTACACTTATTGTGACACTGAGTAAAGCAACATCATCCTATCTTTCCTTTAGCTCTTGATTTAAGACAAATTTGAGCTTTGTTTATTTTAAATGTCTTGTTTGTTTATCTTTTTGTTGATTGCACAAAAACTACTGGTGTATTACCACGGAACTTAGTGGTAAGATGTTGTAGTAGTTTGGGAAGAACCCATAAGAATTTGGTGCGGATCCTGATCCAAAAGCAGATCCAGGATTTTTTCACTTACTTTCTAATGTAGATTAACACACAAAGCTGGATGTAGTGAATTTAAGTGTGGTTTCATGTGGGGACTGTTTGGCCTCGGTGGAGTTATTCACTCTCTGGGTGTCTTTGTTCTCTTTAAGTATATCTGCAGAGTGCAATAAGGAGTAATAAGTAGAATAATTAGAAAACGGAATTAATAAAAGATACACATTTAAAGATAATTAACTTTTTATATTTGATACAAGTCATTTCAATGCTGGAGTATGTGTTCCTTTTGTGCAGGTAGGCATTTCTTCACACTGTAATAAAATAAGATATGCACGTCACGGCTGCACAATGCAAACCACACAATACAATTTTCGACTGCATAAATATGCAAATATGCAGGGTGTTGTTAGCGATTCCCAGACACAAACAGTGTGCCAGACACAGCCAAGGACATACAGAGGTCAGAGACAGAGTTCATCACCCTGATGACTGGACAGAAGAAGTTTCAATGTGTTGAAGTTTATTCTCTAACCATTAAAACAGGGAGGGACCATATGCAGGTTTACAGATATTAAAACATGCCACAGGATTTGTGGTTTGTAGACTGAGATAGAGAAAATAGAACTGAACTGGAAGAAATCTTTCATGACAGCCACGGTGACATGTCATGCATGTTTACTTGGACTTTAAACCTACCCATGCTTGCTCATTACATGTAATCTTCACGGTTAATCACAACATTTATCACTAGTTGCTACACAGATCAAAGTAAGTGGGCGAGACGAGGGATATTATGAGTAATTAAGAGTCTGAGAGGTTCAGGGCTAAGCTTGGTTTAATAAAATGTATATATAGCCTCATAAAATATATATATTTAAATAGTTTTTTGTGAGTTAAGTCAAACAAGCTGCTTCATACACACATTTTTAACACTGAGTCACCTTACAAACGTTGCCAATCACAACATGTTAGCATGATATTTGACTCGAGCTCAGTTTGAGCAACCTAAGCACCCCAGCAGGGAAACTGAAAAAGCTTGGCAGCATTTGAGTGTTAGAAAAAGAAAAAAAAAGTTCTACACACAATGGCTCAGGCACTGGCCCAGGCCCGCAGCTCCTCCCCAGAGGTGCAGGGAACTTTTAATCTAATTAAAGCGAGACTGGGAAAGACAACTTGAAAGATAAGGGTGCCATAGAGAGTCGGCTGCCTGGCACCGCCGCGATTCATCCTTTCTCCGTCACGACTACAGCTAGTTATTGAGTCCTTGAGGGTGACGAGGGAGGGGGGGGTGCACAAAGGAATGCTCCACCAAGTGACAGTTTTAAATGGCAGCTTGGGTTGACAGCTGCAGTCTTGTTGAGGTTGGGACAGTGGGATTTACACAAATCGAGGAAGTGACAATAATTAATTTTTGTTGCATCGTTTCTCCAGATGCAGTCGAGCGGTCAGAAGAAACTCAACAACCAAAAGTGCCCACACAATGTGGAAGGCGCCTGTTTTTTTAAGTAGTTCCTGGACAAAGTTTGAAATATAACAACTGTGGAAAATCACAACTACTGGATGAAACAAAACATCTATAAACCGTACTCCATGATGAAAACAGAATTATTTTTACTGGCTTGAAATTAGTCTAGAACAATGACAGGTAACATGGTCCTAATTGGGGTTTGTTGTTTGCGATGCATTATTAACTGCTTTCCTGCATCAATTTGAATATTTAGTAGCGGCGAATGAAGTGGGGCAGATGAGGACAGCAGAGTGAACTTTTAACTGTATGATCTAGAAAAATTGCTGATATCACTATTTCACAGCTCATGGAGTCCTTTTATGTTGAGTTTGTCGTGCCTGATGAGTCCATAACAAGTTTATTTAAGTTTGTTATGGGAGTTTTTTTCTTATGCTGGTTATAAAAAAAAGTTTTTAAACAGGACGTGCAGATATGATATTCTCCTTTCTTTCTTATCCTTATGGTGCCAAGTCAAATCTTCTGCAATATATAGGTGTTTTATCTGAGGCTGAAGATCAGAGACAGTTTATAAAGATGGATGATATGACAGTGAAGTGAAGCCTTGATCGCCCAAAAGGACGTTAACCATGCTTTCTTCATGTTAGTCAATAAGAAATGGAGAAAATTATAAAGTCAAAGATACACATTTACGTTGTTTTTGAGCAGAATATTTTAGCTTAATCCTCCTAGTCCACTTCTGTGCAATAGGAGGAAGTGGAGAGGTGTCGTCCATCTTTGAAACTACAGTCCAAAGCCTGGGAGAATAGTAGTGACTGGTATGCTTTCAGAAAGCGTCGGCTGCATCTCACACACATGTGGGGTAAAGGCATGATTGTGGGTAACTGTCTTAATTAAGCTAACAATGGTTGAAAGGATGCATTAGAGACAGACCTTAATAATCAGAAGAGGTGTGAGGCACGCTTGAAGTGACACATCAAAGTAAACTGATAAATTCTCCTGCTTTGACTTTCATGTTCACTCAATTCTTTTCTGGATGACATGACAAGACAAGTCTATTTTCCCAATCACAACAATTCAATATATATATATGAATATATAGAAATGGCCTGCTGTCGTAAAGAAGATAGTTTGGATACTTTCCTACAGACTGACACACTGTGCTTCAGAGACAGAGCGCACAATGTACGATAGCGGGCAACACAAATTCCACAGACAAAAAACTTCTTGTTCGTTTTATTCCCTAACACTCTCAGATAGTTCCAAGCTGTGAATGTGGCTTTCATGTATTACTCGCCAGGAGGGGAAAGCACAGCAGGTAATAATTCCTCCACAATATGTAATAATAATTAGTAATCTTCCTTGTGCAGCTGCATGGATATTTGCTGCCCTGTAAAACAAAAACCCTTCTCTCCGACACGTTTCAGTATAGTAGCACTTAATGGTTTGTGGAAATAATGGTGAAAGGAGCTCTTTTCTATATTGTTGATTCCTAAAACAGTGCGGATGAAAATAAATAACCTATACGGACCCATTCCGAAAATACCTATAATCGTAATGTCTGGTGCATAAGGATTTTATTTACAATGCATGTTTTTACTGCAGTCAAGTGCTCACCATGTACCCCTCAATAAGAATGAAAAACGTCTGTATAAAAGCAATTAGGGTTCTATCTCCAACGCATTCATCCAAGCACTGCAAACTTAATTAAGAAAGCTAGCCTCAGCTGGGCCTGTGTGCCACATGCAAGACAGATGCCACAAATTTAACCTTTCAGCTGCGGCTTCGACCACAAACTGGGCCCTTATTGTTCCATAAATAATGAAATCGTACGACCCTCTCATGTTCACTTTGTGTGCAGACACAGTGATTAGCCTCAGATGTCCTTCCGGTCTGAAAATTGAACGGCACGTGTGTTCACAGAGAACTCCTCACAGCGGCGTCTTGTAGTTTATTTGCCCTTTGACGCCTCTTCTGCTGCTGATGTCTTAATTATGATGATGGTCCTGATATTAATTTGTTTGGAAATGAGATAATAAGCATGTAACATCATTATAAGTTCCACGGCGTTTCACTCTCAACGTCGCGACTGCAGTCAATTACTTTGCCGCTCGCGAGTTGCAGTGACCTTATACGAGCTGACAAATGGCCAATTCCTTCACACCCCTCTGCTTCCCAGCATGCTTTGCCTTTTCTTATTTACTGCCTACTTTCTAAATGCCACATTTGTTCCTGTTTATTCCCTAAGAGGCTTCTTTTCGTTTCATATTTTTTGACTTTCTCATTAAAGCTGCTGACCTACAAGTCAAATATTTGCTTCAAAAATAAAGGTGTCTATTAAAAACAAACAAAACATGTCTGGTGTATTAATATGCTTTCGGAGCGAGAGGAGACGTATTTATTTGGCATTTGTGTGAACGGTCCCTATGGATATAAATGGAAAGTAACTAATAAAATATAATATCTGTATGTATGGTGGGCGCTATGTTCTGTAACTAAATATAGGTTACAGTGAGTGCACTTATGATTTTTATGGTAGAGTAAACCATAATCACCTGAACCAACAAACTGATAATGGCCTCTCCCTTGGCAGTGTTCCTAGCCCATCTCCTTGGGGTAATGACCCCTCAGAGCCACTGAACTTGCTGTGTGTGCTGATGCTACAGTGCCCGGAGTTCTACCGTCCTTCACGCACGCACGAGGGGTCACGTTCACCTTCAGTCAGGCGTTAAAATGAAGTCCACTCCCTCATTGGGCCCATCACTCAAGACCATTCCGGCTCCCGATTGAACACATAAAATGCGCTGTTATGAGATGGCTGCGTCATATATTTCCCTGTAAATGGCTGAAGACTAAGTCCATTTTGAAAGAAAGAGGATTCATGATGTGAAATAGGTTTCGGGGGGGAAGCGATTCCTTCACCTGTTTAAAAATGCAAAGTTGCAGGCAGTCGGGCACCTCGCTCCTCGCGGAGATTGAAGAGTGAGTGTGCTCTTTTCACCACAATATATTCATCAATTCTGTCTTTGTTATAGTTCAAGGATCAATCTCTTTGCATAGCCCTCCCAGCTTATACATACAAATGGATATGCATTTCATCAGAGGGATTAGAGTGCAGGGTCAGGTAGAGTGCAGCGCCCCTGGAGCAGTGGTAGGAATTCAGCCACTTGCTCAAGGGCACTCGGTGGTGGATGGTGGATGTAAGACGCAGGCTCAGAAATACACCTTTCTGTCAGCTGCAGGGCCCGAAGCAGCAGTACTCCGATTATTGGTTGACCTGTCTCCTTCAAGAGAAATTGGGTCTAAGGAGAGATTCTAATGTTGGTCTTCTTCAAGCTGATTTCATGAGTGTATGGAAACAAGTATATATCCATGGCTTCATCAAAGGAAAAGACATAAAGTGTAGATTATGATTACTTGATTAATCAATAGTCAACCTAGCAGCTAAAACATTGATAATTCTTTTACATCCACTCATGCAAATTTATGATGTAGGGTTATCAAATATGCTGATTTTCTGCTCTTCCATTCCTTTCATTGTCCTCGGATTACACCATGTAAACAAAACATAGTACAGTGGCGTATTGGGGAATTTGGCATACACCTGGTACCAAAGTATCTGTTGTGGTGACAACTCTACATCATTGTAGTAGCAGCTGTTTAGTGCTAGTTTTGTAGTAATAGCTATTTTAGATTGTGGATTGTATTTGTGTGTGGATATGAGAAGACATGTCAATAAAGAATGATTTTCGTTTTCGCTAATGCTGCTACTTTTCTCAGTTTTTTTCAATATAACTACAGTGTTTGCCTGTTGTATACTGAGCTGTGTTTGTGTGTGTGAGTGTGTGTGTGTGTGTGTGTGTGTGTGTGTCTGCGTGTGAGCTATTCTTGGACAGGGGCCATAGGATATGTGAGACTGAAAGATGATGGTCCGCTGCTCCTGCCCAGGAAACTGCCTCCCTCTCAATCACCTTATTCAAAGTGTTGTCTGCTCGTCAGCTGCAGCATTGCTCCTCTCAGTCTAATATCCTGCATGACACAGGCCTATTTGTTTTATTAGGGTTGTTCCACTGGCCATTTACCCATCAGCCCCTTTCTGCCAACCATAGTGTATTCACCTGCACTGGACCTGGACCAAACCAAAGGCCACATCAGGTCTCTTCTTAAAGACTGAAATCAAACCATTCCATTTGTTTTCAGGACTGCATTTCAAATGCTAATTTTAAAGTAACCTTGAACATGTAGCCTGCACCACTGCTACTGGTTGCATTACCCGCTCTCAGTAACTATAGCCAGATCCCTCCTTACTATTGATCTGTAGCCCTGCTCCTTTTTTAACTCTGCTGTGAAAATGAAAATGTGAAAATGCTCCATGAAATATTTATTTCCCTTGCATTTCCCTCCTTGCTAGAATCCGAACCATCCCCACCACTCACACCTGCCAGGTGTAGATGTAGTCCTCAGCCGGCTGTGCCTGGTGCATTACTGCACATTAAAGGCAGAAGTGGAGGGTCGAAGAAAGACATGGGCGTTAGTACCCCATCGTCCTGATCATCATCACCCGCTGCTGCTGATGAGAGAGTGAGTCCCGGCTGTGTGAACGTGAGCCAGAGAGGAAGGGAGATGTTTTTGAATACACACTGAGTTTTTCTAAATGGGTTTCCTCGATTAGAAATCACTAGTTGCTTTTCAAAACAACATAATATGGTTTTCTGTCTTAAAGTAGGTTAGGTACACAGAGGTTAGGCTGAAATCAAGGAAAAGCCTCCTGAGACTTTACATAACAACAAATCCCCTTATGCTGCAGGTTAAGTGTGTGTGTGTGTGTTTGTGTACTGCACACCACATGTACATTTGAGGTGAATACATAATGTAGAGTGAATGTATAATTCAGTGGGCGAGGACGGAAAAGGAGACAGATAACCGTCAGACAGACACATTGACTTTGACCCTGAAATAACTCGGACGGCTCTCCACTCATTACTCTGCTTCAAATTTCATATCTCTTCTTTCTTTCTTTGTCCCAAACTCACGAACATTGCACCGACCCAAAGGTTGCATAAAGCCCTGAATACACACAGATCACGGCATCCATAAATAATAGAGCACACATAAATTAAACATTGAAGTTGAGTTTGCGATAGCCGCTCACTGTTGGCCGACTAAGACGCCTCGTTCTCCCCCTCCAAGACTTAATTAGAAGCCTTTGCATTTCCTGCATGGAAAACAAAAGGGAAAAAAATAAACAAACACGAAGAGAGAGAATGCCACAGGGAGCTTAGCCTTTGATTTCCCACAATGCACTCTGTTATTACAGTTTGCAATAATTGCGGTCTGTATGAGAGGACAAAGCCTTGAACGGGAACATCTAATCAACACCTAGCTCCTGCCCTCTTTTATTCACCTGCGTTATCTTCAAAGGTTAGCCCTCCCTTCCTTCTCCTTACAAGCCGGCCGCTCTTTCATGCACATCCGTTTGTATTTAAATAGAGGCTCAGCAGAGGCATCACGACTGGCCCGATACCTGAAGGCAGTGACAACGTGGAGGGACAGTGGAGAGTCCTAACACAAGAGAAACTTCTAGTTAAATAGAGACTAACAAGAACATCTGATCTGTAATGTAAATGTAGCAATCTTCAGGGATATATATATATAGGGATATATATATATAAAACCTTATTTAACACCAGTAGGTTGTGTTTTCATCTGTTGGTTTGTTATTTAGCAGAATTACACAAAAAACTGCAAAACTGATTTTCTTGAAATTTTGTGGAAGGGTAGGGCATGACCAAAAAATGGCCCCTTTGAATTTTGGTGTGGATTGGTGATTCAGACTTGGTTCTATAGGCCTGTATGTTGGGGTAATGCGTTTACACAATCTGAAAATCATTACACAAACTGTTTTAACCATGTAAGGATGTCTCGTCTAGTTTAACATTGTTACATGAAGTAGATCTGCTGTATTGAAGCTGTGCATGTGTAGCTGTGCTCTTGTCAAATAAATGTTCAGCCTGTTAAACACAAGAACAAACCCTTTCTGGAGTACTGATTACATGTTGTGTACATATGCATAATTGACAAACAGTTTTTTTGCATTTATTATATGGAAAGTTTACATATGTGTTACAGCATGGTTGTCTAGACAAGGAAAGTTAATTGTTTTGACTTACAGTAATATGCATTATTTATGCTCTTTGCAATCCAGCATCATGCTGCTTTTATTTAAATGTTCCTTGTTAATATGAATACTTATCAAAGTACTCGTACCACATTTAATCTGATCTTCTTCATCGCCTCTTCCAGGCCGGGCACATTAGGTTTTGTTAATTCAATCTGCGATCGTCTGTTAAGATACCATCTATCAAAGGAAGGGCACAAAAGCACATGTCCTTCTCCGAGTCCATTCTTAATTATGGATCTGGCGATATTGAGACTGACATTTAAGATCTCCTCACGTCCGTGTTTTTGTGAAAGACCTGAATGAGGCCCATCTGGTCCAAGTGGGGCATTGGGGATGACAGCACGGCAGCATGTTAATATGTTCTCTCAGAGATGAGGGGGGCCGCTGTGTTAGCGAGACGATGATGATGGCGCTCTCAGTCACATCCGCTCACTTAGCAGACCTTGTCTCCTCTTGATCATTCTTGACAGTAACAAAAGGGCTGAATATTCTCTAATCAAGGCCAAAAATTCTGATCACTGGTGGCATGTCCCTAATCAGTCCATAATAGCGTTCTGAGGACAGTGTCAGTAGATAATGGCAGGTTAGCCATACTAAACAATGAGAGATGGAGAGTTTCTTTCAAAGATATCAAATCAGCCCTCTGAGGGATGTGACACGTGTTCTAGAAATCCTGCAGACACAGCATTAATTGACTTCGAGGGGTCGTGCGGTTTTTGCAATTACCTGAGGACAACTGAGAAATTACTTTAGAGCCAGCGTCATATCCAACTAAAAGAGTAACTTCAAAGTTGTGGGCTTTATTGTCAAGAGGACGCTTGATGATGATGTTCAAAGAAAGTTGTAGCCTCATCAAAAGACAGTTACTTTGTTTTCTACCTTTATTGTGGTTTAATTTATGCACAGAGCATAACGCCACTACTTATAATTCCACACAACAACAAAAGAATAACATCATTTGGCACTATTTGCAATGCCACTGCCAAAGGCTTGAGAGAATAATGATGAATCAATATACTTGGTGGCGATGTGAGTCCATTATGAAGAATAATGGCTTGTGTGGGCTGCACAGGAAATGTAATGGACAAGATAAATACTGAGTGTTTATCATTCTTGTGAATGTGTCTTACTGGAACTGGAAAGAAAACATCTAGTAGATAACAGTCCATCTAAATTTCAAGGGAAACAAGTTTAACATCCACTTTGAGATCAGAAGTAGAATTTCAGAAATTTCACAGATATCATCATGAAATAAAAAACATGCATATTCCAACACAGCACACATGTATTTCCTGTATGTGATTTTCCCAGTAAGAGGTATTATATTACAGTTCTGCTATAGAACATTCCTGCTTTAGGATATGAAATAAATGTCCATAATAAATTATTTCTAAACTATCTATGCTGGATTATCGCTGCTTCCTATCTGCAGTGAGCAGTCCAGTCTCCAATCCAGTCTTCTTACTGGGAAGCCGGGGAGGATGGTGGCGCGCTCGGTTTGACTCGATTCGGTTGCCGCAGTGTTCATCACGAATGATAGGCACACAGAGAGGAGCAGTAAATTCCAGTAATAACTGTAAAACATAACTTATTTAAGGTCCTAACATGTTTGAAAAGACCCCAAATGATCAGTGTAAGTGTCCTTGGTGGAGCTGAGCATGGCTCCCTAGTTGTCTGCCCCGGGCTTGGTGGGGCGCTGTGGTCGGGCTGTGCACACCAGGCTTTCCATTACAACTCTGTGTGCTGTCAGAGCAAACCTCTGTGAGATTATTTTTCCCGTTTTATATCTAAAAAGGTGCAGCCAGATCCAATAATACCATATTCAACTGATGTTGGGGGGGGGGAATTGGACGAAAAAAGCAACAACGACAGAAATAAATAAATAAATAAAAAGCAGCTCATGTCCACCATCTGCAAATGTCAGCTCCAGAATCTGTAATCCCGCTGGATAAAACACGCATATTTATTTTGCCTGAGCCATAATTAAAAGCGCTGTCACAGTTTTTACTCTGGTACGTGGAATGGAGTTTGGCAGGTGAGAGTTTTGTGGGGAAGCCCCGCGAGGCATTTTAAAAAAACAATGTGCACTGACTACCGCTCACTGCCGACTGAGAAAATGAGAAGGTTGGTGCAGAAAAACTGTCCATTTCATGCTGGGAGAGGCCTGTGGGAGAAACACACCTCATTGACCTACAGGCCTGATGGTGTGTTTACTTCTGATACCTGCTATTTAGAATAAACTATTTCCTAGAAAGCATCACCAGAGAAAGGGACTGATTAAAACAGGTGGCACATTCTATATGTTTGGATAAAAAATAAAAATAAAGCTGCTGTGATGCAACGTGCCTGGACTGTAGTATGTGGATTGAATAACTCACAGTCTGGATAAATGGATTGTAAAAGTACAAACATATTCGATCCTACATAGACGCTGGCCTGTTCCTTAGCCGGAAGCACCATCACTCGGACATTATAGCACGGGACTGGTGCAGAATACATGAAACCTGCCAACAACTACCCACGAGCATTCTCCACAGGACGTTGATGAGTGAAGAGTACTCATCAGACGAAGTACTAGTTCAAGATGTAGAAGTGCTTATTAAATATCACACTTAATTTTGCTCAAGGACTTTGTTTTTCCAGTTGTCCAATTACATGCACTTTGTTCAGCATTTCAAAGAATCAAAATATTCAAACTTGTCCCCAATGAGTTACTAACTTCACATATTTAACATGTCTTTTTGTTTGATTCTCTACTTATTCTATAGTTGCTAGATTCATCAATATTGTTTAATATGCATGTGTATTTCTATATAAATGTGTGTACCAGCCTACTTTGTATCTCAATCTTTGGCATTTATTTATTTAGCAAATGAAGTAAACTGCATTTATAATTCCACTTGCGTTTTTCTTTTACATCTTGTGAGATTAAAACAATTCACTGTCAACAAGCTGTGAGATTTACTACTTTATCCCTTTGTGATGAAGCTCAGTCGTTCCTCCTCTGTAACTTACTTTATATTCAGGCTTAGAGTTTATGTGATGATCCAAACTCTTTGAATTTTATATCTTGGCCTCATTTACTCTGGTGTCTTTTGGAGCCGTTGTAGAATATGATATGCTTGTAAATAGCATTTGGCTCATGTAACATACAGCAAGAAATAATTAATAATTTTCCTTATTTCCTTTCGGTATTGCTGTGAGTACATGTGATTAGTTATGTGTGTAAGTTATATCTTCTAAAACTCTCTTGAATATTTTTAATACCTGTCTATAATTATCTCTTGTGTATCTATCATCAATTGATGAACACAACTACTTCATGTCTTAAAAGTGTCATCCTAAGATGCTAAGAGAATATTTGTCTCATAATCAATATTTGCTAACCACAGACGCATTTGCATGTATATTTAAAGACTGGTCTTACTTTGTGGTATTGACTGCCATGGAAACTCAGTCCCCCATGATGCAACCTGTTGAAACGTCTGCTCACTGGTTGATAACTTCACCACGCTCCCCTGGGAGTTTGGGTATCTTTCTTTACTTTAATTATATAGCGATTTTACAGTTCACAAGTTAATTGAATCTAAAACGACTTCAGTACAAACAACAGCAGCTGGATGATCAGCCTGTGCATCCAGATGCACGTGAAGAGGAGAATAGACACATCAAACTTTGTCTCAATAACGCTCCCTCTGAAGAAACACGACATCTTGATTTAGATGCAAAACAGAATCCCATGCTCGGCTGGCGCCTCCCATGAGGAGCCAGGAGATTAAGATTTAATGGTGATACCGAGGGAATGACACTATCTGTCTGCAGCCTCCCATCTCTTCACACAACATCACCTCTGTTTCATTTTTGTCGTTTTCCTTCCCCCCAAACACGGATGCATACACTTTTCCATCATGCATACGCTCAAGCTTGCACACACAAACACATACACACACACACACAAGTATGTGCATGTTCCCCACAGATGCCTGCAAATGCATACAGGCTTTGCATATTTAGAGACTCAAACATGCAATCTAAAATCTGACAAAACTTTGGCTACTGGCAGATGACTTGTAAATGAACGCCTGTCAAGTTGATCTTTTTGTTGCGTGAACACAAGAACTGGTTCAGAAAAAAGATGGATCTGCAGTCAACTTCCTGGGCTAAACAAACACGCCTGAAGGGAATGCTCTGCTCTACACTGTTTAAGAGTGTAATGCACGGTGCTGATGTCATCACAGCAGTTTTAATTAGATGAAATGTGACATGAGAATGGCACCCGCTGCCCTTCAAGCGTATATTACCAGCGTCTTCGTATATCCTCTGTCAGTATATACTTTCAAACTGAATTAGGGTCTTGGACCACATTATTCTAGTCTGCCTCTTCCATCCGTGTTGTCTTAAGCGTGTGCTGAGTGAAGGAGGAAGCCAAGCCAACACACAAACAAACACACTATAGTTACTAATTGTACATCCATTCATTCCTATGAGCAGTTTTAGAATCTGCTGGTGCCTTTAACCCTTGATATTTGCTCCTACCTGCTGATGTGACCCATAGGAGTCAAAATAAATACTTCCTGAAGCTTAATAAACCAATTTAATAAAGGACCTTAATAAACATGGTTAGGGTTGTGGGTCTGTCTTGACGGATGGAAACAATCTTGACTGTCTCACACCATATTCCCTGTACTTTGCAGTCAATGAGCTTGTTGTGTTTTGGTGAGAAGCTGTGAAGAGTTCATGTACGTCGTCCTAAATCAAGAGTGCTCTTGGTGTAATTGAAAATCCAAGGTGACAAAGTGTGAACAGTTTTTTCCTTTAAGGGCCACACAGCCTGTCCTGGCTGCATTTATGAGGGATCAAGACATTATTTCGGGAATGATTAGTGTGTTGACGCAGCATCAGAGGACATCGACTCAACAAAGCAACGCGGTGACACGCAGCACATGAAGCTAAAGAAGCCGGAAGACCTGAAGGGGACGAGTTCAACTCGTGAATAAACTGAATGAAATTGGCATCCAACGAGGTGCTTTACAATCCTGTGAGTTCCTTTGGATTTACGAGGTAATGGAACGCTTATGTGCTTGAAGGATTCTTTGAGTTGAGGTCAAAGTTACATCAAGACCTTTCTCTCTTTCTCCAGTGTCCACAAACGAAGACATTGAAGCTAAAGACAGTAACAGGTAGTGAGTGACATGCCCTGTCATCTTGACCTAACAGGGACTAGATTGGCTCTTATTTGTTCATTTCTCTTTAGCAACCGGATGGACGTTAAAGAGAATGAAATCTTCCAGAATGAAACACACAAATCTCTGGAACAAAACAACTTAGACACTGCAAATGTCTGGTGCTTACCACTTTGAGAAGTAATCATCCCCTCAGCCATGGCCTATTCTTCTCCCTCCTCTGTTGATGTGGTCGTCCCAATTTGCTGTCTTTTATCTAGAAGTAGGGAAGAGGCAGAAATGAAAGGATAAATTACAGCTAAGCTTAAAAGCCACAATGAGAATCGATACACAAAGATCACAATTGCAAACATCTTGAAACCCCAGTGCTTAGAAAGTACACATGTTGGACCCAGCAGAGATAAATAGTACAAGAAGTGATGGCACATTGAAGCTCCACTGTGTGCTGAGCTTTCAATCCACGTTTAATACATCCCATGGTATATACAGTGTGTTTACTCTTCTTCATTTCAACCTCAGCACGCCTCACGGAGTCCATGGCTACATTTTTAGTTGAAAGATTTTCCCTGCAGGAACTTTCTGATGTTTTCCCGAGCCCTACGTGCGACCTACACAATGCACACTGAGCCCCGCCGTGACTTTCTGTACTGTAATGAGTGCGCTTCTTCAGACTGCAGGAGGAAACACAGAGGATGGTGATCGTGCAAAAGGGCGTGCCTGAGTTGGTGATGAGAGAGAGAGAGAGAGAGAGAGAGAGAGAGAGAGAGAGAGAGAGAGAGAGAGAGAGAGAGAGAGAGAAGACAGTTATCTCCTCTACTCCAAAGGCAGAGAGGTTAGAAAAAAAAAGTTTGACTCAGGACACTCTTGTTAAAATCACTCTTGACACCCGGCGCTATTAGTACGCCATTAAGAGTTCAAGGACAATAGCCGTCCTGTTTTTGATCATTTATCCGCTGGATCCTCTCGTTAAGCCCGAACCCAGCTCCTCACAATGGCCACAGAATACTGATGGGCCGAGAAAGGGTGATTTTGCTGAATTCATAATAACCCAATTTTTATGTGTCCTTCATATTACAACAGTCTTTGGCTTTCCAGATTGACAATTGAATTGTTGACGCAGGGCCTCCTAGTAATATTATCATGACAATATCAGGCACCAGTGATACATACTAAAATGAAAGTCATCTTGACATGGGTGTTAGCCATGCTAGCTGTGAATAGAGCTGTACTCTGCATCAGTATTTAAAATGGATGCCTCCCTGTTCATATGTAAAGGCAGCGTAAATGAGTCCTTAAAATAAATTGTGAAAAAGCTCATCTGGAACTTTTGAAAAATGTGTCTTTGAAACTCCAACAACTTCAGGTGTAAATTTGAGATCAGAGTTAATTTGCAACGACAACATCCTGATGAAATCTGGTTAGCGTTAGCAGCATTAGCATTTATATAAGCTTGATGATTTGATTATATCCTTACTGCTAATTATATCTTCACATTTGCAAGCTGCATTTACATTTCCAAAATACATTGGTGAGCAGGTTCGTGGGTTTCAGAGCAAAAGAAAAACACATTTGATGTCGCAAAGGCCAAACAATGGCATGGCAATAATTTGTTTGTGAGGTATTTAAAAGCAAACTCAAATGTTAAAGTAGCCCAAGGTTAAAGCTCCATGGTGTCAAGCCCCCCAAAGCTAATAAGACTCCCAGTCTTCCTACATTCTATTCTGAAGTTTAAATTTACATTCACTGTGCACGCTGTGAGGTCCCCTAGTGACACGTGTATAAAGAATAATGTACATTTTCAACACTGTGTTAGTTAACATGAAGAATGGCTGTATCTTAACAGACCCTGATTCAGATTGTATTTTCAGATCTTTCATGGACAATCTGTCAAAAAACGCTGGTCTCAGAAAAATTCTAACTGTTCCCCTGTCTGCCAGGAGCTTGGCCTTGATTCATAAGGAGCGCATTTGCCAACTGGAATCACGATGAACACCAATCAAGACAATAGCTGCTCTCTTAGTGTTTCTCCCTAATTATGGAACCATTAAGTGTCTTAATATGCAAGAGCACCTGGATGTTGTTACAGGCATCAGAGCTTCATTAGCATTTGTTCTTAACTACCACAGCCCGCACCCGGATAATTGGTACTTTATTTTGTGGTATGGTGTGAAGGGAGGGACAGAAATTGGAGCCACTCCTCCCCACACACACACACACTGATCAGCAGAAAGTGAGAAAGACACAGTTTTTTATGAGCAGTAGAATTGCGTACAAATTGTGATAATTGCACAAACGCAACACTATGTTATACTTTCATAATTATGATGCAATCAAGTAAAGTCATTATCAAAATGAATAGCATCTTCATAACAATGAGTCACTTTAAGTAAGGTCCAAAGTTCAATGTTTCAAAGTAATTTAAACAAAATAAAAATAATAATCCACTTTTGTTTTTGATCTTAAATTTGAATTTGTGGTTCAGGGGGTAGAAAACCTCCCTAAATAATGTTGTGCTTAAAACTTTCCTCTCTTTAAAACTTATGATACGGTTTTGCTTAGTTGAACTTAGGCCTCCACTGCTGGGGGAGCTCCCATGATGCATTGAGCACTTCTCTCTCTCACTCGGTGCATTTATATTACAGCACTGAAAGTCAATAACTGTGTTCTCTCTCTGCTTCCACTCTCTGCCTTCATCCTGCAGGTATCTATTATTCCAGAGCTGCAGGGTCAGGATCTGTCGATATCACTCAACCATTATTATTCTTATTATTGTTATTAATTGGTGCTGATTACTTTGCCGCTGTTATTATTGATAACACCTTTCCAACTATGGTTAGCGCTGTTATTATTGTCATTACAACAACCTGTCTGACAGTAGTACAACTGCTCCTGCTCTATCTCTTTCCCTCTCTTCCCCTCTTTCTCCTCCCTTCTCTCCGTCCTTCCCTCACAACCTGAGGCGGTGGCAGATGGTCGCCCACCTTGAGTTTGGCTCACATGGAGGTTTCTTCCTGTTAAATCTTCCATTGTCGCCAACTGCTTGTTCATTGAGGGAATTGTTGGGTTTCACTCTACATGTTGTAATGTCTCGACCTCACTCTGTAACGTACCTCTCGAGGATGTATACTGAGATTTATAAATTTGAGACTATATGGCAGATTAGCTCAACCCTCTGATCCAAAGTCTTCCCCGTCAATGTCACAAACACACAGCTAATAAAGCAGAACCAATTACTTTGCGCAGCTGGGCATATTTTATATGTTCCTTTCGATCTTGAGCATTTGATTGCTTGTAAATACACAGCCTGATTTATACTTCTTTACAGTGTAAAACGCAGTGGGCCCAATGACAAGAAAGCAATTAATCACATTAGAATGCCAATTAAGAAGTTGGTATGCTCCAGTGAGGCTGGAAAAAAAAAGAAAAAGCGAGGGAATTGAAGATATGCGAGAGTTTCCCTCCAGGAAGTTAATGGGAGCCATTAAATTACATCCATCACTCCCACTCCTCCAAACAGACAATGTTTCACATGTAAGCACTTAAGAGCTGTACAGTAAGACAATATAAATCCACTGGACTCTTGTTACATAACCATTTTATTTTTTGTGCGTGTGGCTAATTTGCATTTAACGTGTACGAGCTCGGACACTTATCACCATTAAACGTTCTAATAATAACAGCGGGTGCCATTTACATTATATACTTTTATTTAGCCAAAGCGCCAACAATAAGTGCTCAGTAAAAAAAAAGTGTACAGTGTGTTCCAACCTACATTACATCAGATGATTTAAAATAGCACAACTTCCGTGGGAAATAAAACACCTCTGAGGAATTGATACCTAGATAGACAGTCTCCAGTATCGTAACAGAATCATTGAGATTTGATCAACCTTTACTAAAACTTCATACCTTGTCATAACCCCAACACTAACCCATGACTTCCCTTGGAGCTCAGCCAGGATAATTTGGAATAACTTGATGTATTTCTCGAGCCCAAAGGTGTAAAACATGAATTGCTAATGATTTAAACTGAGAGACAGAATCAAATATAAGTATAGTCATGGTCAGCGTGGAAGTGGAGGATGTTCATAGCTTTTCTTTCGACCATGACTTGGATGTAAGCTAACCAGCGCTACTTGTCTCTGGAGTTAAGAAACTACCAACTTTCCGCATCCACCCTCTTGGCCTAAAGGGCGTACGAAGCAAGATGGACATTTGAGTCCTGCTGTAAGCTAACAAGGTGCTAAGTATCTCACCGAGCATAAAATCAATGGAGCGTCAACATAGTCAATGCACTGCGGGGATCTTTGCATACAAGATCTGGTAGCTGTAGTGTTGTTTTGCTCAATCAATAACCAATCAGCAATGTCTAACACGAGTCATGTCACAGTGATGGAAGGTAGGCTGGCATTACTGATGCCTCTAAAAGTGTTGATATAGGTTACCGTCGCTGATTGCTGATAGTATTTGGAATATAGTTATAGTAATATATTAATACACTTGTTAATTTAAAACACAAAAGTACAATTGACGAAAAGATTGAGCAAAGGATGGCAATACCACAACTTCTCATAGTTTCCCACCTTTCTTTCAGGAATCATTTTAAGCTTTTTATTGGTGATTGTGTATTTACAACTGGTTGTCCTTAACCATATATTTATCATTGTAACAATAATAAACCTTAAAGAAGTGCAGATTTGAACCAGTCTTGACCTTAATCCGAAGTAGTCCTTGTGACTGAACCTTTCAACTTGTTGTTGTTAGCATGATGACGCAGGTTTGATACCCCTGAGGCCGTCATGGCCCTATTTCAGGAGCTGCGCCTATGGGTCATGTCGGAGGGTGAGAAGAAATATTCTTTACAGTTGTTGGGGATGGAGATACAAAAAAAAACTCATCACATCAATCTTTGATGGGTGGTTTAAAGGATTTGGGATCTTCACAGGTCAGTTATCCACCTGGCATCAGAAATTGCATCGATGTGTCAACAGCAGCAGCGACTCCAGGTGAACCAACCCTGAAGTAGCCTTAGCACTAACACAACCGGCTCTTCTTCAGAGGCAAGAAAGAGCTGCTGTGGCTCTTTTAGAAACAATTTCGACTTTGAAGCTTTCGAAATCATTAAATATAAAGTGGAGACGCCTCAAGGCTAAAGAAACCAAATCTGTCTCATCTAAGCACGGTTTTCATCACCGTGCAGGGATCCAAGAGAGAAGCATCACTGAAGTAAAGCAACAAAAGGCAGTGATAATAGCAAAAATAAAGAAAACTCCCAGCTACAGTTGTATAGATATTTGTCATCAGTACATCACTGAACTATCTGTATGCGTGCATTTATGTGTTCTCATGTATGCTCATTTTTCATCGGACAAATCGGCCTGTTTCATATTTTTCCACAGTTTGTTGTTATACAATGCTGCTTGTGTATTTGTCCATAGTCCACATGTGTGTATTTGTCCTATGTGATACACTATGTACATTTACACACAAACTCTATCTTGTTTCCAGTGTAACTTAAATTTGACAGGCAGCTCCTTGAGGCTCTTCGCATCAAGTGGAACCATTTTGACTGGGCTCGGCTCGGGGGGCCTCAGCATGACTCCGGAGAGGAAGGGAGCGAGCCGAGTGGCTGGGTTTGTGGAGAAAGGGAACTGCACCACCGCATGCTGCCTATCCGTTCCTCTTAGCCGACTCAGTGGCCCGTGCCTCGCCTTAATGAAATGTGGCAACACACACAGACACATGTAGCCCGTCTACTCTAATTAAACAAGAAGGCTCAGCCATCTCCTGCACCCCCTGGTGGCATCGTGCAATTGACTCTGCAAGGTTGTTTGGAGTCTGGCAACAGCTATGGCAGTCATAGCAGAATATAAGCTAATAACACTTCAGAAATACTGCTTGGGTATTAATGTTGTGTATAGATTGTGGTTCTATCTGAATATTTCAATAAACAAACCTTGTGCGAAACTTTGCATCATTCAGTTTTCCAAGTAGGCGAGGAGTCATAAGGGGTAATGTATTAAATCTACAGTTTATAGCTCTATTTTGTATTTCACATGTAACATAATGCATTTCTCTTCTTGAATGATAGTTAATTTATAGTTTTGTTACCTGTTGTCACCTCTAATCGATACTAAAAATGTAAGTGCAATAGGTGAGTTTATGTTTGCCTTCACTTTACTTCATGTATGTATAAATATTCCAGATGCAGCTGCTGAGATAGGTAAGCTTTTGCTGCATGGAGCTTCCATCAAGCCAGTGTGATCGTTACAGATTGATTCAGGGTTTAACTCTTGTTGATTTAATTATCGGTGCATACAAATAATTAGCACGGTAATTTGACACATTTACACGTAATGGCACAATTAAATTGTTAATAAAACAATTATTGAAATGTAATTAGAGCAGTAATTAAATGTTTTATTTCATTATTTGGTGTGTGTTGTGAATAAATTACAAAATATCAAATTTTTCTTTAAATAATTTGTGAATGTTAAATATTTGAAATTATTTTATTTATGTATTTCACAAAACACGGGTTAACTACTGAACAGAGATTAACACTTGACTTTCTTTTATGTTTTTTCAACACAGTGTTGCCTTTGTTGTTTCAACTTGGTGACAAGTGAGGAGGTTGTTTTCCTGTGGCTCGACAACTGTCTGGTTCACCAGCTCTTCAAATTGCAAACATAAATACAAACTCTATGTCAACAATTTAAGTGCTTGGTCTGAAGTTCATGATGTAAGTGCATTCAGGACACGTACTAAACACTTTTGCCTGTTTAAAGGACACATAAAGAGGTTGTTGTGTAAGTTTTAACATGGTCTCTTCATTAATCCGGTGAGGGTCTGTAATCACTCACTAATCACTATATTGTGATTTCACCATTTTGTTGTGCTGCCCGAATGTTAAATGAAGTTTTCCATAACCTATGTAGTGCACGCATTGTTTCCCATTCTGCCTCTTGAAAAAAATGTACAATTGATGGTCACTAACCGAGCAATATGAACCATCATGCATTGTGTTCCCGGCAGAAAGACGAGATGAGAGGGGGCGGCTTAAGTGTGGCTTCAAAAGCTGAGCTGAAAAAAAGGGGAATGAATAGAAAACCCTAAAAAGTTAGGATATTTAAGCTGTCATACTAGACCTAATATGATTTTCACATTGTAATAAATTGATTTGAGGTGTGAAGATACATTATAGTGTCTAGTACAAAAAGCTGTATATACATTGCAATTGTCAATTTCAGTAATTATGCACAACTTGTTAAAAACTGGATCAGCTATGTTTGTTTGAACTGCTCCAACACCATCACTGTCGAATGCAGAAATTCTCCACACAAGCACTGAGTTCCAAAACATCAGCATCCAGTGTCATTGTATAAGTACATCTATAAGCCATAAATAGAGTAGCAGGTACACAGCAGCCAAGGTACTTCCACCCGCCCCCTTGGGGAAAGTCTATACATTTGTCGTCCCCCACCCAGTGAGTCTTCAGTCTTCCACCGCTGAGCAATTGTCATCCTGGGAGCTTCTTCCTAATCTTTAGATCACTGCAGTTGTAAAATTGAAACATGTAATTCTAATGTCTCTCTCTCTACTTTTGTCAGAGGTGTATATTCCACTGATAAAAAGGATGTGGGATATGAATTAGTGTGGGATAAATATGGGCTTATATGAAGTACACATCATCATTCCACACTAGCCAACTGACAGTTTGGCAGGTGCAGCCATAATGCTCTCACGGCCTCCCCTAGAGCTATCCATAGTGGTGACTATGAAATATGGACACCAGCAAATTGAGATTCATCAGGCACGCCTGCCTTGCTCACTGAAATCTATATTCAATTTTGGAGCATCTGTCATGGCAGTGGCAGGCTAAGGCATGCTGGGATTGAGAATCACTTAAGTGTTCAGAAATTGTACATAGTGGCAAAAGGCTCTTTCAGTGAATCGGCCTGCCACTCTGTCTCTCTTCCTTCTGTGAGTAACTTCACAGAAAAATATATATTTTACGGCACGTCAGTATTTGTTTATTACAATTCGAATAAACGTTTCTATTCACAAATCCAGTTCAAACAGCAAATTCTCAGCCAACACCAAAGAAACCCTTCATTATTTAGTGAAATAATCAGAGCATCCTTCTGTGATCATTAGTTTAAAGAGGCTTTGCTACCATTGGCAGCCTCAGTATGAAGAGAAATCTGTGAATACAAGCTCAGCTGAAGTGGTTGTAGTGTTGCTGGGCAGTAGATACTGAATGGTTTTAAGTGTTTATGCTATACAGTGTGTACGGTTTAGTCACAATTCTCCATTTTTACTCACTGGAATAACATCAATTAACACGTTCTTTTCTTCATTCTGTCACACAAATATCCACCAATCCAAAGCAATTATTCTCTATCCCACGCGACAATGAGAGCACGTGGATGGTGCGACAGCGTAGACGGGAGCATGAAATCCTCGGTCCTATGGCGACTGCCGCACTCAATCTTCCTTTTCTTCATGCTCATAAGAGTTTATGATTAAGAGGCAGCAATTGGCTAATTATCTACAGAGGGGAGAAACAGAGAAGGTCAAGGTTTGATCTGCAGAGTTGGTGTCTGCTCTCTGTGAAGTGGGTCAGAGGAAGCTAAGAATTCTCATTACAGACGGATCCGTCAGCAGCCGGGCAAGTGGAGCTCCGTCTCCCACAAGGACGCCGACACCAGATTACACCTGAGGCTTTTGGGCTGAGGACCACCGGGGCTTCCTTTAATCCACAAACACCGAGTCAGGGTGATTCACTTGAAGGGGGGTGGAAGCTGTTGTGCTCATCCGTTGATCTTAAGTGCTTGACTCGACGAATCAAAACGGCAACTGACTTCCCCCTCATCAAATAGCTACTTTCTATGTTATGGTTATAGATTTGAAAGGGGGCAACAGAGAAAGCACTCAGAAGTCGGGTTCAAAGGGCTGACCCGTATATACACACGACCTCATAGCTCTATATACCAGAGATACAGGATGAAGAGTCTGAATGTCAAATACATCCGATAAAGATGCATCACCGGAAATGCCAGTTTAACCTCTGATGTGCAAATATTAGGATAAAATCATTTCTACGAGCGAACAGAGGACTGAAACTAAAACAATATTCTCCTTTCTTAATGTGCATGCACTGAACCAAGAAAGAAATATACTTATGTCAAGCCTGTTAGAAATATAAATGAGCCAAGACATACATAATGGAATCCAGGCTATTAGGAATGATATTACATGCAGGTTTATGTCTGCTGAGGCAATTCAGTGGCTGCGGCCTCCCATCCGTTATAGTTTAAATGTAAAATGGCTTCCATCTTTAAGGCTTGTCATCACTCTGTCAGTGGAAACACAGGATGCATAATGGCACCAGTAAAGCTCTTTATTATTCCATGGTGAACAATGAGCCGTGTCAGCTGATAGAGGGATACCTCCCCCCCCCCACCCCACCCTCCTCCTCATTCCCAAACTGTGGAACCCAGGGAAGTGACAATCAATATGAATGCTTCATTTGGTTTATGTGTACCAATGAAGACACCACAGCAGAAAGAAATTGTTTTTTCCCTCTACCTATTGTTTTTGCACATTTTCCATCCAGAGACACTTATCGTCTCTACAGGCTGGTTCCAAACGATTAACACAAAGTATGAAACGCGTATTGATTTGCATATTTCTACAATTTATACGGAGAACAAATAAACAATAAACGTGCATAGATGTCGTTTTTCAAATACAGAAAAAAGTTTAATTGTGGTGCGATAGTCGAGTCAAAAGACGAACGTCACATCGGTTTTTTACCATTGGCTCATTTTAACAAATGACAAAGGTTATTATCAGCGTCAGAGAAAGTTCTGTCACATCCAATCTCAGAAAACACCTGGCGCTCTGTCACTCATCACTCCATCAAAGTGTCGACCAGGCATCACCGAAATGTCTGATGACAGAAAGGGTAAACAAATATAGGAAGGAAGTTATTCTATCGACAGATGTATTATAAAAAGTAAGATACAGAAACATGCCTGATATTGCTTTTTATCTTTAACTGAATGGGATGTGGTGTTCCATTGAACACACCAGCCCTGCGTGGAGATTGTCCCTGGGCCTCATGTCTCTGGGGGACAGGACAAAACTCAACGGAGGGGCCTTCTTACCCGACCCCAGAATGATGTTAACCATGCTCCACTGCCACAGTCACACCTCAGTTCTCCCAACACAATCCTCCCTTGTTAAAAAGTCTGTGGCATCTGTTGCTCGAAAAATAATAGACCTAAACACAACATAATGAGGTATAAACAAACAATATAAACCGTTTTCTAACCGACTCTTAAGCTAAGTACATTTTAACAATCAAAAGAAATTGTTGAAATCACAAAATCTAGAGAATATTAATAATATATCGGCTGAATATCACACATCGTCTCTACTGACATATTCAAGCAAGGCACCTGAAGCTGGCAGATAGCAACACTATCATATATCTCATCAGCTGTAACAGGCAACATTTTCAAATAAAAACTATTTTTACTGTGGCTTGGCTGAAAACTTGATGGTTTTTTTATCTACTGAAGATGTGTATCCATTTCCCAGTGAACTAACAAACATTTGAAATTCAATATTTAATCAACATTCAAAATCAATCAATTAGTCCAGCACTCTAAATAACCATCGTTAGAGGGACTGCATCATCATTTACTTGTTATATATAATTGAGGCTCTGCATCTAGAACAGAACCTTCCATTATGTCAACCGCTACTATTTCATCTCAAAATGGCTGCTTAAAAAAAGAAGCTCCTTGGTAATGGTTGAAATCTCTGTGCGGTGTGCATACAGCATGTGTTTATATGGAGATTATTCCAGCAGCATTTTTGGATGAAAGATAACCTAACCATCCACTTATGATCTCTGAAGAGATCACTCTCCTCTGTTATGTTAGGAAATGGGGAAGCTCAAAGAATACGTCTGGAACAATTATCCCTCAGGGAAAGGAAGCTATTGTAGCACTTGGCGCTTTTTGAGTGGTGCCATTGCAGCTCAGACGACTGGAAACAGAAGTCCTTCATTCCGTATGCGCAATGCATCAAAGCCGGAGGTATTAGTGTTCTGGGCCCTTAAGTGATTTTAGTGAAGCTACAGTATTTACGAGCCTCCATGTTACATCATGTGTTGATCCTTCAAATTATTTGTTCCAGCATTTGAGGCAAAAAATAATAATAATAACTTGAATTTATACAACAGCTTTCATAAGACCCAACGGTGCTTTACAAGTTTCACTAGGGACCAAGAGAAAAAAGAAAATCCACACAAAGCCGGACAGAAATAAACGGCACTAAATGTTAGAGTGGAACGTTAACTGAGGCCAAAGTCCTTGGTGAACAGGTGGTGGCTCAGGGGGGGCTGCAGCACAGAAGGCTCCGTCTCTAAAACGTTAATTTTGCTCAGTTGTGTCCAAATCTGCAGAACCAGGCCTCGTAATCAAGGCCAGAGGATTGAGTTGGCTCTTGTTCAGAGAAGCAGCTACAACACAACAAGATAAAATGCTTTGGCGAAGACTAACCACTTGGTGACGAGGAGTGACCTTTAAGAAAGCCGATTGGTCTGCTGCCGCTTTAAGTCGTTTAAAGGCAATTATCTTGCTTGGAGAGGAAAACAAATAAATTCAACTCATGTTGCAACTGCTGCACTGTATCAGTTTGCTTACTTTAGTGCAGTATAACGTGTGTATGAGATCTTCTGATGCTATCCTATGACCGTAAATGAAAGCAAAACATTACGCCGCTATCTCTTCACTGTTCTCCTCGTGCTCAGAAGACTGCGGCGGGATCAGTGCCGTCCCTAAGCAGGAGAGAACTGAGAAAGGTCACAACAGGGGGGATGAGAGAGCAGTGTGAGTCAAAGAAGCCACACTTCTCCGCTCGGCGCTCTGCTAAGAGATTGAGTTACACGGGTACATTACCGTGTCCCAGAGCTACCCTGCTCGCACATCTGGCTGAAAAGGGCTTCTTCTGTTATGTTCAAACCAAGCAGCAAGGACAATCCGGCTTTGTCTCAAAGAACACAACACGCAGCCGCACACATGAATATGATTTATTTATAGGAATATGTTGAGTTTTATAAAACTAAATCTAGACGTTATGGCTCTAGTTCTGAACTGGAGACAAGTACAAAGAGGCAGGTGTGAACCGGAAACATTCATGTCCGCAGTACACCGCAATCTCACAGCTCTAGATTAAACCTCTGTGTTTTTATTAGCCTGCATTAAATAAAACACTTAAATGGCTTTCTCTGCTGTCAACCCACTAATGGAGACTCAGTGGCAGCACTGGTTTGCTGCAAACTTTAAGTACTTGATGGCTTTTTATCTAGAGAGGTGTTTTGGTCAGAATGTGTGCGGGTTACAAGTTAAAGTTACGAGCTCCTCATCGAAACAACAATTAGAGAGAACAAGCTTCTGTCTTCCCAAAGAAAAAGCTAAAGAGCCCATGTGTGATTTTCAAGTTAAAAGAAAGTCATTTGGCCGCAGACATCCACCGGTGATCAGCCGATTCTCCCCAGTGCTCTCTAACACCCGCTCACATGACAGAGGGGTCTATTTAAACACCTCGGTTCCCGCATCTATCCGCCATTACCTCTTATTATTTTGCAAGCTAACAGATACTAACGAGACTCGTGTGACTATGAAAACAGTGGTGTGTGGAAATGCTGATTAAAAATGCTACATTAAGTTTTATGAACAGGATGTTAAATCTCTCTGAACTTTTTTTTATTATTTTATTTTTCTGGCCTATGACCTGAATGGCATCACCCTCATTACCTTTTTCTTGGTTTGCTTCAATTCACCGAAACCTCCTGTCACCATCTGCTGTATTCACCAATGAGGGGATTAGTTCATATAGCAAACAGCAGAAAGATGAAGGTACAAGAGGTGAATCACAGCTGATCGGCTCATTAGTCTGAATTATATATCACATTGCGTTCGTTTCAAATGTATGGCACAGTGTCTGCCATCTTTAATATCATTATTACAACCTACTGCAGAGTATTGCAGCATGTATGTAACACAGATGTCCTGGAATTGCCAACAAGAATCTCGCTAAATGCAGAAAGTATGTGAAAAAGTTCACAATAATGTTTATCAGACGTGACGGCAAGAAGTCCCAGTGACGATCACAACACTATGAAACATACAACGAGCCCACAACACAACAAAAGGAGCCATGAGAGATTATTGTTACCGCCTCAGGACATATACATGTCAGATAAATAGTGAGGTGGAAATCTAAATATTTTACTGATAAACAGACATCACAGTGTGGGACTAATGTTTTTTTCATTGGACTCAGTCACTGTTCTGTACAATTAGACAAAGGGTAAATACACAGATACTCTTCTAATGTTGTCTTTACACCCACCTCCTCTCTGTGATAAAGAAAACATGGAGGTGGAAGTCAGCGGGAAATGAAAATGCTCCTTTGTAAATTCCCACTTCTGCCACAGAGGTATTATTTGGCATCAAACTGTGTCGGGAGGTTAATGTTGATTTAATTTGCTATTAATTGTAACCTCCTGTCTGCGAATTCAAGAGCGATACATAAACTGTGTTAAAAATCATATTCCGTCCCACTTAACGGGGATGAGATGCCGAAGTGCGCGGAGGCAAGCTAGTGGAGAGACGAGTCCATTTGTTCACCGCGTTGCCGGGAGTCAGGCAGCTGGTTAATTGGCTCAGCATTCTCCAAAGTGCTAAGAGCAGTAATGATGTCAGTCTGGATCTCTCCAAAGGTACATGGGTTCACTGACAAATAAGAATCACTTAACAGGTGCGATAATTGTGCCGCTCAGCAGTCTGTCTGTGTGGCGGCGGGGGGGGGCAGCCATGTTACAACTTACCCAACACGCACTGAACCAACATGGACGGACCTCATGCTACGTAAAACCACAAAGCTGAAACTGTGGAAACTGTTTGCGGTGCTGCCGTTTGAAATCCATTATTTTGCTGTTTACACTTTTCACAGGACGGTGCAGTGGCAGCAGAAAAGTCTGATCTCTAATGGACAGCATCGTTCTAATATCGCCCGTCGGACACAGATCTCCCACCCGGCACCACTTAGTCAAGAGATTCTACTTTTCAGGCAAGTCCTGCACTTGACCCACAGCATCTCTATTCAGATACCTGTCGATACAGAGAGGGACTAACAGCGAATCCATTAGAGCGCTGCATTCAGGGAGATTTATTCCAGTCTGACTCTTTGACATAAAGTACCAGACCATTTTTTGACCGGGGAAAATATGAAAGCTTAAAATGCCTTGGACAGGAAATCAAATTGTGATGCTTAAATGCTTAAAATACAATTTAATTAATTTCTTCTTTTATTTTATCAGTGTATTTACTTCATTGTTCATCCTCATTATGTCTGATGAGGGTTGATACAAATGACAGCTTGTATGATCATCTCCGCTGCAGACTGATAAAAATAATTGCATTAGGCTGCCTTAAACTCTATAAGTAAATGATTAACAGTAATGTACCAAAGAACATGACAATGCAATTTGCTAGCGAGCAAACATGGACATAAATAAATCAGGAACTAACATATATTTGCAAATATATTGGAAGTGATAGAATGTGTTCAAAACTGTTTGAGTTCAAAGTTAAAAAACAAAAACAACAACACCGAAGGTAACTTACTTTGTTTTACAAGAGACACCGATTCCAGATTACACTATATATAAGACAGTATAAGATTACGCTTATACTTGGTGACCCAGTATAAGCCCAGTATGAATTGAACAAATAAAACAGTGCCACATATCACATGGTAACTACCTGTTTTAATCCACCTGTATATATGCTACATTCTGCCAAGCACCAATTTACTTTATAACAACTAATGTGCCCTCAGGCTGCCTTAGGTAAAAACCCCCGGACACACAATGAAAGTGCAGATCTGGTCCATCCCAGGTCACGACACCTGGAGACGACTGGTCAGCATTAGAGAGTGGCGCCTCAATTAGCTGCACGGCAAAACCACAAGCTTTACGAAGCAGGAGTCTAAGGTCTCGACATGCGGCTCTCCTTTCAGAGCAGGTCCAAAGCACACAGCAGAGGGAACCACACAAGATCAGATGACCTACCTGTCTCCCCCCCGCTGGATCGACCTCGGCTACTTTTGTTTGACGTCTTCAAAGTGGCACCGCGCTAACTAAATGCTCCCACTCGGGACCTGTAGCCACCACTTTACTCCATCTGGCTCTAAATGGCTTAATAAACGTGCCTAGGAACGGAGAGCATCACAATTGAAACTGAAACAGGAACAAATACAAACCCATGAGGTAATATCCAACTTGCCATATGTCTTAAAAATGCTGCTCCCGAGTACTTAGGAGATATTTATATATATTGTTTCATACAGGACATTTAGAGAGAATTGATTTGTCGGTGAGCAGCAGAGAGGGGAGGGGGCGTCACGCACCGTGGCATGAGGGTGGAGTGTTGCACTCTGGGTATCAGGTGTCTCCTGCACTTTTTCTGGGCAGATAGCGATGCCAGTGTGGGGGGTGGCCTGCGTGCAAATTAAATGGAGAGACAGAAAAATGCATTATTGATCAGGGTACTGCAAAAAGCGTCTCGCTCACAGCACCGGCTCGGGTTTAGGTACAGGGTAATTAATCCACAGGCCTGAATGAAAGCAGAGGAACTGATCTGTACCCCCGCCTTCCTCGTCTGCCTCTGCCTCTCTCTTTGTTCAAATGTCTGCTTCATTCAGCGCAGAAGAAAAATAGGTCGCAAGCTCGTAGGCAAAAACCGGTGCAAGGCGCCACTGGGATAGCGAGAGCACAAAGAAATGCACACACACACACACACAAACACACCGACATGCTGTTGCCTACGCATGTCGCAGACAGACACACGTGCAAACACACAGAGAGAAGCAGAAACGGAAGGAAGAGACAGAGGAAGAGAGACACCGAGCACCTGGACGCTTCTTTCCCTTTCTGACAAACTGAGTAGAAGCAGGTGTCTGTTTGATTCCCTCTGTATCGTGAACTGTAATCTCACACTGCAAAGTGTTAACGCCGTCTTCAAAGACACAAACCTTTTACACAACCAAACGTTTTCAGAGTTTATTCCAATATATAGTTCAATAATTGTAATATTTCAGTAGGGAGGGTTGTCCACTAACCAGAAGGTCGGCGGCTCGATCCCCAGCCGCCTGCAATCTGAAGTGTCCTTGGGGGGAAAAACACTGAACCCCTGACAGCTGTGCAGACGCTGTATGAATGGTGTGTAATAGAAAAAGTGCAGCGTGTTGAAGTGCTGTGTGTGAATTGCAGAATGTGACTTGTCTCGTAAAGAGCTTTGAGTGGTTTGTAATAATGGAAAAGCTTTATATACACAGTCCATTTAGAGAAATGTGAAAGCTGTCACCCCGTAAAAACAAACCACAAATGATTATCTCCGGGCTCTGGAGCTCCTTCAGCTCCATGTTGGGTTTTAGTAGCTTTTAGCTTCGGTTTTACACAACTTCATTGTTGTAAAAGTTGTGTCATCACATAGTTACACGCGTTCTGAAGGTAGAATTCTTAAATACAGGCTTTGGCTGCATTTCTCCGTTTGGCTTCAGTATTCATGTGAAGTAAGAAATTCAAAATATCACTTTTTATAATATGAGATACAATTTTTTTTAAAGGTTATCTTAGTTTTTCATAGGAATGGTTATTCTTGTGGCCACCAATTTCCGTGTAGTCCCTCCCAGGCTGTATGACAGTGACTCTAAATTCCTGCACTGGGTATTGTCTCACAAAACGCAGCTTGTCGTCATATTCAAAGAAAAGGAGGATTTGATGTAACAGGAGCCTCAGGCAAGTCACATTCTACATCAAGACAATAAACAGATGGGCTGAGATACCTACAGACCCAACGTAATACACTTCTGAGTTGTGTGCAAGGTTACGAGGTCCCTCTTGTTCTGCGTTGCGTACTTTTGTCAACAACAAAGTATAACAAGCCCCAAGGAACAACATTACCAAGCAGAGAATAACAAGGAACTGACTGCAGGATGCACAGCTCTCACAATACTTTTTGTCAATTTATCTTCCTTTGAATACAAGTAATTGTAATTTAATGGAATTAACTCATGATTGGTGTCAGATTGTGATACTCATCATATATTTATTTGTTCACAATGACTCCACAGAGCTGTGCACGCAAAACATTTTTAATACAAATTTGTCCTGCTGAAACCTTGTAAAAGGATGTGTCGATTTTACGTGATTAATCATTCAACTTCTTGTTCCAACTTGTTTCTGTCATTAACGAAATTTGATTTATGAAGTTGGTCATTTAAATGGAGCATCTGGCTGCAGGCTTATGTGTGAACAGATCAAAAATACATCGGCCAGTGTCACTGAGGGAGACACAGGTGACGTGTGAATAAAGTTTAACACTAATTCTCAATCTTTCCCCCTGATAATGGCCTCACTTATTTAAATAGAAATCCATTAATAAACAAGATATGGTTCATCACCACATCCACTGACTAGAGAATAAGTTCTGAATAATAATGCATCGTCAAATCAAAATGAGCTTCGTCAATTAAACCGAACAAACTACTGTAAAACAAAAAACTAAATTTTCTGGATGTCCTGTCGGATAGAAGTACCTGAGTGACGTCTATCATGTGAGATTCCCAGTAGTAGCAACTGGAACATTCATTCTGGTTATAGGCTTTCTTAAAAGCAGCGCCGCTTCACCATTGAACAAAGGTGAGACTTTGATGTCGAGAATACATTTGCAACTCATCACTTACCTTGAAGATGCTGATAAAGAGAACTACTTGGCAGATGGTCGTCTTGATACACTTAGGGGTTATAATATGCAACTGAGAAATTTCCATTAGCTGGTTCGCTCCCATCACTACAATGTGTGTGGGCTCCTGCTCTGCATCTGTCTCACTTAACGCTCACAACCCACATCCTGCATTTCTGCCAAAGAGGGGTTTGTATTCTAAGTCTCTAGTAGTTTTACAAAGACAGACACTTTCTGAAGTATTTAAAGCAAAGACTGCACATGAAGATGGGAGATGAGTCTCCACTTCAGCTAAATTATCCTGGATACAAGTGTCTCCATCTTGTGCTCTTCACATCGTCTGAACCCGGAACCTGCGCAGTGGTGACGCCTTCAATTCAAAACCAGCTGAGACACAGTGCAAACACACTCATAGAAACCAGCTCCCTAAATATGCCACATTTTTTGCGTCAAGATCCATGAATTATTCACCTTAGGGATAGTGAAACAAATAAATCCTTTACCTAGATCCTTGGATCCACACCAGCAGGTTTTCCAGGTAATCCATCTTGTATTTTTTGCATAATCTTTCGTGTAAACAAACTGAACAACAAACAAATGGATAGGGGTGAAACTGAAACCTCCTTGTCGATGGTTGAAAAAGGAGTAACTTGTAATTTCACTTTTCAGTTTGGTCCATGTCCCAACTGCTAACATGGAGGAGGCAGGGTTTATGACTTATATTACAACCAGCCACAAGAGGGCGATAACGATTGTTTGACTTCACTTTCGAATCCTCCGATAACACCTTTATTTATTTTTTTCAGATCAACTGATGCATCCTTTGGTCAGTGCATCCCCCAATTAGAGCTATTTGATGAAATGAACCAATTAAGCAGTGGACTAGTGCTCAGGGAGAGATGCATCTCCTAATGGCTGAGATTCACTCACAGGAATGCCATGTCCATATCGCCTCTCCAACTCATTATCATGCAGCTATTAGCCATCACTCACATCTACTGAGGCTCACATGCACTCACACCCAGCAAACAGGCTTTCATCCATGTGCTCTGGTGAATCATAATGCACAAACACTCGAGTGACTGGAGCGCAACAGGAAACCATCCGCTGCTCCCGGCAGATACAGTCCCTCTGTAAAATCGGTGAGCGGGCAGATAAAATTAAATGGTGTGGGTTCAAGAGCATAAAAGCCTGTACTTGACCCCGGGAAAAGAAAAGCAAGAGTATGAAAAGGCAAACGTGAACCTGGTGATTCTGGGAAAAATGCACTATTGTTATGGCCATTCTACATTAATTTACATTAGAATTTAGGTCATCGCAGATATACCGTAAATTATTTGGGGAAAAAAGCAATGACTGTGATTTTACTTGACAGTATTTCAACACAATATAAAGTGAGCCAAAAAAAATTGACATGTAAAATTCTGAGAGAGAAGAGGAGCCGTATAAGACTTCAAATAAATAATAAAGTTCTTCAGAGGGCTTTCACCATAACTTAATGAGAGGGACTAAAAGTGAATGGCTCAGGAAAATATTAGAGAACATCAAATTGCCAATAATTTGGCAGGGAGATAATGTCAGATCGGTTTCAGCTCACTCAGCTTCGCCCAAATCGGCAGAAACACATGAATAGAAAATGTCTCGTCTGAAACTCATCTCTCCTTTTCAGACAGAAAGAGACACTTGATGTTCTCGGCCTCCTATTTGCTCCTGATTCGCACCGTCGCCCCTGATTTCCACTTCTGCTACTGATCACTCCGAAAATCCTCTTTCCTCTTTTCCTTATCACATTTGTAAGGTGTTGTAGATCATTATTCTTCTGGAGCGTGACTGCTTCTTTACACTTTTTGACAGAAAACGTCTCATCGTTTTAACTTCTTTGTGATACTAATGATAAAGAAATCTCTGATAATCAATTGAGGTTACATTTTGAAATGTGCACAGTTTGTGTCCTTCTACGCTTTTCCTGCAGAGGTGATGACTCCAGGCAATGAATAAATAGTCATTTAATTCTAATTTATATTGTTTATTAATAAAAAATGCTATAATCACTGCATCTAGTCAAGTTGCCTTTAGATTTATATTTGGTTACGCTTCTAAAATATCTTATTTAAACTGTTTACATTTGTGTACTCGCTGCCTTGAGCACATGTGCACTGTATTATCCATAATTTAATATGATTGCCTGATACAAATGTTATTATAGAAGTTTGAATCTAGTCTTTGAAAGCACAGTAAACACATTTTTGAAGACGAAAAGTAAATCACAAATATGATATGTTCCTGCGTCAGTGTAAAAAATTGAAACTTCTACCAGTCACGTACAATGGTATAGTAAGAAGTGTAATATAAATTTATTGTATGTGTTGGCAGCGGTATCAGGATTCACGACTCCACTGTGAGACCTTCAGAAACACAAATCTCATCCTCTTGCAGGCGTTAGTGATTTGTCATTTCTGCTCCACAACCTGAGATGGAATAAACAGAACAGAATCCGGCAGCTGATGTTCTCTATCTCAAGTCTTCTATGTCTCTTTACCGGTTTGAAAATAAACCCTCTTCTCTCTCTGTGTAATCGAAGCCTGCACAGCTAAGATTAGCAGCCAACCCCACTCCCCCCCTCCCTCCCCTTCCAGCTCCTTGCATCTGACCCCCCGGATGTAGCTCCAGGGGGTCATAGCTAGTGTAGCCTCTGACAATGTTGGGAAGAAGAACACTAACAGAGACGAGGCTAGATGAGAAGAGAGTCCCTTGCCACTCCTCAGCGGGAAAAACAACAACAACAACGAAAAAAACAATGCGGGTTGGAAATAAGTCAAACATGTGAACTGAAGCTGCTTTCAGACGTGCACTGGACTCTGGAGATCCTCCAGACTTCCTCTTCAGGGGCTGCATGTGGGAGCACATATGTCTGAGTGAGAGCCTCCGGAGTTACTTCTGACTTTCTCTCTGCGCCTGGCCCCCTGGTGCAAGGTCCAGAGGAGCTGATGTGACTGCACAGCAGGGGGTCCTCGGATTCACCGCGAGCCAAAAAGAAGGAAAACAGATATCTCCAGATAAGAAAGCGGTGCCATACATAGGAGACTAGACGATACAGATGTCAAGAGAGCTTTTGTAAACATGATCCACCGTCGGTGTCATTGTGCTGTAAACAAAAACATGTGATCTCCGCCGCAGGATTGTTACGTTACATCCTGCCTCTGCTCCCCCCCCCCGACTGAATCCTCCAGAGGCTGCGTTGTTCTTGTGTGAGAAGGAGGAAACCTCTAGAGAAAGGCCAGGCTCCAGAGCTCCTCCAGAGGTCATGAATTAAAAAAAAATCTTTTTTTAATCCCCAGATATAAATCCTCATCCCAATTTATATTTTAAATGTGTGATTTACATCTTGTTCACAGGTAACGTCTTCTTGACTGAATTAAAATTATCCCCACAGCTCCCCCAGCTTTCTCCATCCTTCTATCTGGCCTCCTCCTCTCACAGGACTCATTTGTGAAGCCTTCTCCTTCTTTTTCCGTCTTTCCACAAATAAATGGTCAAACGCCTTTAAGCTCTCATATCGTTTTCCCAGCAGATGGCAGGTTGGAAGCTTTACACTTCACGAGGCGCGGGGGGGATGCTCATCATTCCATCAGGCTCATCTCAGTGTTAATTGTCAAAGCATTACTTAATTTGTCTCTAATAGGGAGGTATTTAAAATGCTGATGTTGTGAAAGTGTTGTCGTTATTTCATTTAAGAGCCACAAGCTCAGGTCACAGAATGATGCACCTTGAAAACGATGCCAGCTCCTCTTTTGGCAATCAATCAAAACAAGCGAGGAGACTGAGGTTTTGAACGCCCCTGTGTCACTCTTCCTTCACTTCTTTCCACATTTAAGAGTTGGTCCCTTTTTATATTCTGATCAAACTGTTGATTTTCAGTCCCTGGTGATGTCAGAGGAAGTGAGACAGCAGCTCAGGCTTTGTGAACGTACTAACTCAGGAAATTGGCCTCTCGCCTGAGCAGCAAACACCTGGAGATTCTGTGAAAGATTCATTCTCACCGACCGGAAATAATTCATTTGGTGTGTGTGGCTGAGGGGCGGCGCCTGCCCGGGTAGAGCCGGCAGGAGGCAGAGCAGAGACGTCATCACTCGAGGAAAGTTCAAGGTTGCAGTGGATGTGTGAACACGGCTTTTTAATAAAAACTAGAATTAATAACTAATTTGACCAAAGCTTCATGTGCCAGGCAGATATTGTTTTTAAAACACACACACATGGTGTTTGAGGTTCACAGAAAACTGAAGGGACGCTATTCTGACCATAAAGAACCTGATGATATTTAAATGTAAGCACACAGAGAAGCAGAGAAGCAATCACCGAACACGTCAGCTGGAACACGGTGCTGTCAAATGTCCTTTTACGTGTGTCGAGCAGGAGATGCCTTTGTTTGACCTCTGACCTCAATAAGAGGAGCAAGAAAAGGAGATTGGGACACATACATGTGTAATGTCATTTTCACATTCATGACACATCCATACACACTCCTTTGAATGGATACGACACATTGACTATTCATACCATGACAACAGCATTCGACCTTGTAATAATCCCCGCTCCGGTTGCCCATTTTAAAAACTATTCTCCCTTTCAGCTGTCACTTGAAAATGACATTTCACATAAAACGGTTGAATGTGAATATTGTTATTTGTTGTCAGCGGCCATGATTTTACAGGAGTTACAATTTGTGCCGTGAGCCCAAAGCATATTCACAGAAGGTCCTAAAGGAATAAATCAATTATTTTTTTTGCTGCTATGTCGACGTGTACAGCCCCAACATTTCATGAATATAAAAGCTATGATTGTTTTGTTAAGTATAATACCACACTTCAATCACACAACAAAACAGTGTAATTAAAATGCCTATTTTTCTTTCAAGACATGAATCCGTGCATTTTCTCCATACGAGTTTGAATGCGTGATCGCTCTGAAGCTGAAAACCTGGCGTCGGTAATCATTCGTTTAATTTTTTTTGCTCATGGGCATTTCACACGAGGCGGCTATATTTTGGATCAAATCAGTGACAGTCCAATCAGGAGATGGTTCGGCTAAGCATCCTGCTATACATACCCGCTGCCCCCGTGTGATTAATCAAAAAACTATTTGACACATACAGGTTATTCAATTATCCCTTATGCCAGTGGGCAGAAGGACATTTTGGTACGACCCTGAGGGCAGAGAAGTTCTTGCTTCAAGGATTCCGAGGCAGCCAGAAGTGCAGCTAAATAGGGCAGCACAGCAGCTGGCTCTTCTAAGCAGAGATTTGAATGAATATTTAATGGCTGCATAGTATCTGGGATAACGCAACACATACTAAGGAAGCCCTGCATGGTTTTGCCATTACATTGGCCATTGTACTGCTCAGAACATACCCCTCTCTTAGTAGAAATGCTTGGAAATGCCTTTAAATGGGACGTCTGCTGCTGAAGCGTACACCAGTGCATCTGGGCTCCAACATCTGGACACGATTCTGCTGAATTTGGGCAGCAAACGTTCAATGTTTTCACGTGAATTAACATAAAGTGATCCGTTTAGTGGTCGTAAAAGCGTGAGGTGGCAAACTGCGTTCTGCACGTCGGATTGAGCAAACGGCTTCTGGGTTCGTGGACCCGGCACAAAACACACACAAAAAAAAAGAAGCATATGGTGTTTGATGGATGCTTCCTGTTTAAAGAACCTTTCAGCCCCTCAAGTGCAAATCTTTGTTACATGGTTGACCTCTGCAGCACGACAGCCCCTAATTCACACCTATTGAGTTACAATTTGTTTCCCAATTTATGGCCTCACTGGGTCGCAGAACCTCTCCATTTCTTTCAGTGAAGAGTTTTAGGAAGGGGGTTTGGGCACTTTGCAAAAACATGAACACTTTTCAGTTCAACACATTAAGAATGGATTCTGATGCAGCTTTTGTCATCAAAATAATTGTGTATTCAAGGTAAAACAGCCACTCAAACACGTTTATTACAAATATAGCAGAAAGTGATCAAATATGAAATTATTAAGGTCATTTTGTAACACTGCTCCACAAGTGCCATCAATTATGACTAAAGAAATTTGAAATAATTTTTGAAGAACCAAATATATATCAAAGACTAATCCGTCAACCGGCTGATTGAGTCCCAACTATCATAAGGATCTTATTAATTTTGATCAGATTCTTGACTATAACTAATATGCAAGTAATATGTTGACGTGATAAGTGTTTGCTGTGAACTCATAATGGTTCAGATGGAACCCTACATCTCGTCATTTGTCTATTGTCGTGCAAGATTCAAAATCCATAAGCATTTTCACAGAAAAATAAGAAAACTGCAGCTGATTTCTTCTCCTCTTCCCCGTCCCGGCCTTGACTTTATGTCTCGAGGCTTTGTCCTGATTTCAAATTGGCTTCTGCTTGTTAAATTCCTCCACCACTGCGTCATGGAAAGTCCAGAATAACAGTGGAAATAAATCTTCAGGCAGCATCAACAAGGAGAATAAAGATGGTGCATATAATCAGCTGTTTAACCTCTGCCTGTTTATATTTTAATTAAAACAAATATAAGATGATATGGTGACGAGTGTTTAATAACGCTTGTTTGGTGTAATGTGTTCTAATCTTGATTGAAGAGCCAGGGTCCCTCCCGCTCTCCCATGGCTTCAGCCTGCTCCTTTGTAATGATGGATGCAACAGACTGCGAACCGCCTCCATTGCCATCTAATGGTTTGTAATCAAAGATGTCGAGCTGCAACTTTATCATCCGCAACAGTGAGGGAGTGTCTCACCTGTTGTGTCTCCCTCCCATTACTCATGCAAATACACGTAATGATCTCAAATGAATAGTGACACGTCGCCTCCCAGGTAATTGGATCTATAAGTGCTGAACGAGTTGTTATGGATGTGCTGCTTGTTTTTTTCTTTGAGGTGAGGTCACAAGGCCCTGATTGTTCCAGACCTCCCGCGCGGCACCGCATGACGTCCCTCGCTCAGAGTGCTCCGAGGAAAAAACCAACCGGAGATGGAACTGCCCATCCTCTAACGATACACCGAGCCACTGAGGGGTTCAGCTCAATTACAGTCTCCCACATCTACAATTATCTCAGTGACTTTGACACTGACGGACAAACAATTCGCTTTTCAACAAACAATAGTGTGAAGCTACATTAGTGCAAAATCTACAATCTACAACCCCAACCCACACACACAAACAGCTCATGCTGTGAAATAACAGTGTCTTCAATGTGACCGTGCATTTTCAATAAATGTGATGTTTTTAATGAGCAATTTAATGCAATTTCTTATTTAATATCTGGTCAAAACAAATGGATTATTGAAAAAAATAAATATCTAATAAGCCCAATCCGACACATGAACATCAGACACTGATTCATGTTGCCACAGGGAACATATGAGGAAGAACACGCTCATGCAGAACGGCACATTCGAGCTGTGACCTTTTCTAGATATATATTTCCATAGTTAGCATAGTAATGTGTTTATTGTCAGTAGATAATTGACTTAGCAGTGTTTTCCGTTCATTGATTTATCTGTGGTGGCCTGTCACTACACCATCATGTTGACTATCTGAAGTGGGTCAAATATAATGACATTGTGTCGCTGCATCTCTCTCTCTCTCTCTCTCTCTTTGTGTCTTTTTCATACAGACACATTGACAACAGACTGAAGGGCCTCTCTTCGCTGTGCACGCTCTGATCACTGTTAGCTTTTCCTCACAGAGACGACAGCTGGTGTAACTGTCAATATCGCCCGCTCGTGCCTACGGATAACGTTAATGATAATTCTTTAACTCCAATGCTCGCCTTCAAGTGTTGTAGTTATTAATTTGTGGCAATTTATTTTGTAATTTAAGTATTTGCAGATGCTCAACTGAATACAGTCTGTGTATGCAGCACATTGACATACCACCTGTCACCTCCCAACACTGTCAAACACAGAGAGAAGGACATTTTGTGGTATAAATTCTAGATTTTCAGATTCTGCAGCAGATTGTGATTTTCATCTGACGAGCAAAACACCTGCACAACGTCTCCTTCCAGTAAACGTGATATTAGACAATAGGTGTGTTGTGTTTCTTTTCCACAAATGACCCTGATGTTTTGTGCTACACTGCTTTCACTGAATTTGTATTTCAAATCTGACTCAGATAGTTATATAGTCACAGCTGCTGAAACAAAAGAAACCCAAAAGGATCCATCACTGCTTTATTTCAGTTTGATCTGAACACTTGTCAGATTTTTTGGAGACAGAATGAATCAGGACTTATGAGAAGTGGTAGACTGAACAAACCACTAAAACATAAAGCCTGGTTTTAGTGGGATATTTTCCTGCAGGTCATCTCCTCGGATGTACCTTCAAATTAGATGATGACTTAAAAAAAAATCATCTCAGCATTAGAAGCGTGATGAAGTTATTTTCAAAGGCTTCATGAAAATTGATGAGCAATATAAGAAGCGGAGGTAAGCAACAGTGGCCGAGCAATATTTGGGTAATCTCCTGACGAATGCACCAACTGTTTCACCTTTTGTTATTTACTGTATGAATTAACTCATGAATCATTCACAAAGTATCTATGAAGAAGCAGAATCAACACAATAAATAAATAATCTCACTATGCTAAGCCGTCGGGTATACGGGGATCAAATTATTATTTTTTTTCTTCTTCTTCTTGTTTTTCTACGGAATCATGAAACTGCAGGGCTTTGCCTCCTCGACTCCTTGAGACAGACACAGACACACAAATTGCTTCATGCTGGTTTCTCTCACTCTGTCTCAATGCATTTCACTGAGAGTGAGTTTGGATGCAAAAGGTGTGCCGGAGTGATCATCACTTATCGAGCAAATTCTCTGCCTGCAGTGCCATGGCAACGGAAGGTAAAATGTGACCATGAGATGTGTTCCAGGAGCTGGCCAACTTGGAAACACAGCCCTTCCAGGACTTGGAGTAAACAGACACATTTGCCTGATGGAGTGGAGCTGATTGGTGTTTTCATGTTCAATGCACCCTTTTTTTTGGCGACTCACCGTCAGTCCCCACTTTGGGTGAAATGATTCTGGAGAGTTATCTGAGCGAAAAACTCCCATCAGACATAATTAAGGAAGAACTTTCTTTGATATTAGGAGCCTGCAAGACTGATGGAGGAGATTTTTACAGAGTCCAGACTGCATACAATTAGTGACTGTCTCGTATACCCACTGACGGACAGGGATTTGCATTCAACTCAACCCGAGAGCCTCGTTGAAATGAACCCGCTGACTCTGTCGTTAAGTAGTTCTATCTTTTAAAAAAAGCCCCTTTGCAAAGGAGAATAGCAATTTTCTGGCAGACATTAGGGTGCGTACAGAGATGCATCCAGAGACAAGAAGCAGTGGGGTATCAGTTATTTGTGATGAAAACCTGTTTCACCAGGAGAAAGTGGCATCAGAGGCAGAAAGATGCAAAGTGGCAACAAGCTGCGCAAAGTGGCAAAGAAAAAGTTACTTCATACAGATGTCCTGTGGCGTGTGGAAACGAAACAATAGCAGTTGTGTTGAATCCAAGAGAGAACGCGACACAGAAAAAACGACGCAAAACAAAACACCTGAAGGTGAATAGGAAACTTGTATGAAAGCACTGTTACATAAAAAATGAATAATCCGGTTATGACGTTGATAGTAAAAAGCATGTTTTTCACTTATTTTTATATTTCAGTAAAAATGTAGTTTCAAACCTCCAACAGCCTCGGTGAAGGATCATGTGTTCAGCTCACAGCAAAATGGATGAATCATGATTTAAATAAAGATTATTATTACAGATGAAGTCAAACACAATATAGTCTTTACTGTACTGAGATATTACAGACTTTGAACTGATGACTACATAATATATTTCATCATATATGTCATCACCTTTATAAGATCCATCAAATTTTTAATGGGAGTTTGCTGAAACCACGTGACTTGTCCTCCATGTAGGAATTGTGTGATAAGTTGTTTTGACATGCACCGGCATAGTGTGTGACAGCAACGTCAAGACAGGATCTCAATGAGAAAATGATAACACGCCTGTCAGGGAACACTGATTTGTTATGATGCATATCAGACTGGAGAATATTGAATATTTAACCCTGTGAAATTACATTAAAATATTTAATTAAATAAATATTACCTCCAGCAAATGTTTTAATGATTAATCTGTATGATGAGCCACCTGCCAATGTTAAAGCATTTAAATCACTTTGACAATATAATTTATATCTTGCTTCATATATGAGAAGTTTGATTAATTCAGCTGGATGACTTTCCAGAGAGGTGACGTGAACTTGGACGTCCTCCCTCAGGTGCAGGTCTCTGCTGTCGGACTCCCCACTGCCTCCTGGATCAGTTTTTTGCTGAAGGGCAGCAAAGGTTAAGCAGGTTCAGCAGAGCAAATAAATAATGAATTCAATGAGGGTAATTAAGAAATCACATCAGACGAAGAGCATGAAACCTCCCTATTAAAAACAACCATGTTTCCTTTTACATCTCAAATTGTAGCTCGTGCACGAAGGTTATCAAATCTCAAATCCCTCATTATCCCAGTTATTTAACATCTTGGGCACACAAGCTGCAGTTATGTCGGCTATTAGTGATTCTTGTCAAATGGGGAATGTAGGTTGTTGACTTTGACAGTGGAGGGGAGCAGGTCTCTGATGTACAACAAAGTCATGTGAATGAACGTCATCAGTCTTTCCGTCTGTCTCTTTGTGCAGTGATGCTAAAGTATCGCAAAATAAATCCCCAAATAACAATAAGAAAAGCATAAAGACAAACGTAAATGGCTAAATACATTTCATCAAAGCTGCGGCAGCTTTTGATCCCTAAACATCTACAAAGCTTTATGAGTATTATCTCTTAAATGAAGTAATACAATATACTGTAAACAACGTGCATTAGTCACAAAGCCGCTTAATCATAATTTAGTAATTATTTTTTGGAATCAATATCCTTTAAGATAATGTTACACAAATGGTTGTATGAAGGGGTTACACAGCCGTCCCACAGTTTTAACATTTTAAACTCTGCATTTCTTATAGAGATTTATCTCAGCTCCCCTCTCATGTCACTGTGAGTTATCAAAACGTTTTTCACCACATGTTATGAGACATAACGACATCATGAACGCACAATGTGATGAAGTAGAGGACGGATCCCTTTGCTTTACACTGAAAAGAGAGTGAATGCTCTATTATAAGTTTAACCACGTTCGAGTGAAAGTTTCCAGGCTCAATTTACTAACTTTTCCCTCACAGCAGCAGAATGGATTACACCTTATAGCACTAATAGTACATTAGCAACCTTGATGTGGCTTTTCATCCCACTATGCTGCAGAGCTTTAAGTCACCTCACTGCCAATGCACGTTGTCGTACATTACAAGGCTGCAGACTCGTACAGTTGAAGGGTTTCCGTCGGCTGTGTTCACGCCCTTTGTTGCTGACTCCAGCAATAATCAACTAAATGACAATTACATCTGGTTAACTGCACTGGATCCCATTAATCTCCAGAAGGCAACAGATTAAATCTGTCTGTTAACAAGTGCTGTGTACGTTCCGCCCCGAATGCAACAGGAAGCTCCGGCTCATTATCACCGCACTGCATGTTTCATGTTACATGCCAATGTGTGCATGTGGGAGATAAGTACGAGGAACAGAGAGAAAGAAGGGAGATAAGGAGATAGAGCACAAAGAAATTATGAACTTGAGTATATCACAGCCTCAGATAAGTCAAATTGATGTTATCGGTGATCGTACAGTCATTAGAGATGTAGTAGATACAATATATAGATCAAATAAATAGGCATTGATAGGCTGGTTCATAGCAGATTTGAGCATGTAGGTTGATTTCCCTGGTTCCCCCTGAGGGACCTCTGCGCGTGACGGAGGAGATATTTCATGTCTCTCAGACGTATAACTCATGACAGCAACCCCATGGGTCTCTGCCATGCTTATGTTTTATGGTACATGTCAATGGTGTCCTTCAGTAGTAGCTTCGGCAGAGTCAAGTAGTGCTGACTTTGGTTTAAAGAGCAACAGCTTGAGGAAGTTTGAACCGTGCAACCTCAGAAACTACGTGGATCGTGTCAATAATTACTGAACAGCAGACTTCAACAATACACTCATTTCTTTATAGCTGCATTTTTAAATGGCTGATGTCCAAATCAAACAGGAGGAATATAAGATGCAAACTACAGAGTCAACACGGGGGAGAAGAGGTCACATTATAAACACACATTGATTTTATGTTATTTTGTAACACCCTCAATAGAAATGCATCATGGTGAGTTACTGGGAGCTCAGACATGAGGCCTGTGAGAATTATTTGTCTTTTTCTTTTGTAGTACACACATATGACGGATCTAAAAATACAAAGACAGACCAGGTTTAGTGTTCTGCATGTTGATTCTGCAGGAATTGATGTAAAACTGTCGTCCACTAATGTCTTTCTACAAACATACAAAGCAACTCTTCTCGGCAAGTGGTGGATTATGTAAATGTGGAAGTCATGCAAAAATTAATGAAGCAGGTTCCTGGGAAGGTGAGGTCTGGGTGCTGTATGAGTCAGTGCCTCATGGGGTCCTGATAGTGGAAAAGACACTAGACTGTAAGATGGGAAGGGTACCAAAAAAAACAGCAAAATTTAAAAAGTATGGATGCCACAGTGCTTTTTTCAAGATATCGTACAAAATCGTTATCCCTGCCTATGTTAAAAGGATTGTGGGAGCTGTGTGAAAAGCTCGAGCTAAGGTGTTAAGAAAGTTGGATTTTCACAATGCATTTTTTTTTCCTATCTCCTACCTCCTTTAATTATTTAAATACACCAAAATAAAGAAGAAACCTTTCACAGAAAAGTGCTATTCTCAACAGCTCTGAGTCTTGAGGAAGGTATCGGGAGAGGGGGGGGGGAGGGGTGAAGTCGACTGACCTCAAATTGAATCTGGACAGAAAAGGAGTTTTATTTATGTTTCAGCTCTCTCATGCTGCCAGAGCCCTTCAGTGCTTTTACCTTTTCTATTCTTCAGAGACCTTTAATCATTAGAATCCCAATTATCACAGTAACATAATTTGTATGGCCTAAAACCTGAAAAAACATCCTCAAGCCAACATTCAGGGATAATGTACAGTAAACGCTGTATGGTGACAACCCCAGAGTAAAGAAATTGGGTTTTTTAACGCTCTCCGTCAGATGTAGTACAGTACATAGTATTCAGTAGCTATAATCTACTACATTCAGAGAGTACACAAAAGGATGCACATTAGAGATGAGTGCGGCATCTCTGACGTCATCCTAATCCACACGTATGCTTGATTCACCCACACATCACCCTGCGAGGGAATTATTTTCTTTAATCTAGAGACCAGCATGAACAGTAAAATAAACAAAATGGCATTCGCTGTGCCAGGATTTAGGCGACTCCGCACTCGTTGCAGGAAAGCAAAAGATCCTCTATGCAAGGTGCTGCAGCCGTGGGCAAGAGAAGCCTTGTTTCTCCCCAAAAGAAAACGAATTGTCCTCCGATGTGAGACATTGGCTGAGTTCATCGACCAAAACCCCAAAAATCCAATGTTTACGACCAATTCCCATCTGACCTGCAGATGAACCGTGAGTTCCAATGTGCACATTCCTAACGCACATCCAAAGTACATAAACACCTGCGTGACGGAAATCTGAAGAAGAGGATGTACTCGTTTGTTCTCGTTTGTTTATCCTCCCTGGTAACATTTTGTGCTCAGGCCCTGTCTGAAGAAAGGTCCCAAAACTGCCTGGTGGGCTGAATAAATAGGTGTACTGGAGCATTAACTGGTGTGTGCACATCCTGGTCTTCTGATGTGGAACTACATCAAAACAGTGGTGACTAAGGCTCGGAAGCTAGAGGAACAAAACACTTTTATTCGGGGTGCTTGTACTGCATGGAAACGCTACCACGATGTATTTTACTCATTGCTGGAACGTAGAAATCCTCTATTTTAAACAAGCAAGACTCACAGATCTCTCCCACTACCTGCATTAAATTTGACTGCGCTCGGCTGCGGTGATCAAAGTGTTTTTTCCAGCGACGAGGGGAATGTGTGGGCGACCCCACGTTAGCAAGGGACGGCCACATGCAAGTGTGCAAACATGCTTGTGTAGCTGGAAGCATGTCCGTGGCAAAAAGGAGCGATTTAAAAAAACATGTAATTTTGAGCATGAATCACTTCTATTAGAATTCACTGTGATGGCGTCACCGAGGGAAAACACACAATTAGCTTCCACATTATAACGAACAGTTGTGTAACCTGAGCATTTCCATTTGAACTGATTTGCAGATGTGGGCTTAAAGAATAACGGTCTCTGCTGTGTTCTGACCCTAATAACGACTATTTCAAAAGAATTCCGCCAACATTTACAATTTAAAGTGAATGAAACATGTACCTCATTAATCCTGCTGCTTAATTTGTCTGTTTTTTATGTCATAAGGCTGAATGTAATAATATAGTTTTTATGAACTTCTCAAAACCCGTTATCGTCTTCTACTCTTTTGGAGATTTGTCTCATCACCAACTTTGTTGATCAAACCAAAAATACCTGAAGAAGTTGTTAAGTGTTGAAACTGATTAGGTCATTTAATGAGTAATTGACTCAGCATTGATGAAAAATTTAATTATTAAATACAGGCGGAACATATCTTAGGATCCCATGCATTTTATTGTGTTGTAAAAGCAATGTAATTCCATAAAAATGTTATATTTGTTAGCGCTTTCCTGCAACAATCAAAAACAATAAGATCCAGACGTTGAAGGAAGAAAGTTACTACTTCCACAGTTAAAAAATATTCTGTTGTAATATATTGTTTTACAGATTTTAAACCATGTAAATTAGGAACCAGCTTTTGTGGGCAATGGCTGAAGGCTTTGAATTAAAAAGTGTCCTGTGGGATTTTGATAGTTTGAAATTATATTTTCCCGACACGGGACTGTGAACACAACAGGGACAGTGACACGTTGTCCTGGAAGCTGCGACTCAGCAAGATGCTGACAGAATGATGGATGAAGAAATCTGCCTTAGTGAACGTGAAGACAGAGCATGAAGATAATAGTTATCAAGATCAGATAATTATTATAGAAAACACTGAATCATCCAAACTCAGGAAGACGTTTGTATTGAAAACAATAATAAATTATTTATCCGGACAGATTCAATTACAAGAAAAAATGAATTATATTTGTGCTGAGGCCACATTTAGTAGTGATGTGAGGAATCTTCTAAAACCTTATTAAACAAAGCAGATTTAAGATGATTTCTAGTAGAGCTATTTTTTAAATATTAGATAATGTAACTGATTTTTAATTTCTGTATAAAAAAGGAAATAACATCACCTACAGAACAAAGAACACAAACAGCAGATCTGTCATAAATTATTCTATTTCATTAACCATTGAAATGTATAAAATTTGTATCAAACAATTATGAATAGGAATTTAAACCCTGTCAGTGAAGTCATGTTCATCAGGCGAATGCATTTGAAATGAGGATATTACACCAAGGCACTCACTTAACAAGCCACTCAGAGTAATTAACAGATGGAAAAGCAGCCTGTGGTGTATTTTCGTCAAGAAGTTCTGATGTACATTTTAATTACTGACGATTCCCCCCCATTAGTGGAGTTTGGGTTTGAACAGAATTTGACTGGAACATGTAGGTCTGAGGCGTCCTCCAGAGATTCCAGCTCACTTTACAAACCTCTGTTCTCAGTCATTTAACCGTACAATGACTTTGTGCTCTTGCAGCTCAGAGGTTTTTCAGAACATTCACTCATTACACTAAACTGTAAATATAGGTCCACACAAAGTTAACAAAAAGTTAAAATCATATTTCTGTATAATATGCTGGTTTAAAAACATAGGAACCTACATACCGACGGAACATTGTATCCTGCATTTTAGTTATTACCCCTGTCCACTGCCTACAAATGGACAATATGTAAATGCTATTGCAACATAGCGGAAATTAACAGCTGTTTACTTTCAGCCTCAAACTATCCTTTACTTGCCTAAAGTAGTGGAGAATGACCCCCACGTTAACTCTTTCTATAAACTGTTGCTTCTACTAAAGTTAGAATGCTAACCAGTTACATCTTGCCGGTCTCATCATTGAAAGCGAGAAATTGTAGCATCCAGTCTGTCTTGAAGAAGTAGTAGTTGATCATAAGGATAATCATAAACTACATATTTCTTTTTAAAGGAGATATATATGCTCACATGCAGGTTCCTAGTTCTAATCTGGTTTACAGTTTAAAAGTGTCACATGCTTTAATGTTCAGAACGACCAGTTGAACACAGGAACCTGATTGACAGTCACTGCCTGTAACAGAATTATGCTCTGTTCTTTACACCAGTTATAATATAAATAGCTGTTGGAGTGACATTAAAGTCAGGAGTTAGTAGAAAATTTTAGATATGAATGACGATCTCTGCATTGGTATCCATGGTGACTAATAGCTTTCAAATATCAGTTTTAAATATGTCCTTGTTTGGCTTTTGTTATCCCAGTCGTGTGTCAGCAAAGGTCTAGTTGAGTTGCCACTTGAAAAAGAACCTGTGGCTTAGAACAGTCAGAAACCAGAGCCCTCTTCCACCTTCATCATCTTCTAAATGTGCAGCCGATGATGGCAGACATGCTGCATTACAGACACAATAAAGCCAAATGCTACCAGGCGACGGCAGGTTAGTGAGACTCGGCAGAATCCTTGACCGCAAAAAACAACCCAGCCACAGCTTCTCAGGCTGGTTTCACACTGGGTTTGTTTGTTTGTGTCTGATCCTGAGGTCGACTGCAACCCTCTGACCCCACTGGTCTGCTCTCACGCTGGTCACTGCTGGGCCAGGTCATGGTATGTTAGTAGTGTGGTTCTCTCTTCAAAATGAGTGTGTTCACCACAATGTCTTCTGTATGAAATCGGATTGAACGGCTTGTGTAGATAAGCACAACAGAGGGAGCACAAGTTGCTGTACACACCTGAAGTTGGACTTGCCTAACAACGGGGGTCTACATTTCACAATAAATTATTATTTTCACTAATATCTAATGTTAAATTGTATCAAATATTATACATATTGTCTTTAAAGTATCTAAATCAAGGAAAACAATAAAAACAATTTATAAACAATGTATGTCAATTAACATTGTTGGTATTCTTCTCAAATAATCAAGATCCTTGCTTCACTACCAGGTTAAAAAAAAAGAAGATAAATAGATTTGGACAGAACTGGCAAAGCAGGTGCAAAATATTTTGTTTAAAGTCTGATACCACCAGAGCTAATATTAATGTGTTTACAGTAGTTGTACTGTTTCAAAGATCAAGAGTGAGCATCCATGCATGATATCAGACTGTTGGAATCTCAATTAGTCAAACAATGTTGTGCCAGTTTGCTTTGGGGAAACTTTAAAAGACTCTACAGACAAAAACAATGCAAAAAATGTTGTTCCAATTAACTTCCTTTTTTCTGACACGCTGCTTAACATTTAAAAGCCAATGTGACATTTAATTAACAAGAAAAACGTTTGGGGAGTGCGGCTGCCCTTTTCCAGTACAGCCCTGCTTCACAGTCTTATGGTTAAACACATTCACACATGAGAGCTTCACGCGGCAGCCTCCATCTTTTACAGCTCAACACCGAGCAGCTTCACTGGAGCATCTGGGGGCCGAGCTCTTTTCACAAGTGCACCTTAGCGGCGGCAGCTGGGAGAGGGAGTGAGCCTGTGTACTTGACCAAGCTAATTCTCCTTTACTATAAACGTCTGAGTCTGTCCAGTCAGGAACTTGGCTCCGGTAGCATACTGCTCCCCAGCACCGCTCCTCGTGCGTGTTTCCACTCAGGCTGTTACCTTGCATCCCTTTCTCCCCTTAAGTGAATGGAGCTGAGAGGCGATGGCAGGGATCATTACATCACAAAACACCCGGCGGCCATTGTCCTCAGCAACTGCCACACAACATCACCACAACACTCTCTGCAAACAAGTGGACAGGTCGTGTGTGTGTGCCACGGTGCAGCAGACACATGGGGCGGGAGGGAGAGGCAGAGAGATGGGGGGGAAGAGAATGTCACGAGGAAGACGAAGGAAGGGAACGAGGGATCAGAGAGGGAAAGTGAGGGAACGCTGCGGGACAGACAGAGCTGCAATGTTTGTCCCCGGGGTTCAAATCACAACTATTGTCACGCGGACACACTTGACATTTGCATTCCCACGATTTGTATTTCCGCGACAGAAAGTCTGCATGAAGTCAAAGGTTGAGGAAGCGGGCTGGATGTCAGACTGGTCACTGCCACCTCGGAGCTCTCTCTTATTACCATAGAGGCCTGGCATTTCTGTCTCTATGTGATGACTATGAGACTCATGTGCAACGCCCATACAAACATGACCTCTTCGGTGCTTCAGCAGAGGATAAGCCCTCGCTGGCTTTATTGCTTGCACACCAACATTTTGCTTAGTATGCATTCAACCTTTGTGGCTCCACAGGGGGCCGGGACAGGGAGAGCGACTCACTGAGCATCCACACGGCTTTAATACAGCTGGAGATTGGATAACTGCATTCAGTTATTAAAGTTTGAGATATAAACATACATTTTTGGACAGTGCACATGTGCTGTAATGTTAATTTGATATATCTATAAATACGGAATCACTTAAGAGCTACAATATTTTATTCATTACGAGTCAGAGCAGTTACAACCACAAAATCCCCAAAAGGTAAACAAAAGTATCCTAGTTTTATTTGAAAATACCTTTCTATTGTTTTCATGACAGTTTTAATAAAAAATAAAGATGCCTAAAAAGACAGCTACTTATGGAATAATTCACTTTAGATTTTCTGCTTCCTGTGTTTTTTATCACTGCAAACTGAAATGTTTGGGGGTCTCGGCTGTTTGTTGAATTAAGAAAAACAATATGAAAATGTCACCTTTTGGTTCAGAGAAATTGTGATGAATATTTATTCACCGTATTCTAAAATCTTTAAAGGTTAAAACATAAACAGGTTTTGAAGGGACGATATAAATAAAAGGAAAATAACAACAAGCACTGCCTTGCAATAAATTGATTCGACATCGCTAAAAGTTGAACGTTTCCTACAGAGCTGCGTCTGTATACTGCAGTTCAACACGTACAGAAAAATCTCAACAGTAATTATTAAGAACTATTGGGTTGAGATGGAATATGTGCAGCAGCTACGAGCATCTACTAAAAGCAACATAATTACCCTTATTAATGTTATACAGAGTTCCAATAGCAGCAGAGCACAAACTTCCACAAGGGCAAACCACCCATGTCTGTCTAGCTGCTACAATAGAAGAATGACATTATTCAAAATAATCTTCACCAAATTGTAGAAACTCATGCATGTCATCACCATATATAAAAATGTCAAAATGCATGATTTCCAGAGAGATGTGTATTTCTTATTGTTAAGAATAGTGATGGAAAAGAATATCCTGGATCTGCTCCTTTAACCAGATCCAAACAAATATTTAATGGGCTCTTCCCTGGCCCGCATCACTTCCCCTCATGAAGTTTCGTGCAAATCGGTTCAGTTGTTTTTATGTTATCCTGCCGACGAGTAAGCAAACAAACCCACAAACACACGTAGGTTAAAAAAACACAAGGAGTAAGATGAAATAAGGAGGAGGACATGCTGCTCAGCTCCTCACTCTGGTTTACTCTTGACAACCGCACCAGCAAAAACCTCCTCACTGCAACAGCAGAAGCAAAGAGCAGAGAACAAACACATCTTTACTCAGTGTAAACAATAAGACAAACATAAAAGCAGACAAACACCAGAGTTGAACAAACTGGGTATGACAACAAACAAGTTGGCCAAATAATGTCAAATAGGGAGCCACAGAAACAAAGGGCAGGGGACAAACAAAGGTGACCCAGACCAGCCAGGAAATGGAATTCAGATTGTATTATGCACACCCCCCCTAATGCAAATAATGCGGCTCATATAAATTCCAGGCATATAAATACAGGAAAACCGAGGAGGTAGATAAATAAATAGGGGAAATAAATCGAGAAGAGCGAGAGGCAGGGAAAAACTTCAAATGAAGGATGAACGGAGGGAAATAGGAGCACAAATTTCTGGTGAAGGGATGGATAAGTGTAAACATGTCAAAGAATGAAAAATCACATCTATGTGTTCTGTAGCTTTAGTGATGCTTTGTTTGTTTCACAAGAAAAATAAATGATTTGAAATACAAGCTTGAAATTCTGCAAAGAGGATGGATCAATATGCAAATGCTCCCTCTTTAATGATGTCAAAAGGACAAGTGAAGTTTAGCTTATTGCAGAATTGTTATTTACCTGTTTTATATCACATAACATAACGAAATCTTACAACAACAGTCGTAGAGGGAAGACATTGTGACAGCCTCCAACATTTGGCTCTGTGGGGACATAAGAAGTGAAGGGGTGAAGAGAATACTAGAGGATTAGGAAACACAACAAAATACTGCAGCATTTTCTCAAGTATTGTTTAGATAGTTTTACTTCCTCTGGTCTCATCAGGTCTCATCAGGTTTATCTAATTAAACAAGCTCACTGCCGTCGGTAATAAGTGATGAATATACATTTCCTAATTTTTAAAGTGTCACAAGATATAAAGGTTGCACTGGCATAGTTAATAGAGACCAAGCCTCCACACTGTCTCACGAGATTCACTGTGCTTGTAAAAGTCACTGCTTGGGGAATGTATAGTATTAAATTCTGCAGAGACTACATGCTTGTGCACAAGGCAACAAAAAAAAACAAAAACGCAAAGACACTGTGCGATGAACATCTCGCTGCGTTGCATAAATTTAACCACCAACCCTGGCAAACTCGTACATGAAGCACCTATAGGACATTTCCCACTCCTCCTTCCTGGAGCCAGGAGCTGTGGTTGATGTAAAGTCACACCATCTACCTCACCACAGTCAACGCACAGATGGCTTTCAACACATTTCAATTCAAAACAAGCACCAGGGGAGTCGGGCTGCCACTCAGATCCGATCCTGACAAATTATCCTTCATGACTCTGGCCCCCCCCTGAAAATACCTCCATTTATTGCTAAATTATTGGCAATCCATACATATTACTAACATGTGCACACGATTTAACAATGTATAAATAAAAAAAATAGTCCGGTCATAGTGGTAATCTATACTCATGTCCCTGCTTTCCTCTATTCCAGTAACTGTTGAAACCAGAGCAGGCTTGTATTTATAGCAAAAAGTATAAAGAAAATCAATTCAACAAACAGACTCATCTCTTCCATTTAAAAGCTCACCATGTCGTCCGTCTGTGGACAATTTGTCACCCCCACCTGAACGCCGCTGCAGCACCCATCAATAAACCACCCATTGTAACATGCAGCGCCACGTTATTAATGCCCGTCTTCATGGTAATCCCTCAAAGACATCACTGATGGTCCGCTGTATTTCTTTACAGACTGGCCTGTGGGATACTTCCTACAGCAAATTAGAGAGAGCTCTCTCCCACCTCACTCTAAATCTCTTCCTTGTGCCCGAGATAAGAGCAGAATTGAGTTATCGAGCAGACAGTTTAAGATATAAGCTCTCGCTAAAGCGGCCCCTCAAAAGAGTCACCATAAGAAGAGATGAATGGTGTTTCCTAACAGAGGAGGCCGTCTCATCTTCACCATTTGTCTACGGCACTGCCCTGATTAACCCTGCGGTGAAAAGGCCACAGCAGGGGGTGGAGGCCTGCTGCCTGTACTTCTCGAGCTAAATCCCACTGTAATGAAGCGGCGCACACCTCCATTAGCTACAGCGAACTATTGCATATACGCAGGAGGCCCAGTAGATAATGTAAACACCTCTATAGGGCTTTTAATGACCTTAATCACGATTACAAACACTGCTCTAAAGGTGGGTCGTGTTTTTCTGCATGCTAATTAGCATGCTAATGCAGGTGTTTCAGCCGAAAGCAATTTCAAATAAGAAACATGTAACAAGTCCAAGGGGCCAATATCAGGAATCATGACCCACTGTTGAAATGGGTTCAAGTCAGAAATCTACAAAATAAAGTGTTTTATATTCCTTCAAGGAACTTCTTTGTCAAATTAGAGTGGGTTGGTGAGGCAAGATACTAAAGTGAGCTCACTCCCAGAACATGCACACAATGACACGCACACAAAAAGCCGGTGAAAAGGTTCAGTCAGGAACCTTTCAAAAATAGTAATACAAATAACTTGTGTCACTTTGCTCTGACAGTAGCACATGAAGCAGATCAACTTTATGGTTCCTCTAACACACCTTCAGCAAATGATGCAATTTGGAATAATACAACACTTGCTTAACTACCAATCAGAGCAAGGAGGAGTGTCTGACCATGTGTCAATCACTACTGCACAATGCTCCAACTGCAACTAATGATTATGTCATCATTAGCATGACTGTTTATTTTACTCTTTTGTACAGAATGTCCTGTCAACTGTAAAAATTAGAAGACCGAATTTATTAGTGCAGCAGCAATGAGTACTGACCAACAGCAGCACAGCAAAGAGTACGACCTCACTTCACCAGTGTACTATACTCTCTGAGTAAAACTGGGCCAGGCAGATTTAATCATTGCTTTTAAGATCAATCTCCAGTGGAAATGTCATCTTCAATTAGGAAACCATTGTAGACCATGTGGAGTTATCAACTGACATAACAATTACAGTAGATTTAAAAACATACTTTTAATCAAGAGCCAGGCTGCCAGAGGTCTCTGAGGTACTCCAGTCACACACAGCCACAGAATAATAGAGGCCTGAATGCACTCACTTCCCAGTGAAAAGGCAGGTTGAGAGCGTCATCTGAAATTCACAGGGCGAGCCAACAATGGAGAGCGAAGGCAAAAAATGTTTGCGGGCATCACATTTAGCCAAGAGAGAAAAAAGAAAAGCCTGGCAGGTGTGAAAATGTCCTTCTGCAGTGAAGATGAAGAGCACAGGGTGAAGCTGGCTCCGGTAGCTGCTTTATGCCTTCGAGTGCTGCAGTCAGAGCGTGATGGAGACGCACATCCACCATCTTCAGAGGATATCAGAGCGGGCGCATATCTCAGCTTGACATTACTCTTCACTCCCACATCCACAGTTTGCTTTAACATCATTAGACGAGAAGGCACTCGCTCAGCGCTTTGGAGGTCTCCGTAATCTGAATGTTTAATGAAGTTTACTCATGATGAATGTATTTCTTAAGCCCTATACACTATATGTACTCATATGTACCTTGAATAAAAAAGTAAAACAGCTGGACTCACTTGGTAAAGCTGAGCTCTTCTGAAAGGGATGAGTCATGCAAGTGAAAAAGTGAAGTACGCAGGAAAACCTTGACTGTCAACCACTCCTGCAAAATGCATTAGCAAACTTGTCATAGTTTAGTGTCAGAACAGGAATATTGTTTTTAGTATCAGGTTGTCGTGGGAATTTTGAGCAAAATACATTAGTATCACTTTATCATCGAGGTGACGATACAACAAAAACCAACCTGTCAGACAAGGATATCTACAAGCCTGAAAAAGTGAGAAAATCATTATAAGTATATAAACTACCAGAGATAATATAATATAGCATTTTTTAAGATTTTAGGATTCAGCTTTATCCTAAAATAAACCTGAAAATGTATTTTTTCACAACAGATGGAAGATACATTCATATTACAGAATGGACAAATGAATAGACAGAATATTTTATAATTTTGTGTTTATATTGATTTTAACAGAATAAAGTCCATGTTGCTTTCCAAAACTTGATCATCTGAAAGTCAAAAATACAACCAGTGAAATTGTGTCATCATATATGAGCATTTGAAGACCCATCATTTCTCCATAACATCTAATAAAAACAAAAACAATATAATAACTGCTCTGTTCTTAAACACCTCTACATAGTATGAATTCTTGAGATATGGCCAAAACATGTTTTAAAGGTGTCACAGTGAACTTGACCTTTGACTGCCCACATCAAATAATTGTATCCTTTAGTCCGAATGAATGTTTGTCCCAAATTTGGAGAGATTCCCTGGAGGGGTTTCGGAGATATTGAGTTCACGAGAACAGGACGAGAGGACGGACAAACCCAAAAACATAATGCCTCCGGTCAGGGCCGTCTCCAGTGCAGGGGCAGAGAAATACCACTGCATTGCATTAAGATAGTGAATTCTATTTTTACTCCCAAATAAAAGCAGAACATTCAAGCTACATTCCCTTTAAAAAAAAATCTTTGCAACTACTGGAGAGAATCTGAAATGCATTTACTTTTCAAACCTCATAACCTCTTCCCCCGGGGGTGTATTTTCAAGCTTAGAAAAAAACAGGAAATACAGATCTTCCTTTTTGAACTTTTGTCCCATAGCACTGTGGTGAGAAAATGTCCATGTAATGCAAAGAGATTCCACTAAATCCTTCTACACTGGACCCAGCAGGACTCAGCTGTTCTCTGTGGTCGGGTTCTAACTGTGTGAGAGGAAGTAAATCAAGTCGACTTGCAGACTGGAAGAAAAACGTGCACCTTTTGTGAAACTGAAATTACAGTGCACCTGAGAACTTATGCCATTACTTAAATTATGTGATTCCACAATAGCTACAATGCTGAAATAAGAAAGGTGACATTTTGTTTCATTGTGTGTATTAAGTTTGAAAAGGAAATCTAAATGAATGCAGGAAACTGTCACACAAAGCTTCATTAAACCCAGCGCAGGTTATCACGGATCACCAGTCTCACGGCGTCTGTTACGTGCTCCTTCAACTCCATGAATGTTCCAATAAAGCTGTGATTGGGTTCACATCGCAGGGATGTAATTTGTAATAAATAGGCAGTCACATGCGACATGGACAGCTCCAGCTGAGGCACTTCAGCATAGGATGAATTATTGTGCTGTCACACAGAAGGCTATAAAAAGGTTTTCTATTCATGATGTCGACCCGCTGCTCATCAGGGCTGCAGTAATGAAATATGAAAGCGCTGGTTTACATTGAACCAGTCACTGTTGGCATACCTGATTTCTATTTTCCTGGGTGCAGTTAAACTGCAGCAGTAAATTACATCCATCAACCGTTCTCTTTTTGTTAGAGACCCTGTCTAGGCAGGGGCTCGAAAAATCCATAATAATAATAATAATAAAGTGTTGTGTTATAGCAGTCGTGACAGAACTGACATGGGGGGGGCGACGTCTTTCTTTGAGCACCACTTACATTTTACTCAAAATCACGATAATAATAGTCCTAATAAGTTTTTGAGAGGTGTTAAATGTGACTTGTGTATCTTTACATGCATTTCCTAATTCAGTTATATCTGCGATTGTGTGTTTGTGCGAATGAAAATTAAAAAAGGCTTCTGTCCAGTGTCAGTGTAGCCTGGGGGCAGCCATTTTAAACTCGGAACATATGTTCCAGAGGGGAACTGGACAGACGAGCGATTGGCCAGCAGCCAGCGCAGTAATAGGTTACCATGGTTACCACACATGAAAGGGAGTTCATTAGTCCAAAAAAGTCAGCTAAACCAGTTAAGCACAAAGTTAGCTCACTGACCCATTAATCCGTGCTCGTAAGCCGGGCCTGCGGATTTACGCAGATTTCTGGTCCAATCTGCAAATGCTGATGCTTGGTGAAAATGTGTGAAGTGAAGGAAAATAAACAAAGGAGGAGAAGGAAGCACGCAGACACACTACAGATGAACTGTCTGCGGCTGAGGACAGATCCTCGGGGAGCTGCCCAAAGTCCTGAGGAGAACGAAACGGGGAGCGGAGCTGTCCACGGGGCCGACTGCTCCTCGCCGACTTCAGCTCTGCAACATTAGTCCGAACAGACAACTACCGCTTACACATCGCCCGTGTTCAGACAGACCTCACCCTCTTTTGTGTGTCTGCCACATCCCACTCACCTCAGCAGTCGAGCTCTGCTTTGACAGGGAATGTGCGCGGCATGTTTTGAAAAATCCCTAAAATCCCCCAGTCGGTTATAATTGCACGCATCCGGGAGTTTTTGTTTAATGTCACAAGGAAATTTGTATCATTACAATGACATTATAATAATGTGTCATTATGATGTCAAGTCATGTGCTTAGGAAGGGGGTGTGCGTGGAAAGCTGTGGAGCACACGGATAAACGCAGCAGCTCCTCAGCTGCACATACATATTCATGAACCCTGCTGTCATGAACTATCGCGTTCACTTAACTTCCGCGAGTAAATTACAAATTTCTTCGTATTTTCGAAGATCTTGAAAGTTCTGAGGCTTCAGGGTTTTTCTGTACATACAAACGCTGACTGTAAGCATTACATCAGGACAACGATTTATTTATTTAAATGTGTTTCAATGATTCAAAGTACTTCTGTCACCCGCTTATAGTACAGTGGTAGATGTGGTGGGGAGCAGCTCGGCACAGTCCCACTCCTCCTCCCTGTATTATTCAACAGCCTCACTGCAGACACAAGAAGCTGAGGGGAGAGTGGAAATCATTCACCTCAGCAGCTTGTGCATTGCCTACGAGCAAACCTGGAAATTCAAACTCGCAACTCTCTGGCCACATTAAATGAGTTTTGACAATCATTTGATTTTTAAAAGACGTTGTCCATGATAACAGGTATGATACGGTCAAGATATCCCTGTGTTTATCGCGCCATAAGTCCTCAAACATAAAAGTGTTCATATTCAACATGATCTGATCTTTGGGGTTTAAACCTTAGAGATATTAAAGTGACACAATACCACTTTAACCAAGATCCAGTGGTTCTCATATAAGAAAAAAGCCTTTAAATCTCTGAAGTGAAACACAACTGAAAGGTGGATATTACCCATGATCCCCGGCTTCCTGAAGCAGAAGAGCAGCCGATGTGACAAATACACCGATCTTTATTTCATCTGACAATTTAAGGTACAACTTTCACTCACTTCCACAATTCTCGAAGGAAATTGTACCCACTCAACAGAGTTACATAGAGACAGGACATGCATTCAGAGTGAGGGGCTGGAATGAAAGCAGCACAGTTCTCCCTATTCCAAGTCAGGGCACCTTCAAGCTCATTTTTAAGCTGCTGTAAAAAATGCATAGTGTTGCTTTAGGTCAATATTATTCAATATTGAGTGATTCCAAATTAATAAATAGGGAGATGGCCCTCTGTACAAATTGAATGTACAGAATCATCAGTCAAATCAGAATGTTTTTAAAAGCCTTAAAATTTCGGGAGACTTTGCCCAAAAATAAGGATTAAACGTTACTCACATGTTATTCTTCTCCTTAAAACATGCAAGTTACACATTGCCCTGTTTTGCTGTTGTAAAGGGAGTTATTGGCTTTTCAGGGGGATCTTCCATCTTTGGCTTTTAAGTGGTTTGTCCACATCTTATAACATAAATTCCACGTCTGTCACGGCTCCATGAGCAGATACGCTTTGCTCATGCAATAAATAAGATATTATCCATGATAAGCAGAAATCATTGAGCTAAACATATATATACTGTATATACCATCAGTATTCATGGCTTCTGTCTTTGCTTTAGCATTTCAAGTTGGCATCCTCTGTGTCAAATTCATCTGAGAGACTTCTATTTCCATTCCCAGTGTTTATGCCAATGGCAGAATTACAAAAAAGGAAAATATCAAGAGGGATTTACCCTGGAAAAAAGACTTTAAATAGATTTAAATTTACTGATGTAATAAGCTCAGCAGTAAAGTAGTGAATAAACTAATACTAGTTTCTGATAGGAAAGCACCACTGTACATTTGTCTTCAGAGGCTAACGGATTTCACTTGGCTCCATCTTTCTCTGAGTCTAATGCACGACACAGATCCCTGATGATAGCAGGGAGGGTCGGTGTGATTGCTGGGATGTGCTGGTTCGGCAGCAGTAACCAGTGGGTTGCTATTCTCCACAGTGATATTAGGGGTAGCCCTCTGCAACCTCACAGTAATAATTTTTTACAGCCCTTGCTTAATTAAAATGTCACATCCACTGCAGCCAACATACAGCAGAGTTCCCTGCAAATTAAAAAGGAATTAGGCTGGCAGATGTGGCCTTAATGACTTAATCATGATCCCGTTTGTTCCTTTAACGTGTAGCCACAGATGAATATTGTTTCAACTCTCACATCCATGAGTAATGCCTGAAGACATTTTTTAGGAATGTATATTCGGAAGGCCGCTGCTTTGAGTTTAGAGTTTTAACCGGCACATGAAACGTCAGATGCTAACAAGTCAGAAAATGGAGTGTATCCTGTGATGAAGCAGCCAGTCAGTAGGTAAACACTCATTAAATCCTGCAAAATGACCAGACTGGTTCATCCCTCTGCTGGAGTCACTGCACAGCTGCAACCACTGTGTGTCATTCTACTTCGATGAAATATTCAGTGTGTTTCCGTCGTTAACTGCACCTTGCATATGGGAGGTAGCACAAGTACTTGTCTTGTCTTGTATTATATTCAATGTAGTAAAGGCAATACTCCTATAAGTCCGACTGAATATAATTTGTAACAGAGAAGAGCTTTTTCAATATATTGACTGAAATTAGCGCAGACTGTGTAAAGCGGCTTACAGACTGACAATCCTCTATAGATGCCTACAGAGCATTTTCAGTTTTTTGGAATCTCAGAATATTAAAGCAACAGAAACACTCACAGCAGAGATTTTCTCAGTGTTTGTGTCTGATTAAATCATATTCTGATCCTCTTTCTTTTCTTAAGACCTCACACTGACCTAACGTGTCCTTCAAATCCCCATTGCCCATATGCTGTAACATCATATTATACAGCAGCATCACCAAGGTTGCAGAGCCGTTCTCCGATGGATTTTACTGTCACTCATTCCTTGTTGTTATACAAAAACCTGCAAGTGGGTATTTAATTGACTGTATCATCTAACAATCTGTTTATCATATTGGATGGGAGGCATTTTAATGAGAATGCACAATGTGTTGCCATTTCTCTTTCAAGGACGGTATAATGAACTACTTTTTAATGACTACACATAATAAATCACCAATATTACTATGAGTCTCATGAATATTTGCGTGTTGTATTCTTGACATGTGCTCCAGTGCACATCTCGATTTGTTTGGAGCCTTTGTAAAGATTTGGAGGTTGACAAGGCGTTACAGTTTCATCATATCTGTAAACATAGAATATGGCGTTATATAAAATATTTAAGTTAAGACAAGCTCATTAATAGATATTAATGTGTGAATATCATTTTGTTCATGTAAATCAAAACCTATATAATGAAATATTAATGAAGTGAGTGTATTTAAAGTTCTATTATATTTGTAATTTCTTTTTCTGTTGTGTTAAGAGTAGATAGTGTAGAAAATTAACCTTAATGGAGAAGCACAAATTTCACACTTCCTAAACCCTGCATGTGATTTCCATGTGCTGCTCTAGATTGTCCTACCTAGAGTATGTTTATCTTTCCTCTCTGCCGCTTCACCCTTTTCCCCTGAAAGTGTAATCCTGAGAATGAACGTAGAGAGAGACTAAATTAAGGGACCCAATTTGCAGCGGCACCACTTCACTGATAAGCTGTACCAGTGATCTGTGAGAGCACTCAGGGTCTGCTACATTATGACAATACAGAGGAATAAAGCAGATGAAAGAGAGTAGCCTGGCAAGAGCAGAAATCAGATGGGCAGAGGGAGAGGAAAAAACAATCTAAAGTCTAATTGTGTTATGCCTCACGGCAGCAGGGGGGGTTCAGGGAGACACATTTTCTTTCCACACGTCGTTCAGCACAGTCCCTTCCTCGACGTGATCACATTAATTTCCAACCGGCTCCCAGTCTTCCTTGCCACGTACTCCCTCGGTGCATTTATTGAACAAGAATAACTGCCTCGCAGGCGTACGCCCCACCTGCTTCAATTGCAATCCATGTTCGTCCAGACTTTAATATACGTGGTGCGTATGAGACATCAACTTTGTTTTTTTTAGATGGAATGGAAACTAATCATTACATTGACATGTATCACCATCAAGTTCATTTATAAGTCCTAATGAATGTTTTTCCGAAATGTTGAGAAATTCCCTGAAGGAACTGAGATATCGTGTTGTCAAGGTCAGAAACACGTTTTTTTGAGGATCTACACATTTGATTTCGAACCTTTAAACACAACATTTAAATCAGTTTATCATCGAGACAAAGCACTACAGGATATTTTGTTTTCACAAGGTCTAAAAACTGTTTGTTTTTAAGGATCTCGACCTGTGACTTTTGACCTTTAACCTCCACATGGAGTTAATTCATCATTGAGTCCAAGGGAATGTTTGTGCCAAATATAATGAGATTACCTGTGGGCGTTCTGTGAGGTCGATGCAACTCTGACCTTGTTCCGAAAATCGAATCAGTCCATCTTTGTGTCCAAGTAAACGTTCTCAATCTGGAGAAATACCATTAGGTGCTCCTAGGAAGGACGGACAACCTCACAACACGGCTGTCGCTGGCATAAAAAGCGACATGAAGGGCTAATGCTGGAAAACTTAACCAGACCCATTAGATAAGACCAGAAACATGCAGCATTGGCATTTGAGTGCAGGGATTTGAGCATGTGGTCTGGATGTGTGTGACATCCTCTAAGTCATCATGTGTCATCGCTGCCCTTTGGGGAGGAAATGTCACTTTGACGCCCTTAAGCATCGGTGAGCCACAGAGAAATAAACTAGTTTTCTTCTCTATCTGTCCCCTTCTTTCTTGACAAAATATCATTACTGATGTCAGATTCAAATAAGACAAACCTGTCAAAAAGGCAGTGATTTTAATGTCATGTTTTGATCGCAGCCACAAACTTGTCTTCCGCCATGTGACCACTTGCTAATAGCTTGAGAAAAAATCTATAAAAATGTAAATGTTTAATAAAGGGCGAATCACTAGAAGAACATTAATTAATGTGAGTCACAATAATTGATTTGATTCCACTTGCTTAATATTAAAACAATCAATTTTCCTCATGACATCTTCCTCCTTTGACTCTTATATAAATGTCTTGCCTCCCACTTGCTGCAGTGATTTCTACAGAAACAGAGAACATGTTGGTGCAGTGTTCCATCGTTAGAGAGAAACTTGACATGCAACATCCATTTGTCCACAGTGCTCATGGCGTCTAATATCTCAATTTAACTATTCACCATAAATGTGCTCATGTGATCAATTCCAGGCAGAGCAATGCTGGATCTGTGATTCGTTATAAACTCTTGGTAATTGGGCTGTCGCTGTCAGGAGCAGTTGGCAGTGAAATCTGGTTTACTTGCTAAAAATGAATTCTTACATGACTCATCCACTATTTGCTTTGTTTTTCTGTCATTTAAACATAAATAAATATAATTTAAAATATGTTTCTATGTTTGTTTGAGCTTTTAAATAATGTGTGATGAGTCCTGTTTTGACAAATTCTCTACAATTGGAGTGTGTGTTTGTGCTCGGATCCGTGTGTATGTGGGTGTTTAGGATTTAAACCTAAACACAATTGGACACATGTATTTAGCTTAGTCTTTTTTATATTCAAAACTGACCTTTTAATCCAAATCTTACTTCCAAAACAGACCCAAGAACTGAAATAAAAATACACCACCACCCACAATTACAGGAAGAAATGGATTCATGTTGACATACCTGCTGGGCTTCCCGATGTCAGACGGCCACACACACTCGTACAGGAGCAGAGAAGTCCTTCAGCAAAAATCCCCGTGTGACTCCCTTCACAGGTCACTTACTCCAGGGTCTGAGGGAAAAACAAAAAGAAACACAAATAAGAACCGACACGGAGAGTGAGCTCACAACTTTAACCGACTCAGCCACCGCAAATGCCCGGCGATCCGGGATAAACATCCTTGAAGAAATGTCAGTCCATGAAGGAACATTAGGTAAACCACACCAGGGCAGCAGCAGCCAGGAGAAGATGCACATGACACATGCACAGTCGCTTCCTCTCTCCGCCTGGTCAACCTGATCAGTTCTCTGCTTAAACAGCTGCCAGAGGACGGCTCATTACACCCCCCATCTCAGGTAGGGGGGAGACAGGTGAGCAGCATTTGCAGACGGGCAATGAATGCAGCTCGGTGTGCGCCCGACTGACTGACACATTATTAAAATGCACATGGGCAGCTGGTGCCAACTGCAGCTGTGGGTCTCTGCGTTAACCCAGTGTGAGTATAACCAAGTCTATGCAATACCTTAAAGTGACGGGCTACTTCTGTGTGTAAGACCATTTTCTGCTCATTAAAAAGAAGGCTGACATTTAGTGGTCAATCAAATCCAGTGCATCTTATAACAAAAGCATAAATGTACTTAAATATAAGATGTCTATTTTTATTGTCTATGAGCATTTTGGGGTTCAGTATCTCCGTCATGCGGAATGATGTAGACTGGGATCGAACCGTTGACCTTTTGGTAAGAGGATGATCCACAGCCGTCCCCTTTAGAGGACAATAATCTATTGGAGCCAGTGATTGTGCCAGATTACAAGTTGCAGGATAGTGGGCGGGTCGAGAATTCTCTCAACACATCGTAATCAGTGAGGTTTCACTGTGCGTGCACTCAGCTGTCAGCAGAAGCGTGTGGCGTCCGACTCACTGGTCATCACCTCATCAGGGAGCTGGAATTGCTCATGGGCTCACTGGATTTTCAAAGATTACCAATAGAAACAATCCTTTGACTGGTAGAGATCTGGACTAGACTATTTCAGAAGGCACAATGAAGAGAGATGCTGTAGCTTTGGGTTGATTTACACTGAATTTTTTTTGGGTATTTGTGTTGCACCTGTTTTTTCCCTCATCAAAGAAATAAATGTTTAAGGTGAAGTAACCGGGTTCTTAAAGTTATGAAACTGTAAAGTCTTAATACCAGGTGGAAGTTATATACTAAAGTTCAGTGATATCAACTTGCTCACTGATTCCACTTTCTAAGCCATAGGTTGACTCATTTAAATATCTACTGCAGCAACAGAATTTCTATAATTTCCCATCTGATACATTTGTCCTCGAACTCACACTGTTTGATGCACACCACTAAGACGTGTGCGAGTGGCGGCTGCTGACACCTAAGAAATGCTCACCTCTTGCTGCTATTTCCATCCCACCCACTGATCAGCCTAATCCACTGCTGGAGGATTTGTGCACTGCGGTGCGGAGCAATTGTGCTGCAGCAAAATGAGCGTGGCTTAATTGGAGCAAAGACTTAATGAGGGCCCCTTGAGGATTATCATCTGTGGCTTAGAAGTGGCCCAGGTAACGGGAGACACGGTCAAAAGGATCAGTTCACAGTCTCCCACATTGGACTGACGGTGCTGAGCCGCGAGTGCCGATAAAACCTTTACATTTTTCTTTAGATTATTTATTTCTCTTTGGGGGGGGGGTCCTTGGAGAGAGGTGAACTAAAGGGCGAAATCTCCGTGGAAAATACGACTGCAGGACCAACCGCAGTCTGTGTCGGCAGCAGGAAAGTGACGAAGCAGTTTTTTCCAGCCGGTTTATCGTGTAGACTTCAGTTCTGCTGAATTTAACCTGGTTAAACCTTAACTTCAATACTACATTTTCAAATAAACATGTTATAATTAAAAAGTTATTAGAATTTTGTATTATTTCAGGTAGTAACTTTTCTTTATTATGATATTGGATTGAGATAAAGTGACTACACAGTTCTACTTTTCAATATATTCACTAGCAATAAAACAGGTAATTATTTTCTTTAAGAAAAATATGTATGTTTGGTCTATTGTGCATCAGAAAATGTTAAAAAAGTATTACTTTTACTACTTGGATTGTTTGACCAATTATAAAACATTTAAACTGACTGTTTAGCATTTTCGGGGGGAAAATTACAAAACACTGTTTATTAGAATAGCTGCAGATAATTTTTTTGTCCATTCAATAATTATGAACCGACACAGCACAGCTCCTGTGGAGGAACATACAGAGTGATTGAAGCACTGCTGCCATGGCAGAGTGGGGTAAAGTGGACCCTTCACCGGGCAGCTTATCTCTCCGAGGGTCCCTCAACTTCCATCTTCACCTGACAGCCACAGATCAGATATGACTGACCAAGATAAATGGTTGGGCTCTAAAGTCAGATCAATTCAATCTAGGAACTGTCCTCGGCTGGAACGAAAGGCCACTCTGTCAACAAGGCTCAACTCACTTTACTGCTTATTCACTGTCTTTTTGTCCTTGTTACGTCAATGACAGGAAGCGCAAATATCCTACTTTTGAATTAGGTTGAAAAGATAGCATTGCCAAACTTTAAAGCAGCTCATTTTTTACCCTGTTTTGCATGCATGTCTCGTCAGTAGATTCACAGTTTTTCATATGCAGTGAAACCCTTTCAATTTCCAGCTTTCCTCCAGGCCACGCAATGCATCCACCACAACCCCCCCGTCGTATTTATGACCCGACTTTACATCCTCTATCATGAATTATTTCCCCTTTTCAATTTGCTGGGTTCTGCGGTCTGATCTCCGAGCCAGACTGAAGACACACGGCTGGAGTCGTCTACAACAGCGTTAGTCAGCCCTCACCCGAGGCAGCGCTTTTATTATGTAGAACGGCACAAAGGGAAAAGTTGAAGCTGCAGCATTTGATTCAACTGATGACACAAACATGCCAAAGGAAGCTATTAGGGCCCGGCTGCATTGATCCAAAGCTCAATTAAATTACATGCACGATAATGAGCACAAGTTACAATCATTAATTGCCTCCAATTACATTCTGGCGCCGACTGAATGGAAGATTTCGAGTCTCACATTAGCTTTGGTCAGATTGTCTTTTTTTTCCCAGTGCATTTTTAGTAGTCGTAAAACTTAATCCTGCTGTTTTAACTATTTATTCCCTTTTAGATTTATTATAATTATATCATATTTCAAGGTAGTTCTGCTCACTCACCATTGTGCCAATGATTTATTGTCAAATATATGCAGCTCCCCCTCAAAATGTCAACTGTTGGACTGCATTAGTGAGCCACATAGGGATCAATTGAAAATTACAGAGTGGGATATTGATTTGCTGAGCATAATGTGTTGTTCTCCGCAGTGTTTGAAATGTGGAGCCATAACCTGACTATTATGGTCAGAACTAAGAGCTTCGGTTCAGTTTTTTTTATGTTTCTCTATGTGTCTGGATGGAGACGGTATAATCTGTAAATTTAAGGCCTTTAATATTCAGTATTCCTCCATTCAAACTCGCAGAGTTGCAGATCATTTTATGGTTAATTACTTTAGAGTATGATCATTATGCGTTTCAGTGAAACAAATTAAAATAACAAATGGAAGAAGATGCTATTCTCAAATGAGTGTTCAAGGGGATATGGGAAATAATACAAATTCTGGAGCTGGATTCAACGGAGTAGCTCAGGTGCATATAGAGACGCTGGCAGCCTCCAATCCATATTGCCTGGAGTCGCTTATGAAAGCTACACCCCACTTCATTTTCTCCTTTTCATACGTCTCTCTTCAAAGAGAATAAAACAGAATGGACAAAAAGCAAATTAAGCCGTCTTACATCCTTTTTCTTTTCTATTCTTCTTTTTTTTCACACAAAGGAAAAGTGAATATGAAAAAAACTAGCACATACACAGGAGATACTGGTTCAAAAGGTGAATAAAATGTCACAAGAAATTGCAGTAACTTTTGGGTCAGAGTTAGTGCAGGCAGATCTACAGTGCACACACTCCACTCTCATGAAACATGAAAGGAAACGGCATCAGGAAGGTGTCAGTGCCTAAAACGCAAAGCGACAGCGATGAGGAGATGAAGGTACATCCACCTGCCAGACTGCATTAAAAGCAGGAACCCAAATCAGTAAATAAACATTTACAGATAAAAGGAACAGGGTCAACTCCTTGAGCTGCGTAATAGACAAGAACAGTTTACAAAAAGGAAAAATCCCCTCCGGGAAAGAATACAAAAGGACGGGGACAGGTAAATACTTGTGCCTTCGGCCCCCTGCTGAGAGCTCAGTGACTACCACAATGTAATGCTGCTTGAGTACGCCCCTAAACAAAGGTTTATTGCATCTTTACTTTTACCACACGGAGCCCGAGTCCCAGTCCAACAGCGTCTCAACCTTGGGAGCTGGTTTTATGACAGCACTCTTGAACCATTTGCAGAAAGAGGACCGGAGCAGCCCCTCATCATCATCTCTCCACAAGGTCGAAATACAGCGTCAAAAGCTGAACTTGAGATATTGACATCATGAATTTGAACCAGATAAAAAACTGAATCATTATTTAAATCAATGATACAGCCATTTAATAAAGGATCTGGTAAACTTAAAATTTGTGTTGACTGTTGGTGCCTCTGTGGACAAAAGCGGTAGTGCGTCCACTATCTACAAAGTCATTGAAACCCATCCTCCAAAAAACTCTGTCTTCCTCCATTTATCAAATGCAGACATGCAATGTTTTATGCAGTACATTCAGCGCAGTGATTTAAAGCTGCTGACCTAAAGCCCTCACCTCCTGCCAAACCAGCTCACAGATGACGCGAGTCTCTGGGAAACCTGATGTGATAGCACATGCCACCAAATCCACAGTTAATTGGACACCTACTTCACAACAGGCCCGTGGTAAACAGCAGCAGGCGAATAACAAGGCTAAGACGAGCTCCCGGAATGAACAAGAGGAAAATAGCTCAGATAAAAAAAAAGGACAGCAGATGTGCTGTCCTCTGCAGAATATTGTGTTTGGAGCAACAACTCTTCTTTGACTGCATAATCCCCAGCATTCTACTAAACTGATTAGCCTTCCCATGCTTAACAGCTGGTATCTCCCAATTTGTCCAGCTTGGAAATGTTAAGCAGAATCATGTCTGCGGCATTCTTCGTGCCAAATGGACGTTTGTGAGTAGAACATGGTCAGCAGCCAGGTACTGAGGAGGGATTGCACACGATCAGAAAGGATTTCATGGAAGCAGATTGAAAGAAAGAGAGACTTATGGAAATATAGCGCTGCATTGTGCTGGGTGTCTCAATTTCCGTTGAGCCGTGTCCACATGAGGTTGTTTAACTGCAGGACGATGAGAGGGTTTACAAAGCTCTCCAGCTCACCAGAAACACTTCAGTCCTGCTGAGGTAAACAATGTGAACATGTGAACTGTTGACTGACGGTACAGCTGAACTCCGGTGGGCGGGTGTAATTGTTTAGCTGACACATTTGATATAGGGTCTCTATTGTCATGTTTGATTTTGTTTACTTGAATTCAGTGCTTCTCCTCAAACACAAGGGTGAACATTATCTCAAAACAGCGGACCTCTCTTAAAAGTCGACCTGGTTATTTGAGTTTTTTTAATTTTAATACAATCATTTTTTTTTATTTCTGCTGCACTTTTCCTCCATATTTTGCCATCAGCTTTTTGTCCTTTTCTACAAGTCCAATAATATTTGCCTCTGTTGGTCGAGTCTGGTGCAATCACATTTCATTTGAACTGCAACATTTATTTTGTGTTACACTTGAATAACTGTTCTAATATTTGGCCCAGTAAGGTTAAATATTGTATTAAAAAGCTCAAAGCTTTACTGGGATATGTTTTGTTCACAATAGAAAAAGACTTACATTTGATTTCTTGGCTAGACAGACTGTTCCATGAGTGCAATACACCTGACTACAAAGCTTTGTTCCCTCTGCCAATGCAGCACTAAGTAAACTGCAACAGTGAATGAGACATGTATGTACAGAAGGGTTTATGTTTTATGTTTAGTTTGTACTGTACTACCTGGGTTGCCTGTGGAGATATGTGTCTATGTTTTGTTATGTACTGAACTGGCTGTGAATATAGAGTTCCCCAAGGTGACAATAAAGTCCAAAGTTTACTTTACTATTTATTCTTATAAAATTATATTGATGAACAATGGATCTGTCACGCATGTACATTTTGGAGGAGGGCAGATTATGCAACACATTTTTTGAAACCAGGTTTAAAATCACTGAAATATATGTAAGAATACGGATCAGTGTATATGATGGAGTAGTAGTATTAGAATTTGCCAGATACTCCAAATGTGGACTTTAAGGACCACATTTTCTCTCCATTGACCCGAAAACCCGTGAACTAGCCTGGTTTCATTCCCCCACTGGCTGCAGCTCCATACGTTTGTGGAAAGCCACATGGAGCCTGTGATTTCTTTCCCAACCACCTGCGTCAAAGTGCAAGAGAAGCAAGGCAGCGAACCCGCTGCTTGTCAGTTTCAGTTGGACCACTCGCTCTAGCTCTCACATCTGCAAACTGCCAAAAAACAACAAAAACAGATTCACTGGGAAAAAAGCGTCGTGACTGAAAACAGTTGTGTATGGACAAAGAAAAGTTAATAAGAGATTAAATGTTCATTAGGAGGCCAACTTCTTAGAAAGTAAGTAGGAATTGTGGTTAATGTGTGTGAGGATATCAAATAATCTGCAGATTGATCAATATAAAAGCCAATTATTGGAAAGAAAATACTGCTCAAAAGGGTTTTGAGCTGGACTGAGTTTCTCAATTGCCCAGTAGAACTGACTATCCTCTCCAGTACAGAGAGAACAACACACAACCCCGTCTGTTGCATGATGAGCTTCGAATCCACGGCTCAAAACCTTGTTGTTAAGTATGGATTGAATCACACAGTGACTTTGGCATTGATCAACTGAATGTCAATATTTGCAGAATTACATGGACAGAACTGACAGTCAGTGTAGTATCAGCATTTCAAGAAGTGAGGGCACAACACTGGACTGCTTGCAGGCGGCTGATGCAATGCAATCACTATTGGGTTTGTGCTGGAAATAAAAAAAGGGTAGAAAGCTTGTTTACTAAACAGTCTGCATCTGAACGGCTCAATTCTTGTTATCTCTAAATTTGCATAGCACAACCCACACAGTACATTAGCTTCATCCAGCGCTCCATTGCCCCTATAGTCACATCGAGGCCGAGGTTAGAAAGGTAATGTGATCCACACCGAGACAACTACCTTCGCAGACAGTGCAGGTTGAAATTGATAAACACGGCACTTAAATACACATTAAAAGTATAATACCACTTGAGTACTGCAATGTCCCAAAATGTTATGGCTGACCATTGTGAAAAGATTTTCCTTCACCCCCCCCTTTTCATTTGTACCTGAAGCATTTTCTATCAACTCAGAACTAGTCTTGTGAAAATTTAATTTCATGGCTGACAATGATGCAGATGGGATACTGGTTTCCGGACAATTAGGATTAGATTATTTCTCAAATAAATTTGTCTCTAAGTGACACACCAATTTGTCCCCGAGCACTTTATAATAGTGTTTCACTACGAGCAAATGCTTCTTTATGACTTAAAGTTGGGTTTGCCCAAATAACAGCCTTTTCAGCTGAGCACGGAACTGCAGAGAGTTACTCTTGATCAGAGTGTCTGCTTCGCTTATGCCCATCTGTGTGACCCATGAACAATTATACATATCTACCATTATCATATTTCATCACAGTCATGCAAATCCCGAGCATTTGTGAAGCACGGCACCCTCAGGACTACACAGTTATTTTATTATATTCAAGCTGGTGAATGTTTCTTTCATTTGACAAAATGACTCAAGTCTGCGATTTAAATATTTGTACTTTTACCTCAACAGAAATCGAGTGGAACAGCTTGACTCATGCATGGAAATCCAGCTACACAATATGGAAATGCAATTAATTGATTTGTTTTTAGCAATGAATATAGACATTTATTTAAAAAATCCAATACAAAACATATATTTAAATGTCAAAGCTACAAAAACCATGAGTTGTATATAAACAAATATATATTTGATCTAAAATTACTTTGCCTATTTGTTAATAGCATAGACTTTATACATGCATGGATTCTGGGTCTGAAAAGTTTAAGCCATTGCAGAAGTGCCTGAACCTTTTACTTGATTAATAACATCATTTCACATGTTCCTAGGAGTTTATGGTCTCAATCTCTCAAGTCTTGAGCATGATGTTCACTTTTGTAAATTATGGTCCAATATAAAGTTAAATGCTCAGATCTCAGGTGAAAGTATGAATGCCAAACCCAAATGGTGCTGGACAAGAATCTCAGCTCGAGGCTGCAAAATGTCACTTTACAAGACCGATGGGTGAAGTCACGGAGGGTTGACAGCTAGCTGATTGCATCAATGTGTGTTAATGGTTATTACCAGATATGTTGTGTAATTATATGTACAAATAAAATATCATATGAATGCGGGACACAATTCGATAGCGTAAAGAAAGAAAAATGGAATATTAAGGGGGACTTGTAGGTTTTTTATAACAATTCAGTACAACCTGGTCTCAGCAGCCGCAGCTGTCAAAGAGGACAGGCCAATTAAAGCTCTGCAGCTGAAGCACTCAACTCGTAGATTAAAAATCACTTCAGCTTCAGCATATATTTCAGACATTATCTGCATCCTTGTTTTTAATTGAGTCCTATCATTCCGCCCCCCCCACGCAGGTATTTCTCTGCTGAACTCCCGGTCTACTCTGCTTGGTGCCATCGCCGGCTGCTGCCCGTGGGAATCGAGGTTGTGCATTTGTCAACAGGATACAGTCCATTGGTTCATGTGTGGTAAATAAACTTACAGTAATGTCACTTATAAACTGGGGGCATTACTGTTGTTACACAGACAAGTTTGGAGCTATTCAATTTCCCCCCGTCCTGGATGGAAATCAATTGGTTTATCTCCAAGAGCAATATGGATTGCTGTCGGCTGATGTGATAAGAGAAATGCTCGACTGTGGAATTATGACTCGCAGCTTTTTTTTGCCTTCTGTTATTCCTTTCATATCGAACAAGAGAGTGCTCTCTGTTCACATTGTCGAATAATGGAGGAAAACAGACCTGATGTGTTTAATGGAGCCAAACAACGTGGAGGAATAACGATGCTAGATTTCATAACTTGAAACTTAAAACACATTAAGGAAAGTTCTTGAGTGAACACATGGAAACAAACATTACACATAGACGGTGGTTTCATCAGTTAAACATTTAAAATGCGATTTTGACAAAATAATGATTTGCAACTGTTTCATTTCTTGTTGGTTATTAGTTCCATTTTGATTATATTAAGAAAGTGGACTTAACATAATCAATAAACCAATATTAAACTGCATTTCTTTATTAGAAATTAGTAGGATCACAAGTTAATTTTGTGTTAGATACATTACTGAAGTTGAATTTATATTTGACTGTATTGATATTACATATGAAGTATTTTTTTGTATTCATCAATGATAGAAAACCAAACAAAAGATGTTGTAGAAGTTGGTTGTAGAACTTTTTATGTTTTTTTTCCCGCCAAAACAACATCTAATTTCTACTTTTAATTCCCATTGTGGTATCATTCACTCATAACTGAATACTATACATTTCAATTTGCCAACTGCGTATTCATCAGCAGGTATCTGAAACACATGATTTAGAAAGATTTTGATAAGTGACATTAAAAGGATTTACAGAGTTTGATGGTGTTTTTTTGGAGAAGTGTAAGAACTGAGCTGAAATAAAAAAAGGAAGCTGTGCATGGTTGTTTGGTTCTTGTGACTGTTACTGTATTTATAGTGCACCCTCTCCACGGTTCCACTGCAATTTGTGAAACGAGCCACAGAGCCAAAGGGATTCACCTGCCAATTTGATTAATTTAGCTGTTAATATGCTTAGTGGGTGGACATTTCTTTCTGTTGCTTATTTTCTAATTTGTTGGTTAGATGGCTGACTGAGCCTATAAATTGCCCTGTTGATATGTGGTAGATTATTATATTTATTCTGCTTGTCTATTTTTTCTTGTGTGTGTGCCGAGATGACATTTTACACAAAACTTGCCAGTGAAAACAATTTGAAAAGCTTTTGTGCCAAAGGAAACTGGGGCGAAATAAATAAAATAACACGAACGGACAATACCATTCAATGGCACAGTCTAAAATATTCAATCAGACGGCTCAGCACAAAAAGAAAACCATGTCTCACAGAGCTTTCCATAAGTGGCTAGCCTCGGGCTCCAGGAGAAACATATCGGTGACAAAGAACCATATTTAATGGCCTCCAACGTCACTAATCAATCTGATCATAATTATTGTATATTTTAATGAGTATGCTGATTATAAAACCTTCATTTAATTAGTGTAAAGTATGTACATAGTTATTATTAATTAAAACCATACATATACATGACTTATCAGAACATTAATTCAGTCTGGTTCCTCCACCTATTTTATAAAACAAAAACGCACTCCACTGAATTATTATACAGCAGAGAAATGCTGAGACAGGACGTGTAGTTGAGGGAATAAAGTTTTATTTGGGATAATTTTGTTACCACGATCATAGAAAGCGTTGCTGCTGTATTGACACGCCCGTTTCACTGGTCGTGTTTACCGCTTTTGTGAACACACCTCGGTAATTTGTGATGCCAGTTGGGAGGACATCAACAACCCCAACATATGTTACTTGCAGTTAGCACTGGTAAGTTGACACCAGTGGATATTGCAGCTGGCAGTTCACATTTACAGAACATCAGATAACGCAGCATCAACAGGCCACTTGCCAATAAAACATGCTGGTGTATATGGCAAACATAAACTATACTGACAATTTATTGTAAATTCTTGAGCTGCAAGAGAAAGAAAATACTCCACATGTGTGAATATTCCCCACATATTATGTAGAGGATGGAAATATCAGATGCTGGAGACCTTGGTTTCAAAGTATTTTGTGCTGATGCAAACAAATGGAAAAAGTGGTGAAGGAGGAAGAGCACAGCTCCTAGGCTAAACTGCTGAAGTGGCATAAAACTCAATTGGCGTTGGAGAGGAGGGTGAAAGAGGAGATTTTCAGTGTGGGTCTAAATATTGTGGCGGTGACCGGGTGCATCAGGAAGGACGAAGGACTTTTAAAGCATTGATTTTATTTAGATGATGGGTTTTGATTTGGAAGAAAACATCAGCAGCCAGGGGTCGGTACACTTTTTCATTCTCCTCTGTCAAAGTAGTTTTCTTGATTGAGAGAATAGTCCCAGTGCTTTTCAAAGCAACATGTACCAAAGACAGCAAAGGAGCAAAACCTGATCCCTCACATCAATTATAAACATAGGGTAAAAAACACAACTAAAACTACCTACTTAAGATTAAGGATTTAGCCCAAAATGTTGGGCTAAAACCTTAGAGCAATTCTTTGGACGCTCTAAGTGTGAATGCCCTGTCAGATTCAGGTTTTAAAAAACAGGTTAAACATTTGTACTGTAGATTGTAACAGTGGGAAAAAATGTTTGCTTCATTTCTGTACACAGACGTTAACCAACTTTGTGAAACGCACTGATATAATTCGTTTACAGATTTTATACAAATCCTTTCTAAATATGCTCAAACTTAAATTTCTAGTACTGATTTATTTTTGCAGTCTTCCAAAGGTAGATTTACAAGAGCAAACACTGGAATTATTTGTACTTCACTTCACAAGCTCAAAGTTTATATAAGTTATTGACCCCATGGTTGTCGATAGCACTGATTCCGTAGGACATTTACATAAAGTCAAGTCTTTTCTCAGGTTTCAGCTGAATCGACACTGGGCATCTGTTTAATCTCTGCAGACCAGTGGACGGTGCTGGGGATATAAAACAAGGCCCCATTCATAGTAAATAGAATCCAATTGCTGTCCCAGCTTTTGCATGAATGGCCTCTAAGATTTTCTCACAATCAATACTCTTCTTTTCTGGTGTATTAGTGCCATTACTTCCATCTTGCTTTACTCACGCCCACACATGTTCATACAGTAGCTTCAGTCTTCCTCTCACTTCCTCCCTCGTCTCTCTCTGCGTTTTTGCTGAGGCTCTGCTAAGACACTGCAGCAGGAAGTGGTGTAAGGCCTCCTTAACAAGAACCCGACACTTTCAGGATCAATAGGGGATTGAATCTTCACTGCACCAAAAGTCAAGGTTCCTTTTAATTCGATGACTGGCGACTGCTAACTGAAAACAGATCCTTTCATTTTACTTTTAGTTTTTTCTCTCAACCCTTTTTCCTCAATGATAAGAAGGTGCATTAAGTGAACATTCTTCACTTAATCTACAAACGCTTGATTCATATGGTGGTTTTTGTTTTGTTTTACATCCACAGCACTTTGCAATAGTTTTAAAATGACACACTTTTATGTGTCTATGACAGAGTGGTTTGGGTCAGAAATATCTACACCTCATCGTTGGTGGAAGAAGAAATCCCTGCCAGTACTATTGACCAGTCGATTGTCTGATCGAGTATTGAGACATTTTACTGAATCTATACAGTTCAACAACACCACTGCCATAAATAAGTCCCATATTCTCAAGCCCCTTTTTCTGCTATTGTATTATTTTGTTTGTCGGAATCATGTTGCATCTCTTCCTTAATCTTCTTGAGAACACAAATATTTTCTCTCTACTTGATTCATGCTGACACAGGCTTACATTTGTTTAGCAGGGGATTTGGGCTGAGAGAAATGGTAATCCCTTAAACTTGACCTTTTCTTCCCAGTATTCTCAAGCTACTACGTGAGCAATCCAACTGCTGAATGATACATGGGGCTAAGTACGTCTAGATGAGGACGCGGATTTATTTCCTGATGTGTCAGTGCTCTATACTCTTAAGGCTATCGGTTACCATTTTGGCCGAGCTGCTTTGCAAAGTGGAAGGGTATCGATTGAGACTGTGGATAACTTTAAGAGTTAACTACCTTTCAATCCATGAGTCCCTTCCTGGAGAAAGAAAGCAATGATTGTAGGGCATTGTATTACAATTACATTACATTATTCCAAATCGCTTGGCCATTCTATTTTTACTGCATTCTTTGTAGTTAAAAGATGTGAATGCAAGAAGGGAAGTTACCTAAAATTTGCATCTAATAGATTTTTTTTTGGGCTGAAGGCTCAGCGGTCCCATCAAATGTGTTGTGTCATTTAGGAAATCCTGATGTGTTTCGGGTGAGTAAACACATTCTGCATCACAGCAACATCATTTAAGGAATGAACTGCCTACTCAATATCAGGCCTCACTGACCAGTAAGGACCCTGCTTGGTAATTAATGCCAGAGGTGAAAGTAGAGAACAATCGGACACATTGATACTTGTTCCAGTGTCCTAGCTTGTGACTTTTTGGGTACCAATTGGCCTTTTGCCATGTGAGGCATTAGACCTTTACACAAATCATTAGCCAAGTCCATGAGAAGAGCAACGATGGAATCTATAATCTCTGCCCCTTTTATCTGGCTGCTCGCTTTAATGACCAGACAGGTGTTAATGATGATGGAGACCGAGAACGACTCTGGCCAAAGAGCCATGAGCTGAGTGTAATGGGGTGAAAAGCTAGCTTTGGGACAAAAGTAAATTATGGTCCTAACAATCGATAGTAAGCATGACTGAAAGCCAATGGGGCTCTGCTCCAGTTCTCCTCATAATATGGAGGAAACCATTCTCCCTCTTTACACAATGTTTGGTTTCGCATATTGACTTAATAAACATTGATTTTACCAAAACAATGTGATTGTAAGCGAAACCATAGCGGCCCAGAGTTAGAAGTATGGAGGGGCGAACAACACTGTTTATTATTATCTCTTTCTAATTTAAATTCATAAAATGTTACCAAACAAATGTTGAACTAACTGAAACAAGTACCAGAAATATTAAGTGTAACTGAATCATTGAATTCAATCTGTAAATTACCCGGTATACCTACCATTCAAGGCTAAATTATGCAAGTTCTATAAATCAAACATTAGATTTTGACCATTCATTTGCAGGTTACAGCTGTTAATCAGTGAACATTTGTCCTGGCTTTATGAAAAATATGCTTTTAAAAGGCCATATTCCCAACAGCCACTAATCAAAAGTCCAAACTGAGAATGGAGGGACCTAATAACACAATCATCCTGCAATTTCTCTCTGAAATCAACTGCATGCAAATGCATGTTGGTCAGCTATTATGTAGGAATGTAAGTAAGATTGAAGAATTCACCAAGGCAACAGCAGGCAGAATCCGAGCACAGACATGATGACAGACGGCAATGTTAGTGCAGACTTAAAGTATTTCTGTGAAATGTATTTGCAATAGCTAAGTGTAGTTTTACTTTAAATCAAAGCTAATTACTTTTGATCTGCAAAGTACTTTTAAAAAAATTATGGTTTATCTATAAGACAATGCATCGTATGGATTTGTAAGTACGCTGATCTTCTATATCTTACTGTCAAGAAATCTTATGAATGGACCAAAACCAACAATATACATACATAAACTGTTGAAAAGTTAGGCAATTAATGACAAAGAATAAAAACTACAACACATTAAAAGAGCTTTTAATTTCTACATGTACATTTTGGAAGGGGTCCAAAACTTTGCACCATGTATCTACTTATTTGCATCTCAGCATGCTAGCTCAGCATGCTAGCTGGCGCTGCCATTCATTCCTTTCAACTCATTATCCAGCCACAAAGTATAATCATTTCTGACCCTGCTCTGTTGGAGAACATGATTAATGTTACAGTTGCATATTGAGGATAAGGTGCTGTAAAACTCAACTTTCCTCATTTAATAATTAACTTGTAAGAGTTTGGATGACCTGTGACATTTTTTTTTATCTCAGGCATCCTGTTAGAGCGGTGTGTTGATTCATTGATCTAATCTTAAAACTACCATTACCCATTCCTAAAGGCCACGATCATGCAGTAGATACAATATTCAGTTATAGTAATCAATCGCTTGTAGTGATTCATTTGGACGTGACCAGTGTAAGCAGTTTCCCTTGTATTAGTAAAACTGCATTATGTTCATAATTTAGTTTGTTGTATTTTAATGAATACAACATTAAGTCCCCCAGTACTGATGGCACCCCAGTACTAACCACACCAAATTTTCAGACAGGAAAAACCCTGAAAACCAGTCACCAGTATATATATTCACATCCAGTCAATCTATTATAAAATCAATAAAGGATGCATCAGAACGCTGCACATCAGTGGCAGCTATTTTGGTGGTTAATCAAAATGATTCAGCAACACTTGTGCGCTCCTCTGTCTGTCCTCACATCAAACTCGCCTCTTTTCAGATAAATGGTCTGATTGGCCCTTTTCCAGTTTTCCAAACCAACCCTCATGGCCTAGTTGAATTGATTCAGAGAACGTTGGTTGTGAATCATAGACGAATAGCTGCAGGCGTCTATGTGCCATTTTACACCTAATAATTGCCACTGCAGCTCCTCTCACATTCTGTCTCTCTTTTTTCAGATTCACTGCCCTCAGTAGACGACACTTGTCTCTCAATCTCTGCCAACCCCTTATTCCCAAAGGTGCAAATACAAATCATGTCTCCACCACTGGCTCAAAGTTAGTCAGTAAGGTTTCGGTACATTTTTGAACATAGCAATGTATATTCTACCTTAAACTCGTTGGTAAGGTTATTTACAATCCTCGAGACGATAATAAAATCCCCTGTACAGAAAAGATGTAGAAAATTGACAATGATAAAATAACTACTGTGTGAAAGGAATTACAGCTTTTACTCATGACTTACATTTGCAAAAGACTATTTGAATCAGACGTTGTTTACCAAAGAATTTCCACACGACATCGAAATGTGAACACAGTGGAGGTGAGAAGAAGATTTCTTGTTCACCATAGATAAAAACAAGAAGCACTGCTGTACTCTTGAATATGAGCTGTTGCGATATCGCTGCTTCATTCCAGTTTTTATACTTTTTGCTCTGAATCAAGCCACAGGGGTCCTTGTAATCAGCAAGTATATTCCCCGGTAGACCACTGACGGAACAACAAAACCCTGGGTAACGATGACATTTCTCCCAGCTCTCCCAGCACATCAGCCTTGATCTTAAGAATCTCGGGTGAGCCCACACAGGGGCTGATAAAAGCATTTCTATCTCACCTCAAAAGGCAAGATGCTCGTGTAAATCTCCCCAGTATAAAGTTAAAGGAAAAACAAACGTAAAGCTTTCCTGCCTCTGTTCACTGACACTGACACTGCTAGACAAGAGAGACTTTTAGGGGGACCTCTATGGTAATTCAGTCTAGCATGGGCACTCAAATGGCTGGGAGGCGGCTGACACCGTCGCCAAATGAGGACCCAAATGCGTCAGTGTAATTAATAAGCTGCTGTCCAAGTAACATCATTAATGTGCATAGTTCACTGGGCTCGCTCACCTCTACAACTTCGGGGGAGGTAAACATCAACAAATTCACATGGTGTCAAGGGGTTAGCTCATTAGCTCAACCATAAATGACAGAAGACATAGATACTCACATCAGAGCGCTCGTTTTTTAAGCTTCACAACTGTTAGGGTTGAATATAGATACAATGTTTTTCTATAGAGAATATTTCTTTAAGTAATGAGGTATTGCTTCATGCATGGTTCTTCTTTTGAGACATTAAAAGTTCTTAATGATTTTTCAGAATATTTTTTGACACTTTTGGCCTGTTATCCTGAAATTGGATTAGTGGAAAAACAAGGGCTTTCTGCCCTACTTAAAACTGCATTGTATTTTAATACCTTAATGGGTTTCTCTCTGTTCAATATAGTTTTACAAAAGCTTAGGAGAAATAAGCAACAGTCGTGTCACTGTTATGGGTTTAACAAATCGAAATAACCGCAGGCCTTATTGTAAATCCTTCTCTTGCTAAAACACTTGTGCATATATTTTAAATGTATTATCTAGGAGTTAGTAATGAGTGTCCATAATGATTGTTTGGACAGTGGCCAGAGTGAACTGTAAATCTGAGAAAGCACATTGTGGTTGAAGCTGCAGACCTCAAAGGCCATTCAACTCTCTTTGTCTAACAGTAAAAAGGGGGGGATGCAATTTCTGCAGGTAATTGCTGATGTTAATCACAGTCATATTTGAGAGAGGGAAGAACCTCCGCCATTCTTCTAAGCAAGCGAGGCCAGGGGTCAGCTGCCCCTTAACCACGAATGGCGTCTCTGGCTAATTACAGCAGTCGAGCTGCCTACACTCTTCAGAGCACTCTCCCTGCTTCTCTATCCGAGCTCTTCTTTTTCTACTCTCCTCTCTAATCACTGTCAGTCTCTATCCAGTTGGAATAAGACCATCATGCTTCCCTGAGATCACAATTGTGCCAGATTGTATGTGTATGTGCGCTCAAGAGATTAGCCGGCTTGAATCCAGTCCCGTTGGAGTAACTGACCAGGTGGCAGCATATTTTCACCATCCTTGTTCGAGTTAACCTAACATCTGTGCTTCTTTTAAATTACCACAAAAAAATAACGAGTGGCCGAAAGAAAATCTAGTACATTTAACAGGATACAGAAAATTGTTTACACAGAATAAAAAAGATCAACTGTTGAAAGAGCAGAATTAATCTTCTCCACATCTACTGAAAGCTTTGCTACAACTGTTGAGACTCAGATGTTGGACACACATTCCTTTGAGATTCTGCTCCGTGTTGACATGACTGCATCACAGCGGGGCATTGATGCTGCAAATCTCTTTTTCTAACACATCCCACTAGATGTTCTATATAATTATCCGTAGATATCTATAGATCTGGTGACGGGGACGGGCATTGTAGTACAGTGAATGCACTGATGTGTTCATGGAACCAGTCGCAGATGTATTTTGCTTTGTATCACTGCACCATCAAGCTGGATGTATCCATTAGCAGATGGCTAAATTATGACCATAAAGGGATGCACATTGTCAGCAACAATACTCAAATAGGCTGCAGCATATAAACAATGAGTGATTAGTATGGAGGGGACCATGGTCTGCAAAGCAAACATTCCTCACACCATTACACCACCCCCACCACCACCACCATCACCACCAACTGGGATTGTTGACACAAGGCAGACTGGGTCCATGGATTCATACTCTTGATGCCAAATTCTGACCCGACCATCTGGGCCATGTCGCACAAATGGAGATTAATCAGATCAAGCCCCATTATCCAGTCTTGAACTGTCCGGTATGGTTATTCTCCTCTGAACTCTCTCATCTTTAAGGCCTTTTTCTATCCACTAAACTGTTGTTCACTGGAGGTTTTTTCTTATTAAATTCTGAGTAAACTCTAGAGACTGTCGAGCATGAAAATCCCAGAAGATCAGGAGTTTGGGAAAAACTCAAACCAGCCTGGAAGCAGCAGTCATGCAACAGTGAAACTCACTGAGATCACTGATGTTTGATTCTAACATCAACTGAAGCTCATGGCCTGTGTCTTTCTGGTTTTCATGCATTTGTGCCACCTGATTAAGCAATTATCCAATGAGGCAAAGACGCAGGAGTACAGGCGTTTCTCACAAAGATTTCAGTGAGAGTAAATTATGAACAATCTGTAATTTAAGTGGAATTTGATGAAGAACACTCGACAAAAATATCAATATCATGTCCTCCGAAAGTTTTACGTTCCCTTTGAAAGAACGACCAAGCATTCACCTTCGAGCTACGCCAGTCGGCTGTGTCTCAACACCCTGAAAGCAATCTATAAAGCATCCACTCCCTTCAAGCACTGGGGAAGCTCACTTAAAGACATCAATACTCTGGAAATGAGACACAGAGCAATGGCTTCAGAGGCTGAGAGAGTAGACGGCTGATTGAGGTGCCCTTACATCTTATTTAAGATGTTGCAGTTCAACGCAGTAGTGTTCATTGAGTGAACTGCCTCCTTTCTTGTTAAAACATCAAACTGCACAGGATGTACAGCCAGAAGGCAGCGACTGGGCATGAGGCCGGCAGGTGAGCTGCTCCGGCATAATGAAGTGAACGTTTCATTTGAGATAACAGTCAACAACTATGTGAAAAGTCACTGGAACTTTACAGAAATGTTTCACGTTAACGACAAGAAAACAACGACAGTGGCAGAAAAAAACATGAGGTCGCTTCTGGTTCAGACACAATGTGATTCAATCACTAAAACCTCCAACATAATCTTTTAAACACCTTTTTCTTTCCCTCACCCGCAGCCTGAAGGACTTCAAGAGCGCACAAGGAAAAGGATTAGTCCTCTTTTTGAATATTCACGTCGTTTCCCTACCTCTGGAATACTGTCGCTGTCAATCAAATGCCATTCATTGAGTCTTTGCTGTCAATCTCCACTTTATTGAGTTGGAATAAACTGGGAGTAAAAATCAACTGGCATTAGAACCACAAAGAAGAGTCTTGAAGACAACTGAACGAATCAGCGATAAAAGTATCACAGATTACTCCAGAAAAATACACAACAGATACACATTTCCAACACTGACAAAACTTGATCCAGCATAAAATAGCCAGGATATGAAGGTTGAGACAATCTGATTCGTAGATGTTATATTTCCGCAGATAAGTGATCGTGTTAACAGACATAAAGCTGAAATGTGATTTAAAAAGTTCCTTAAAAAAAAAGCATCATCTGTCTCCGCTCCACCGGTTTCCCACGATTGTTTGTGTTGTTTGTTGTGGTTCCGCTCCGTTATCACTTGAGCTCAAATTTATGCGTTATTTGTTATCTACAAACTCACTTCCAGCCCGACTGCCACACTCTGTCATTGGCAAAGCTAATCCCTGCTGAAGCAGCAGGTATGTGGAGCTCGAACACCTGAGGAAAAAATCAAATCTGTAAAGTTTCAGCGATACAATTTTCCTTTCTGCGTCTCATCGATGAGGTTGATTATCACTACCCTTTGCATATTCACTCTCAAGTTACAGCTGATAACACCTGTCAACGGCTCCTCTTTGCTCTGAACAATCATCTCACACTTTCATTTGTAAAATCCGTTCTAGCTAACACTGTTACAAATGGCATATGATAAATCAGATATCCCAGAAATAGAATATATAGGCAAATACTCACTTTCACCACTACAAGTAAACCACTCTCTAAAGCTGAGGACATTAACCAGGATATTTCTGAGTTTAAGCTATTTTGACATCTTCATTTTCTGCCCAGTGGCTCCTCTCCCTCTCTTTATTTCTCACACCCGCTGTTCTGCGTCTCTCGTTCCAAAATGGTCTGATCTGCTACTTACGGCCAGGTGGCGATGAATAGTTTAACCGTATCCAGCTTTCCTTTTGGTCTGCGTACCATCTAATTAGGGATGGGAATTGATAAGCAGTTACAGGTGAGAAACAGTTCCACATTGTCTGGGCCATCTGAACCATATCCCCCCTGCTCATCAAGCCCTTTTTCAATGTCAGAATGATGCAGGCAGCCAAGCAGCTTAAACCTGCTCTATTTCTTCAAATGTGCTAGTTCCAATCTCTGTAAAATTATCATTTCAAGTGAGGCTGGTAACATCAGCAATATGCCGAACCATCTTTCTACCCAGCATGGACTTTAATTCTAAGAATGCCTTTTACTTGACATGATGCTGGAGTACGGCTGCTTCCCAACCGAGCAGTATCTCTGAAACCAAGGGTAAAAACCCAGTGTTATAATAGTATTAGACAAGTTTTGCAGATTTTCCCCTTTCACTGAAAATAAAAACCTGTTGCACAGGGACAGAAAATAATGAGTGAAAGAAAAGAGTAAAATTTGTATTTGTAGTGATATGCTTTGCGATTCATTCTGGATATTGCTATAGCCTATTATAGAAATATTATATATAGATAATAAACTATTGAGTATATATAGATAATCTAATATAAACAGTGACTTGGAGATTGAAGGTAAAATGTCAAAAAAGGCAAAGACCTGAAGTTTACGGCAGGAATGGTGGATGCAGTTAATGTGGCTGTATGTGGAGCTGTTGCAGAGAAAAATAACACAGTGTGTTGTAGCTTATCTCTGTGTGGCACAACATTTGCAGCGAAGATTGCTGACTTGACTGAAAACATTAAACATGAAATAGTTCTAAGGCCCAGAGCAGCATGAAGCATAAACTTCACAGGCTCCGATACGGACTAATGGAATTGCAGCACCACGTAACTCTACATTTCATACATTGTATGTTCCACAATTTAACTTGCCTCTCTAAAATGTTGGTATGTGCAATAAATTACTATGCCTTAAGAGTCTTATAAATTGTCATCCCTGAATCTAATGCATCCTCTTTATGCGCTGCCACCTCCTCACCCCATGGCACGATGGTGCAGACTGTCAGCTCATGGGAAGAGCCTCTGATGTGGCAACTTATTCCCTGCAGCTGCTGCTGGGCCCCTGGTGGGACCGAGGTTGGAAAGTGATGATGATGTGTTGAGAGAGAGAGAGAGAGAGAGAGAGAGAGAGAGAGAGAGAGAGAGAGAGAGAGAGAGAGAGAGAGAGAGAGAGAGAGAGAGAGAGAGAGAGAGAGAGAGAGAGAGAGGACGAGAGACTAATGCAACACACAGTTTTGCATGAGCAGGTATATGCAGGAGGTGGCATCAAACAGCTTTAATGTCACTGCTGGGTTCCAGGTGGGCTCCAGGATTAACATGTATTAAAAACATGTTAAAGGTAACATCAAATATTTATATTCCTGTATTCCTAGTTGTGCCTGTCGGAATGTGCATATTGCTAAACTTGGTATTACATTTCGCTTACATTGATCTTTTGACGAAAACTGAACTATGAAAGTTGCCATGAAGTCTCTTCTTGTTTCGTCTTCACCTCAGTGCAGATTTGGTGAATTCACATCGATACAGGATTATAACACCAGCCCCAATTCTCTGTGTCTCACTGCTGCCTTTTTTACTTGTGCCCAGGGCATCATTAAACCCACCTCAAAGGAAAATGTAAGATCTCCATTGAGCGCGCAAAGCCTGTGTGTGCCAATCCAGAGAGAGGAAAACAAATTGCATCATGCATCACAGAACAACGGGGACACTTAAGTGAAAAGCTGTGGGAAATGTAAAACAAGTGCTTCTCAGACAGGGACAGGCCGAGCACCGGGTGAGGTCTTTGATCATTTTGCAACGTGAATCAAACACCATTAAGAACCCGTCACTATAGATTACCTCACCTCCTCTTGAAAACGCTACTTGAACCTAGTCAGCCAACCTGAATTTGTGTTACCTAATCGCAATGAGAAAAAAAAAGAAAACTTATATAGAGCATTCAAAACACAACACCGTCTGTCAGACATAATTTGCTTTGAGAGGAAACGGGTATATTCATTTCTTCTCTTTACTTTCACATAAGATATTTTTTTGCTCAATCATACCTAAGTTGTAAGGAATCTGCATTTTAATGACAGCATCAAAGGGGTTGTAGTCATCTGTTATCCTGTCTACACCAATAACAAAGAGCCTCAGTTGTGGATGTGCAGCACAGCAATCCCCCTCAAAGTTACATGACGGCACAAAATGTTCTATTACAGAGAGTGATACGCTTCCTGCTATGATTGAAACAAATTACCCATGAAATGAATTGATGATAACTTGTGTCTGACGATATTAAAGTTTGACTGGGGGAACTGGGAGTGATGTGTCGCTGGGTGGTGGTGTCTATATTCTGGGAAAACTGTGAGGCAAGAAGCAAAGGTGAGGCGAGAAGAGTTGTGTACGTATGGATGCAAGCAGATGGTTGATAGTTGATAACAGGTGGAAGAGAATTAGTTTAATAGCCTGTGAGAGCTTAAAATCCTCATTGAGACTGTTGTCAATCATTATCTTTCAGAAGAATGATGGAGCGATGAACATCAGCTTTTACTGATCTCATCCCTGGTTGCCCTTTCAGTTGTTATTTTTGTAATGGATGTAGATAACAAGCAATGTAGGTAGATGACATCTCCATTCGCATTCCCACCTACAAAGCTCCTTTTTTAAAAGCACAGAACAAATAGAATGATGATGTGGGCTGTGATCTAAAGGGTCTGGAACCAAACTAACAAAATCTCAATGGCTGCTTTGAAACCAGATCTCATTCAGCGTGTTGCACATAAAGGGACTTTTGGGGGTTGGTGAATCCAGTCTAGGATCTGCACACGTTGATCTATAGATGCACTAATTTGATGAGTCGTGTTCCGGTTGCTAAGCTGTGACAAGCCATCTTGAGTATGACTCATAACATCTTCTAAAATTAGATACAATTCAGGGATTAAATGTCTGGTACCCACAGCACAACCGAAGTAAACAAAGCATGTTGGAAATCTCATGTTTTGCCTCTTCATTGGTGGAATAGGGGTTATTTAAGGGGGTAGAACGTTTACTTCTAATTTAAAAACCTTTCTCAACTCGAGGTGCCAGAGTGTAAAAATAAAATGTGGGTCTTTTTTCATATATACTCAGAATTGGCATCTTGGCACCAGAGAAGTCATCTTAGGTTTAATAAATCCTCAAATACCGAATGTTTGCTTATCATACAAAACAGTTTTTTGCATCTGTGTTTATGCACAAAATATAATTAATCTGTATTCATAGCCAATTTTGCATAAAAATATTGGAAATCAGGCAAATTTGATATTCTTCTACAAAAAGTAGCTAAACTTCATTCTTATTATATTATCAGGTCACATTTAATCAAGCTTCTGTGAGAAAGAATCTTTATCAGCAAACTTACCATTATTTCAAATTGGTTAGATCTCTAATTTAATAAATATGATCTCCCATTCCCAGAAAATCCCTTGTGATGCTGCAACAAGATGCAAAGTGACGTGAACTGGTCTTTTCGTATCAATATCTATGAGAATCCCTCTCAGCAATACATCAAACACATTTTAGCGTGAAACATCCCCCTTTCTTTCAGTGGTTAACTATTCTGACCCGGCCACACCCAACAGAGTGGCAACAGCACAGATGGGATTTCATATTTCATTTCTTTTGAAAAAGTGGAAGATAAATTGCAGTCTGCACCTTCCGCTCAGTGTTCTACACTCAGCATTTCATGTCTTTGAAGACTCACAAGCTGTCTGAAAAGCTACAGTTGGTATAGATCATTTTTACTGTCATCACAATACCAGTAACTGCAGGCTAGTAACATCAACGTCTGCTTCCATTTCGTCACTCTCCCCAGAGCTATCAGGCCTTTTACTGGATCCCCATAAACCCCAAGCAACATTTCTGCCCCCCGTCTTTGATTAGTTGTATTGCCAATTAAAATAAAACAACCTGCTCATGATGTTAGTAAAAACGGTATCAATGCAGTTACCACTTACACAGTTTAAAATAAAAAGGGGGGGAAAAGAAATATAATTAACAATAGGATTCTGCAATAATTGGCTACATCATGCTTCATTGCCTCCCGTTCCACTGTGCCACGTCCTCTTCTCTAACCTGCCAGTGCAATCGGGGGCTGCTGAATGGGCACAGTTGTTGGCATGGAACTGAGACCTGCTCTTATCATGTAAAGCACAATGTCAGGAACTGCTGCAAGAGAGCTGCTTTAATGATTCTGTAGTTTTTTGCCCCTGGGCCGCAATCATCCTGACCAGCCGACCCTCATGTAGCCATGTTTAGCCCTGAGGGAAGTGTTGGTGACTCCATTCTGAGGCTGCTTCTCAACAACAGATACAGAGTTCTCTCATCAGTGGTTGCATCACTGAAATGTCCAATGCTACAGAAATGAGACGGAAACACCCCTATCTGGCAGGTATACTTACATGTTCAATTATGCAATTACATTCCTACAATGTTAGGAAAGTACAGAATTACTGCTACCACCATATTTCCACTGCCAGAGAATGAATACATCACGCAGGTCTGCCCTAAATACTACAGATTCAAATCCTTCACAAGGAGTTGTACAGTCGCACATCAGAGACTAAATTCTTACATTCATTAATTCTTTATCACATCTCCCTATAATGCTGAGTTGACAAAGCGATGTCAGAGGCAATCTGTTCCGACTGTCAGCGGATCCCCAAAAGCTGTATGTGAAAAGAACAGTGTGTTCTGCTGGCCTATTTAGAAGAGCCCCCCCCACGGATTCACCCTCTTTTAATGTACCTGCGGGTGCCTTTGTATATAAACTACCATCTCCGAGAGGGAATCTCACACAGCGCACGGGTTCCGGAGGCTTGTTCAATTCATGCCACAGAGTGAGCAGTGTCCACGCTTGCTTTCCTCCTGTCAAAATATAACTAGATGAAGCCAATAAGGAAGGAGTTCTGTTATCGGCTTAGTTTCCATATCAAGTCCTCTAAATGAAAGAAATTCTTACTTTCAGAATGGCCTCTCCTTCACGCAGGTTGTGTTTGGTACTCCTTGACCCGCGTCTATTCATAGCTCCAAGAATATTCAAAGCGAACACGTGGTAAACAAAATCTATAACAAGTCATGCATGAAGGCCGGCTGTTTGTTCCCTGAGGAACACATTTATTCATGCTAATAGAGACACAAAGGATTAACTTACCATACTGGAACAGAGGCGAAGAGCATGTCTGCTTTCTGCCAGGAGAGCGGAGAGGTGCCTACACAGATTCAGCCTGGAACAGGAAATAAAGAGAGACTCCAGTAAGGACACACAATAGGCATGACTTGTGTTATTCCACAAGACAGACGCATCAGAAACATTCGGGATGTCAGCATGCAGGACGCTGGCATCATCCACTCATCTACTCTGTGTCACATTGAATAGGATCATCAGCTGGATGAATGTAAATCCTGGACCTGTTTCAATGGCTCCCATCCATTACTCCTCGTATATTAACCAGTAGAAAACATTATGACTGTATAACAATCTTTTTAATTTGATTTCCTCACTCCTCAATTTCCTTTCAAGTCCTGAATTATCCCTCAAGGTTCAGTAAAGAGCGATACAATAACATTAACATCTCATTCAATACATGCTGGGTTAAAGATTTCAGAGACACAGTAGATCTACTGTTAATACCGAGTAGCACAATACAGCCCCCCCCCCGGCTTTCAAATCATCTGTTAACCCATCAGCCTGATCACCCACATGATTTGTGATCGGTGCAGCTTTTATACAGTACATGATATTATTAAATGATAATGGCCTTCCACTGAAGCCAGGGTGAGGTGATATGAGGATTTATTCCACAAGACAAAAAAGAACTGGCTATGATTTACAGCCTTAGGCTCAGGTTATTAAAAAGTTGTAATAATTTTGATATCTCTGATTGAATTAGAACACTGGAGACAATGTAGGAAATTAATGAGGAAGTCTGCTATTCCATGCAAATTATTACCACTGTGATAAAATATCTTGATTTGTCAAGTATTTTAATTCTTTCTATTCACAGAATAGAGAAATTGTCATAAAATTACATATACCTGGATTAAAATGCAAAATCCAAACGTCCCACTTTTTGACATGACTTACATCATCAATCCCCTCCATGAAAGAAGCGAGTCTGATTCATATTTTGTACACGTTGCGTCTACACGTGTCCATATACTGCCAGGCGTTCCACAAACAACACAAAACACTTGTTGTCATTTAAGTTGAATTGCTTTGCCAGTAGTTCCCACTGGGTAGACGTGCAGCAGCACTGGGTGGCTCCTGCAGCTGTCAACCTGAAGCACTTCATACACAGGAAATATGCCTCCGTGTAACAGCATTGAAAAAACCTGCCTCTGTCATTTTCAATGACAAAACAATTTGTGTTCACGGCGGAATGAATAAAAGTGTTGTTGAGGAAGAAATGTTTTGTAAATCTAACAACGATGCAGCACCTGGTTTGTGTGCTCGTCACTCAACACTTTACATTCAAATTATATTTTTTTCACTTTAATGTGCATTTTGTATTTGATGAGATTCTGTTTGAAGTGAAGGGAAAAATGCAGAAAAAAACAACTCTAGCTGCCAGTCACCACTTCTCCTCCATTCTGACTACATTTTAACAAGGAGCCGTCCTAACGATGAGATCTGGGCTGTAGTGGTCCCACTCTACAGGGCTAACTGCTACTCTGTCTGATTTAATCACAGCCTTGTGTTGAATTAGTCAGGTGAAGGATACAGATGTCTGCAGCATTTTTTTTCTGGATCTACAGGGATCATTGTGTTTTTTTTTCCCCTCACAAAAGGGAGAAGAATAGCACTGTCCTGGGAGAGGATTTGGGAGGAGTGGGGTGAGAGGACGAGGAGAAAGAGGAGAACAGAGGGACAAGACACCACTGGGATCAAATCTTGAGTATGCCAAGGTCAGAAGAACTCTATGAAATGAAACGCTGCCAAATACAGACACACTTCATGTACACACTGAAACTGGTACACACACACACACTTACACATAGCAACACACTGCCTGTATTCGCTCTTCCCTCAAGACAACCTGCTGAGAACAGCTAAATAACCACTGGGCTCACACTCTGCTATCCGCCTGTACGCCTACGCACATAAACACGTTTTCTCGTTCGTGTCATTACTTCGGTCTCTAGTCATTTCGAGGCGTTGGGAAAGACGGCTCTGAAGTCTAAAGCCTACACATCACACCCTTCAGCAGGAGAACAAGCGGTGTGATATGATGCACACTCACAACCCTCATGTTACTGTTCAGAGATGCCGTTTCAGATAGTCTACTTTATTACGTCGTAAACCTTCGCTAGACTCACATAATGCAAGTTGCCGTCATAACCCACCGGGAGGATACTTAACAGTACTCTATATGGATTATGTTCAAAACACTAAATAACCTTTAAGTCCATTGAATACACATCCTTTAGTCCCCTTGTAACATTTTAAATGAGACAAAACCAATGTTCTTGTTTGGCTGTATGTTGAACTAGTTATCAGTCTTAAAACATTCATGTTTATTCATCATCAGAGGAAAGAGAGGAGATGGGGGAGAATAGGGGAAACATTTCAACACCACATGGGCATTTACCCACGATAAACAGAGTGCCTTTTGTAATCCCTTTCGAAGGCTTCCCTTAACTACCAAAGTGCTTTTTGTGATAGTGCATTTTTTCGGGAGGGGTGGATATGGATAGGGACTTCTGCACAACATTCATATTTCATCACCTCATTTCAATCAACCTTTTTGCCTTCAACTCCTGATCGAGAAATGACCAAAACCTAGTAGGAAAAATAAAGATTTATAAATACTTATTTTCTTGTCTCTCGCTTGCATTCATCATCATAATTTCTCTGAGTTCCCTGAAGGCAACAGGCGCTAAATAATTGATGGGCATGAATGCAGCTTGGCTCTGTTAGGGAGTGCCTGCAACTCTCTCGGGACGCAAAAAGCACCGGCAGCTTTGAAACCGGGCGGAAGCGGGCGGGCCTCGGTTAGAATTAGTATTGTTTTCCGTCATGCCAAACACTCGGTGCTGAGACAATGCGATGCAGTTTCATTACATCGCCGGAGCCTCGCGGGCAGAGACATCAAAGGTCCGTTTTTTTCCCCCTCTGCCTCACTTTACTGAGACAATGAAGAAATGGATGTAAAGTCGAGACTAATTTCAAAGAGAACTACTGAGACTTCAATTATGAAAAATGTGAAAATAGAACAGTAAAGTTTTCACCTCAAGTCACAAAACTCTCCTAAATGGAAGCCTTGTTTTGTATTATTCTGCCTAAATAATTGAATTGCTTGAAAAAAGGGAAGAACTCTTTTTAAAAGGAACAGGAGAACTTCAATGTGATTTAAGGACATCCACTCCATATCATGTCAGATTTGTGAAACCATTCCAATTTTACATTGAGATTTAGGTATCTCCCTTAAATGCAACATGCTAACAAATGCATTATTAGAGGTTTATTACTTCAAAATGTTGTACTTAACTGCCCAAAATCATACAAATTGCAGTTGGATCTTACACTGATTTTCCAAAGGATCTTACACTGATAAAAAATATATATATCTTCCCTTTATGTGAATGGGAAGACGCATGATTGAGGCAATAGTTGACTGACAATAAAATATCTGGAGCAGCCTTGTAAACAGTGTCACATTTCCCAGTGGGACCTCGGCAGCTTTAATTTGGGAGGCTTTACATCTCAAGAATCAGAATGTAGGCCACAGTACAGCAGCTTTAAAACACAGTGAAGCTTTTTAAATGCCACATCACAGCCAGTGCGGGGAGAGATTTCCACACAGCGGATGGATCATTGTTGTATCTAGTAAAGTACATTGTCGGCCAAAAGTTTTAGACCACACCAATTATCCAGTGAATCACCTTAAATGGTACAACAGTAAGGTGTCATGATAAAAAAAAAGCTCGTAAAATATGGACCAATAATGGCTCCCAGTGAGTTATTTTGGCAGTAATGGAAGAAGAACAAATTTATAATGTTCAAGGATTAATTCTGTTTCCCTTTATCACAAGGAAATATGAGAGAAATAGTGCTGCCACAATTTACAACCACCGGCCCTAGAATGGGTGTTCGGCTTCTACCTCAGTGGTTATATACATGATTTGTTTTAACACTCTGATGCACTACCAACTAAGACGAGATCTGGGGAATACTGTAATGTTTGCATTTGAAATGGACTTCTTACAGTCCATGAATCGGACGTATCGCGGAGGATGATCATTCAGCCAACACATTAGCCAAGTTAATGTCTGCGAAGAGGCTGTATTGAAATGGCAAATACCATCATTGCGTTAACACAAATCTGCATAACTATCAGAGCATGAAGTCTAATCGGAATCATCCCGCGCTGCGACAAAAAGCACCACATAGATTTCCCATTTTCTGTAGTGAACATCAATTAATTGTAATGAGATTTGTCGGACTGTATCTCAAATGAAAACTGCAAAGTCCCAGATGTGCACTGGACGTGTCCACATCTGTCGCTTATGGAAATAACAGTGGGAAAGTGACAACCCCTCAGATATAGTGGAAATCTGAGACATAAGCCATAAACAGCACTTGAGTTTTAATTGATTCTGACAGTTATGTATCAAATCTATATATGACACCTAACTTTTACACTAAGGGGGAAAGAGATTGACAAATTAAAAACATTTTTAAAAGTCTTTTACGAGTGTAGAGTCCGTTTCTCTATATCTTGTTAACTCTGACAACGACCAGAAGTTATAAGATTACCTTGTCCATCAATGTATACATTTACCTCCTACCACAATATTGTCTCTTAAAGTGCTAACCCTACTGAAATTTACTCAGATTCAAGTATCCAAAAAGTAAGGTCCCTCATCTAATGCAGAATAGAGTAATGCAGCACTGGAATAAATGTAGATTTTTCCTTATACAACTATTCTGTCCTGTACCAAATACTATTTCCACTCTGGTGTACATTTTGTGAGCAGGAGGAACGAGGTGTTCAGGGGATGAACGATGCCCTAAAAGGATCATTTATTGTTTGACGCGTCAAGGAGAAAGGTGATGAGTAATTCAGACATTAACGGACGTAATACAGAGGGAAAAAAAATTAGAAAGTCCTTGAAAGAAGGCAGTATATATACCCATAAAGTCATACGTGACTAACTTACATAAGGTGGTTCTATACGTTTTAATAGTTCGTGGAACTATTCTATAGGAGAGTTATCCTGTCTCCTGTCTAAGCCAATCCACGCTACAACTTCCCTTGACTCCTCGCTCTCTCTCTTTGTCTCCCACAGCGTCATCGTGCATATTTCTAAGAATGTTTGGAAGTTCCTTCAGTTGTTATCTTAACAGATCCCTAGGCCAACCTTGGTTGCTATGGCTACTGCTGATGATAAAGAAGCCCTATCCCTCACCCGAGATAAGTAGTGGACCTTGATAACCTCATTGAGACCTTGCCTTTTGTGCCGACTCTTACTGAACAAGAGAGGCCTACTGAAAGAGACGCTTCATACTAACTAGGGAAGAGAATGAAGCTAAATGAGAAAATTAAACATGCTAGATTCTGGTCATTAACCATCATTACATATGTTTTTTAAGCTTATATAAATCTCTATTCATACCATGCAAGCTGTTTCTCTCTCCATTAAGTGCAGAGCAAAATAAATAGAAAGTCTATGCTGAATATTGTGCACCAATTTGGAGAGGAAAGATTTTGTATTTGCCCCAAATATAAACTAATACTTCCCTCTTGTTTGAGAAGGTGCCTTACGTCCCCAGTGAACAGCAGTGAAAAGCCCCGGTTCTGTTCACAGCATTTTTCATGGAGCTTTCTCACCCTGTTCTGTGAGAGATCGCTTTTAGATTGGGCAGGAAATTGCTCTGTATTTATCTAAAAATAAACAATGATCAACACGTTCAACACCAAAATTACACCTTTGTGTCGGATCAGTGTAGAAACAAAGGAGGGGACATGAGGGCAGACACAAATAATAGACACCTCCATGATTTAGCCAGACCTTCTTATTTCATTCATTTGGATAGGTTGGACAAAATCACAGCATTTTGATTATTTAATTTGATGCAAGTGACAAAGTTTTGGTATTTTTATATAACTGGACTGTGTGCTAACTATCTCTGACTAAGAGACCACCCTTTAAGTATTTTACGCTTCAAGGAAAATTTTATTTTTTGTATTAGTTTCTTTGAGTCTGTAATGATTAATTTAATTTAAGATTGACAGACTACACCCTTTTAGCATCAAACATTGTAATTCATGTATATTAGGTTACAGTTAATTTAATACAAATATTGTACCTAAACAGTTATCTTGAAGCTTATCACTGATATTGTTCAACAGTTTGGAACAGAACGTTTATTATCACTTAATAAAATTATCTTATCCATCTTATCTATTTTACTTGTTTTTTTATATATATCTTTTATCTGATCCTATATTCAGTTTTATGTCTTTGTTGTTTCTACCTTGTTGCATGTCATTCTCTGAAGAATTGGAACAGAATCTGAAGGGTTTCACAAAAATGTTATCATTCTGTACCTTGTCTGCAGTGACATACTTTCCCAACATTACTGAATACTTTTTAAATGTCACTTCCTCAAAGAGCCGATCTAAAACAAAACTGCTAAAAAATAGAATACAGGGAAGGAGATCTGGTTTGACATCAACATTTGTACAACACAATCCAGTTCATACAATTTGCTATAAAACCCTATCTATTAAGGATAAGTGCCAAGTACACAACTCTATATCATGAAGGAGTAGTAGGTTGCCCAAAATAGAAATAATGGATTTTTGTTTTGTGCTTTATTGGTCTTGTACCGCGGTTGAATGTCATTTTACAAGCACAGCTATGTGTGCACAATGTACCTGCTGGAGCTATCATGCCCAACCCAAGTTTGCTCACTGACCCAAAGACAACTAGCAATGTCCTTGTGGTGCTGTACAGCGGTACCAGTGCTATGCACGCATGCATGCTCTTAATGCTCCCTATGTACATATTTGAATGAATAAAACATGTCAGCCAAAAGGACCCATTCCACCATGCAAACTCTGCAACTTCCCTTTCACCCCATTAAATCCCCTATGGTGCCATTTCCTCTTATAGCTCAGAGTGACCGCTCCCTCGTTAATGAAAACACTGTAGTACTACTGCTTGGTATAAAGAAGAAGAAGTAGATGTGAAGAAACTAGTGTGTAAAGAAGCTGATGAGATCTCCATGGACATTAGCAATGTAAACAAATTAAAGTATAATAAAAGATTTAAGCTAAAACACTAAACGCAGAAAAACACCTAAGTTGAAGGGACCGAAGTCACTTATAAGGCACATACTTAGTATGAACTATACTTAATGCTTTTATTGCTCATTTATACAAATCTATTTTCCTTTTACCTAGCTGCTACAGTCAAGTTGGTTCTTGGCTTTATTTAACTCCATAGGTCATGTATAATTTAAACGTGAAGAGAATACATAAGATGCTAAACATTAGCACAGGTCAACTCTCTACAGCACTGAGTGCAACTTCGTTAAAGATACTTTACCCTGGTGGGACATTGATCCATTTACATGTGATAACTCTAACTGAGGAGACCATGTTTTCGTTCTTGGATTTGCTCAGGGGGGGCTTTATATAATTTTAAAAAGGTGTTTTGTTTACTGCTTGGAGATGTTGCTACCTTTCCCTGCACAGTTGCCACATACATAGGCAAGAATGATGCAAGTACATTTGCTTAAACCCTTTTTCAGAGTGAAAAAGAGCATCTTGTCATTTTTTCCCCATACCTTCACACAGCCAGCCTTATCTCTCAACTGCAGTGGTTTCCCTTTTTGTTCTCCCATTGTCATGCTACTATTCATCCCCAATCTGCCTCTGTTTTGAACAACAAATCACCGTTTGGCTCTTTTTTGTCTTCGGGACAACCTACTGTCTGTTTCTTGTTCGGGCTCTCAGCCTCCTTGCCACATTGTCCTCGCATGCTCATTGTCTGCGGCTCCGTCTGCCCCTTGTTATTTATGGAACGCAGAACTGCAGGGGTACAGAGAAGTAGCCTGGAGCTGTTCTATACCAACAGCCAAGCAACCCAATAACTGCCAAGAGATTATGGAAAGACCTTGTCAGAAACAGGAAGCCTTCTGTCACCTCTGCCACGCCACCTACAGTCCTGAACAATATCCCGCCCACTCACCCAGGAAAATTAACACTTTTCCGTGCTATGAAAGACTTTGGCTCGTACACTAACATGTGCATCTCATCCTGGAGAAAGTTGGAAGTTCCGTCATGCACAAGCAAAACAAAGGAACATTAGTTTGAAAGGAACATTTGAATCTATGTGAATGTCTGTCTTTACAGAATCACTAATTGAAAGCTGAAATTTACTAGAGTTACATTGACACTTTTCTTATTAAATAACATTTACAATAAATTACTTTATTTTGTGGTTAAAAAAAAATCCAAAGTTCGCTCTATTTTCTCCATGCTAAAGTAGCTGTCAAGCTGTCAACCCAGCCCAGTCCCAATCTATTGCAACAAGGGTACAATGACACCCCACAGCCAGTGCTCACTCCCCACTATTGTTATACTCCAGGTGCTGTATGACTTTGTTGTAAAATTTAAGGAGAGAGTAGCCCTTCCACCAAGGTTAGGAGCAGAGATAAAAACCAGGATGTCACACTCCCCACGCCTGGTGTAAACCCGAGGAACCAGAAAACCCCTTCCAACTCTACTGCAAGGCTTGGTTAACCATAAAACCAATTACCATAAAAATCACCTCATGGGTTCCACATACAGGATGGGAACACGTGCCCCTGCATACAAAGCAGAGGCCGCCGGAGCCTGGTGACTAAAGAGCCATTTGAAAACCACTGTATCTCCCTAATATATGTTTAGCGTCTTTTAGTCTTATTAAGATTTATCAAGAGATGAAGACATGCGAGTGGGTGAGAGTGGGAGCTTTCAGGAGCAACATCTCAAGAGCTTCCATTAGCAAAATAAGGGAAAAGATGAGATTTTATCCAACATGCAAATTTCCTTTTACTTTCCAAAGCTTTTTGAAATGCCCAGATAGCTACGAGTGAATTCAGAGATTGTGTTAGACTATAATTAATGTTTTAACTCATTCCATACATGGATCAAGGTACCGTTATCTTGCTAAATTAAACCCTTTGGAGGTTGGAGTGGATCTTCAACGTGGTTACAAATCGTAACTCACATGCGTGCATTTTCTGTTTGTTTCTGAGAAGCCTCGGCAATAGAGACTCAACGAGTTCCAACAGCCAAAGACTCCAGGTCCAATAATCGCTTATTCTCAGCGAACCATTAGGTTTCTGGCTGTAACTGCTGTCCAGTTTAACAGAAGGCCTTTATTGAGCTGCTGCTCTGTTGCACAGCTAATTAGACAAGCTCTGTGTTTTTCTGTACTCTTGACATGTATTAGCTTGTTTGTATGACTGAATAGATTCCAGGCATCGTTTTAAATGGTCGCTACTTTCAGGCATTAGTGTAAAACCAAGGAACTGAGAAACGATCCCTAAGAAGTTAATGCACAGGCTGAAAATGGATAATAACAGAACCTTGCAATACTGCAGCATTGACAATTTAAGTTAGTGTTGCTTAAGGCTCATTTATGCTGCCTTTATTAAATAAATAAGGAATGCATGATTCAAACTGTGTAACCGTCACTTAGTAATACTTTTCATTGTAATGGTTGTCAAGCAATACTTCCACAAGAGGGCAGCACAGAGTCGGGGGTGTACGCCCTCTAGTTTCTTATCAAACTTGCAAAGGTCTGACAATGTTGAACTTTCTTCCTCATCTATATTTTCATCTCGCATGAACTATTCGCTAAAAGCACCCCTCCCCCCCAGCGTTATCGTCCGTATCCGTGAGCTTTTATAAGACGTACGCAAATATAGATTAAAAGATCACACTTACAGCTCTGCCGGTGTCCGTAGGCATTTTTAATGTCAAGCATAAATGAGCCTTAACACTACAGCAGAAGCAAGATGATGGCAGAACTGCTACAAAGATGCCTTTAAGGTCATTCTAGAGTATATACTATATTATAAGGTTAGATTACAAATGTTATCATAAACCATTAAATGCAGCGATTAAGGGCTATTTCTCAATGTTTGAATCACAACAATACACTTAAGATGCAGATTTATGTCTTATTCTCCCCCTCCAGTATGCACACACATGCAAGAAGAGTGTGGTTGATGAGGTCTCTTCTTGCCCTGTTTGTTATCGCAGCTCGTTGACAGTGTTGTGCTTTGTGACTGAAGAGTCTATACGGTAGAAATTGTGTGAGAGCTTTTAACGATCTCCAGCAGGATTCAGCCATTAGCCAGAGATTTGGTGCTTTTTGAACTTGCAGAGTGTCACCGAGTTCTTTTTGGATCAATGTAAAATTGTGAGTCACCTTTGATGTGTTATGCGGTGGCTCACTGCTTAATCATCCTTATTCTGTGCAGTGTTACCTCTACGTGCAACCAACAGCAGTGTTACTCTGCTGCTGAATATATATATATATCATTTTTTTTCAACAAGAGGAAAAGAGAGGAATGCTCTTTTTTCTTTTACATTATTTGGCAATTAAACATGCCAATGCTGGTCACAGATTCTGGACTAAAGTTCACCAAAACAGTCCAACTTCAAATGAGTAAAATATTCCATTTGACAGGAAGACACAAGGAATAAGTATTTGTGAAATAAACAACATTTGAAAGATCCATCTTGACACATAGATATTAGGTATTCCACATGCATCAGTTGTTTTCTTCTTCCTTGATACAGGCCTCACTGTGCTCAAGGGCCACTGTGACCTGCAAAAGCTGTCAGTCTCTAAGACAACTCACCGTCTCCCTCACAGAGACATACAAGCCACATATATCTGGATAGGAAACCATGTTAATGTTTATAAATATGTCACTGAACATATCTCTAAACTCAAATTAATAATATTACTCTGTTGATAGTAAACTGTTGTGATGCAAGTTAATTCAAGAAAAAAGGATGAATATGAATCATTTGAAGAGCTCATAAATGCTGCCTAGTTCATATTAATAATTGTTTGAACCCATTTGAACCATACGTCTGGAAGTGCAACTGGTCATTAAACTGGAAAACAGAGCATTTAAACTCATGGGTATCTGACTTGGCAAAAACCTCCTTCTTTTGTTAAGTAACTTCAAATGGGTTGATTAAATATTGTGTTATACAATGAGGAGTGTAACATACTGTCTTTGTCTTTGTACAACACAAAAATGGAACAAGCTGGTTCGCTCTGAGGAGAAGAGCAGGCTAGTGGGATGTAAACTCTTTGTATTCACGGCCGTGTGCAACCTGAATTTGTACTCAGCTTTAAAGAAGCTTCCGGATTTACCCAAGTAAAACAAGAGGCACCCCTGTGCGTGACACTGCGACTGTGCAGCCGTGAGCAATATCCATCACTGATCATATGTTGATCCAAGAGGACAAGACCCTTTAAGCATTGCGTTACAATGCATTCCTGGCTTACTCTATGAGAACAGATTTAAATTGAGCAATCAAATCGGGGGATGATGCACGGCGGTCTCAGGTGAAGAGATAGCATGTCACAGTGCAGTGATTCTCATCTGCAATCTATCCCGCTCATTAACACCATGTTTTTCCATGAGAAACAGCTGCCCGTCTCAACACTGGTTACAGCTTACCACTGGGTGCCTTGGTTCAACCATTCAGGCTGCTCAGTGCCGTTCCACTTGCATTTCAATAATATTCCCATTCATGACCCAATCAGTGATGCCTGAGTTCTGACAGCTGTGGTACAGCAATAAATCATGAAATGAGGAGAGCCTGACAAAAAATGCTCTGCATGTAATTATAATTTGACTCCGTCAATGTGGCTCTGCTGGCAAACCAGCGCCTACGCACAGATCTTTAATTAGTTACCTCAGAACAGGCCAGTGTGTCCAAGTGGGCATGTGTGGGGCAGCATTTACCTGGCTGCAAATTACTGTGGCCTCCCCGCTTCTCTGATGAACACATTGTACATGCGCCTATAGCAGTTACACAAGTCTAGATAGGATTCATGACTATATTAAAAAAGTAGTACTGCTATACCTCTATATCATCTTATATCTGGTTAAATTTGGTGTTGCAGTGAATTATGTTCCCTCCAGATATTGTACTTGGCTGAAACTATTCCACAGTTAATTATAATCTTCAGTCCCAAAGCATATATAAATGATTTGTTCAAAATATACCATTAGAATGCTGTGTGATGCACAGTAGAAGGAAGCCAAAACCCACAATTACCCTGAGCTTAACTGACCCACGTGGCTTCATGATGAAATCCTTTTCTGTGTCAACATTTGAAATCCAAAGTTTCCCCTTACAGCATCGTGCTGCTGCAGAGTTTCCACATGGTGTCATGGTTATTTAAGGCAGACTGTGACCACTCCAACCACGTACTACACTGCCTGCAGCTGGCTGCGGCTAGTATGAAATGACGAGGACCCTATCACAGACCCACAAACATACACAACCCTGCACAGAGAAGTCACTGTGCAGCCGCAGCCAAATCACAAGGTAATAGATAAACATATATAAGCTCCAGAATCGAATCAAACAGGGACATTTTCTAAATGCCAACACTATATTGTAAAGTGGATGCGTTGTTTACAGTGGTTCTTCAGCCTCAACAACGCATCACAGTCACATTCACACATCTATACAGTAATCTTATATTTATAGTCTTTCTATCATTTATTCACTCACACACCGATGGCACTGTTCAGGCTACTCCATACAATTTTTTATAAAAACAATGTGGGAACAAATTCTTATTTTGCTGGCTGCAAATAATCCCAGTCTCAGAGACTCATTACGTCTACATGTCCATTTCTATTTGTTGCATTTAAATTGTGAAAGTCATTTTGTGTGGTGAAGCGTTCCATTAGTTCTCCAAATGGGAAGACTTCCTGGTAAATAAACACACGTGAAAAGCTTCTTGGTGAGAGCTGCAACGATTGTGGACACGCACAACACTGCAGTTGTAAATAAATCCGAAGGGAAACACTGTAATATGTATGTTACTGCTGCATTATTGTTTAAACAAAGACATTTGCTTCACATGAAGCCTTTGATTAGCATTTCAAGGTAATTGAAACCTGAAAGGCAGGGATTTTTAAACCCGAGTCTCCGAGCTGTGAAGGAATGCAGGTACCTTATTTTTTCACCTTCAAGTAAATGATTAGAAACAACCATAAGAGTGCTGGGGAATTAGCCTGAATTGCTGAGCTGCATTCACTGAGTGAAGGAAATGTAAATGTTATTTCCACTGAGTGTCTCTTTTTAAAGGTTCCTGTGTGTTTCTTAAAAAAAGTCCAATAAAATTAGCGAGCCTCAGATACGGCTCCGATGGAATTGCGCCTCTAGGAAGTGGGCACGGAGTGGGAGTATTTGGAAATCCAATCACCAGAGAAAGTGATTAAACACTATTTGAAGTTCTTAAGGCCGGCTCGCTCTCCACAGAGAGAGAAAAACAGGTTAGGATTGTAGTCTGAGAATAAAAGTCTATAGCTGAAATTCAAGGAAGAGACAAAAAAAAGGAGACCTAGCAAGGGCAAATGTCCAAAATCCATAAGTCAACGAATAGGCCTGCTCTCCATCGCTGCCTGTGTGCTGGCTAAACTACTTTCACCTGGAGTGAGCAGTAATTCCCTGTTATCATTCCTAGTGCTTAGAAGGTATTTAGACCTCAGCACCCGCTGCAGAAGGAAGATCTCACCAACTGCGGCGGTGGCTCAAGCCAAAGAAATGACTCAAAAAAGAGAAATGATTCAAAATAGTTTTCCATTTGGTCCTTAAAAACATTGCAGATAACATTTTAAAAGTTTCAATTTCGACGTCTTTTTAAATTTTACAGTTAATTCTTAGTTGGAGAAGTTTCTTGTTTAGCATAATCATTACCTACAGCACCTTTTTCGATCCAATGTAGTTTATTCTGCTTTGTGCTTTGTATACAACTCAAGTGTCAGTGAGGGACCGAGGTTTGCACAAAATCTGGACAGCCTATTATTCATCCCTGCCATCAACCAAATACTGAAGTTATATGCTGCATTTTTTAGAAACCCCAGCAGCAGCAGCAGCAGCACCTCAGCAGAACAGCACACCAGCCCAATCAGGACGGCTTTTCACAGAACGTTCCCTGGTTCACCTCTCTCATTAGAGCTCAACCTCGTCGGGAACATCTTCATTAAAACTGCTGGCTATTATTTAGACAGTAGCCTATTTGCATGCTGTTCAGTTTGCCTGGAAACACTGTGTTCTTTTACATGTTTCCTCGTGCAATACAGATTTATTTATGTGCAGAGGTGTTAAAAGGAGCCTTATTAACTTCTGTTTCCAAATGTTGGGGGAATACTTTACTTGAAATTCATTGTTTAAATGTTTCTCCTAGTGACACGTACACTGCCTTGGATTATTTCATAAAAAAGCGTGTACTATCGATGATATCTCTCCGATCATGATAGACTCCACAGGCACTCAGTTCCTTAATGTCGAGTCATTTGTACAGGAAAAGGAAATGGTTACATTAGCTAATCCACTTCTGGTAAAAATGGCCGCAAGAACTCGGATCAGATGACCGGTCACAGGAAGACAAGACGGGCTCTCTGCACCAACTCCATTTTGACATACTGCCCTTTAATCAAGAAAAATCTAATTATATACTTCCTGCTCATTTCTGTAAACAATGGAGGAAATACTTTGGCTAATTGGAGGTGAGGAATACTGCAGGTTTAACAGTACAAAGACTTTCTCTGATTATATGAAAGGAAATCACCCGCTGAACTGATGTTTGTTTACCTCTAATATGCTTATTAAAAAGATTCCAGTCTATAATTCACAATGGTAAAGGAAAAAATATGCACTCAACGTCATTGTTGTCCTTGTTTCCCACAGAATACACTTGATTTAAGGCGAGTGATGGGATCCACGTGCACAAAGGACACTCAACAGATTCAGGCATGCAGACTAAAGAGAGAAAAACAACTTTTCACATGAGAGAGAGAGAGAACTGCACCGTATGTCCCATCTGCAGATGGATCTATGAGGTCTGAAAGCCTGCGTGGACAGTAAAAACGTTATGGACCATAGCCTGAGCATATGGTGGCAGGCGGTAGAGCGGCAGCACGAGCGAATTTGCAGCAAATACCGCCACACACACCGAGTTAGAGATCACTTGTTTAATGAGAAGTGTAAAAATGGATTGGTTGATGATGAAACCGTGGCGGGACAAATTAGAATACGGCCGGCCGCCACAGTCTGCATAATGAACTCTGATCGCAATAAGCAATATCTATTATTTCAGGCATGAATGTGTATGTTTAGTCAATTTGATGCTTTATTACATTATTCTTGGTGAAGTGCTCATTCCAAAAGTAAATCAAAAATATGTAATTTCCTGTAATACAGCAGTCTACATTATTCAGTGTACGAATTACCTGCCAACAAATACGTAAAAGCAACCATCATATCACTGTATACTTACTTTAAAGGATTATTCACATTTTATGCAGTTAATACTACCTTAGAATTACAGTGGAATCTATTTGAAGATAACGCATACCATGTACCCGGGGAAAAAAAAATCCTGCATCAAAAGGTCAAAGCTCGCTTAATGTCACCGCCTCCCAGAGCGGCCCAGAGATCAAAGTTCCCGCTTTAAAGGGTCAGACAGACAGACCGATACAACCCACAAAGGATCTCTTGGAGTGAACCCCTGAAACCAAAGGGTATCCAATCAGTGCCTCTGCTTCGAAGCCCACGTACTAGAACTGACAGCAAGAACGCCCTGTGCTCCATTTAGGTTCTTTCCTCTTGCATGTTCTCCCCTTCATGCTGGAGCGGGTTTGTCTTGGTTGCCTTTGTTACACGAGAGAAGAGTGAGAAGACGGGAGGATTTGGTGTCAAGGCAATTTAAACTAATTGACAACATTTGGTTTGAAAGTGATGCCAAGAGGGAACCAGACAATATTAATGAGGCAAACTGCAATATTTGCGTGAAAAAGGTGGAGGTGACAGTTCCAATGCACAAAACCTTCAACCGCACACGAGGGTGAGGCTGTTCACAGTGAGTAAGAGAAGGATGTTGGGTCTACGCCTTTCTTTTAAATGTCCAGTGTCACCGGTAAAGATGGGTGTCACAAGCTGAGAACATAAGAGGAAATTCTCACTTAGCCACATCTGCAGTTGGTACTTTGATGCTCCAATATCCTCCCACAGTCTAATGCAGAGCTGTCCCTAAGTGCAAACTCTGGGCCTAATGACCGACTGCTCCGACTTCCTTATAAATTTATAATCTCAAATAGTGGCCAAGGCCTTTATTTACCTCAGCTGCAGAAGTTCACAGACAGAAATGCCTTCATTTCTAATTCTCTTCGTTTGTTAAATATAATTGGTCATATTTTAGTACGCAGCCTCATTTGCCCTCTGCTCTCTGCCTGAGGCGGGGCTGCGGTGCATAATCCACACACCCACCCACACGCCTGCACACACACATGGGGCGAGCAGAGCGCTGAGTCTGTGGTAGACACAGGGAACCAGGTGAAGTGAAGATAACTCGAGGTGACAACTACCCTCGTTACTGTCAGTGCTTTAAAAAAGTGAAAAATAAGTAAAAGTAGCTAAAACAGAAGCTGTCTGTCTGCAGTCTCACTCATTAGTTTTGCCAGGAAATCACAAAAATTGGCAAACTTGGCCTCTGTCGGTAACAAACCCTTCTTTTCTCCACCGGCACTACCTGCAGGCGGTGAATCACACCGGCAGCAGAGGGAGTAGGACAAAGGACTGCGACTGACTCATGTCTGGGGTTTTTTTTAGTCTCTCAAAACTTAACTCAGGTATATTGTTTATTTTACTGACATTTCAAAACCTCTTTTCAGGGAGACATTGTCGAGTCGGGTACATTTGATGTTGCTAGAATCTACAAATCGTGTTAAAAGTATATATAAACAATGTGCTCTTCCACATTGTTTATATATACTTTTATTTTCAAAATAAAGAACAGAGGGTAGACACAAATTTCTAAATATCTTGCTAACATGTGTAAACAATTCAAATCTGACTTCAAAACACAGAACTGAATCATAAAGTAAACATCAGTGATAACGTGAAACTGAATACAGAAGTCAGAAGTCTGGGTTTATAGGATAAGACACGCAAATCTATAAGGACAATGATATTCGGGATGGGTTTGTCTTTGCTTAAATAATGCTGTGAATGCAAAATCTTACAGTCAACGTCGTATTGAAGAGAGAAAAGATAAGACCAAGTCATGAAGTTCAGTGGAATAAGATGCAGTATATTGCAGATGACAGCAGAGCAGAAGATGAAACATGAGCACTCAAAAACTAAATGTGCATATTGCAGAAAGTGTAGGCACTGAAATGTTTTATGAACCATATACACACAAACAGGGCCATAAAAATCTCAACAAAGAAAATAGAGTATTTACTCAGTTTTCAAAACATACATCTACGGCTCCCATTAATCTAATTATTCCAGAAACGTCTCGTCTGCATGTCTCAGGAACTGAGCGTCTCATCCGCTTCACACTTGACATGTGTACAGTTCAAGGCCCAAGGAAGTGTACTGTCTTATCTGGTGCAACACTTCGTTCAATTGTAGTAAAATTAGAATATACAGGCATGGAGGAATCTGTAGCAGAGGCAGCTGGGACTCATCAACACAAGTGACATTGTAGATCACACGTTCACTGAACTGACAACTGGTTCTGCGTACTGAGTCCATCAGAATCCACTGAACTTGGGATAAAGAGGTGAGCAGCTCTTTGTGCAGCAGCAGCAGCAGCGGTGTGGAGGCCTCAGGGTTCTGCAGACTGCGTCCAGCAGCCGCTCCTTAATTACTGCAGGTCACTTTACAGTTTCATGAGGAGAGCTGCAGCCAGCTCCACCACAGACTAAGCGAACTGCCCATTCCAAACAGGCAGCTTTAGAACGAGTACTGCACAAAATAGTTCGAGTAGAGAAAATATTCTGCCTGAATTTTTAAAGCCCAAACTGTCTGGGCTGCTGATTGAAATTGAAATAGTTGAGCCGTATAAACAAACCTGGACTTTTGAAGCATTTCTCAAGGTTGTATCTTACTCATATGGCAACGAACAGCAAAGTCCCATAACAGCTTACATAATGTTTCTACTTAATCAAGTTAAGGTAATAACACTGACCTAAGACTGATGTGACAGAACATTAGGCTCGTGTTCCACATCCAAGAACAAGCGCCGTCTCTCAGGTGCACTTCCTCCATATAATGTACTGTGTCTTGTCCCTGTGCAGTGACCCACTTAAAATCTAATGAAAGTACACCACCCCTGTCAACATCAAACTTTTCTAATTAAATCCCCAGTGATAGTAGCCAAACTGCTGCTTATCATCGGACGATCTCTGCAACACATTGTCAATGATTGTACAGATTGTTTTGTCAGCGGGTGACAGCGAGGTGCAAGTTGAGAGGGTGGGGAAAACTAATTAAATATATACTGACATTAAGTCGTCCCTTGTCCAACTTCAGAAAGACAAAAAAAGATTTTTCCCCACTCACTTTGTCATACATCACAGTCAGATGTCAGGCGCTTCGATTAAACTGGAAACCAGAGCTGAAATCTGATATTTCCTAAACCTTTAAGTTTGAATGATCTGATAAACCAAACTGTAATGATACGTGATTATTCATGTATTTATATAATTCAGGCCATGTTGCTTGAGAAAAGGTCTGAGCTAAATGAAATACATATTGCTGTAAAACGTTTAAGTGCTTAACATTTAATGACCAATATTGGAAAAATAGGGAGTTTAAGTATTTTTTAGATTATAAATCAGATCCATAAAATAATGTGAAAGCATCAAATGCCAAACCGTGGACTAAACCAATACAAATTCAGAAGCTGTGCCTAAAAACGAGCAGATAGGACTTTCCTAACTTTACAGTTACTGGCTTCATGAACCACCACTTGAAATTGTGTTTGTACGTTATTTAGCTTTTTCATCTGTATGGTTTTGTTCTGTCTTTTGGAAATTGTTGAAATTACGCTTCTTGCTTGTTTGAGTTTCCCGTATCATCAATCATGGTGTTTTACGAGGTATTATTACGGTTGTGTGTGTGTGTGTGTGTGTGTGTGTGTATGTGTGTGGACTGGAAACTTGTTTACTCACAGTTGAGGGATGAAATCCACAGCCTGGAGTCAGAGCTCCAAAAAAAAAGGATAAGCTGCTTCACGGCTTCGTCTCTGTGGCTGCTGCCCAGGAAGAGCATATTTCGTTTATGCAGTCTTCCACTCTTGCTGTCCCTGCTGCCTGATCACCCACCTCCAGGATGTCCCAGATGGTTGCGGATTTTGTGGCCACACACACTCTCCTGGCTGGCCTCAGCACAAATTGGCACTGTAACTCTCCGCCTGGAGGTGTCTAGCAACCGAGGAGAGTGGTCCTCCTCGTTGTCCTTCGAAAGTGAGCTGGAGGCAGGTGCAGCCGGCTCCACCACTCATGTGTTCTACCTGAACATAGCGACACCACGGGCGACCACCCCAAAGCCGTGAGTTAATCCAAGGGCTTGCACAGGAAACAGACTAATTTAGCTCAAATTTGACTTTCCATTCGGCTGAGACGGGCTCGGAGCCTCTCTTCTGATTGGCTGATTGTTTTCTGAGTGACAAAAAACCAGGCCAACCACAGGTAAGGCGTAGCTTGGTAAAACTCACCAGTTAATGCAAACAGCCAATCATCTAGAGGACCAGACAAAAAGTATGAAGGAAGATATGAAACCATGATTTAACCAACAGTTATATATTCCTATGGATAATTTTCAAATGAAACCCTTTGAGATATAAAAGCAGATACAGCCCAGTCAGCATGTAGCATGTGGAGATCCTGTAAACTTAAAAAAAACCTGAGCGTGAAAGCGATTTGTGTAGCCGGTGGAGTTGTTGTTCTGTGCCGCTGCACAAAAGAACACTGATCAATGATTGCAGAGTCACACTGCAACAGTTTGCTGATTAGCTAAAATTTCAATCTCTACAATATAATCTGGAATGTAAATCAGGCTGATGAAACCGAGATACTCTCGCTCGGGAACAGCACATCAAAGTTGTTTCCTCAGTTACTGAATAGGCATGGCACTACCCATACTGGAGCATGGCTTTTGCTAACCGTTTGATGCCTTTAGCGAACAGACCTTTTGATCTTATTTTAGTGTGTGCTTTGCCCTTCACACAAACGCTCATTATCTGTGGCGCGGTGAGAGAGGTGGTACGGTGCCAATCGGATGAACCATCAATTCTAGCTGAAGGAGCGACTTTGCACCGTCGGAAATGAAAGTAAAAAAAAATCTGAAAAATTGATTTTTCCACAGAGAAACTCTCGGGCTAAGAGCCCAGCCATCTGGGTAAGGGAGGAACAAGCCCAGTGAGGGGTACGACAGGAGAAATAAATCTGCACTTCTGTGGTTGTGCTGTCATTTGTTGGAACACAAAGCTACACATCAATGTCTGCAGTGTATTCATTACGGTGCCTGGACACCTTGGAGATTGTTTAGATGTGTATAACTTTATTCCTCAAAACTTTGACAAAGTTTTAGCTTATCTTTCCCCTTAGGGGCAAAATTCAATTCATTCTCCAGTAGATTAGCTCAAGTGAAACTGTATTTAACCTGGCTGGTCGGGACAGTCTGTTTTCATTCCTACTGATCCATTAGATGCCATGACCAGCTTTATCAGCTCCTTTCAAATGATCAGGTGCTCCCTTTTCCCTGTCTGCTATCGGTCATCAACTACTTTCCCAGGATCCCGATTGAGGAATGGATGCTGCATCACATTGTGGTACTTCATCCTCGCTCATTGTCATCCTCTCTCTTTAACAGTTCAGCATTAGCATCCGTCTGCCGTTTTCATGTCTCATCAAAGATTGTCTTCCCCTCGCCAAGTTTAAATATTCACTTCGAGTTCTTTCAGCGGTACCTTACAAACACTTGGAAATAATTGAGTCTCAGCGGGCTGACAAAAAGAAGGAGCAGTGATCGTGCGCAGTGGAAGTGATCAAATATGGCCTTGAGCCAACCGTCTTTGTAGATGGTCTTTGTATCTCCATTGATCCGGGGGTGGAAACAGCCGAGGAATACATTATTTTTTTCTCTCACCCCACAGTTGAAAGTAGTGACTCATAAACAGTAATGGGATAAGATTAGTATCGCACCGGAAGAGAGGAAACCAGTGCCGCGGAGAAGATGGGCAACCCTAAGGACCAAAGACAGTGGCCGCAAAACATTGTAGTAGAAGGCTTTTATCTCTTAATAGAACAATAATTGTCAAGATAATGCACTCGTCAATCTGACTGTACACAACATGCACGTCATTCCTCTGGGTATGGGCACGGAGAGTTCTATCAGCAACCTCACAAACCTCCATGAGTAGATCATACAGTAAACCCCTTCCTATTAGAGCCATATTGTTCTTCCTGCAGGGCAAATAGCTGATTAACTGTTAAGTCTGCCTCCGATTTCACCTCATGAACATTTATGTGGTTGTGCTTTTACCGTTCATCCATCTAAACTGATAAAACACTAAATGTGGTGATCTTGTGCGAGCGTTTTCAGTGCTGCGGGTCATTAAGTTGCCAATTAGCTGAAATAAGCTAAACATTATCCCTCTCTTAAGTAATACAAGGAGGCTTCCTGATGCAACGATGTACAATAATCCCATTATTTTCTGTTGAGTGCTTTAAAATATAATGCATCTTAAGATACATTATTTCTAAAAGCATAATGCATCTTAACATGTTCACAGAATCTAAATTATTCAAATTATTCATACGCGTGTGCATGCGTGCGTGCCTTCAGGGGCCACATATGCCTTAAACAAGAGGAAAACATCATCTACCATGATCCAGTGTGCTACATACCATTACAGTGTTATACAATATGGGCTTAAACAATTTTTATTATTATATTCCTATATGCTTTCCTTTCCAAATGTTGACATTGAACTTGAAACAATGCTACTGTGAACAGACTGCACATGTTCTCTGCTTCCAAAGCTTTGCAGCAGACGCCATTGTGTACTCTGCAACAAAGAGGCTGCTTGTTTTCCTCTTCATACGTCAGAGGTGAACGTAAGGTTGTCACTGATCGCATCTTACTTTCTGAAAATCCTTCATCCTCCTCTCTGTTGTACTGAAGACACACATGTTTCAAACACAAAAGGCAGCTCAAGGAACATGAACTGTTGAGGAACATGAACTGCGTGGATACAACATGTGAGCGTCATTTCTACACCAAAGAGCTTTTATACAAACGTTCCTCATGCTCTCTGATTAACTCGTCCATCAGAGCCAGAACTTGTTCCATTTTCTTGGCAGGGGCAGCATCTTTGTTGCTAAGCACCCATTTCTGCATTGTGTTTGCATTGCACATCACATAAATCCCTTCTTTGATCTAGTAGTAGGTCTATGGTTCAGCACAGCACTGCCTTTCCCTCTCACTAATTGACTCCGAACCATAGTAGCTGCTGCCAAACAAACATATTAGTGGGTTTAATAGTTTTCAGCAGAGAACGTGAACGTTACATAAACATCTATATATCTGTGTGGCGTTTCAGTTCAACAGTATGTATCATGGAGCAGTACCTTTCAGTTTGTGTAATATGTAGGCTGCAGCCATTTCTGAAACTCCCTGAAGCTAATCAAAGCACACACACACAGACAGACTCAAAGAATCATTGCAATAGAAGCCCTCGGTCTCTGTATCTGAGCTCCAGGCTGTGACCAGCAGAGCCAGAGCTGGACAGCCTGGCATCCCCTGAGGTGCCCCTGTTTCCCTCACTATTCATTCATTCATTAAAAGCCCCAAGTGCTTGAGGATTTAACACTAATACATACTCGTTGGTTTATAATTCACTCAGGGACCAACGGTATCGAGCGCCTTACGCATGTTGATGATGGTAGTGTCTCCTGGATATACAGGGAAGTAAAGGTCCGTGTTTGAATCTAGAAGTTTAGTATGCAGTCAACCAAATTTTATTCTAAAAAGGCATGTGATGTCATTTATCATATTTCCCTTGTACATTAAATGAGATTATATATATATACACACACACGGGGTCAATCTAGACAAAGCCGATAATAGTCAGTTACTTTGCAAAGATTGTCATGTAGTGACCGATGTAATGACAACATGAAAGTGAGAATAAACAATCTTTGGCTTTAACCCATTGGTGCTTGTTGAAACCCAATTCTTTACAAATAAAAATTAATGTAGCAAATCTTGTAGCAACTAAGACTATATTAAAATCCCTGTAATAAGATGATAAACTGTAAATGTTAATGTGAAATATGGAAGTAAAACCTCTTGATAATGTAATAACATACTTAAACTTTGCAGATACATTCAGTAATGCAGTTGTGAGAATATTCACAATCAGTCTGTATCACCTCGATACAAGCCATACAATTACAAGAAACAGTGTTATGATGATTTTCCGTGAATTAATGATTCACAACTGATTAAAAAAAACACAACATCCTAACAATGGCTGCAATTAATTAGCTTTACACGGCCAATAGGCACAAACCTGTTTCTCTCTCACTTCCCCCGGCAGTTCTGCATAAACCAGCCAAACGCATGGTCTCATACGCACACACAATAGCCCACATTCACTCCAGACAAGCAGTTGAATCATCAAACAACTTCCCTTTGTAACCAAAAAGAGCGAGACCGCAGCAGGCAGATGATTATGTGCTGCCTTCAGATCCTCCATCGCTTCCTGGAAAAAAAATATTTATATATCTAGAGCCTGCACTTGACGGTCAAACCTCTGCTGACGCACTGAGCAGGTTGGTAAGAGGAGAAGAGAGCGCCGGAGCGATAACGAGAGAGTAAGAGAAGGAGCTCTTATCTATTCACTATGTTCCCAGAGCCAGGAAGCAGAGGCATGACAAAGGTTCTAATGAGTCTCTCGCCAAACTGACAGCGATCTGAGATTATAGCAAAAAAAAAGAAAAAGAAGCAAGTGGCATACAATAAATTAAAAGGGGCAACAGTGAATCATCGCCCTTCTTCTAAATTTATTGCAATTTTATGCAGCAGCCCGAAATAGAGCAGAGAGTGACCGCAGTATATGGGCGTTCAGGACAACAAGGCTGTTATGAAATTGGGTGAGTTGTGCTTACTGGATGGCAGCCAACCTTTACTATATTAAAGGTCCCGTATTGTTGAAGGCAGAAGTCTTATTCAATTGTAAATCAGGTCTCGGTGCTATATAAATACTGTAAGAAATAATAATAAAAACACTCGATCCACAGAGCATAGACTTGGCCCAAAGTCAGAGAATGTGCCTTCATTAGGAATAACTCTGACCCCCACAACAGCCCATCAGGACCCAGCATCCAACCGAGAAGAAGAAGAATCCTGTTCTCCAAAAGGTAAAATGTGCCATTTTTATTTTGTACTACAACCATTATCTTCCCATAAAAACCTCTATTCCTCCCATAGGCTTGCTTTAATGTCACCAACGGTCTCTCGTATGCAGTCCTCATCAATTCCACTCAAAACTACAGACGGTTTGACACCAACAAGAAGGTGCTTCCTCCCGTGGTAATCTTCAAACCATATTCCACGTTTGCAGTCCCAGCTTCACAATCATTCAAACAGCGTTGGAGTTGACGCTGCATATACATAACTGTAAATTTAATTATGTGCTACTGCAGAATGCTGGTACAATACCTTAACAAGCCCGGGAAATCCTGCACCTGCAGAGATGGATCAGTACCTTTATATACTTGTTACTAGAGTAATGTTGTGAAAGAACTGAGGTTGTGACATGTGTCAGTCAAACTATAATGAAATCTCCACATTAGGACTTGCAGAAGATGATTGATATTAACGCCCCGAACCAAAACTTCTTTAATCTAATTTGATCAAGTCCATTTGCCTGATCATTAACTTACTCTGCCGTCTAATGGTTCATGCTGGAGAGTTTTTCTTTTTTCAATTTATCTAAACTAATACATTAAAAATTAAAACAATATTAAGCACTAAATAAAAGGCCAGATAGTTTGAAATGTCTCCTGCTGTTTCTTACACATAGAGATAATTGTTCACTGCTTTGGAACAGCAATAGTAAACTTATTCTTTACCCGCTGGCACAAGGTGGTGATTATTCTAAAGAGTTTCATTTGAGCTCAGTTCACATTAAAAACAACAACTTTATGAGCTTATTTCTATATATTAAAGTACTCCAAACATTTCTTTGAAGCTCTAATATTTTTAAAGTTGAAAATGTATCTATGATCCGACCGGAGAAGCTCCTGTATACCTGTCTGAACATCTGGGGTGACGAACCACTCCATTCTCCCTACAAACAGGTCTTCTAGTCTTTGGGGGATTGGAAGGTGTGTAGGCGTTGCACTCCTCCCCACAGATTCCTTAAAGACTAAGCAACTAACACACACCTGAGCTGCACTTTGGTCTATATCAGCTGTAAGCCCAAAGGAGGCGAGGATCAGTGACCTGCACTAACAAGTGCAGTCCCAGTGTCCTGCTGGGAGCCTTTCATATTCTGGCAGAAGCTGAGTTATGGGAGCTTGTCCAGTGTAAGAAACACAAGTGCTCTTGGAGAGTCTGAAGTCCCCTAAGAGGGAAAAGAAGTATCCATGTACTGACATTTCATCAGCTATTGTTGCATTGAAAAGACTCCACATCTACCTGTGAAGCATTAGTGAGAATCCTGTAGTGCCTGTGATGACCCAACCTCTCTGGCAACCAATCTGGCAGCTCACAGTTGAAGGATACTTTTTTTTTAAAACTACCGTCTAATGATATTTTATAAGATCTTTTTTGCTTTGGGGCGAGAAACGAGTGAATAGTACATTTAGTCATAGGTGAGCGCAGAGTGGTGAAGAGGAAAGGGCATCCTGCTTTTGCAAATCCTCAAAGGCCTGAAGAAAACAAGTTTGATATCTTTCAAGGTAGGAGCCGGTGGAGTGACCCAGCCAGGGGGACTACAGGCCCGACAAGTACCGGCGGGGCTCTCAGGGAGGGTGGAGATCACAGCTAGCAAGTCTTTTTTAAACTCTGCAAGTTTTTGATAGTGTAGTGCAGCCCAACCTTGACACCTTGACAGTTTATTGATTGATAGATGTGGGACATGTGATTGTTCATAACTCAACTGGTGATCAGTGTTGAAATAGCTGGAGCACTTTACTCCTGAAGGTTTGCGTGACACGGCCATAAACAAGAGAATACAGCCACTAAACCAGACTTTCGTTTGTTGTCTTGCACTTACCTTGATATTCAGCCCTTGATCTGCTCTGCTAATACCCATCATTTAATGAGACTATAGATCAAGCTTGGCAAAACAATGCGCGGGACAAAGAGATGAATATGTAAGCAGCTCCTCACCTTGATACGAGAGACACAGCGTTTCTGTTACCATCTAAATGGCAAAGCGCTCGATACTCTAAATACTCGGCTCCACAGCAGAAAGCTAAAGGGTGCGGGGGGGGGGAGGATGATGTAAGGACATCCTACAGTGGCTGATGGAGGCAAAACACAAAATGGATGGTTCCAGCATTGGCCTCGTTAAAAAAGGAACCATTATCAATCTTTTCTTGTCGTTAGGATATAGGCAGGTTATTCTATTGACTGAATATTTAATGAGCCCTAATTACCTTTAAAAAAAACAGAACCGGTCAGTAATGGCACGTAAGTGGTTTGGCTGCTGTGTTTGCAAGTTTGGGACTCAAACACTGAGTCGTAAACAATGTTAGAATTACAAAGTATGAAAAACTCCAAAGCACAAGGACTTTTTTATGATATATTGTGTGTTTGAAAACATTTACAAAATGTGTGATGTTGGAATACAACAAAATTGTGCATTCAAATGACTTTTAATGTAGCACTTGGTGACTGTTACCTTCTTTTTGCTTGATATAGGATTTAAGAAGTTTGAAATAAATAATTCATTCATACTTCATATGTCCTTTTGCACTCAGTAATTTTTTTTTGTATGGTTTATTGGCCAGTGCACAGACCGAACATGTAATGGCGAGGGGTATGTCTACGTGGTACGTGCCTGAACCATTCAGCTGTCAGGTTGCCCATCTGAAGAACAATTTGAATGGGAGAGCCAACAATTTCCAGATCTAACATGTGATTTTTTTTCTGATTACACAGAATTGTACATGTTGCAAGTGGTATACTCTGCACTGTGCACTTGACTTGTGTTCATAGATGTATCAAGGGTTAACATGGGTCAGATCAAAGTTACAGTACAAGGCCTCTTCATTTACACTGGGGTGCTGCCCGAGGACGTTTAATCTTTTATTTTTTGAGGCCTCAGCTGCCACACGCTGCGACCTCCTCTGCCGGTTATTCTTCAGGGCCACGTCACCCCTGACCCTCACTAATGCCACTTGTCGACACACATGGAAAGTGACTTTTCCAGAGGTGATACAACGCTCATTGCCCCCGGCAGCTCTCTCAAGAAGGTCACACTTCAGAGTGACACCGACAGCAAGGTCAGTGTCAACGGAGGCTGTGCGTGGCTCGGTCCCCATGCCCCAGACAGCCTCTCTTCCTGATTACTGTATCCCAAAGGGCTTCCACTGCCACCAGGAGCCACTTAGCACAACACATCTCCAACAGTCGCCAGACAGAAATCCTTTGTGTTCTTGCTCCTTATCTCTTTAACTAAGCATCTGTCTTAAGAAGGAAATAAACTAAAGCTGTTCTTTGGGTTTATTTCAGCCTCTTAGGGACGCCGTTAATCAACTTCCTCTAAAATGGAAAAAAAAGCAAAAGGCTACAGAGAAACCAAATACTGTTATTGTCAACTATTCAATTCACTTGCTTTCGTTTTTTCAGATTTTGATAATTGCAGTAGTTGTCCTGCATTTCTTCCCCACATCCCTGCCAGTGTCTGTAGACTAATTAGTTAAATTAATTCAATAACATTTTAAGTAGATGAAGCACAACCTTATTAAAACAGAGTTATTTCTGTTTCCTTTTAGCAGCATTCGGCCATGATGAGTAAGCATATTCCATAAATGACCCAGCTGTTTGGGCATATTGTGTTTCGCCTCATCAGGAATTCAAAGGGCCTGACGACAGATCAGTCACATCCGTTCACGGGTTTGGTCTCCAGCTGACCAGACCTCCATTTGAAATAGGTCTTTTGTGTCTCGGCCAGCTGGTGGTGTGTACACGCTACAGATGTGGGTCTCATGATAGCTCCCTGTGTTTAGTGGAAGCAAAAATCATCTGAAAGCATTTGTCGAAGCCATATACACATTACTGTGTGATGTAAATGTGAAGAAAGTACTCCCACTCTTGATATTACCCGGAGACAGAATAGAAATCCAGCAATATACACATAACCTAATACATTAACTACATACATTACATTAACACACACAAAGCAAAAGCTCAGTTACATTTATATCTGCGACTCCCTTTCACTGACCAAGTTTGAATCTGATATTTGCAAAGTACATATTCCCAACAGCATCCAAAGGTCATAGATGGAGAAAAAAAACTTAAATTTGAAACCCAGAGTTTCAGTCGGTGATCATTGATTTTTCTTCCATGTCCTTAATGGACTAATGGCTAAAAATATACTGTTCTGCTTCTGGGTACAGGTCTTGTTTTTGACAGGGCTCTTTTTACATCCGTCTCCTAACAACACATAGACAGCGAACATATGCATGTATTTCAAAAAGGACTGCAATATTGTACTAAAAGTATTTTTATGGTATGCGAATGTTGTAAACACATTTAAGTGAAATAGTGTATTTTATATTACGAAGCATTTTATAAACTGAACCTGAAAGATGCAATGATGCCACTCTGCTGTAACTGATCGTTGAAACACTGGAACAAATTCAATTTATTTTCAATCTCAGCTTGATTTTTCACAGTTTTAAATGCTTATAGAAGAATATAATTTTGTGAGCAGATATGTTGCATATTTAAAGTTAAATAAAGAGAAAAGGTGATATCTGATCTAGATAAAGCTTGACTTCAACGAGAGGGAAGCTCCCACAAACATCTTGTTTTTCTTAAAAATGTATATTAAAGGATCTGGTCTATCTGATTTGTTTCAGTCAAAATTCAATATCTCTCCAAGACACATCTAAGAGATATTGTAATTAAGTTTAAATTCAGCTTTACACCAAAGATTGCACTGGATCCCTCTCAACAGATATCATGGCTACACTCTCCATTTTGTATCAGCCACTTTCTTAAAGCTGACCACACGATGAGATGCTACCTCGATGAGGTCTCATTGGACAACTGGCAATGCATGAAGCGGAAATTAAAATGGCAGGTCTGATTTGAAACTTCCATAATTGACTTGATATTTAGCTGATACCAAACCAAAATGACACACATGATTGCAAATGATTTATGATACCTGAAAGCACGTGTGTCAGGTTTCAGCTGCCCACTGGCTCGTGTGTGCATACGGATTCAAACTGTTCCTGTGAGTAATAAATCAAAAGCAGCATTTTTGCCATTAGAGTCTTTCCCTCTGATTTCTGCCCCATGTGAACATGCTGTCAACAGCACTGAATAATCATGAGGCAGAGGGCTCCTTCCCTCTGCTCCGTCCATACTGTGACTCGGTGGATGCATAACAGGTCTGAAAATGAAGGGGCCTCGTCTTTGACTACATAGGAAACAGACTACATATTGTAAATCCTTAATACAGCGAGAATGAGATGATACACAGAGACAGGCACTCTCACCTCTACGAGCACACAAACACACACACACACACACAAACACAGCCTCGTAGCTGCGCACATAGGAACAGCGCCTGAACCAAATCATTAACCAAATCCAAAGGGCTGAAAGAGGCCGACACAGCATTGCTAATTCAGAGTTGAAAGAAATACAAGGGAGAGCAAAGTCAGTCTTAGTGCTTTCCTTTACCCATGCTACCCCATATCAGAGGCAATGCGTCAGTCCTACCATGGTTAACACTCAATAAAACATCAAAAGGGATGAAGCTCAGAGCTCTGGACAAATACACACCCACGCAGACACCAGATACAAACTCCCTTTCACTCTCATACGCTCGCTTAGCACATGTATGTTTGTGCAAAAAAAAAGAGACAGAAACACTGTTTTTGCAACCACATACTGTGGATGCAGCTCATTAGATTAAATGAATGGAGCAGGTAGAAGAGATGAGAGGTTTGGTATCTCAGAGGAAGCAAACCCACACACACGCTACATCCCCCGAATGCTAAACATGATTTCAATAGCACATTGGTGCACGGCATCGTCTTGCAATCAAGCTGTATATGCAGTGGAACAATTGGCAATTTGAGCCACCTATAGCCACACAGCACACACACAGGAGCTGTCATCAACTTCCCATCAGGCTCCACTTCCCCCCAGTGGATGTTCTGCAAGAGGAGACACTTTCTTTGAAATTGTTATATCCAGAGGCAAAGACATTTAATGGTCACTGTTCTGCATGTTACATGAGGAGGTGGTATTCTCCTCATTTGCACAGACAAGGTGGGTTCGGTTCAGCTTGCAGACAGGATGTTTATCATTCAATTATTGTAAATATTTCAAGGGACCGACAGGATGCTCATGCAATCATGAATATTTCAACCATCGCCTTACGAAAGGAGGGAGCCTTGCACTGGTATTGATCAAGAGGGCAGCAGACTCACTCCTCCCAAAAAGGGAACACTCTTACTGTCTATTAGTCAGTATCATTAAACAGACTTAATTTCCATCTGAAAAGGAACTTGACCAGCGAGAGATAAACAGGAATGCATCACTAGGAAAAAAGCTAGAAAAAGAGGGATAAAGGAGACAAGGAAACAGATGCTGACAAACTTACATGTGCAAGGTATAACATAGGGAATCTGGGATAGTGCAATAGTGGACACCACCAGTTCCCTGTGAGAAGAGATAAAAGGAAAAGTGCAGCCTTTTTAACTGCACAGAGCCACTCACCATTAAGAACACATTGTGGATGCTGTACAGAAGTAATTCACAGATACGAGCTCTTGCAAAAGACGAGAACAAACAGCCGCTGCAATTATGCTCCTTCCACGAGCAGCCTCCCCTGGTGATAACCGTTATATAGCAAGGGATGCAAAGAGATGAATTGCTTTGCAGACGGGCATCTCCCCTCTCAGCAAACGCACACGCACAAGTATGCAGATAGACCTTGATACATTCAAAGACATGTTCCCTGCAGGACGTAGGACGTGTGATTGTATTTTTCAGACATTAATCACAACTTTGCACTCCCTGTAAAAATGGATAAACGCAGTCTCTGTGACTTACACGATCCATTTCCCTTCTGTCTTTGCCCCCTCATCTTTCATGCAGAGCTTTTCTGCTCCCGAATCTGCCATTTTCTCCAAAACCTTGAGTGTCCTATTAATGTACCAGAACCCATGGATGCGTCCTTACCTTAAAATACCATCTAGAACCCTATCGTCAACTAGATAAGCCGTCTAAACCTCAGTGCTGCTCCCCAACGACAGAGAAAAAATGGGGGGGTGGGAATCCTCCAAATCTCAGAGAATCATAACTCAATTCAAAGCCTTTTCTTGTAGGAACTTACTTTATGTGATGAGGATGTCCGTGGATTCTGTGCATAATCAGGTCCCCCTTTACTTCCCTGCTTCAGGAGAAATAGTTTAGGGTCGTTTCCCCAGATATTCCACCTTGGCACAGTGAACTGATGTGCGTTCTACTGGAAAATGCGTGTGAGAGAGGCTGAGCTCGAGAGAGAGAGAGAAATAGGCACTGTAGGATCTCTTCTGGTGCGCACTACCAGCTCCAGTGCAAGTGAATCCAGCCGGTCTTCACAGCTCTCCTCCTGCCTCCAGGAATGAAATTCAGCATCCGCTGTTCATCCCCCACAACAAGGGGAGGGTGTCCCCCCCCAGGTGGAAACTTTCCGGCACCTCTGCGAAAGCTATATTGGGTGATGATGGATGCCAGTAAGCCCTGATGATGTGTTATTTTCCTCGATATCCTTCCTCCTCAATGGATTTTCCCCCTTCTCCGTCTCCAGTTTGCCCGTTGTGTAGCTCTTTCCTCTCCAAAACAGGGACGCACAGAATGGATGCTGAGAAAGCAGCGGAATGAGGCGAACCGCTTGTTCTCCCACTCCGCGTCTCTCTCTCTCTCTCTCTCTCTCTCTCTCCCGCTCACCCTCGCTCGTACATGCTCCCTCCCCTGCTTCTCACTGCACCTCCCCACCCTGTCGTTTTCTCTCTCCTCCTGTCCTTCCCTCTCACACACACGACACACAGACACACACACACACACACACACACACACACACACACACACACACACACCAGACACACACACACAGATATGCACTTCTGTAGCTCTGGCTTTTGACAATTACCGCTGTGCCATTTCCAGCCATGTCAGACAGAAAGGTTCACCGCCCATATTCCTCAGTGAAACAAATAATGCTTGATAAATATGTAACATTAAATAGATATGAATAAAAGGAGCAGCAGCAGCATGTCAACAAGCACAGAGCCAAGGGGCAATCTAATCCCCTTCCCTGCGTCCTCGGTACATGATTACTTAATATGTCTAGATTTAACATTGTGTTGTGTCGCTCCTGTGTCATAGTTTTGTGTTCAGGGGAGTCGATTCAGTAGTTTATGCTGACCAGCTGTCAAGTGTGACTGAAGAGGAAGACGAAAATAGCAAGCCAGAGAGCAGCACACTGCATAGAAACAAGGACAGAAACATGTGCAGTGGCAGTCGTATAATAACATCATTAGCCACCTCAACCAATTGCCAAAAACTATTTTTATCGTTGTGTGTACATACCGGGTGATTACTTGCCCAGAGGTAACGCACAATAACAAACAATGAAAAGAACAATTAGAAACAAAAAAAATGATTCTGAAACGCTTCACGTTCAAGCCTCCCACACACACAGCATCTCACCTCCCCACATGCATTTGCTGAGAGACCATTCATGGCATATTCAGTTTGTCATGTAAGAGCTGTGTGACAATAATACATGTTGTTTTCACACACACCGACTGTGAATAAATAACATTACTATAGCCGGGCAATTATATTGCTAAGCCTGGGCTTCACGGTCCAAGTAAGGTTGCTTTTCCCCCCCTTGAATGTGGAACCTTTCACAGTTAGCATGAGAATTAAACCTGGCAGTCGTGCATAACAAGCACTTCACACACAGTATGTAGAAAAAAAACTAGTGGTTCTCTTATCACTTGGCCTCGATGAGCAGATTCTGACCTTGATATCATCAGGGCAAGGTCACATCTCATCAGCACCTTGTCACAGAAGCTCTGGGGCAAATGTTAAAGTGTCTTTGGCAGGGTCACTTGCCTACTGTAATCCATCCATCATGCACATCTACCCCGGGGAGTCAAGTCCACCACGTCATCCTGCTTTTCACCAGACACATGGAGAGTTTAGAAACCATCTAACACCCTCTGCTCAAAAGCTGCTGCCTTAACAAAATACAGTTCACACCAACCGCACAAGATCTGCATCATCATCATCTGTTGTCATCAAGTCAGATGAAGCCATTGTCCCAGCGTCAACATGTCACCTCTCCAGGAGAGCAGCATTTGTATCACTTTCACAGCTAAAATGACAGATCACAGCTACGTTATCATAAATACTTCTGCTGAAGAGGCATCGATTGATATTGATGGAACACTTTGTGACTTAGGCAGTTTAGGCTGTTCCCCGGGGTAACGAGCCGCTTAAGTTACAAGATGGCAGCTGCACTAAGCTTAACCTATGTTTAAAATGTGCACATGCTGTGTGTATGACCAAGGCTACTCTGGCATTAATAAGAATTATCATTTAATTATGATATCTTGCATCAACTCTTTGTGGTCTGGCATGAGGTTAAACTTTGAAAATGTGAGAAGTTTTTTGTCTTTGAATCTCTGCCAATGGTCGCCAGGAGAATATTCTTATGCCATAATTTACTCTGCATCTTATCAGACACAAATCAAACTAATACATGTACAAATTTCTTTGATGTTAAGTTGTTTATGTTCCAACCACAGAAGATGTTAACTTAATAGCTAAATTTCATTCAGAGTATAAATATTTCTTGTTAGACCTAACAAGTGATTTGAATGCTGATTGCGGGACATAAAGCACAGCTATCTTGTCACTCCAACCATAACTAATTATAATAATAGTAAAAATAATAATAATTGTACCCATGTTATATACTATTGACTACTGTTGTGTCCACATGCTGCACTTAAAGTCACCAAAGCTCCTCCTTCAGAAGTAATATTCAACCCACACCTGACATAAAGAGATCAGCCAAATAAAGACAGTAGAACAGTGGGGGCATGGTGACATTGATACACCCAGAGGAAAATGGATGCACATCACTACTACATGATGGAATAAGGAACAAAGAGGAACATGAACATTAGACATTTAAAGATTGATGGTAAGAGTTTCATGCTGAAATATCGCCTTCGTGTCATCTCCTCGCTGCTTTTAATGTAAACGGCGTACTTTGCAATGCTCTGCTCCTGACAGGTGGTGCAATGTGTGGCTGAATTTCACAAAAAAATGCTCAACCTAAAAATGTCATGAGTGTTGTATAACTGTCAAGCCCTTTCAGAATGTGTTTACTGTATAAGATAAGTGTCTTTACTAAGATCTCTCTCTCTCTCTATGGTACAGCTTGCAGATAAGCCCGGGTAAGCCCTCTGGCTGAGGGACAAGCAAAGCCATTCCTGAATCCCATTATCGAGGGCATCACAGTTTCCAACCAAGTACCAACTGTCCACAGTTCATGGGCCCACGCTCTAAACAGCCAGTAGCTACCACACATTTTGTCCCATTGTCACTGCAACTTCTTTAACTGGCTGCTAAACGTATCTGACTACCTAACGTGGCCATCAGTTTCCCGCTTTTTTGCCCTGAGTTCAAATTTAAACAAATATGGATAAAATAGTACGATAATCTTTGCCCAACCAAAAGCTGACTAACTGATTTGTTTTATATCAATAAACACAACATATTCTTAACCATAGTGTGTCTCAGACTAGCTGCCAAACATTTTCAATAAAACATTGTAAATCGCAATTCAAATCACCATCACTGAATTAAATCCAGGGCTTTGGCTGAATCACTTACTCTGGTAACAGCTTTCATATTATTCTAATTTAAAATTAGAGATGTGCAGATGTGGTTGGTAAGAATAGTGGATGAAGTCAAATGAACTATGGAGTAATTTGCTAAATTACTAATAACACTTTCTGCACATGACATTAAGGCTTAAACCCATAACATGAATTTCATGTCTAGGATGTGTTCAGGGACACTATTGATTATAGATCACCTGCCATTTGGCAACTCACAAGAGCACAGCACGCAATCACTACCTTTGCTCGTGTAACGTGAGACACAAAAGGAATTAAATAATAATTACACGTCAGGTTGCATTTATGCATTTAAAACACAAGTGACAAACAACCCAGTGTGCAGCCTGCGTGAGCACAGTAAAAGTGACTAAGGTAGAAGTGTATTTGTTCCGACAAGCACTCGTGAGATGGACAACTGAAAAATGCAGATGAAACACATCCTGTGTAGCTGCTCTAAATACAGATCCAAATTGTGTATGCCCATTAAGTAAGTGTCTTCAGGCCATATACAGCTTGTCTACATGAATTAGCATATTATTGTGTAAACATGCAGAGAATCTCAATAATGGGTTACTTAAGGATAATTCTCCACAACACACAAACATTAATCAATATTTGCAAAATGTGCCATGAGTCAACATTTCATAGACTTTAGCTTGATGACTTAAAATAAATAAATTAACTCACCAGATAGTAGAGACAGAAAACATCCCGGTCTTCTTGATGTTTCATTGACAGTCACAACGAAGATGGTCCAGACCATGGTAAGATGGTCCAGGAGCAGGGACCAGAGGACACGCCCACAGCCAAGATCCCTTCAGGAGAAACATGTAAAACACATTTAAATACTTATAGCTATATACCTCTAAAGGTTAAAGGAATATTATTTATGTTGTCATCCAGAGCCAGAGAAATGTTTTAAACCAAGGTCTAAAATGGACCTGAGCACTGAATCCATTGCTTTGTTTACCGTGTGTGGATTTTACACAAAAAACAATATATTGTTTTAACTTTAAAAAGCTTTATTGAAGTTTACATTGTTTTTTAATATTGACCTATATAACATATGACATTTAAAACATTTGAATTTGTATCCATATTTTTTCTGTAATGAAAGGTGCTATACAAATAAAGTTCATTATTATTGAGATAATTCAAAAAAAAATGTTTTGATGATGATCATTTTGCTCATTAGAGGAGGATACACTTTTTACCATGGGTCCCTGTCCCAGGACCTGATAGATAGATAGATAGATAGATAGATAGATAGATAGATAGATAGATAGATAGATAGATAGATAGATAGATAGATAGATAGATAGATAGATAGATAGATAGATAGATAGATAGATAGATAGATAGATAGATAGATAGATAGATAGATAGATAGATAGATAGATAGATATATTCTCTCTTCAAAACTGTGCTGGAGTCAAGTCTGCAGATCCCTTGTCATCATCATCTGTGTTTGCAGTCCACAGATGATCCAGCCTCTCCCATTCGGATCCTGGGAGCCCCTCCGATGTCAATGTGCTGCTGGTCCATGACGCCCCTGGGACTGCTTCATCTGTTGCAGTATAACATGTCAGATGAAAGAGATCTGTCCAGCTCTCACGCTGTGATCAGCAAATCTTGGTGCAGATGACATTTCCTCTCATCTGCTCTCACTCATACCCTTAGCCACAGATCTCTGTTTGTAAAAGGGCTTGTATGTGGTTGACCATGACACTGACGGACTCCTCACAGTCATGTGTCAGTGGCACTAGTCATCCCTCTTGGTTTGTCTCTTCTTACTTCTCCAGCTCTTTGTTAACCATTTAGCGTATGGCTCTAGAGAGGCTCCTGCTGCAGAGCCAGCCCTGCCATTTAGAATCATTAAAGGTTGGTATTCCTTAAAAATGTTGCCTGACACTTTTTGCCTTGAGGTAAATGAAATGGCTGGTCTCCACCCCATTGATCAACAGTGGAATTGAAACTCTGACATGTTAAGGGAGAACTAATTGGGTGTGGGATTGGAGGAAAGTGTGTGTGTATTTGTGTGTGTGTGGTGTGTGGGGCGGTTCTCATTAAGCCTCATTAGAATAAAGATCGGAAAGACACCAAGCACATTCCTGTGATGCAGACGTTTTATCTGCCCCGTAATATGATAATAAATCCCCAGTCTGATAGATTCTGAGGTAGATAATATGACTTAACCTTACCCTGCCTCCAGGGGGAATCCTCTGTTAGGGGCGGGGTTGAACCAAACTTGGACCTAATAAGTGTTTACAAACAAACGTAAATGCTACCAAAGATTTTATGTAGCCATCTTCAAATATTAGACAAATATTTCCAAAGTCCAAAGATTTACAATAACAGTGAATCACTTTAAACTGGATTAAACCATGTGTACTATGCATGTTTTGAAGAACGATCCCCCATATTGTATCATGTAACAACGTTTTGATTTCCCTTTCACAAGCCGTCTTTATATAAAAGATACAAAGGAGAATTAGTAGCTTTTGACTAAATATGACAACTAAGTTCAGAGCGGGTAAACACTGCTCTTCAACACAGTTCAAAGTCAGACAAATCCTAACGGATCAACAGGATCTTAAGAGATCAAGATATCAGCAGTCATTTTAAAGAATTAAACTCTGATCTCTTAACCTCCACTCCCACATCAGAGGAGGTGGTTCAGAGTTCTCCGGTTCCTCAACACTGCCGCAGTTTAACGAGTGAAATCAAGGCTGCAGAGGCAATTAAGGCATTTCCCACAATTAAATGCCCCTGGTTTGGAGCTGAGCTCTACCAAGCGTTTCATGAGATCTGTATACTAGAAAGATGGATGTGTGTGATCACAAATGAGAAAGGTTCCATATCCTAGTTATTTGTCTATTTTCAGGGACACATACATGTGCTGTAATCATAGACTGTATGGCTGTAATGCACCTGAGAACATGCTGTGGTGTGTGTTTGTCTCAGCTGACAGGCTGTAATATAATAGTAAATGTCGTAAATCATAATTGGTTAAGCTGATGTGAAGAGCCTCACCAGTCCAGGCCTGTAATATGTGTGACGTCCGAGTTGCACTGGGAGATATTAAACGAAGCTGAATATGGCTCCTCTGTATCTATAATAATGTGAGATGAGATAAGAGGGACTGTGCTGTCAAGTGTCCAGTCCTCAACAGATTTGGACTCTGATGTAATTCAAGTATCATCTCAATCAGAGTGAGCATAAGCTCTGACCTCAGGTTATGCAATCATGTGGATTTTAACTTTAGCTCTCGAGTGCAGTTCTCCGCCTGCAGTGTCTGAGCGTTAATAACAACAACCTTTCTGCACATCTGTGAAACACTCTGCTGCACAGAGAGTTTGGATAATAATTATAGAATTTGATTATTCCCCTGAGGGATCCAACCTGTCTTCTAACACCACGAGCGATTTGGTGGGACAGCACAAGTCTTATCTCCTACTCACTGTGAGAGTTTATTTTGGGTGTCTAAGCTCCAAATGTACAGATGTTCTTGAATCACACTCTTAGACCATGAGCTCTTAGGTCAGACACGAGCATCTGATCTTTACTTAGGGGAGAAACTTCAGAATTCACTTGAGTCGATGAGGCTCGAACCCAAAAACCTCGAACCTACTAAGCAGATTTCGAACTCCCTGACATATTTGAACAAATGTATCTCTTGATCTCCTCTGAACTTAATGCAGCTCCTACGGATCAAACCCAGAATCCCAAACCTACCCAGCCGTCGCCTAAATCCCCTGTGCCGCCTCACCGGGCTTGCCAGAGGATCAAACCTACGACCTCAAAGCTTTCTGCGGGGTCTGGTTATTCAGGGGTCTATTGACTTGCTCACCATAACCTGCCGATGGCAACAACTTTTCCTTTGGACAGAACCCAAAAGAAAGAGACAGAAAAAAGGAAGAAACAGTCTTTAACTAAATAACTAGTATTTTTAAATTCTGAGACCAATCTTCAAGCAACTTCTTCAGGTGAATTTGAACTCCATCTTCCAAAGCTCAGGTTTGAAGAGACTCACTCACGTATTTTTATGTCTTAGGTTCAATTTCCGGGCACTGTACTGGATTTCTGAAGAGCAAACACCTGAAGTAAATACTCAAAGGTGCGAACAAATATCCGTCAAGTGTCTTTTTTTTATGACTGGCTCTGTGTGTTCGAGGAGTGTTGTTAAGGTTTGGGTTCAACTCAGTCAGACTCGGATGCTCTCAGACACACAATATTGAAGTGTCGGGTCAAATGTGTCGGAGGCAGCTTTGAAGTTTGGAGGATGAGGGCTGAGTCCTCTCTGAATTCTGAGGGTTGTGTAGTTAGTATGAAGTGGCGCAGTGTGTCAAGGGAAATACTTGGAGCTTTTGTGGATCTGGAAACTGTGAGTGGCCTGTGGGAGGGGGGCAGAGTCTGGTTTTGAACGCCGCCATATCCTGGTATCAAAATAAAATCAGTATTTCTTTATTATCTGTTTTTTCAAGACAAAAAGAAATTGTGGTCCACACTTCACCGTTGGCCAGGTATAAATATTTGAGTGTGCCCACGTGCATGCGTGTGTGCGCTGCCCAGATGACAGCACATTGCATTGGCCCCTCAAAAACAAAATTTCCATTCCTAGTCATATCTTCACCATCCTCTAGGCAAAGGTCAGAGAGGGAAGTGCGTAGGCAGCAGAAGAGGACTTCAAGGTGTGCAGCAATGAGTCAGACGAGGCTCTGTCCTCACACAAGAATGTCGTCTGGGATTACGAGTCAACAAGAGCATTCTTTTTAAATAGCCCAGCTACTCACAAGGGGATTTCACATTCAATTTGAGGAAGTGTACTAAAGCTCAGCTACACAGGGTTATGAGAGATAAGGTGCTTATTACACAAAAGCTGGGATACTAAACATATTGTCAAATCATCTTTTTCAACACATAACATTTAATATCAATGCCTCTTTATATGATCAAACTTAAACAAAACGTGAATGCTAAAAATAATCTTTTCATCAGATACGTGTTTCCTTAATTTCTGGAGAAGCTGGTGCTGTATACTCTCTAGGGAACTGAGCCATTTTCCATAAATAGCAGAAACACACTGCTGTAGCAAATGTTTTTTTGTTTTGTTATTAAGCTGTCTCCTGACGCGACCTGTCCATGATGTGTGTAACTGTACTTAACCAAATTAGCATTCCAACACTGTAGAACAACCGTTTCAAGACATCACTTGTTCCTGTGCACTATGGCTAAAGTGCATTCAAAGCCCTTAGCCATCAGTTACGCCGTGTAATGAATATTCAAAGAGTGTAGTATTTAAAAGTCATCCTGCTCGCGTTGCCTTGGCCCTCAGTCAACACGACCCCCCCTGTGACCCTCGTATTAACCACCTGGCTCTGGCTGGATCCCACCCAGCTCCCTGACTTACTGTATAATAATGTATAATTATCTCTCGAACCTTGAAAGAGGTTGTCCAACTCTCCCGTGTGTGAGATTCAGCCTGAAGTGCCGTGTTAGGCCGTCAACAATCGCTGAATAAGTGTGTGCTGAGGCTCTGGGTGCTTTGATGTCGTAAGTGTGTTTCTTTAATCAAGACTTATCCGAGGAGATAATAGCTTCATAGATAATAAAAAGGAAAATACTGTCGTGGTCATTAAGGATTAAACATTTAAAATTACAAGTGAATGGACAAGTAAGCCCTGAAGACTCTCCTGTCCTTCATAACTCCCTGCTGTCCGCTCTCAGGCACACATTAACACTGCAATAATCCTCTCTGACTTT